>OY728119.1:639616252-640241252 GCA_963277665.1 Viscum album
TGTGTGGGAGGAACCGCATCCTGCTACACGGGCCGCTTCAGCGGAAGAACCGGCTGGCCCATCGACCGTCCGGGCGAAGAGGAGCCACGACGCCTGGAGGGCGCCGCACTAGAGAACCAGCCGGCCCATCGGCCAGATGGGTGGAGACGGACCACGACACCAGGAGGGTGCCGCGATGAAGAAGCCACGACCTGCCGTGTGGGCCGCGTGTTCCAGAAAACCAGCCGGCCTAGCCGGCATGTTCGGGGAAGGGCGGCACCGCTTGGCACCGCCATTGCGGGCAGATATGGGGGGGGGGGGGGGCGCTCCCCTCCCTCTCGGAACTACTCAGCCAGCCGGCCGAGCCAGCCGGGCCGCACTGGGCAGGGCCGCGCCACTTCGGGCCAGGCCGCGCCCCTTCGGGCCGAGTTGCGTTTTCCTTCAAACTGGTTCGACACCCCTGCCGGGTCAGACCCATCAAACTGGGTTAACCCGACCCGTCGGCCCACTTGGCTAAATGGGCCGGGACTGTTATTCACTTAAACGTGAATAACTTAAAGACCACGCGTCCGATCGACCTGCCGTCTACAGTAGTGGGACCCTTTCGACGAGATGGCCCTTTTGCGATACTCTAAGTGAGTTTTGGACAACTTTGGTAAACGGACGGGTTTGGAATGATCATATTTCCAACCAGTCCCCTGGAACGAAAAAGCCAATATCTCTCAGATCGGGCGTCCGATTGATGCTCCGTCTGTCGCGTTGAGTTCCTTTTGACGAGATGATACTTTGGGAAACATCAAATATAGAATTTGTGAAGGTTGATGTATCAAACCCTTTACACGAGGAGCGGACCCTCCTGAAATCGAGTACGCTGTGTGCGGGAACCCTAGAGCTGCCTGCGACTGCGACGATTACCATGCTCGGATCCTCCGTGGGTTCGACGACGAAGATGACTATACATGAATCCTACATGGGTTCGGCAGTGAGGACGTCTGTACTTGGATCTTCCATGGGTTTGACAGCGATGACTATTGTACTTAGATCCTACGTGGGTTCGACAACGATGGTCACTATACTTGGATCCTACGTGGGATCGGCGGCCACGACTTCTGTAATTGGATCCTACGTGGGTTTGGCAGAGGAGATGATTCAGTTGATGCATCTAGTCATCTCCACCCCCCTTCGTAAGAAGTATACATATGTGAGCTGAGTTTTGACTCCAATATTTACCAACAGTGTGATTGACTTCTTTCCTGTGTGGACTGGGTTGTGCTTGGGCTCGAGAGTTGGAGCTGGACTGGAATTGATGACTTAGGTATATGTATGGGAATATACCTAAGTAAAGTCGGCTGATACTTCATGATTTTTTCTTTCCTTTTTGATTTATCCTTCGTGGATTCTAAGATACCTTCGGGGGTCTCGGGGTCCCTACTATGTATCATATACTCACCCCATGCACGTGCTATGCCCGCACTACATTGTGTTGGATGCAGACGACAAACGGCACTAATCCAGGTGGAGGCTTGTGGAGATGGACAATACCCAGAGGTGGACCACTTGGCGGGTAGTACTTGGAGTGGACGGCCGGACCCGAGGAGCTGAGGAGACTATCTGTACCCACCCTTCAGGTGGGATTCCTGGAGGACGACTCAGTGGTTGCTACTTTAATTTTTAGCTGTTGTACTTTCTTTCTCAGTTGTACTGTACTTTCAGTTGGGTTTGTATACTGGCCCATTTACTTTCCAACACTTACTTTTGTACTCAGTTTACTTTGTGCTTACTCAATCTTGCGTACTCTATTGTCTATGTTTACTTATATAAAGGCAATGCCTTCCTTTTTATTGGGATTTACACCTTTCATTCTAGTCTCCATCCCCTGGCCTATGGAAGGCAGGCTTGGGGTAGTCACGACAAGGGCCCCAAGGATAGGTCATGACATTAGGAGTATAAAATAAATTCATTTAATACTTATATGAATAATTTGATGTAATATGTTATAAAAAAATACATTAAATTTATATGGTGTTACAAATCATGTGATTTGAAGACATATTTTCCTTATTCAATAACATAATATACAGGGAATTATCGAACATGTGCATGTGATCCAAAATGATTTGGGTTGAGATTAATGGTTTCCAATAGACTTGTTAGCCATTATTATTTATTTTATAACCTCCATGACGTGTTGATACTCACCAAATCAGAAATGGATGACATGAAATTATTTAGTTATTTTCTTTAATGGAAGGATCATGTGAGGTGTCCTCAAATTTAAGAAAATTGAG
The DNA here is from genome assembly GCA_963277665.1 of Viscum album. Taxonomy (NCBI): domain Eukaryota; kingdom Viridiplantae; phylum Streptophyta; class Magnoliopsida; order Santalales; family Viscaceae; genus Viscum; species Viscum album. The sequence goes on from OY728119.1 coordinate 639,618,520, forward strand.
GAATGAATTGATGATCTCTCCATTTACATTGTAGGTAGTATATAAACTTCATTCATCACGCATTAGATACTTAGAAAAATAAAAAAAGTATGTCGCAAATAAAGATGGAGTTAAAACTCTAAGATATCAATGAGTTTGTCCATGTTTTCAGTACATACTTTGAAATAATGTGACACTGTTTGGTTTGAAATTCATATATTATATATTGATATCCTTAAAAAAATTCTAGTGGCACTGCTTCTATTGGTATCACTACACTATATTTAGGAATTTTTATGGGGACATTAACTATGTTTTATTTCAATGAAGTAAATGAGAGAAAAAATGATGAATATTTTTTCTATATAACTTGGTATATTGCCGGTGCACCAACCCTAACTAAATTTGACTTCCAACATGGATATTCTAAGATGTCTGTATAATATTCCTTTATCATCCATGAGGGTTATAAATGGTGTAGTTGGGTTCTTTGATGGATGTGGGGGTGGGGTTTGTGGCAGTTATTTGAAACTTGAAATCTCCCACCATGTCTATAAAAGGATTCCAGTGGGAGCCATTCTAGTATCATTTGAGCCAGATATCTCTTTTTTATTTAGTGAGAGCACCTTAAGTTATCCATGTGAGAGAAATAAAGGGTTGAGTGGGATGTGGGATTTTTTAATCTTTTTTATTAGTGAAATAAATTCTGAAGTTTCTTTCCTTTACGTTTAACAATGATAAATGAATCATAGAAGGTAGCATTTGTATCACTAGGTCCAAATGATAGTAAGATGAGTAGAGTTCCCATTTTCCAGAAAGTTAAAATCTCCAATGTTTGAAAGGATGATTCTACAATCTAAAGTTAATATGGTCAAACTTTTGGTCAAAATAAAGGTGCTATACTACCACATTTCTAGAAAAGAAGGCATTATTCTAACATCAATGAGTATTGAGTGAATAATCTAGTGGCTACCCAAGCATGCCACTTCATTGATTAAGCTCAAACATTGACACCAATTTAATCACATATAAATCATTTAGATTCTATTTTGATAATATAGGATTTTATTCCACCATTTTTAATTATTTGGGACATAATGATGTATTCCATTTTCTGAATTATGCTTTAAAGTTAATTTAATTGAAGTTTAAATCGAGATACAATCATCGAAGGGATAATTAGGATAAATTAAATGAATTAAAAAATTTTAAAGTCCCAAATATAATATTTAATTAATGATAAGTATCAATTTGAACCTATTGATAGAGAGGGAGGGAAACTTGATTCAATCTAGGAATCTGATTGGAAAATGATGAACAAAAATTCGACTAGGAAAATATTCCATGAGATTGATCATGATTTTTACCACTATGTTATTTAATATATTTTCTTATATGAAATGTAGATGTAGTTTGAGAATATATACCCATAGAATAATACTCAATATAAGATCCTTTTATTAAATCGGTTGAATAATATTTGACCATAGAGTGGAACCAATATAACCTGACATGCTAGTTAGTTCTATACCATTGTGAATTAATTGGTGGTTGTAGGTAAGTCTTTTATGTGAACAACCTAAATTGTACAATTTATGATAGCTGAGATACATTAATGGTTTCCCTAAATAAATTGGTGCCTTGAGAAAAACATACCCATTCAATGATAATGGATGCACCATTCAATAAGTATGCCTAAATAATGATGTATGTTATAACCAGACTCATTCCTTTATCCCAGAGAAGTTAGGGAGAAACCAAAGTGGTGATCAAGGGGTAAAAAGTATAGGTTAATATATGATTAGAGGAAGGTCCACATATACTGGACATAGAATATATTAATTGTACCATTCTTTCATGGAGGAATGCAAGAAGATATACTATTAAAAGTTACAATAAGGGATGATCCAAGATAGTAACCAATAAATAAAAAAGCAATATTCTTATAACAGTCACTGGAGAAGTTTCTATTTGTTCTAAAGATGAAGAAGAGGCATTATATCACACATAATACCAAGAAAAAAATGTATGGTCTATATTGCAACATCATACCATGTCACTCTATAACATGAGTATTTCATGATTTATTAAGATGGTGAATTTGGTATATCTCATATGGGGAATAATAGTTCGGTGGATATTGTTTTCAAGGGTTATATCCATGAAAAGATGATTATTTTATGTAAAGGATGTTCGAAATATACAAAGTCTTTAGTTCAACTATTTATTATTAATATCCTTTGAAAAATAATTCCATGGAAACATCTTCAACAATTGTTCATGGAACATGATAACAGTTTCCACAATCATCACTTAAGGACACATATACATTATGATGTATTTTTTTTGAATATATATACATACAACCTCAACATGGTATAAAGAGATATTTCATACAATATAACTAATAGGACACTTAACCATATGAGTGAAAAAGGGCTATCAACCCTGATAAAGAAGAAATAAATTAGTGTTAAAAAGAAAACATCACTATATCCTTACACTACTAATTATACAGGAATCAACACAAAGTCTCATTTAGTATTACTTCATCAAGGAGATCAATTTTTTTGGATTACGTGCACTATGATGTTTTCATCCCCATGGAGGAGGAATCACTCGAAGGTAAAAAATATTTCTTAACCATTATTGACGATGAATCTCAAAAGGCGGGGGTGTTATTATTGTGGATGAAGAATAATATATTGGACTACATTATGACGTTTTACACCATTGTAGAGTGTGTAAATTGATGTAAGTTAAAGTGTATTAATTCAAATAAAATTTGATATTATAAATATACTAGGTTTCATTCCTATTTTATGTTTTAGAGAATATGAAATGGGATGATAGTCCGACACAGCCAAAAAAATAACTAAGTTGAAAAAAGCATGAATAAAACCATCATGAAGAAGGTTGGGAGAAAGAAGAGTTTTTTTAAGATACTAAAGATATTATGAGTAGGATATGTTTGAGTTTTGTACTACCTCATCAATATATCAGCACCAGTCCCTCTAAATTTTGATATTCCATATAATTAATGATTTGTTAAACATCTCTCTTACTTTCATTTATGAGTATTTGGCTGTTTGTAATTTTCTCATGTATCCAAATAGGTTAGGTAGAAGATAAATTAGAGATCTACTGCATTCATATTCATTAGATATGGAGATAAGGAGTTAAAATACAAGAATTGTGACCTAAAATTGATGAAAGTGATTAGAAGTATATATTTTATATTCCAAAAGATCCAAACAATAAAGGGAATTCAAAATCTAAAAATGGATTGTAGATAACATTATGAGAAATCAATTCACGATCCAAAAATTGTACCCGATAAATCAAAAAATAAAGTGGAGGATGTGAAATAAGACTCATAAAAAAATGGACCAGGAGGTAATAGATGAGGATATTGTTTTAGGGGATACTCAATACTATACACCAGAAGTTGTGGAACCATCATAGGATCCTGGAAATGGAGTGTCTACAAAAACTAGAATTTCATAGGTTTGAATGTATACATGAGGAAGGATTCCATCAAAAAAATATTCTGAGTCATAGTACCTATCACTAACAAAAAAATATGAGTTAGAAGGATATTAAAAAGAAGTATCTAATCCAAAAAAACTCAAAGTGGATATATTAAAAAGAAGATGAGATGAATTCATTAATGAACAACCATACAAAATAATAGGTCGAAATAACCAAATGTAAAAAGGAACTAACAAAAAATGACTAGTTAAGATGTTTATGGATATAATTTGAAAAAAAATACATGGAAAAACATTTTTAGTGGTAAAAAAGCTGATTTTTAAGAAATAAGTTAACTTTGAAGATATCTTTTCACTCATGGTGAAAATGAATTCAATATGAGTCTTTTTAATATTAGTGGCTACCTTATACCTAAATCTTGAGTATATAAATGATAAGATAGTTTTTTTCATGGAGAACCAACTATATAAATCCAAATGACGGAACATCAATGATTTGAGGTTTTTTTGGGAAAAAATCATGTGAAAAATAAAATAATATCTTATAAAGACAAAAATAAGATGTTAAAAAGTAGTTTGAGAAGTCAGACACATTCATGGATATTCATGGATGTAAGTGAAAACAAGAAGACCAATGTGTTTAATTCTATAGGTTTTTGGACAGTAACTTCACTTCTCTTGTACTTTAATTTGATTACATATTGAAAATTAGAATGTTTGTAGTAAAGATTATTTAATTGAAAAAGGAGTTGTCCATGTCTTTTGATGTGAAAGACTAGGGAGAAGATCAACATATTTTATTGATGTAGATGATTCTAAATAAGAATAGGATGTTATTATGACTATCTCATTATAATTATGTTTAATATGTTCTAATATACATAAAAATTGAAAGAGAAAAATTGGTGATAATTTATATTCTTAGTCATTTGACGTCAAGAAAGTGTATAATAACATCATCTAAAATTGGAATAAAGGTGATCTAGATTATTCTTTAATCCTTTTTAAAATGAATCATAATGTAAACTATAGTTTTTATGTGGATAGACCTTATCCATATAGTAGAAACTGTGAGTTAATTTCCATCCAATCTAAGGAAAAAAACTAATATGTAGTCAAGTGGATTATGAGGTATTATAGAATTACATCAAAACTATTTTTGTTATTACAGGAGACGATCCACTCATGGAGGGATTTATAAATTTATACATTTTGACATATCATAAAAAATTTACTTTAGGATGAATTTATACTATCATGAGACAACCAAATTTTTCCATCCATTGGATTCCCAACAAAGTTAAAGACAATGACTAAAGGGTGTTCCTGATCCCCAAGAGCTAGTATAAGTGCATGGGAATCAAGGAATCACTACTCAGAATTGATTTCCCCTAATAAAAATTAATTAAATATGAATAAGAAAGTAAATCAAATATAACATGACCTGTTCAGACATATGATTTCCATTCCATGGAAAAATAAAAATATAGCATAATATCAAACTAAGAATGTAGTAAATAGCAAGAAGCACTAAAAACCTCCGTCACGGCCCTAGTATCCCTCTCATGCAAGGAAAATATGCCCACTAAATTCATATCCCCATCCAATGAAATATCTATAAAACTCCAAACATAAGAATTATTAAAGGCCTAAGTGTCTAATGTATGAAAATTAACCGAAGTAAAACTAGCTACAAACATACCTTCCTCCATGTGACTATACAAGTCACCAGCTGATAAATGGGAACCACAACACCCCATGTGTGGGAATAGATAATATGATAGAGAAATTATAATGATAATTGTGATACTCATCATGGAATAAAAAACACTCTATATTCCTTACCATTAAATATAAAATCAACTCTTACTAGTTTAAAAAAAATATATGTAAAAATAGGGGTTTACTTTCTGTTTAAAACAAGTAACAAGTTAATTCTTCTTGAAAACCATTTTAACGTTTTCTATTTTGAAAAATGTTTCCAAATAATGAATGAGTTTATAAAAACCCATTTGTAAAAATTGTAATGTGTTGAAATAATGTTTTTAGTGGTAAAAATAATAGTATAAATAATATCACAAGGTGTTACAAAATAGATTAAAATAGAATAGGTATAAACAAGTTCTAGAGTACGAGTTACTAGTAAAAAACCATTATAGTGAAAGAGTTTTATAAAGTTTCATAAAATAAGTGAAAACATAGTACAATTAAAATAGTTATCATGGGAAGTATTAGGAACCAAGTGAGGTGACCACATATGTACTCATTTTGAAACCATCTATCAACCTATCGATGTGATCCATATTCAATAACCAACCTAGTTGCTCTCAATTATCCTCACCAGTGGGACGAACCACATAGAATTTCCCTACCAAGGGGATCTAGATTATCTAATAGGGAAAAAATAACAAATGTATCTCAACTATCACTATTACAATGATGATCCAATGAATTTTGAAAAATTATGAGGTGAGTAATTAGGTACAAAGTCAACATATCAATCAATAAAACCCATCATTCATGTGATTCCCACCTCCTGACACACACCCATGAAAATTATCATAGAATTGTGAGTATCCATGGAGGTGTCATACTTCAATAAAAAAAATCAAAGGTATCAACTAGACTGTTTAATTTTTAGGATCCAAAATTATTTCGAAGGGAAAATCATTATTTCAAAAACCATTTACCAAAAATACAAAAGATATCAAAACATATTTCCAAAGTTTCGACCAAGTCTTCTCAATGGAAATAGGTACTTTTCATTTGTAAATCCTCTTTTGAAAATATATATTCTCAAAATTAAATCCACACCTTACACTTTGAAGCATATTTAACTCAATATATATATATATATGGACATGTGAATAAGTTATATTTAAAAAACAAGGATGAGTTAAAACGCATTTTGAAGTTATTTGAAAACTAAATATTCCACTAGGACTTTATGGAAAACTAACTGAAAGGGGAAAACATTATCATCCTTTCCAAACTCACTTATTTAAAATCTTTTATAAGAAAAAATGAACACACAATGTTCTTGTAATTTCAATGAGATCCAAAAATATGATTTATTTAAGGAAAACCATAGAGGAAGCATAAGAAAATTATGAATATCAAAAGAAAATCCATTGCAATCATCCCAACCATTGTAAAAGATATATTTATATTATTATTTAATATATATTCCAATAAAAACAATCAAAAAATTAAATTTCCTAAATTAAAGTCTCATATATAGGGTAACCTACCTCAAACAGTGCCACATTCACCAATTATGACCCACATATATCTCAAGATATCCTAAGGGATCCAAGAAAAATAAGAAGAATCAAAAAATATAAAAATACATAATTATAAATTTGGATAAAATGAATTTAGAAAAACCCTACACTGATTTTTTGGAGAACACATCACTATTGACAACCATGATAAGAATCATCCTTAATGGGGCTCACAAACCATAGTCACCAAGAATCAAATAATAAAATCCCCAAAATCAGGTTAGGGTTTGGATGGGTTATATGGACAACATAAGAGAAAAGGAAAAACCTAAGGAGAATATAAAAACAAGAGATTAATGGAGGAAAAATACTCATCTATGATGATTTCACCTATAATTGGAGGTGACAATGAAGATGATAGGAGGCCATATGAAGGGGGTGGTGCGCATGATGGGAAACACCATGAGGGTTTGGTGTGTTAAGTGAGAGTGGGTAAGGGGGATTTATAAATAATGGGAATAATAATAATAATAATAATAATAATAATAATAATAATAATAATAATAATCATCATCATCATAAACATTTCATTTTTTAAGAGATGTAAACTTTGTATGGTTTGGGCCACATGGTTGGTAAAATAATGTTCCAACCATGCACCCCACACTAAAATATTTAGGTACCTTACACTATCATGGAGCATGGTTAGAAAACATGCACCATCCAAAAATTAAGACAAGAATAAATATAATTAAATGAATAAAAATAATTAATAATTATGGTCGGTCTGTGAAAAGTATCCCTACTATTACACTTTCTACCACTAGAAATATTAAAAAAAACGATTGATTCAAAAGGAATGAGGTTCTACCTCCACACATAGAACACAATCCATAAAGCACAAATATATTTAAAAATTATCTCTAATTATTGATGAAATAATACCAAATATGATAATGGGACATAGCTCAATTTCACAATTCCCCTAACTCAGACAACCACAAAGGGCCCCTAACATGAAGGGTAATCCAATGAAGGTAAAAAGATTGATTTCAAAAGACACAACCTCAAAACTTAAGGAACACCTCAATAAAGGGGAAAAGATATAAATGATAAAGTAAGATATGATAACAAACCATTATTAAAATTTGATGTTTGGGTGGGTCTGGTTAGGAAAAGACCATAGAATTGGTCCCCAACTACACAATTATACTCAACCCATAAATGGAGAAACAGAAACCATAAAAAATAGAATAATAATAGTGGTCTACCCACCACATTAGGATTCTAATAAAACACTATTTCTCTATGAAAATAACCCACTCAAAGAAAAAATAAAGATCATGATATTTATAAGGAAAAGGGAACTCAATAATATAGAACAAGGCTCACAATAGTCATTGAAAGGGAAATAGAATTCATAAGACAATATAAAACATCCATAAACACTATAATAAGAAATTATCTCTAAAAAAATAGTAACAAGACACCAACACAAATAAGTCCAAATGAGACTAACCAATGAGGTAAAGGTAGGGACAAGAAGAATTATCACAAATGAGACATTCCCAAATAAGATCAAATAATTCTAGATTAAAAAAATGGTGTAAGAGGAGGTAAAATGGGGAATAATATCTAAAACACTTAAGCCCTAGTGAATCGATCCAAAAAAAATCAATGTACCAGATAGGGTATAACCTTTTATGGGGTTCAAACCCATACCGGTCTTTTATAATGCACCCAAAACTTCCACTTTCAAACCCCTTATAGAAAAATCACATGGCAAATATATCATCCCATCCAACCCTTGATACACAACATACTACTAAGACAACTTAACAACCAACAAATCATTATTTCAACAATATAAATCAAGGGAAAACCAAATAACTATATCAACAAAGAGTCACCCACAATTAATTACAACTAATAACAACTCCAAAGACTTTTTTACACTAGGTTTGAAAAAGGAAATTCTCTCAAAGTAGCAATCCATCACAAAACCAGAAGTGTTACACCAATCCAACCTAACCTAATGAAACACTCCCTAAGAAAGACACTCACTTATGGATCTATAATTTTATGGGAGCTCAAAGTAAAAAAAATACGACATAGGCCGAATCATAGGTCAATAAAAAAGAAAACTAGAATAAAACCTCATTTCCCCTTTGAAATATTTTTTTTAAAATTAAACACATAGGTTTTGAATTGAAAAACTCAACTTTGGAATTTCCAAAATGCTAAACCCCTACCAATTTGAAAATAATACATGAGTTGATAACCTGTACTTTGAAATTATTTTAAAATTATATAAATCCTTTATCAAAATTTATATCAAAGTATAAAACATTATCACCATTATAAAATATATCAAAAAGCCACTTTTAGATTTTAAAACAAGTTTTAACTCATAAAACCAGGTATAAATTTCAAAACACCCTCATACATCCACAATGATACATCAAAAAGGGTTTCCAAAACTTCAATTTACTAGTTATAAATCAGATTCCACCTAGTTAAATTCAATTATCTATTTATTTATAAAAACCATTAATTAAAAACCCAAAACCAAGTTTTTATTTTGATTAAATTATGAGAAATCATTTTTTTTCTTTAAAAACACATTATCAACAACTTAAAACCAATATTTTACTAATTAAAACTCAAAATTTTCCCAAAACAACACAATTTTCTATAATAAAAAAAGAATAAAAAAATGATTCCCACACATAATTTCAAGAGGGGACTAGTGTCAGTGTATTGCTTGGCCGTATGGCTTGTAGGAACATGAACCTAATACACAACCATCACTGGGAGTCATCACAAACCATGAACCAAGGATCCAAATAGAGTTCTAAGAAATATGATCTCACTAGGTAACACTAGTTCACTCCCCTTTTTATCACCAAATCACTAAACAATTAAAAAAATCACAAAATGAAAGACACCAAGCCTAACTATCCCTTATAGATTGAGTTACAAGATGAGTAGGATTTCATGCATATATTTCTTTACCAACCACCCAAGTACTAAAAATCCAATTTCCAACCCAAATAACACCCAAAATATCAAATATATGCTCTACTAATATTTTTCACAAACCAATCTGATCCATCTCTACATAAAATGTTAGAACTAGTTCAAAACAAGGCTCAACAGGTGTTCCCGATCCCCACGGCTAGGCAAAAGTGCTTGGGAATCAAGGAGTCGCCACTTGGGAATGACTTCATCAAATTAAAATTAATTTAAAATCACTGTAGATTAAATAAAATTTAGGATGACCCATACATATGTTAGACATCTATTCTAGTGAAAAATAAATAGAAAAAAACCTAATCACAGACTATTAATCCAGTAAATAGAAATGAGAACCAAAAACCTCACTCACCACCCCTGTCTCCCCCTCCAGAGATGTATTGACACCCATTGAATTCCTATCCTCATCCATTAGAATATCCTTACAACCCAACCATAGGATGTAGTAAAACCTAAATTTAAAATTCTGTATGAAAACTGAAATAAAACTAAATACATACATATTTTCCTTCATGTGACTATACGAGTCAGCACTCAAAAAATAAGAACCAAAATTCCCCATGGGTGAGAATAGTTAAGCTAATACCCAAATATATGAACTGATAGAGACATATGATTTAACATCGATATGTATAATAGGAATTCCAAAAGAGAAACCATGCCCTATACATTACCATTAAAGAGAAAATAATTTCATTCTTGTTTGAAAATGATTATAAAATAAAATAGGATTTTCCTTATTTTTAAAACATGTAACAAGTTAATACTTCTTGAAAACCATTTTCCCCAATTTTATTTCCAAAATAGTTTCCATATAAAAAAAGACATTCTAAAAAATCCATTTATAAGAATATGAATATGATGATAGAAGAATTTGAATAGGAAAGAATAACAGTAGAAGGAATATCACATGGAGATAAAAAACAATGGAAAGTATAATAGGAATGAACAAGTACTTGAGTAATAGTTATTAGTTAAAAGCATCATAGTGAGATCATTATATAAAGTTCCACAAAATAAGGGAAAACATAGTACAAGTAAAACATCTTTCATGGGAATTCTTAGAAACCATGTAGAGCGACTCAAGAATTTCTCAAATTAGTACCATATTCTAGCCTATTTATATAATCTAGAGTCAATAACCAACCTAGTTTCTCCCAGTTAGTCTCATTGGTGGCATAACCCTCATTTCCATTCCTTACCATGGAGATTTAATTTGTCTAATAAAGACTAAATAGAAATAGTATATCGACTCCTACTCTAACATTAAATATCCCATGGATTTTAAAAAGTGGGAGGTTAGGAATCATGTAAAAATATGACATATCAATCATAAAAATATATAATACATTCTAGGAGAACCTCCCAACACACACCCATGAGAATTTCCCATGAATATTGCATATCCATGGAGCTGTCCTGCTTAAAAAACAATGTACCAATCACGACATATCATTTTTGGATTCAAAATAACTTTCAAGGGAACATAATTCTTCCAAAAACCATTTCCCAAAACTATAGAAGATAACAACACATATTTATAAAGTGTTGTTTGGGAATTCACATTTGCAAATAAATATTGATCATTTGAAAAACCTCTTTTAAACCATAGCTTCTAAAATTCAAAACCCAATCTTTAAACATAGATACATATGCGCCTCAAGATATATATATATATATATATATGTATATTTATATAAGTCATATTTAAAAAAGAATAAATAGTTAGAAACCATTTCAAAGTTCTTTTGAAACCAAATTTGACACTAGGAATTTATGGAAAATCATTCGACAAACCAAATAATTATTATCCTTTCCTAAAATTAACATTTATTATTTGATGGATGAAAAAATGAACACCCAAGGTTATTAGCACTTCAAATAGGTTTAGAAACATGTTTTAGTCCAGGAAAACAATGGTATAAGTTTATGAAAATTATGAAGATCAAATTAAAATCAATACCAATCATGCCAACCATTTAAAAAATATATTAATATTATAATATGATAAAAATACAAATAAAATATATTAATAAATTATATTTCTCGAATAAAAGTCTCTGACACAGTGTAAACAACCTCAAGTGGTGTCACCATCACCAACGGTGGCCCAAATATATCTCAAGAAGGTCCAAGGAAACCTAAAAAACCACGAGTAACCCAAAATTCAAAATGTACCTAAATAAAAATTTGGATATAAAGGATATAAAACAAAACCCTTCCTAGATTCATGAGAGAAAACGTCTCCTTTGAAAACCACTATAATAATCGATCTTAATGGGGCTCAAGAACCCTACACACCAAGAATTTGCAAATAAAATTCACAAAATCAGGTTAGGGTATCGATGGGTAGCACACCATATGGGAGATAATGAAATACCAAAGTATAATAAAAGAATATGATAGTAGAGGAGGAGAAATACTCATTAGAGATGTTCTCACTCAATATTGGAGGATGTAACAATGAGGATATGGGGTCGTAGGAAGGTGGTAGTGTGCGTGAGGGAAAAACACCTAGGGGATATGTGTGTCAAGTGAGAGAGGGTAAAGGGATAATAAGAGTTATGGATTTTTAACAACAACAATAACAATAATAATGATATTATTTTTATTTTTATTTTATTTTTTAAGAATAAGAAAATTCACAATGTTTGGGCCACATAATTGGTCAAACTATGCACAAACCATGAACTGAATGCTAGACTCATCGGGAAACTCACATGGTTATGGATAATATTTTGAAACCATACCCATGCTGAACACATATAAATTTTAAATTTTTTACCCGGTTTGGCAAAAAAATCAAGCACGATACTAAATTTAATTAAATGACTAAAAAACTAATAAATTATGGTCTATGAGTGATTTATACTATTTCAAAATGAGATATATCATGGAAGATGAGGTTACAGAGGTGTTTTGATTTTTTCCACAACTTAAGTAGAATATATTTGATGCTATAAAGACTAAAAATAAAATATTTTGGAAAAATAATTGTATCGAGTAGATTCTATTAATATAGAAGGTGTACTAGGTTTATTATTATAGTAAAAGTTATTTAAAATTACAAAATAACTCCATGTATCATTCCTAGATGAATAATATCAACATTTTTTATCAATGTATAAGCAAGGTGAAAGATCAACAACTTTTGATACTTGTGAATTCCACATGAAAGAGAAACTTAATGAAATATTGAAAAAATTTATATCTTTTTAGAAGATATATATTTACTGATAATGTAGTAGATTATAGATGGTGGGGGATAATTGATGAATATTTTCTTCAAGATGCCTTCGTATATTGATGATGCACCTACCCTCACAAAACTTAACTTCCAAAAGGCCGGTGTTTCATGTGTGCACACTATTGCTTTGTGCCAATGAGATTTTCAAAGTCATAGTTTGGTTCTTTAGTGGGTATAGTAGGGGATTGGTGGAAGTTGTGTCAAAATTGACACCTCTCACTAAACTTATAAAAGGAGGCTAGAGTATAAGGCACCAGCCTTAAACATTACATAATCTTGAGATAAGTCGATAATTTTATGTTAATTCACATTTAGGATCTTTTAAAGATTATAGATTTAGAGAATTATTCTATAAGTTATAAATAACATCTTGAACATTACAAGTAGACACTTCTACTCATTATCCATTTTTTCACAAAACAAAAACTCTTTAAAATGAAATATGACATTGTTTCATATTTTGACAACAAATATTTCCTTGATCCCATCCTTGACTATATTATTTTTTATATCTTATGAAAAACATTTCAAAACTTCATTTGAGCATAAAATATCAGTAAGGAATACATAAATAAAGAAAACTGTTAGTCTTGTGATATCATTAAAACAATGAATACTTTATTCTAAAGTAAGACTATTAACCTTTAAGAAGAAGTAAATAAAATTCATGGAGTATAATATTATTTATTACTCTTTTTGTAAAAAAAATATTACCACAAGCCCACAGAAAGAAAAATATTACATATAAAGGTAACATGGGATAGAAACATACTTAAATGGAATAAATATATGTCTGAATTCTACACATATCACCAAATGGAATAGCTATACGACAAACTTCCATACCCAATGCATTGAAGGTCATAACATAACCACCCGTCCCTGGTTTATCATGGAACCACCCATCATTTGGTTTATCATGTAACCACCCGTCATTTTTTTTATCTCGTAACCACCCGTAAAATGTCCAAGTAAAATTATATAATCATAATATATGAAATGTTGAAAATATCAACATTTCACTAATAACATTTCATTTGCAATCACAAGAAATAATTTCATGATATTGAAATATTTAATACATTTCAGAAACCATTTTCAATACCAAAACAAAAAAAGGGGATTATGTATTTATTTTCCTTAAAAAAAGTAAGGCTTATAGAGGCAACCAAATAAAAAATAGTAGTTACAACACCAGAGAGGTCGTTGTCACCGCAAACGTTAAAAAAATTGATATTCCCATTTAGTAAAATGCTTTGTAGAAAATGTATTCACTTTGAATGAAATAAAAAGTCAAATGGGTTTATTATACAACGTATAAAATAAGGAGGTGTATATTTTCAAAATATGCCTCAATCAAAGGAAATTGAGACAAAGTCCCTTACCTTGAGTACGATTCGTTATGTATGTTACTTGTTCTTCCTGAAAAATAAACAGAAGTTAATTTTTATATTCTTCAGAACCTTTTTAAACTTTATTATTCCTTTTATATCACTTATTACCATGTTATAAAAATTACATAATTATTTAAGTTAATATTGGTCGTTTTGTCAATTTTCGGTACTTGAGTCGAAAATGAACTTGTTTTGAGGAAATTGTCCATATAGGAAAATGTACATCATCTCCATAATCATATTCATGATTGAAATATCATATATATCAGGTATATATTTATTTATAATAGTCTATAACATTTGGAGATAATAAATGAAATGCACCGTCCATGGAGAAGGTAAGTCGTACGTATTCATAAATGCTACTATCATTTATTTTTCATATTAAATAATTTGAAAAAAAATGATACACATATATATATATATATTATAATTCCATTATAACATCATATGTTATATATGTTACATAATTTCATTAAATCCATCCTATATTCATTCCATTTATGGCATGAACGAGTCATATAACTAAGAGGGAGCGGTAGCACACACTTCCCCAAATGAAATTATTTTATTTAAACATCATGTAAAGTATAAAGGAATGTTTCTAAATAAAAATAATAGAATCATAGAGACAATATAAACATAATATATATCATATATAAATATATTTCCATCATAATGGACACTATGAGATGTGGTAGAATAAAATCAAACAA
Source organism: Viscum album (assembly GCA_963277665.1). Lineage (NCBI taxonomy): Eukaryota > Viridiplantae > Streptophyta > Magnoliopsida > Santalales > Viscaceae > Viscum > Viscum album. Next base: position 639,633,607 of record OY728119.1, read on the forward strand.
TCATCGTTTCATGAGACAATAGTTCACCATAAACATAAACAGTTTGTTCGTATCCATTAGATAGAGGTGTGTATAATTGTAGTTAAAATAATTATCAAAAAATAATCATAGTATATTCAGGATAATGTTGGTTTCATTTAATCAATTAATAATAATAGAATAAGGAGTTGATAAGTAAAATAAAGGAAAGGAACTTTACAGAAGACATTGCCTCTAAAACATGTAACTCTGATTGATTTGAGCCAAAATGCTTTCTTGAATTGCTTGATACAGAAGGTGATTATTATAGGAGTAAGGGAGGGATATTGGGAGATTATTGGATCATATTTTGGATGATAAATTGTGCTTTATAGGTATTATTAAATGGGTATAGGTGGTGGCCTTTTATAAGAGGGAGGAGGGGAATTTTAGAAAAGTTTTGAAGTATTTTTTTATTATAAAATTATTTTTGTTTTAAAATGATCCCAAACTAGTTTATTTAAAATATAAGATGCTTTTAGGTCTAAAAAATTTCAACCAATATTTTTTAGTCAATTCTAGGTCGGAAATGTAACCATATCGTTTTTGCTTTAACCCTTAGTTAAAAACATTAAAGTTTACCATGTCTTCTTGCATTTTCATAATTTATGATAACTATAGTTACTATAGAATAAAAATATAACCCAAAGTGGTTAATTAATGATTTTTTAATCATTATCTAAATAATTTTCATAAATAATATATTTTTAAGACTATTATATCATTTAATAAAATAGTATTTTTCTTAAAAACTCATTTATGTCAATTTTTATACTATTCATATCATTACTTTTTTATAAACAATAAAAATTTATTACTTATAAAAAACATCATTAATTAAATGATAAAAAGTCATACTCATACATAAAATTCGTTTATGGAATAAAAAAGTTTCAAAATAAATTTATATTAATATTTATAATCTCATTTATTAAAATCATTTATTAATAAGGTAATCACTAAATCATCATCGTGTCACAAATAAATTTATCTATTTAATATCTAAAAATTATAAATAAATAACCATGTTGTAGGAAATAATTTTACCTTTTTAGTTACTATTTATGGTCTAAAATATCACTTATATTACCCCATATAAATTTTTTTCTTAAATGATACATGTTTATGTTATATTTCCCTTTACATTAAATTAATTAATATAACATGTCATTATCATTCCTAAGTGGCTCCATGGGGTCCCAAAATCAAAAATAGGATTCCCATGGTTAGAAATAGATCATAAAATAAGATTATTACATGTTTTAGGGTAGTTTAATAATATTATAATATTATTGTTTACCCTTATTTACCAGATTTACCCTTTAACCACAGTAAATAAAATAATTACTAAATTTACAATCCATAATGACTAAAAATAAAAGGTACCTATTTAAACAATTTGGAACTCATAATTCAGAATATGGAATCCATTTTTATATATTAAAAACACATAATTTTTAGTTATTAATTTAAAATTAATTATCGTTGTCAAAACCAAAAGGCTGGTTTTTAAGAAGTAACAACTATCAAAAGATTGACATGTGTTTATGTTCAATTTCAATGAGAAATTACTTCCAATGACCAAAATTGGATTAAATGATAAACAAATAATACAATTAATTTTTAAAACTAATTTAAAGAATAATTTAACTATATAAATAAATTATATGAAAAGGCTGTTTTGAATTAAAATACTTTATTTTTCACTATTCATAAAAATGTGAATTTTATCAAAAAAATACCAAAATTTCATCCAAAGTAAATTTTGATGTTCCAATTCTAAATAAAGAATTTATTTTGTCAAATTGAACATATTAATGTGACAAAAACTATATTTAAAAAGGGTTCTCCATCAAAAGGCAGTAAAACAACCTTTAAAAAATATTAGAGTATTTTATACGTAAAATTGGATTCATTCCCATTTGAAGCCTCTAAAATTTATTGGATAAGTGTAAAACATTGAAAAAACATGTATAATAATATTTTAGTTAGTTCTGTTCATTTCTTCCAAAACAATGTCTAGATGTTAACAACTATTTAAAATAAAAATAATATTATTGTATTATTTTTCGGTATAACTCATTGTTGTGTGCAACGTAAGATTTTGGAGAAACCCGTTGTTACATGTCGAGTACACTCTTAGAAAAAGAGTCCTCTTTAATGTAATATTAATATCTTCTTTATAATTAAAAATAGATATGAAAAAGTATTATTCTATAAATACTTAGGATTCTACATCATTCCCCCTATTAGAAATTACATACCCATAATTTTATTTACCTATCAAATAAGTGAGGGTATTTCTCAATTATAGATTTTTCAAATTCCCACATTTCCTCTTCAACCATATGGGTTTTCGAAAAAACATTTACCTGATGAATCACCTTATTCGGAAGTACTTCCTCTCTACGGTCCAAAATATGAACTGGTTGTTCCTCATAAGAAAGATTTCCTTGCAACTGAACTTCCTTTGGACTCAAAAAATGATATGGATACAACATATACTTTCTCAACATTGACACCTGAAAAGAATTGTGTACTTGGGATAAACTTGGTGGTAAAGCCACCATGTAGGAAAATTATCTACATTTTTTAGGATTTCATAGAGTCCAATGAACCTCAGACTCAACCTTCCCTTTTTACCAAAACACATCACAATTTTCCATGGAGAAACTTTGAGAAAGACATGATCACCTACCTCAAAATAAAGATCCTTCCTCTGGTTATCTTCATAACTTTTTTGCCTTCTCTAAGCTGTCCTCATGTGCTTTTGAATCAGGTGAAATTTTCCTACCCTCTCTTCTACCAATTTTGGTCTGATCAACTTCCTTTCACCTAATTCATCCCCAAAAGTTAGAGTTTGACATCAATTTCCATATAATGCTTCAAATCGTGCCATATGTATACTATAATGAGAAATGGTATTATAAGAAAACTTAAACAAAGAAGTTTTTTGATCCCAACTTCCCTGTTAATCCATTGAACAAGCACATAGCATATCCTCCAAGGTCTGAATTCTTCATTTTGACTGCCCACCTGATTGATGATAAAATGCTGTACTGAAATATAATTCAGTTCACAATGACTTCTGAAGGGATTTTGCAACATTATAAGTGAACCTGAGATCACTATCAGATAAAATGGAGAGGGGAAATCCATGTAACCTTCCTATATATTTAATATAAAATCAATAAAGTTGATCTAGAGATAGAGTATATCAAATAAGAAGAAAACTCAAATCTTTTGTCAATCCATCAACAATAACCTATATTTCATTGTTACCTTGTGATGTTTTTGGTAACCCCACTATGAAATCCATGGAAACATTTTACCATTTCCACTTTGGCACTAGAAAAGTCTATAACATCCATTTCGATAACTTCTACTATGCTTTAACCTACTGAAAAAATAGAACATTTCATAGTAAAATTAGCAATATATCTTTTCATTACATCCCACTAGAAACACTCTTAGAGATCTCTGTACATCATAGTTCTTCCAGGATGAATTGAAGAAAGAGAAATTTGAGCTTCACATAAGAAATTTTTCTTCCACTGTGAATAAAAAGGCACATATAATCTTTTTCCAAACCTCAAAAAATTGTCTTTATCAACATTAAATTTATGTAACATAACCTTTTGAACAATTTCTACCTTTTTCTGGAACTCACTATCTGCTATTTGTGTTTGCTTAATTCTGTACAATAGAGATGATTAAAATTCCACCTGAAAAAATAGAGGAATTCCTTGCACCAACAACTTCCAATCCAAAATTCATTAAATTATAAACCAAAGGTTCTCATTCCAAACATATCATGGTTAATGTAGTAGTACTCTTTCGACTCAAAGCGTCAGCCACTTTATTTAACATTTCTAGATGGTAATGGATTGTACAATCATATTCCTTGATTAATTATAGAAATATCCTATGTCTCATGTTTAATTATTTCTGATTTAATATATAATTCAAAATTTTGTGATCAGTATATATTTGACACTATGCCATAAAAATGATGCCTCTAATTTTAAAATGAAAAACAAAAACACATAATTCCAAATCATGTGTAGGATAATTTAGAAAATGATGTTTCAACTAACGTGAATCATAATAATCTTCCTAATCATTCTGAATTAGGACAAAAACATGTCCTTTAAATGATGCATCAATGTAGATAAAAAATTCACCATTTCTGGAAGGTAAGTCCAAAATTGGAGCATTTACCAATTTTTTTATTCAGTTTCTAAAAACAATCATCACATTCATTTTCCATGATGAACATATCTCCCTTACGTGTTAGCTTAGTTAGTGGGATAAATAACCAAGAAATGTTTTCAACAAACCTTCAGTAAAAACCCGCTAATCTAAGAAAACTACGAATCTCTAGGATATTGGTAGGTCTTGGAAACTCTTCAACAAATTTGGTTTTGGAAGCCTCAATTGTTATTCCATCTTTAGAAATAATATAACCTTGGAAAGAAATTGTTTGCAACCAAAATTTACTCTTTCTAAACATTCCATATAATTTCTTTTATTTTATGTTTTGAAAAACAATCCTTAAGAGACTTTCATGTTCTTCGAAGATTCTAGATTATACCAAAATATCATCTATAAACACAACCAACATTTATTACCCGAGTCAACTAAGCCATTACTGCAAAAAACTATTTAGTTCTAATTTCGACCATCTCAGGATGTTTATTTGGAAGGTTATTTCCCTATATATACCTTAACAACATAGATGCCCTGTTTCCTCTATGGAAAACCATTCTGAACAAACATATCATAGATGATGAAAAGTGTTAATATTAAAATGATATGTCATTTCAATTTGAAAATAAATTAAAAATATTTTCTTGATATTATATTGACAATATTCTAACTCCTAAAGTTACCTAAACAGACCTTTGATACCAACTATAAGGCCCCATCCTTAAACAATAATTAATATTGAGATAAGTCGATAATTTTACATTAATTCACATCGAGGATATTTTCTGTTTTATAGATTTAGAGAATTCGTTCATAACTTATACATAACATATTGAACACTACAAGTAGACACTTCTACTCACTATCCATTTTTTTCATTAAATAAATACTCTTTAAAATGGAATATGACATCATTTAATATTTTAATAACATAAATTTTCCTTGATCCCATAATTGAATCTATTATTTTTTATATTCAGTGAAAAACATATCAAAAATTTGGATGAGCATAAGATATCAATACAAGATACATAAAGAAAGAAAACCGTTAGAATTGGGATAACATGAAAACCATGAATACTTTATCATAAAGTAATATTTTTTACCTTTAAGAAGTAGTAAATATAATTCACTGAATATAAGCTCATTTCTTAGAATTTTTGTAATCAAAAGATTACCATAATCCCATATAAAGAAACATATTACATATAAAGGTAAATTGGGACATAAACATACCTAAATGGATTAACCATATGACCGACTTCCAGACATATCACTAAATGGAATAACTATATGACCAACTTCCATACCTAATGCATTGGAGGTTGTAACATAACAACCTGTCCTTGGTTTATCAAGAAACCACCTGTCATTTTTTTTATCATGTAACCACCCATTATTGTTTTATCATGTAACCATTTTTCAGATTTCTATCTACAATTATATAATCATAACTCATAAAAAATATAAAATATCGAAATTTCACTATTAACATTTCATTTGTAATCACAAGAAATAATTTCTGGATATTGAAATATTCAATCCATTTCAAAAACCATTTTCGTTACCAAAACACCCAAAAATGGGATTGGTAATTTCTTTTCATTAAAAAAATCAAGGCTTATAGATGAATTCAAATATCAAAAAACAGTTACGACGACGAAGAGGTCATTATCCCCACATATGTTAAAAAAATTCCTTTTGTCATTTAGTAAAATGATTCATAGAAAAAATATTCCATTTGAATGAAATTAAAAGTAAAAGGGGTTTAATATACACCGTATAAAAAAAGGAGGTCCATATTTTCAACATATGCCTCAATGAAAGGAGATTGAGATGAAACCCCTTACCTTGAGTCTAATAAGTCATGTATGTTCCCTATTGTTATTTATTAATAAACCAATATTAATTTTTACTTGTTTCAGAATATTTTCCAACTTTATTATTTATTTTATATCACTTATTTCAATATTATAAAAATTACATAATTATTTATGTTAATATCATTCGTTTTGTGGATTTTCGGTACTTGAGTTGAAAACAAAATTGTTTTGGGAAAATTGTCCATGTAAGAAAATGTACATAATATCCATAATTATATTCAGGAATTAAATAACATATATATCCAGTATATATGTATTTATAATAGTCTATAACATTTGGATATAATAAATTAAATGCACCGTTCATGGAGATGGTAGGCCGTACGTACACATGAATGCTACATTCATTTATTTATCATATTATTGAAATGAAAAGTAAATAAAACATTGGTATATTATAATTCCAGTATAATATCAAATTTTATATATGTTACGAATGTTTATTAACAATTTATTTTATACATTCCATGCATGGAATGAACGATTCATATCACTTTGAGGGGGTGGTAGTCCACACTTCCTCAAATGAAATTATCGTATTTACACATCATGAAAAGCATAAAAGTATGTTTGTAAATAAAAATTATAGAATCATAGAGATAATATAAATATAATACATATAATATATAAATAAATTTCCATTATAATGGCCACCACGATAGGTGTTAGAATAAAATCGAACAACCATCGTTTCATGAGGCAACAGTTTTCCGTACAGAGAAACACTAAGTTCGTATCAATTAGACGGAGTTGTGTGTAAGTGTAGTTAAAATTATTCTCATAACAAAATCCTAGTATATTTAGGATACTGGTGTTGTTATTTAATCAAATAATAAGACTATAATATGGTGTGGATAATGAAAATAAAGATAGTAAATTTAGAATAGATGCTACCTCAAAAACGTGTAACTCACATTGATTTGAGACAAGAAGTCTTTCATGAATTTTCTTCTTCCCAAGGTAAGGATTCTAGGATTAAGAGAGGGAGTTTTTGAGCTCATTTAAGCATAATTTTGATAATAAAAGGGTATTTATATGTGTGATTAAATGGGTAGAGATGGTGGCCTTTTATATGAGAGGCGGAGGGACTTTAGGAATGTTTTGAAGTATTATTTTATTATAAAATGATTTTCAGTTTCAAATGGCCCCCAAATAATTTATTTAAAATTTAAGATTCTATGGGGTCAAAGAACTCTTAACCAATAGGTTTTAGATAAGTATAGGTCACAAATTTAACCATATCTTTGTTTTTTAACCCTTCATTAAAAACATTAACTTTTACTTTATCTTCATTCATTTTCATAATTTATGATTACTATAGTATTATAAAATTCGAAGAGAACCAAAATTGGTTCATTAATGAAATTTTCAACATTATATAAGTCATTTCTCCAAATCATTTATTTTTTTATATGATATTATTTGTTAAAATATTATTTGTTTTAAAAACTCATTTATGTTAATTTTTTACTATTCTTATCATGATTTTTTACAAATCCATAACAACTTGATTCTTTATAAATAACATCATTAATTAAAATATAACAAGTCATAATCATCCATAAAGTTATTTTATGAAATAAAAGGTTTCAAAATAAATTTATTTTAATATTTATAATTTCATTTATTTAAATCATTCATTAATAAGGTAATCACTACATCATCATTGTGTCATATATAAATTTATTTATTTGATGTCTAAAGATTATAAATAAAATACCATGATTTAGAAAATGTTTTCATTTTTAAAATGACTATTTAGTGTCTAAAATATCACTTCTGTGACCCCATATTAATTTTTTTATTAAGAGACACATGTTTATGTTAGATTTCTAATTACATTAAATTAATTAATATAACATGTCATTATCTCTCCCATGTGGCTTAATCAGGTCCCAAAATTGATGCAAGGATGTCCATGGTTGGAAATATCACATCAAATATGATTATGACATGTGTTGGGGTAATTTAATATTATTATAAAATTATTTTTTACCCTTATTTACCAGATATACCCTTTAACCATGGTAAATAAAATAATTACTGAAATTACTATTCATAATGTCTAAAAATAAAAGGCACCTATTTACACAATTTAGACCAACTGATTCCAAATAGGGAATCAATTTTTACCAATTCAAAACACAAAAGTTTCAGTAAGTAATTTAAAATTAATTTTCGTTGTCCAAACCAAAAATTGAGTTTTTAAGAAGTAAAAACTATCAAAATATTGACATGTGTTTATGTTCAATTTAAATGGGAAATTGTTTCCAATGACCAGCATTAGATTAAATGATAAAAACATAATCCAATTTAACTTTATAACTAATTAAAATAATAATATAACTATATAAATAAATTATATGAAAAGGATGTTTAGAATTAAAATGTAATATTTTTCACTATTCATAATAATATGAATTTTATCATAAATATACCAAAATTTCATCCAAAGTAAATTTTGATGTTCTGATTATAAAGAAGGAATTTATTTTTTTAAATTCAACATATAAAAGTGAAAAAAACTATATTTAAAAAGGGTTCATCATCAAAAGGTGGTAAAACAACCTTTAAAAAATATTAGAGTATTTTATACTTAAAATTGGATTTATTATGATTTTATTTATTATGATTTTAATCCTCTAAAATTTAACAGATAACTGTAAAAAAATTAAAAAAACATGTATAATAATATTGTAGTTAGTTATGTTAAATCCCCTTCAAAATAATGTCTAAGCGTTAACTTCAATTTAAAATAATAATAATATTATTGTATTATTTTTTGGTATAACTAAATGTTGTGTGCAACGTAAGATTTCGGAGAAACCTACTGTTATGTGTTGAGTATGATATCAGAAAAAGTGTCATCTTTAACGTAAAATTAATATCTTTTTCCTAAATAATAATAGATATGAAAAAGTATTATTCTATAAATACATGAGATGCTATATAGAGGATCCATTCCAACAATATTTATATAGAAACCTAAGCCTTAAACATACTTCATTTATTCATTTATAAGATATTTTTTCAAAAATACAAGATAAGGATATAAAGTTTGATTGAATTTGGATTATTTTACAAATAAATACATCATAATAAATGTAAATAAAATATCATCTTTATTTAAGAATCTAACCCTCATAGTTATTATAAATATGCATAGGATACCCGGAGAAAAATAAATAACGAAAATAGTGGGATAAAAATTCTAGTAAGGGAATAATTAATGTAAATAAAGAAGACATAAATGTGTTAATAATACTCACATGATTCCATGAGGATGGTAATTTTAAGAATGGAAACATGGAATAAGTGAATGGAATCATATGATTATGGAATCATAAGCATGTGGAAACATCATAAATGATTTCATCATAATAATATTTCAAGGATGAATGATAGGACAACATAACATAGGCTAACCACTATCATAATCATCGTATGCTCAAGATAACTTCCATCGTAACATAGTGTGTTTAGTCTCATCACCCATGCACCACAAATAGTATCTAATGTGACATTAACATTACCCAATGCATTATAGGGATATAATTAACCAACCCATCACATAATAATATGCACATTCATATGTGTTTAACATGAAAAATGAAACTATACATAAATAATAATCAATATCAGACCCATGGGGAGGAAGCTGGTTTCATAATTATTATTTATGGTATAACTAAATGATAATTCATAAGGATTTATAGGAGGATAAGGAATTAAATGATTTTGAACATTCATAATTGAAAAAGAGATATAGTCCTAGAATATTGAGTTATAATATAGAAAATTCATGAAAAGATGATGAGAGAAAAGAGAATAAAAGTGTATAAAATTGGTGATACTTTTTGGAATAAGTATGGGATAATTTTATAGAAATAAAGTGATTATTGTTTTCCATAAAACCAAAATTGAACCAAGATGTTTATTCAAATAATAATGAAGTATTTTGGAAGATAATCATGGTTTAAAAACATTTAAGGGGGTGACTGTTTATGTGAGATAAGAAATAATAAATTTATATTAAACTGAGATCACTTAAAAGTGGGAAGTTAGAATGAAAATACAAACATGTATAACCATAGAAATGAAAAATATATTTAACTAGGTATATATGTATGGGAAATATAAAAAAAATTCAAGATGGGCTTGATAATAATATTTCCTCAAAGTGTGAAAAACAAAGAGAATGTGTAACCGAAAAGTCATTAATAAGGTAGGGAGGATATCTTTTTTCTGTTTTAAAAAACCTTTTTTGAAATAAAACATCATAAAATATGATAATAAATAATTATTTTAAAAATAGGAGAGGGTAAATATGGTTTTCACATGAGATAACATTTTGCACGACTTCTTATTAAAAATAAGAACATTGCAATTAAATGAAATTATTGAGAATGAGGAGAAAATATGATTATAATGGATGTGAATTATTCTTAACCTAATTAATTTTTAAGGGTTGGAACTCACCCGTTTGGGAGACTTGAATAAAAACATTTCTCCCAAGATATATATAGGGTATACCATATGAAATGAAAGATTAAACCCAAGGAGAAAAATTTTAACTCAAGAAATAATATTGTGTTATGAAGGACCCTTATAGTTTAGGTAAGACATAAATTTTCAGGACCCATCCCTTGGGCACGTGCTGTGACTACCCCAAGACCGCCTTCCATTGGCCATGGATCGAAGACTAGCACCAGAAAGATGTATCCCTAAAACAGGATGTCATTTCCTTTTATCCTGCATAAAAACACTGCCCATGAACACAACAAGAAGAAACCAATAATTAAAACTATTGTAGTAAAAGTGTGTACTGAAAGTAAAGGGTCCGAAATATAAGAAAATGTAAAAAGATACAACTTCAAGTGAATCAGAAAAATAGCTCATGAGTTCATCTACTAGGAATCCTATCTCAAAGGTAGGTACAACTCATCTCCTGAGCTCTCCATGTCACCCATCACCGTTACCATCATCTAGCATTAGGTCCCATCTTCCAGAGTCTTAGTAAAGGCTGCCCATCGTCTGTATCAGACACAACAAGGTGCAGACAAAGCCCGTACATGGGTGAGTATAACAATACTCAGTAGGGACGCCAAGACCCATGAAGGTCTCTCAGAATTCCATAGAGAAATAACACAATAACGATCTCAATTATACAGCACAAAGTAATAAACACAACTTAAACTAGGTATAATTAAAGAACAAGAGTACATATGATTAGTCAAGAAGCTAGATCATCTTATTCTATTGAGAGGCACTACTACTGACCATACGGAGTCTAACCCTCATAGGATCGGTAGGTATTAACCCCCACAAGACCCAAACAAGATTTTACCCAATCGAAGTCGATAGGTAATAACCCACACAAGTCCCACATAGGATCCAATCTTCCGGGAGTCGATTGGTACTAACCCCCAAAATACCCACACAAGATTTGACCCACACAGTATCGGTATGCGCTGTCCCACATAGGATCTCTGAGCACTGACCTACACAAGATCATACCCACACATGATCATAATGTCGCTGATCCACAATAGGCTGATCTAAGGATAGTCCCCATTAGATCGTGTGCTACTGATCCACACAGGATCGCTAGGTGCTTATCCACACAGGATCACTTAGTACTGATCCACATAGGATTGCTTGGTACCAACCCTTGTATAATATATCTTCAACCTCTGCCTCACTGTGAGCCACTAGATTCCTGATCATAGTATGCTTAATTCTAGGAGAACTTCTCCTCAACCCATTGATTGTATTTCAACCAGCATGAAGTCCCTTGTAGATGTTTCCAAATGATCCATCATGTCATAAGGGTTCCAACGCAATAGATGGCACGTAAACCAGATGGCCGATGTGTAAGCTATTGGCATTTTAGTGTCGAGGGCCCAGTTGGATTTAGGGTCAATCCAAACCAGCCATACTTCAAATTTCTCCAAAACTCTCATGGAGTATCTCAAAAAGACCATCTAACTCCATGTATCCTAGCACCGAAGACGATTCATCAAACGGACATCCGATTTGCAAGATACAATCACTTAAGCGTAAAGGGGCTCGAGAGGGGTCTGGGTCAGGTCCGACCCGGTAGGACTGATCAGAACCGACCCGGTTTAGTCCCACCTAACCCAGGTTGGGTCGACTCGACCTGATTTGGGTCTGACTCAGCCCAGCTCTAACCGGCATGGGCTGGCCCAGTTGGGTTGGGCCATGGCGGGTTTGGCTCGCTGGGCCACATATCGGCCCAGACCACCTTAGCTGGGCTGGGCCGCAGACCGAATCGGCCAACAAGATGGGTGCGGCCCACTGAGCGATGTGGCCCGGTGCACTGGTACGGCTCCCCAGCGAGGTGGCCACCATCTCTCCAAATGACTCAAGAAGAGTCTTTCGACTATTCAATTAGAGGTGCCCCGTGGTCTACAGGACCCATGGGGCATGGGTCCCCCTCTTTCCATGGATTTGATGCCGCAAATCCTTCACTATAGTGTGTGACGGTGTGCCGCCACACCAATGCAGTTGGCCAGTTGCCAGCCTCCCCTTCAAGTCCGCTGTGACGCCAAACGACACCGCCCTCTTCCGCAGTTGGTGAGAGTCGGCCGCCTCCTTCACCGCCAGCACCGGTTTCTAGTGTTTCCGCACTAGTGTCACACCGGCAGATCTTTTGCGGGCCACAGGGTGAGGTTTGATGCTTCTTTTTCTTTTCTTCTCATGGCTTTGGTCCTCCTGGGATGTCATTGCCACTTCACGGAGCTCGGATTCCAATTACCATAGTTATGGTAGTTCGTCATCGAAGAACGAGACCAAACCAAAGTAGAGGAGGGTCCGTGCCTTTTTTGTTTGACTCACACCCTCCGTGTTAGCATCATAAAAAATGGGTAATAAATAAAAACACCACATAGATATTATTTAAAACCAGTTCACTTCCACCACAACGACCTCTTGCAAATTCAATAACGAGGAATATAATCGAGGGGATATATTAAATTAACAAAGAACCCATACCTAGATTAGTTGGGGACGTCCTAGTGGTAAATAAAGAATCCCTTCCTGTGGAATCCACCGACATTTTTTGTCAGTTCCCACAGTTAGGTCCAAGATTCTGTTCCTCGGTAGAAGATGTCACGCCACTTTGCCAGAGGTTCCTTGCTTGGTGAAGCCGTGTCAAAACTCCACCTTGAGCCTCACTTAAATAGACAGAGGATGAGAGCTTAACACAACTAAGAATTAATGAGATTAATTAATTAATTAATTATTGCAACTCCCATATCTCTCAACGGAGTGGTTACAAAAACAAAGGGTCAATCTATTAAATGTCTTGACATGTTGTATGTCCCACCACCACCGGTCAGCAGTTACAGAAAAGAAATAAAATAAAAATTTCAATTTATTTTATTATTTTTTGTAAAGTCTAAAATTTAACTTTTTCTACCAACCTACTACAGTCGAAGTGAATATTCCTTTAAAAGAATCCTTGCACTGCAGAATCAATGGTGCTATAGGATTTCAATTTAGAGCACTAGATCAAAAGATTGAAAACGCCGCTCGCGTGTTTGTTAAATGTGTCATAAAAAAAATTCATAAATTTATTCCAGGTACACCGGGCCTCGGAATCAAGAACTGTAAATTTTCATAGAATTTTAATAATTCCAAATAATTTTAATGAAAAATTTACATGAAATTTTTGGGTCTTTACATTCTCCCAACCTTAGGACTTTTTGTCCCCAAAAGCTACAAAAAAAACTGTGGGAACAAGTGGGGGTACTGAGCATGTATCTAAGCCTCTTCCTCCCATGTGCTCTCCTAGAGGTTCCCATGCAACCATCGAACTCACACTAGAGGAATTGACCACCCATGAAGGACCTGCTCCTGTCGATCCTCTATCTCTACTGGGAACTCTACAAACGTCGCCCCATCGCTGATTTCTAGCTCATCCCAGTAAATAACATGTGATGGATATTGCATGTACCTCTTCAGATGTGACACATGAAAAACATTATGCACCTGGTGAATCTGTGGGGGATGGGCTAGAAATTATAAAACCTCGTCTACTCTTTTGAGGATCTAGAAGGGTCTGATGAACCTCAGAGATATCATTCTGCCCCAGCCAAAACTTTGTAATCCTTGTCATGGTGATACCCATAGAAAGACATGGTCTCCCTCCGCAAACTCCAAGGGTCTCTGTATCCTATCGGCATAAGACTTCTCCCAGATCTATTCAATCTTCATCTGCTCCTAGATGATATCCACCTTCTCTATGGTAGCCTGTACCTACTCTAGACCCATAAGTACTAACTCCCCTTGGCCTGTCCAGCAAAGAGGTGATCTACATGGTCACCCATACAAGGCCTCAAACAATGCCATGCCGATGATGGAGTGATAACTATTGTTGTATCAGAACTCCACCAGTGGCAGTTGGTCCTCCCAAATATGACCAAAATCAAGTACACAAGAAAAAAACAAGTCCTCGAGTGTTTGTATGGTTTGCTTCATCTGACCATCTGTCTGAGGGTGAAAGGTGGTGCTGAAGCGTAGCTGAGTCCCAAACACCTCCTACAATCCTTTCCACAAGAAGAAGGTAAAATTTGTGTTGTGATCTAAGATGATCATTGATGGAAACCCATGAAGTTGCACAATATCCTACTCATAGAGGCATCCTAATCCATCTACTGATCCATGCTCTTGAATGGGTAGGAAGTGGGCCGACTTGGTGAGTTGGTCAACGTTCACCCATATTTAATTTTGGACCCTAGGAATACATGGTTTACCTATCAAGAAGTCCATATAGATACCATCTCACTTCCACTCTATTACCTCAAGTGTCTTAGATAAGCCCGTTGGTACCTAATTATTGACCTTCACTTTCTGACATGTAAGCCATCAGGATACAAACTCTGCCACTTCTTTCTTCATCCTTGGCCACCAGTACTGATGCCGGAGGTCCGGATACATCTTCACCACTCCATGATGTACCACTAAAAGGAATGTATGATACTCCATCAAAACCTCTTCCCATAGTGTCAGTGATACCATGGTGCATTCTTTTAAGAGAACGATGTGCTCCAAACCTTAAAAAAATCCCTCATGAGCCTGTACTACAGATATCTAGGAACATCAAGCCTTGTAGTCAACATCCCCAAGATGGGCCTCCCAAACTCGCTGAAGAAGTTGGGGAGTGACCGTCATAGACTAGAGGTAAGATGCTCCATCTCTATCCACAAAGTATATCTGCAACATGGCTATCTTCTCTGTCACCTCACTCAATAGATGTAGAACATGCCTCCTAAAAAGTGAATCTGCTACTATGTTCCCCATCCAAAGAGTTTAGAATATCTCAAAGTCATATTTCTGGTGGAACTCTAGCCATATCCATTGTCTTAGGTTTAGGTCATTCTGTGAGAAGATATATCTGAGACTCTTGTGACTAGATTAGACTGCAAAATGTTCACCTATCAAGAAGTTCCACCAAATCTTCAGAAAAAATACCATTGTTGGTAACTCCATGTCATGGGTAGCATAGTTCTGCACATGCTATCTGAACTGTTGTGAAATGAAGGTGATCACTACTCTCTGTTGCATCAGGACACGACCTAGTCTGGTCCCTGATGTGTTTTAGTAGACTACATACCCAACTCCCTCTTCTGGTAGCCTCAATATGGGGTTACTCGCCAGTCTCTGCCTCAGCTCATGAAAATTCTTCTGGAACTTCCTTGTCCACAAGAAAGGCTTCCCATTCTTTGTCAAGGTTGATAAGGGTTTCATTATTATGAATAATTCAATTAAAAATCTCAGCTGTACCTAGCCAATCATAGGAAACATTGCACCTTGTTCACACTCTTGGGTGGCTCCCAAGCAAGCACTGCCTCTATCTTCACTAGATCTACTATGAATCTAGCCTCTGAGATAAAATTCCCCCGGAAGTGGACTTCCCATACCCAGAACTGGCACTTTCAGAGCTTTCCATAAAGATAGTTCTCTCATAGTGTATCTCGAACTACCTTTAGGTGTGTGGCATGCTCCTCCTCCAACACCAAGTATATCAAGATGTCTTCAATGAAGACAACCACAAAGTGATCGAGGTATCGTTAAAAGATCCTATTCATGAGCCTCATGAATACTTCTTGAGATTTGGTAACATTGAAAGGCTTCACCAAGAACTCGTAATGGTTATAATGATGTAATGGATGTCTTTGGTACGTCCTCGTCCCATACTCATAGCTAATGATAGCCTATTCTGAGGTATATCTTTGAAAACCAACGATCTCCCTTCAGCTAGTCAAAGAGATCATCGATCCTCGGGAGTGGATACTTTTTCTTCATAGTCACTTGGTTCAGGCACCGATAGTCCACACAAAGCCTCAAGCTACCATCTACCTTCTTAGAGAGCAAGATTGAGGATGCCCATAAAGAAACACTGGGCCTTATGAACCCCTTTCTCTACAAGTCTTCCAACTATACCCTCAGCACATGAAGCTCCATGGGAGCCATCCGATATGTTGGTGTAGATAGTCGTGTCATACTGGGGTACAATTCGATGTGAAAGTATACCTTTCTGGGAAGAGTTAGTATCAGAACATCCTCAGGAAAGACATCGACATACTAGTCCCCCACTATAGGATATCATGGACTCATCACTTCAACTACTCCAAGGATGAGGCTATAAAACTGGTGTGTGATTAGATGCACCCTCCTCTGAGAAAGTCCTTCCCGTGCTGCAATGTTTTTGTTCTCATCATTGAAGGAAACCCTGATACCATCCTCACAGACACACCACACTTTTCATCTAAAACAATCGATCTGAGCATGGACTCTGGATATCAAGTCCATATATAAGATGATGTTGTAAGTCCTCGACACTACTACTAGAATATCCCAGCCGATGTTCTCACCTACTAGAGTGAGCTCACACTGGTTGCATCAGTGTGTAATCGTCGAATATTCTCCCGTAGGAGTCTATAATTGTAAGGATCGAGCCAACAACTCCATTGGAATCATTGAGCTCTGAACAAGTGTCCTGGAAACATAAGAGTGACTGAAACCTGTGTCTATAATTAAATCATCCAGGGTTTAATATAAGCAGATCGTACATCCAATCATCTAAGGAGTACCGTGGTCATAGGCCTTAGTTTCCTATAGTTTTTTTATCACCCCTGTCCACCTGCTTCCTATGGTCAGGGTGGAACTCCAGGTGGTGGTAGTGGTAGAACCTCAAATCACCACCCACCTCCTATTGAATGGCCTACTCCCCTACCTTGTCCTCCACCATGAAGACCTCCTCACTCAAAGCTCTGCCTCTGCCTCGGAGGTCCCTCTACCATCTACTGATTTCCGGTACAACGGGTCAAGAAGTCGTGAGCCTTGTGGCCCTGCCCGCTGCACGTGAATCACAGTCTTCCTCCCAGTTGACCCTCTCTACCTCGTGAGCTCCAGACCTCCGAACCTGCATCCCGAGGTCATTCACCAGTGGGTCTAGCCCAATTGGACCGCTACATCATTTGTTTACTGCCTCTTTCAGATGACTCAGTTACATATCGTTCGGTGGTGGATCTCACCGTCGATGCCTGCTCAGCCATGAAGCTCTCCACCAAAAATGTACTCTTGGGCACTCCCGCCAACGTCAGGATATTCAGAGATATCATCAAAACTCTGATCTCCTACCGAAGACCCTGCTCAGAGGTCTCGGCCCTGAAGATTGGGTCTCGTACCATGTTGGTGGAGTAGTGTGACAGGTCATTGAATCTTGCCGAGTACTTGGCTACTGTTAGGCTGACCTACTTTAAGTGCAGGAGCTCCAAAATATGGATAGAATGTAGTATTTTTGGAACAAACTATGCCATGAAGAGGCCCTCAAAGTCTATCTAGGTGAGAGTCACCTCTTCATGTGTCTGGAGCGTCAGGCTTCACCATCTCACTGTTGTTCCCTAGAATAGGCTAGCATCTAGGATAACCATCTTCTCTGTTGGTGTTTCAACCAAGAGAAAAACTCTAGCCACAACCTCTATCTAGTCCTCAACTACATAGGGATCTATCTCACCTCAACACATCGAAGGCCTCTCTCTCTGGAACTCATGCAACACACTGAGTCTACGTGAACATTCAGATGGTGGGTCTGGTAACATATACTTCCCAACGGGTGGTGGTGCTATTGGTGCACCACTCGAAGGTTCTACCATAGTAAGAGGTACCTACACCGAAGCCTCATCACTCGGTGGTCCATAATCATGTACTATCTTAGGAATCTTGGTTGGATGTGTACGCGGTGGAATCTTGGGAAGAAACTGGTGCACCACTATTAATAAGTTATAACTAGAGAGATGACTCAAAAGAGATAAAAGTAAAAACATTTACAAAACACACGCAATCAGTGTTTTCATGCACCGAGTCAGAAATCAGAATTTAAGGTCCTAGTGTGTGGATAAATCGACCACTACACCAAAACTAGACTCCCTGAACTGAAAACCACACTCAAAGAAATCAACACTATTTATCCATTAAAAAGTTCAGTGTCCCAGTTCATTGGTAGAACTGACTCCTTTGATACCACTTTGTCATTACTTGTCCCTCGGGGCCCATGTTGTGACTACACCAAGCCCACCTTCTATAGGTCAGTAGTTGGTGACTAGTACCAAAAATGTGTATCCCTAAAATGTGAATTCATTGACTTTAAACTAGTACAAACACACTGCCCAAGAACACAACAAAGAAGTAACCATGAAGTAGAAATACTATAATAAAAGTGTTTAATGAAAGTAAAGGGGCTGGAATAAAAGACCAACTGAAAAGATACAACTACAACTAAAACAGAAAAAAACTTATGGGGTCATCCATCAGGAATCCTACCTGAAGGGTAGGTAAAACTCATCTCCTTATCTCTCCACATCACTTGTCACTGTCACCTCCATCCAGCATCATGTCTTAGCTTCCCAGGTCTCATTCAGGGATTCCCATCATCTGTACAAGACATAATAAGGTGTGGGAGAAGCCCGTGTAGGGTTGAGATAACAAAACGTAGTAGGGACCCTAATACCCCCAAAGGACTCTTAGAATTCCCCAGGGGAATAACACAATCATGGTCTCAATAACAAAGCACAAAGAAATATACACAGCTCAAACTAGGTATAAGTAAAGCATAAAAGTACAGATGATTTGTCAAGAAGCTAAATCATCTTATTCTGTCAAGAGGTACTACTTCTAACCATAGATAGTCTGACCCACATAGGATCGGTAGGTATTAACCCCATAAGATCCACACAGGATCCAACCCGCCTGAGTCGATAGGTATTAACCCACGTAAGACCCACACAAAATATGACCCACCTGGAGTCGATAGGTACTAACCCCCACAAGACTAACACAGGATATGACCCACACATTATTGGTATGCACTGAAAAACATAGGATTGCTGAGCACTGAACCACACAGGATCCGACCCATGCATGATCGGTATGTCGCTGATCCACGATGGGCCGCTCTAAGGCTGGTCCTCATCGGGTCACATACTGATGACCCACATAGGATCTCTAGGCACTGATCCGCACATGATCTCTCAGTGTTGATCCACATAGGATCGCTCAGTACTAACCTACATATGACCTGTTTGCAACCTATGCCTCACTGCCAGCCTTTGGATTCCCGCTCATAATATGCTTGTTTCTGGGAGAACCTATCTTTATTACATCAGTTGTAATTTAACTAGCAAGAAGTCCCTCAAAAAAGTTTACCAATGATCTTTAATGTAATAAGGATCACAACGCAATAAACAGTGCGTCAACCAGATGGCCGGTCTGTATGTTATTGGGATTTTAGTGGTGAGGGCTCGGTTGGATTCATAGTCGATCCAACCGGGACATACTTCAACTTTATACAAAACTCTCGTGGATTATTTCAAAAGGACCATCTTGCTCCAAGGATCACATCACAAAAGACGATTTTTCAAACAGACGTCCGGTTTGCAAGATACGGTCACTTAAGCATAACTGGGCCTGAGAGGGGTCTGGGTTTGGTCCGACCCGACCCGGTCTGGGTTCGAACCGGCCCGGTTCCAACCAAGCCCAGCCTAATCCAGCCTGGTCGAGCCTGATTGGGCTGGGCTGTGGCAGGTTCAGCCCGCGGGGCCGTGGACCAGACCAACCTGCCCTGGCCGGGCGGGGTCACGGATTGGCCCAGACCACTGGCTAGGCACGACCCCCCAGGTATTGCAGCCCAGTGTGCTGGTGCGGCTCGCCAGCTGGGTGGCCGCTAGATCCCATAATGGCCCAAGAAGATCTATTCAGCTCTTCAATTAGTGGCGCCATGTGGCACCGTCATGTGGTCCTTGAGACCTATAGGGCACGAGTCCCCCTCCTAGCACGGCTTCCAGGCGATGACTCCTTCATCGCGGTGTGCCGCCTCACCAACATGGCTAGCTAGTAGCCGGCGACCCCTTTGGGTCCATCACAAAACCAAGAATAACCACTCTATTCTGTGGCTGGAAAGCACCGACCACCACCTTCACCATTGGTTCCGGTCACCGGTGCCGACACACCGGCGAATCTTTCGCGGGCCAC
Source organism: Viscum album (assembly GCA_963277665.1). Taxonomy (NCBI): domain Eukaryota; kingdom Viridiplantae; phylum Streptophyta; class Magnoliopsida; order Santalales; family Viscaceae; genus Viscum; species Viscum album. The sequence goes on from OY728119.1 coordinate 639,654,273, forward strand.
TAGGTGAGCTCCGATGGTCCATTTTTTTCCGCTCATGCTTTTAGGCCTCCTGGGATTCCTCCATCTCTAAGAAGCTCTCATATTACAATTAAAGTCATGTTGAAAGTTCTTCACCTAAGAATGAGACCAAACCAAAGCGGAGGAGGGTCAGAGCCTTCTTCCTCTGGCCCACAGCCTCCACGTTAGAATCATTACAAAGGGGTAATAAATAAATACACCCCATAGTTATTGTTTAAACCTTGTTCAAATACCCAGAAAACACCCTCCCTAAATTCTAGAACAGGGAATAGAATCGAGGAAATTTCCTAAATTAATAAAAAAAACCCCTACTTCGATTCATTGGGGATGTCACGGTGCTGGATAAAGAATCCCTATCTATGGAAGCTGCTAGTGTTTGTCGTCGATTCCCACAATGATGTCCAGGATTTCATTCCATATTAGAAGACGTTGTTTCAATTTTCTTGAGGTTCCTTGCTTGGTGAAGTCATGTCAAAACTCCACCCAAGCCTCACATAAATAGACATAGGATGAGAGTGTATCACAATGAATTATTAATAAGGTTCATTAATTAGTTAATTAATAGTCCTCCCATCTCTCTCAATGGAGTGGTTACGAGAACAAAGGGTCCATAAATTAAATGGGATGACAAGTCATCGGTCCCACCACCACCGCTCAACAGTTAAATAAAATAAATAAAATAACTTTGTCAAGTAATTTTATTATTTCTTGTAAAGTCCAAAATTTAACCTTTTCTCCCGACCTACTGCAGTCAATGTGAAGCTTCCCCTAAAAGAATTTACGCATTGCAGATTCAACGATGATCTTGAATTTCCATTCTGAGCACCAGTTTAAAAGATAGAAAATGCTGCCCACACATTTACTAAATGTATAATAAAAAAAGTTTAGAAATTTATTCCGAGCACACCGGGCCTCAGAATTAAGCACTGTCAATTTTCGCAGACCCGTAACAATCCCAAATATTTTTTTTAAAAATTTACATTTAATTTTTAGGTCTTTAAATAAATCATAGAAAATGGAAATACAGTTAATAATAGTAGTAAATTTTAAAATTTCTATGATATTTTATTATTTTATAAGTCATGGCGTAGTAGTTACACCATAAAAATGAATATCGGTGAATTATATTAGAGTATGCCTCAATGAAGTGTGATTGAGACAAAAACCAATATGGAATAAAAAAAATCTAATAAAACACATTAAATAGGGTGAATATTGACTATAAAGTTCAAATACCTTGAAGAAAGATATTTTATTTTATGATACAACAAATTGGAAGTATAAACAACATTTAAATGAAATTAAGTGCAAAATGTTTTTCTCAAAGAATTAAATTTTGACATGAAACCATTGTCTTGTGTCCAAAAGTTCTCTGTACTTGTACTCAACATCAAAAACATTAAATTAAGTTAATCATATATCTAAAGAATGAAATTATTCATTTATATTTATGTTTTTTATTCCCCATCTATTATCTTTTGGTAGTAATTTTTAATATGGGTTTTTACATCGATTACTTGTTCTTACTCAATTAATTTCTTCGTAACACTTTTAGTTTGTTGACCATGGACAAAGGTTTTGTAAAATTAATTAATGATATATATATATATATATATATAGCTTTATATATTTTTTTATTCAATTTTTACAATAATTATATTGTTTTAATGGTTATCCTGAAAAAGATCCAAGTTATGAATGGTGTCCTAATAAGTCTATTTAAGGCGCTTAAAGTTACTATAAATTTTTTTTATTTATATTACTCATATATTTTAATATATTATTATTATAAAATATTAATGGTGTAAAAAATATCAACTTTACATACTAAAAACATTTTAAGGCCATCTATGTTTGGTGGTCATGAAAAAAACATGTGTTCATGGAGGTGGTAGTATGCACACATGCATGACGATGGAGAGTATTACCTCAACCTTGGAAGTTCTTCATTGGGTATCTTCTTAAGGAACCTTAGCTTGGTATTTTGGTGAGACCAAGGCTTCAATGTTATGGAAATATTGTTGAATAGATATTAGAGAAGAGTTTTTGTTAAGTCAATGTTTTGTAATAGAGGGAGAAATGAGAAGTTTCTAGACTCCTTTTACAAGTGATGAAAATGTCACTTTTGTAATTCTTCTCAATTAAATAACACCATTGTTTAAGTAAAAAAGATAAAAATTGGCTAATAATGTTGTGGTTACATCATCCATGACTCAAGTAATAGTGTATTTTACTTGTAATGTATTTATACTGTAAATTACTTTATTTTACTATTAAAAAAAATCAGTGTATTCTAGAAAAATGCCAAACATTCACCCTAATAACTTTTAGACATTTGTAATTAAAAAAATGACCTCCATTTTATGAAAATAATTATATAAATATCATAAATTTAATTTTTAAATAAAATCATCATTTACACTAGAAATATAGATTTTAAAATTATAACTAATTTTATAATGCTTTGTAAAATTAAATAAGGTCTCGTAAAATTATAAAAAAACTATAGGACAAAAAAATATTAATTTATGAATACTTTTTATTCAAATAAATTTTATTTTAATGTATTTTATTAATTATGAACTTTTAATTAAATATTCATGACTTTCAAAAATAATAATACCTTTTTATTAATTTTTTAAATATTAACTTACTTATACAATGATATAATTATATCATACCTTCATTTATAAGTTTCAAATTTTTTTTATATATTCATTTGTGAGGTTACTATTCATTTGGTTGATTTACTATTCATAATGGTTATATTACTATTCACAATGGTAACATTATTATCCGAAAGGGTCAAGTTACTATTCATAAAAAAATTAAGTTGATATTATGTGAATCTAAATATATTACTGATTATAACCACATATATCTGTTCTTCAAAATTTAATTCCCAAAAATAGTAAAATTACATTTAATTCTTATACAGTAAGTGTGGTGAGATGGCGGGTCAAAACATTCAAATGTTCAATAAGTCTTTATATATAATATCAATATAAAAATGCTTCCAGTGGTCTATATTGGATTAATATATATATATATATATATATAATTTATGTATAATAACTTTTAAAATAAATTTAAAGTATTATAATTATTTTAATGAAAAAAGTTGTTTTTTAGTAAAATGTAATATTTTTCATTATTCAACAATAATGAATCTTCTTAAAAAAATACAAAAAAGTCACCATAATTTAATTTTGAAAAAATAATTTTTATTTTACGAAAAATTAATTGTTTCATTATAAATATTTTTTATTTATGTGAAACTATTATGAATTACAATTAATAGTAGCTATTAAAATTAAAATTATTATGTTTAACAGCAATGTTATAACTTACTTTTTTTAATAATTATAATAACAAAGTTTTGTTTCGAAGAGACTCAGTACTCTATCCATTAAATTATATATTAAATTTATTTGTAAAACCTTGGGTGTTATAGTTTTTTTAGGTGATTTTTGGGAATTAAATAATTTTATCATATTTTTCATCGATGTTGAGATGGATGTTGATCCTCGGTCTTTACATTTAATCATCATCAAAAAAAACTTTCTTATAATATGGTCTATTACTTAGAGTTATTTATGAATTAAATTTTCTCAATACCATTTTTAAATGAGATCATCCAGAACTATGAAATGGTTTTATAGAACCCAATGTCAGTCGTTGATATGTAAAATTATTTCATTCTTTAATATCATTATAAGTATCTATGAACCAAAAAATTAGAATTATTTGAATAATTTAGAAAACATTCATCAACTTAAACATAAAAAAATGAAAACTAAAAATAACTCCCATGTGTACCCCATGTTATTTATATATCACAACCCAATATGGGATTAACCCCTCATGTTATCCTTGAGAGGTTTAGATGGGGATAGGTATAGAAATAAATGGCTGGGGATTCCATTATGTATTGTTAATTAAGGGAAAAATTCCACTCATAGTGAAATATTTTGGAGGAGCACCCAAGACCCATATTTATAGGCATGAAGGACCACTATTTCATAAAACCATTAATTGAACCTACCTAGGTAATGTTCAGAGGTTAATAGGAATTGAAGAATTATTCCCCATTGAATTTCATGAATCTATAGAAGTTTTTGTTTATGTTGGGCATGCATCATGATGTGAAACATAGTTTCATTCATTGAATTTTTGTTTGTTTACCCAGGGAACCATTTTTCATGGATTATTTCATGTAATTAATCCTTATTGTATTTTCACATAATGGATATTTCAATAAAAATGTGAATAATCCTTTTCTTGTTTTTTTATTTCTTTCATTACATGAATCTTAAATTATGAGCCTTGAAGTCGAGCCTTGACCTATCACGTACCCCAAAGAGTCATTTTTATCATGAATCCCATATCTGGTTTTTTTGTTTTCCCCTTTTAATATTATAACATGTGACCTACCATAAGATAAATAAAATAATTAATATCCGACATGAGTTAAATAACTAATTTTTTTTAAAAAATATTTTAATATGTAAAATATATGAATGAAATGTGATCATCACTAGGGAGACCATATAGTTGAAATTTCTACTATAGGTATGACACTCGGGAATATCTAAGGGAGCTGTGATATGGTTTCTCATGGTAAATGAGGCCAACATGTAGTGTTAGAAGGCTATATTATGGTGCTATAGAGAAACATAACCATTTTATAGCACTGGGAAGTCACCATGAGTGGTATCCAAGAGGTAGGGCCATTGGACTGCCCCTTAGAGTGGGTTTCACTATAGCACATGGGCTAATCTGTAGTGAAAACATGGTCATGGGAGACCCCAGTGTAACCCCAAGGGGCTACACCATTTTGGTTTCTTATATGGTTGACCCCCTACACCAAATTTCTGGGACCAACCATGTCCCAACCTAGCCTGACATTGAGATAACACAATGTGGCCTTCAAGACCCCATTATGCATTAAGTTCTCAATGCGTTTTTCTAAGTAGGGGTTGCTGGTAATTTCTTGGTAAGAACCTTTTCATTTAAGATAACGAAGGCCTATGGGGGTTCCATTATTGGATAAACCTCCCCTATATCTCTATCATCAATCATCCAGGGAAAGAGATCATTTTTTATGTAATTTAGTGAAGATTCGATGTACATTATTCCTCTATTCATCAATTTTAATTTTCTTTACATCCCTATGATTTTGGTCTAATTTGTAGTATGATTTGACCCCAATTCCACTGAAGAATAGTGGAATTAGGAAATAATGAAAGGGATTAAATGTTTCTTGGAAAGGAAACATCATGAGTGGTTTATCACATGTTATCTTTTTTTTATTTTCATTGAGGTATAACATTTCCCTAATTTATTTATGATTTTTGTTGAAATTGGATGAAATTATTGATTGACCGGTTGTTGGGGGATTGTAATTTTTTTTGAGATGGTGTCAAGGGTATGCCATGGACCTATAATAGGTTGTTAGTCGAGGTTCTATGTGGTTTTAGTGACATAAAAAATTACTGATGAGTTTTTTGGAGGATATGTATAATTTAATTAATATAAATTAATAATTATAAATTGTTATAAATAATCATATTTTTCATGAAACATAAGACAAGAGAATGAGAGCATGGGTGATATTGGGTTAGGAATTACCGGCTTGGAAAATCTTTGTGAGAGTGGTGTCTTTGTGTTTATAGTAAGTATCCCCTATGATACAAACACATATACATGTTTATATATGATTATACATGACTTCATAACTATACAGGTTTGACTAGAATAATTAGGAACCGAGTGTACTCTACGGAAAGAAATAGGATGGTTTTGATCCCATTATGTTTAGAATAATTGATCTATAACACTTAGTCAAATTGGTATTTCATGGTGAATACGTTGCTAATGGGATAAGTTTTCAACTAAAGTAGTGAGAGGAATAAGGTTGGTATTATGGTATGAGGCATGACTTAGGTATCCTATGTTAGTTACCTAAGGTTTTATGGTAATAATGAGAGGGCTATAGCTGTGAAATGATGGGTGAGATAGTTGTACATCATGCATGTGATGAGGAAATCCATCCTACTGTTGGAAGAGAGTCTTGGTGAGATAAGTCCTTTGGGACTTGAGGTGGGTGATTGAGTGGGGGTTTCCTTTCGGTGAAGGTTTTAGAGGTCATCCTTAGGATATCTGATATTTGACCCAAGTTTCAATTGAGTGTGTAGTAGTAATATATGGGATTTGGATTCCCATCTAATCTTGGTGAGGAATTTGAAACTTCCTATTATGTCCAGAGTTAGAGGGCATGGTTATAAGGGTTGGAATATAGGTTTTGAAGCATGAGGTGATGATTGGATTCCCATATATAGTCAATGTTGATTTGGTCAGGTGTTGTGGGGTCCTGTCTAGCACATGACGACCCAACCAGTTTGTGTTTGTAACTCATCAAGAGTCATTATGGACTTGTTAGCTAATGAAGTCCCAACTAGTGTGATTATTTTATGTATTTAATCTACTTTTTCATACTAACACATATGAAGATGTATATTATGGTTATTTTTTGGGACCCTACTGAGTTATATGATCACACCATGCATGGTTACCCCTATACACATGAAAAACTTATTTCAATTTTTTGTTCAGAGCCATGGTTGTATAGAATATTTGGATAGAGAATCTCAATGAGTATTGGAGATGGGTTTGTTGAGTGCTATGGTTAATAATAGTTATTTTGTGTAATTTTTTTAATTTATTTTTTATTTTTATGGTCATCCTTTTGGGAGACTATTTGTATGTTTATCTTGTTTTTTAACAACATTCTAATATAGAATATTTAATTATTATTATGTGTTGGATAATTTTTATTTGATCTATAAATGTATGATTAGATATTCTATTTATTACACTTTTATTAGATGGAATATTCTTCCTATTTTATGGATTAGGACCTCATCACTAGTATGAAGCATCTATCATATGGGGAGGCATGCCTGAGGTTATATAGTGAACCAGATTAGGCACTATGGAGTGGCCACCATACCAGGGTGTTACAATACGAGTTATTTTAGAAGCATACTCATTTAAATTATTTGTATAATTTCCTTGTGAGCATGATTTGTTAATTTTCATTTGGAGGCATGATTCATGAAGTGGCCTTCATGGGAATGCTTTATGAATGGGTATTATGGTAATGCTTCACGAAGTGTCTTTGCGTGGTTTCTTCATGGAGGGAACTTTATGGGATTCCTTTGTGAAGACTATCCACTATTCCCCTCTTGAAATAAGGAATTACCTGATAGGTATATTGATTTTTGTGTATACTTTATATATTTATATGAGAGTTTATATTCCATGGTAGGTGTGGGGTATTTATATGTGGTTTTGGGTAACAGTTTTCTGGAAATGGGTGGTCATGAAGGGAGTACTAGTTTTTAAAGTTCATCTATGAAAAATGAAGGGTTTCAATGAGAGTATATGATGAGTAAACAATCACCACCTTAGAGTTGTGTGTGACTCGGAATTCACAAAAGAGTTACATGGGGGGTAAAAAATAATTTCCTCATAATTTTTAATGATGTATCCTTATAGAATATATATTTACGAATATCTAAGTGATTTCTGAAGGAATTCCTTGAAAACCATGCAGTGATTCATGAACGAAAGGTTCATGATTGACAATATGATTCATAAATCAATTATGTGATTTATGAAAATATTCCCTTTATTCAACATAATTTCAGAAAAAGACTAATCCCAACTAAAAATCCATTAATTTTGATCCATAAGTATGTTTTTGATCAATGACTAGTTAAATTTAAGTATTAGAAACACACTATGCCCCTAGGTGTAAGGTTTCACAGTATCAGGTGTTTTCAAAGTTTAAAAGGTTCAAAGAACCCCCTAAATATGGTGTTATAGGATTTAAAACCTTTTTTAAAAATTGATCAAATATATAGCCTAATCCTAGTGACTGGTTCTCAACACTACATCAATATATGGGGAAATAACTTTGAGTAATATTCATTCTGATTTGGTGTAAGGATTTCCCATTTTTTTCTTCTTTAGTCAGGGATATAGATTATATTAGAACTTGACTTGTGTCATCTAGGTGAACATCACATCATGGACTATACAAAAAAGTGCGTGAGACACATTTTTTAGGTACTAAAATTTACTCTACTAGAATCTTATGATCATCTACCTTGTGATCAACTAAGTGAGAAGTAATTCTTAGTGATCTAGATCTATAGAAAAACACTCAAAGTTGGAAAAGTAAAAGTACACATAATTAACACTCAAGTACCACATATAAAATTATAAAAATACTAATAAAAAATATAAATAATTTTTTAAAAATAATAATGAAATATTATAATTCCATAAAATGGAAACTTCACCCCTCCCCCAGATCACAACTGATCTTCTCTATCTTAAGCTTGTTCCCCTTAATATCTGATATTAGTTTAGTACAGCAAATCCCTTAAGCCTAAATGGTTATTTTATTCCCAATGTTTACCGATTATCCTATGAGTGGCCTCAACCTCCCCCTATACAACACCTATATAACGCATTTTAGAAAACTTCCATGACATGTACACATGTGCAGTAATAATGTATATTAATACAACATGTTAATCTCAATTCCTTATAGATTAACATAACCAGGTATATACACTCCCCTTATTTAAGTGATCATATAAAAATACCAACTCCATCTACCTGGATATGGTAGTTATTTATTACATCAAACAAATCTAAAATAAAATGTTTAATAGTCTTGGGATACATCATACAAACATTATCATTAAATTATAATACATTATAAATTATAGTACATAATAAAAAATATGAATCGTTATTATTCTTTCATTTATTATCCATAGATCACATGTAGAATTCTTCTCAGTTTATAAAATAAATGGGGATATACTATATAATTTTGAGGTCATACACTCAATAATGGGTTGTATATAGTGGAAGATAACATGAAATAAATAATATGATAAGAATAAATGGTCAAAAGATTACATAAACATAATAACAGGGTTATAAAATATCAGTAGATAAGATAATAATAGAAATTAAATAATCACATGGATAATAAAAATAATTCTCTTAAATATGGAATGAATAATTATATACATCATAACATTACAATTGAGGACTTATGCAAAGTAATTTTATATTAATGGGTTAACATACACCAAATACACAATTTAGTTTTTGTCATGAGAGCTACTGATGTATCTCGGGGCAATGTAATTTTGGTCCCCACCCATCACATAATAAGTCGAACGAATTCATCATATTAAATGAATTGATAAAAAATATAATACATAATGTTAACTAACCTATTAAATCTATATATAATATTTTTATATTTTTAAATAATATATATAGAGATTATAAACATTTCCTCAGTGAATAGATGGAATAACATTAAAGGTAAACACCCTTCAATCAGAATTATGAAATATAGTCTATCCACAAGGTATAGAGTAAAGGGTATACAATGAACTAAAAATTGGGGAGAAAAAAAATTAGTGTAAAATTAATAAAATAAATCCATGAGATAAAGAACATGGATATGAAAGAAAAATATAATGTTCAGAGAGAGAGATATAAAGAGTGATAGAAAATATAATCACATGAAATGAAAAATAATGGATGATACCCTTATGAAAAATGTATGGTATGAACTATAAATTAATAACACATGTAAGGAGGAAAGTAATACATAAAAAATATATGGTAATAATAATTAATATATTAAAAATCCTTTTTATAAGATAAATAGAAGTGGAGATAGATAATTGAGGAATAATTAATAAAATATAAGGGGAACTAGAAGATAAACCATTACCTTGAGTCCCAAATAGAATCATATATCCTATAACTCCTAGAATAAAATAATTATATTAATTTTTTTAATTGATTAAAAAAATTTGGCAGTTTTTTCATTATGGTTATGTATATTTTATTAAATTATTATCTTGTATTTTTAATTTATTGGATTGATTATTATTCAATCGGTATTTTGGGGTTATTCAGTTCACAATTCAGAAACCGATTTGATGTAGTAGTGATAGATAATGGTAACTATCCATTATTTCCATAAGATCTAGTAATTTCATATTATGTGGTCGATTCCATAATAGAATTATATGAGTTCAATAGATTGATACAATTTATATAATCTTCCTTGTCAATACTGTTTTAGTCATTTAAAATGACTGTGATTTTTTACTTTTAATATCATTAATATCACAATTATTTTATAATTCCATAATAATAAATCTAAATTTAATTGATTTTTAATGTAACATAAAATCATGAAATAAAGTTATAAGAATTTTCAATAATTTATAAGTGAAATAACATCATATCTCACTTAGGTAACATAAAACCAACATGAATGAATGATGTTTTTTTAGAAAAGCTTAAAATAAGAGAGAAACTAATAAATATTTTTATTTTATAAAAGCATTAATTTATAAATAAACTATTATTTCCAAATTAATTATAATTATTACTTATATTTTAGAATTTTTAATAGGATCATTAAAATGAGATGATGTGTTTTAAAATCCATAATTCAATATAGTAACAACTTTCGAAAAAGGGGTTGATGAGTATGAATATGAGATCTCTTATAAATTATGGATCAAAATGATTTTAATACCATGGGGAAAATGGTTGAGAGAATACAATGTTTGAATGAGTTTTAATGAAAAAATAATTTCAAATAATAATGAAAAGGGATATTGGAAAACCCATACATTAATCTTTGCGTCACCTCCTATGGGATCAATCTAGGGATTCTGGAGGATGGAATTTTTGAAAACATAGAGCCTTAGGAATGTTTCTAAGGTATTTTAGAGAGGTATTTACACAGATAATTTTCAAACAAAGAGTTTTTGGAGTGATGATAAAGGGGATATAAGCGAAACATATATGTGAAAGGGGGAAAAATATCATTGAATAAAGTATCAATTATATTGTTATTTATGATAAAAAATACAAATAAATATGATTAATATTAATTTTATTAGTGTATGATTAAAACCCATTGTATTATTGGAAATCTTGGAATACCCAATAATGAAAGGAATCTTGGAAATATTTTTTACGATGTAAAGAATCAACTATAAGTTTATATTCAAATAAATTATAACTTAGATTTTGAAAATTTATTTATAAGTTTAGAAATTCAGTTTAGTGATATCAAATAAATAATTTCTGTCATTAAATAAATTTTAACATCATAAAAGTTGTTTTATTAATTTTCTAGTCATATTTATATCACTATGATTCCATAACATTTATGATATATATAAATACTATATTTTCACTATTCACCAAAAAATGTTTTTTATAAAGATATCAAAAATTATCCTTAAGATAATAGTTATATGATTTCATTAAAAATGAATCCCATTCTATTAATTCTTTATTATAAATATTATAAATTTAAATTTTAGATAATATTATATAATACATAGAAAGAAAATTTTACTTATAATAAATAATAATTCTTTTTTATGAGTGATTGAATTTCTATTTGTTATTATTAATTAATTATTATATGATTTAGAATTAATTATAATTAAATATAAAACTTAACATTACAATATATTACATATCATTTAATTTAGATAAATTTTTAGATTAGGTTTTCTTGATATAAAAATTAAAATTTTAATTAATATGTTAAAAAATATCTTATTAAAAATGTATGAATATTCATAATTTAACTTGAATTATCTATGAAATATATTTTTATTTAAATATTTATATTTTTTTATTTATTATAGGTAAATTTTGATAATGATGTATTTTAATACTCCCAAGTATTAGGTTATTATTCCAAAAGCCATATATTTATATATTATACTTCTTATAAATACCTATTATTTGCTTCATTATTCATTTACCAAATATTATAATAGATTTATCTACATTTTATTTTCCAAATTCAAATATTTTTTAATATTTTGTTTTCTATTTACTATATCATTCATGTTTGTGATAATTTTATGAGACTGCAACGCATCAAAATTTCAAATTCTAGTAATGTTATTTACAAGTGTTTATTGTATCATTATATTATTTTCAATTTTATGGAGTTTATCTACCATTAATATATAAGTTTTATGATGAAAAAATAAATTAATAATTGTCCTTTTATGTGTTGTCTTTCAATTATTTATGGTATTCCATTAATATGAATTAATATATTTTAGACTCAAATGTGTTTAGTGAATAAAGATAATAAAATATATATTTCTATTTTGTTTTATCATTAGGTGTAAAGACCCAGAAATTTCAAGGATTTGTTTTTCTTAAATACCTTTTAATTTTACGAGTCTGTGGCTTCTGACGTCACTTGATTCCGAGGCCCAGTGTGTCTGGAATCAATTTCCGAAGTTTAGCTCGGGTACGTTTAGTAAACGAACGAGCGGGTTTTTCTATCTTTTGAGGCGGTGCTCGGAATTGAAATCCGAGGGCACCGATGAACTTGTACTGCCGGTAATTGCTTCAGGGGACCTTTACCGCAGTTGCATTTTAAGCGGGTTGAGAATTAATTTTTGGGGATTTACTTTAAAATAAATAAAATTGGTGGCACAATTTTATTTTTATGGTTGGTGGTTAATTCCTCCCAAGGGGAGTTGAAGGTGGGGCCCACACCTATATATCCTCCCATGGGAGGATATTTGTGGGGTGGGGCCCACACGTGACCTAAACCGTTGAGCTTCCCTAAACCCATTAAACCTCCCCCATTAAACTCCTTTGTTTAATGTTGACAACACCTTGAATTTAAATGTGTAACCTTTCCACTTCCTCTCTCTCTCCCTCTTTAATTCTAGCCAACACACACCTTAATTAATTGTTCGAACCTCTTCAATTAAATTAAATAAGTGTTTGAATTTTAAATTTTGAATGCATGACAAGTTTAATTAAAATAAGGGGTAGCCTTATTATAATTATGGGGTTAGCTGGTTGTGTGGGGATTATTGGAGAGAGATTTTGTGTGAAAGAAGAAGGAAATTCCTCTTTCTTTGAAGAACATCATCCTTAACGAAGAATAGTTCTTCTTTTAAGAAAGAAATTTTTCCTTCAACATAGAATGACTCGCAAACCATGGTTCTCCATCCTCTTCTTCTTCCATGACAAGGGAGGAGACACCGACGTGGAGAACTCGCCAACGATGACACACCTTATTTACTTTTCTCCGCGACAAGAGAGGAGACGTCACTTCCCCGGGTGCACTCTGACAACGACTTAGATGAAACCGTCATCCACGACGCTTGTCAACCGCGGACCCTACCGGGTTAGGGGTTTATTCTTGAAAGTGGATGTTTTCGTACCCCATTCTCTATTGGTAATCATTGACTAAATACGGTCAATTGCTATCACTTAACGTGGAGGACGCGGGCCGAAGAAACATTGCCCAACAACCCTCCGCTTGATCTTGTTTATTATTTTAGCATTGGAAAACGAAGGTGGTGGAGGCATGACACCGTTGCGCCATGCCCCGTAGGTGGAAAAGAAAATCAGTGCCATCACGCCGGTTGTGTGGGAGGAACCACGTTCCGCTACGCGGGCCGCTTCAGCGGAAGAACCGGCAGGCCCGTCAGCCAACCAGGCGAAGAGGAGCAGCAACACCAAGAGGGCACTGTGCTAGAGAACCGGCCGGCCCGTCAGCCGACCGGGCAGAGCCGAACCACAATTCCAGGAGGGTTGGCTGGCTCGGCCGGCTGGCTGAGTGGTTCCAGGGGGGGGGGGTGGGGGGGGGGGCGCCCGTCTGTCTGCACCGGCGGTGCCACCTTTCACCGAACCGGCCCGCTAGGCCGGCCGGTTTTCTAGTGTACGTGGCCTGCATAGTGGGCCGCGACTTCTCTAGCGTGGTGCCCTCCCGGTGCTGTGGTCCGGCTCCACCCGACCTGCAGATCGGCCGACCGATTCTTCCACCGAAGCGGCCCGTGTAGCGGTCCGTGGATCCTCCCACACAACCGGCGTGATAGCGTCAGTTTCCTTTTCCACGTACTCTGCATGGCGTGATGGCATCGTGCTTCCACCACCTTTGTTTTGCAATGCTAAAATAAAAAACAAGATCAAGCGGAGGGTCATCGGGCCATGTTCGTTTGGCCTGCGCCCTCCGTGTTAAGTGATAGAAACTGGACGTATGTAGTCAAACATTTCCAATGAATAATGGGGTACGAAAACATCCACATTCAAGAATAAAAACCTACCTCTTTAGGGTCAATGGTTGACAAGCGTCGTGGATGATGATGTAGTCTCCATCGTCATCAGAGTGAACCTAAGGAAGTGACGTCTCCTCTCTTATCGCGGAGAAAAGAAAATAAGGTGCGTCGTCGTTGGCGAGTTCTCCACGTCAGTGTCTCCTCTCTTGTCGCAGAGGAAGAAGAGGATGGAGAACTGTGGTCTCCGAGTCGTTCTACGTTGATGAAAAAATGTCCTTCGTCGAAGAAGAACCGTTCTTCGTTGAGGACGATGTTCTTCAAATAAAGAGGAATTTACTTCTCCTTTCACACCAAATTTGACTTCAATCTTTACAGACAGTGTGATTGACTTCTTTCCTGTGTGGACTGGGTTGTGCTTGGGCTCGAGAGTTGGAGCCGGACTGGAATTGATGACTTAGGTATATGTATGGGCATATACCTAAGTAAATTCGGTTGATACTTCGTGATTGCTTCTTTCCTTTGTGATTTATCCTTCGTGGATCTGAGAGACCTTCAGGGGTCTCGGAGTCCCTAATGAGTATCATATACTCACCCCTGCATGGTCTATGCCCGCACTAAGTTGTGTTGGATGCAATCAACGGACAACCCTGATTGAGGTGGAGGCTTATGGAGCTGGACGGTACCCAAAGGTGGACCACTTGGCGGGACGTACTCAGAGCGGACAGTCGGACCCGAGGAGCTGAGGAGACTATCTGTACCCACCCTTCAGGTGGGATTTCGGAAGGACGAATCAGTGGTTGCTGCTTTACTTTTCAGTTGTTGTGCTTTCTTTCTTAGTTGTACTGTACTTTCAGTTGGGTTTGTATACTGGCCCATTTACTTTCCAACACTTACTTTTGTTCTCAGTTTACTTTTTTTTACTCTATCTTGCATACTATGTTGTGTTTGTTTAATTATATAAAGGAAATGCCTTCCCCTTTATCGGGATTTACGCCTTTGGTGCTAGTCGCTAGCCCCTGGCCTATAGAAGACGGGCTTGGGGTAGTCAAAACATGGGCCCCGAGGACGGGTCATGAAAAATTGGTATCAGAGGATTTGGTTCTACCATAGAACTCAGGACTCTGATAATTTCTTCTCTGTGAGGCAATAGTGTTTAGAGTATTGAGTGTGGTTATTAGTCCCGAGAGTCCAGTGTTGGTGCAGCGACCGAAGTTTCCATACACAAGGACCTTGACTTCTGATTTCCGACTCAGTGCTCGAAAAAATTGGTTGCATGTGTGTTTCAAAAGTTTTCATTGTGATTACTTTGTGTCAGCTCACCAAGTATACTGTACTAACCGTGGAACACCTGTTTCTTATCAGGATGGCCCCACGAAGGCAGCCAGCTATGGATCCTAGTTATGTGCGGGATGGTAGCTCACCTAGCGACGAGGCCTCAGTGCAGGGCCCTATTACAGTGGAGGCACCAACGGTACCACTACCCGTTGGGCCACCGACACCACTAGCCCCAGCAGTGGAGAGTGCACGCTGCCTGAGTGTGTTGCAAGAGTTTCAGTGACAGAGACCGCCCAGGTTCCATGGAAAGATGGATCCCTAGGCAGCCGAGGATTGGTTGGAGGCTATCGTCAGAGTCTTCAGATTGGTAAGGACACCAGCAGACCTTATGGCGATCTTAGCCGCGAGTCTCCTGCACGCAGCAGTAGTTAGATGGTGGAGCCTGATGCTCCAGGTGCACTACAAGGAATCTCTACTTTGGACGGACTTCAAGAGCCTCTTTTTCTCGGAGTTTGTTCCAGCCACCCTCCGTGCAGTGCGTATCCAGGAGATACTACGGCTGTGGTAGGGAAGTATGACAGCATCCCAGTACTCGGCGAGATTTACCAACCTCTCACGCTACTCTACAGACATGTTACAAGACCCATTCTTCCGGGCCCAGACCTTTGAGCAGGGATTGAGGCATGAGATCAGGGTTTCTATGATATCCCTCAACATTCCGACGCAGCCAAGAGAACCGGAGAGAGCCCTTCTTGTGGAGAGTTTTCTTGCTGAGCTGACGCTAGCAGCGAGACCCACCACAGGGCGACACTTAGCGGAGTATTCTGCAGCTGGTAGTAGACAGATGTCGCAGAGGTCCAAGTGGACCGGATCATCAGGTCGGAAACCTGAAGGTACTGGTTCAGATGTACGGCCTAGACACAGTAGAGCCAGTCATACGAGAGGCAGGTATTTCTATGCATGCGGCGGGCAGGGCCACATGGCTCGTGAAAGCCCGACCCGCCATGCAGAGGAGTAGCAGATAGTAAAGTCACCTCCTAGGAATATGTAGAGGATTGACCGTGGCGGTCCGCAGGGAGCAGGCGGACGAGGCAGAGGAGCTGGCCGAGCAGCAGGTGGTGGATGACGCTTTGAGGCTCTCCCACCACCAACACTAATAGGGCCACCCCGACCACAGGGAGATGGAAGACAGAGAAAAGCTCAGCTCCAATAAATCAAGGCCTACGACCACGGCGCACCTGAGATGATTCGAGGTACTATCTGTGTCTACTCCACCCTTGATGCAGTTCTTATAGGCACAAGAGAGAGTCATTCTTTTATTTCCACTGCCCTTGTTCAGAGCTCGGATATTCCAACAGAGCTATTGAATCGATCCTTATGGCTAGAGACTCCAATGGGAGCAGAGTCGACGATTACGTACTGGTGACGGTAGTGTGAGCATACTCTAGGAGGCGAGAGCTTCAGCTGGGATCCTCTTGTAGCAGCTTTGAGGCCTTATGGCATCATCTTGGGTATAGACTGGTTATCTATAGTCCATGCCCAGATCGAATGTATTAGGCGCAAAGTGCAGTGTGTTCGCACCGATGGGAGCGTGTTCACATTCATCGGCGAGAAGGGAGCCTTTGTAGCACAAGATGGACTTACGTAGAGGAGAGGGCAACCGATCACACATCAGTTTGCTAGTCTCATCCTAGGAGCGGTTGATGTGTGGAGACTGAGTTTTCCTGTTGTGGTGGATTATTATATGGACGTTTTTCCGGACAACGTTCCAGGAATACCTCCTCACAGAGAGGTAGATTTCAAAATTGACATGTACCCTAGGACAGTACCGATATCTACTTTAGCATATCAGATTTCTCCCACTGAGCTTCGTGAGCTTTGGGTACAACTGGAGGACTTATAGGGAAAGGGATTCATCTGACCCAGTGTTTCACCCTGGGCTTCTATAATTTTATTCACCAAGAAGGCGGATGGGAGCATACGACTATGTGTCGACTACCGCCTCCTGAATCAGGTGACCGTGAAGAACAGTTATCCACTTCCGAGGATTGATGACCTCTTTCATCAGCTCAAGGGAGCATGATGGTACTCGAAGATAGACCATAGGTCATGCTATCATTGGCTCAGAGTTCTATATGAGGATGTGCATAATACGACCTTCCATTGTCGGTATGGACACTACGAGTTCTTGGTTTTTTCCTTCAGCTTAACCAACGCACCAGAAGTGTTCATGAGTCTCATGAACATGATCTTCCAACATTACCTCAATTGTTTTGTCATATTCTTCATCGATGACATACTGATTTACTCTACTACTAAGGACGAGAACACCTACCACTTGCGGGTTGTATTGGACACACTCCGAGAGCACCAACTTTATGTTAAGCTCTCGAAGTGCTAGTTCTGGATTTGAGAGGTCCACTTCTTGGGGCGCGTCATCTCAGAGGCGGGAGTTGTTGTGGATTTTGTGAAGATTGAGGTAGTACTAGCTTGGGAGCCACCTATGAGCATGAAGGAGGTGCGGAGTTTCCTAGGTCTGGCTGGGTACTATCAGAGATTTGTGCTAGACTTATCTATAGTTGCAGCACCGCTTTCAGGTTTGACGAAGTAGGGGAAACCCTTCGTGTGGTCAGATAGATGTCAGTAGAGATTTCAAGAGTTGAGATAGAGATTGACCAATGCACCCATCTTGAGGCTACCAGAGGAGGGCATAGGGTATATAGTTTACTGTGATGCATCAGGGACTGGACTCGGGTGTGTCCTGATGCAGGAGCGGGTAGTGATCGCCTATGGTTCACGACAGTTGAGGCAGCACAAGCAGAACTACGCTACCAATGACCTAGAGTTAGCAGCAGTGGTCTTCGCCTTGACGATGTGGCAACACTATCTGATGGGCGAGCACTTTACAGTCTACTCTGACCACCATAGTCTCAGGTACATCTTCTTGCATAAGGACTTGAACCTGAGACAACAGCGATGGCTCGAGTTCCTCCAAGACTATGAATTTGAGATAGTCTGTAGTTTTGGGAAGGGGAACATTGTGACTGATGCTCTCAGCAAGAGATCGGGCATTCAACTACTTGGAGAGGCGAAAAAGCAGTTAGCAATCCTTCATGGATAGAGATGGGGTAGCCTTCCTATAGTCCCTCATAGTCACTCCTCCACTACTTCAATGTGTCAGAGAGGCACAATGTGGGGAAATTTTCTGTGTGACGCGACGTGTTCAGATTTCTACAGGGCCGGCGCCTGATGGATTTTCTAAAGGATTAGAGCACGTCATCCTCTTCAGGGGACGTTCCGTGGTATCAGTTGCACTACTGGAGGAAGTGCTGAGGGAGTTTCACACTTCCCCTCTAGCGGTATATCCAGGAGTGGTGAAGATTTACCAGGACCTCAGATGATAGCACTGGTGGCCGGGTATGAAGAAAGCTGTAGCAGAGTTCGTTTCATGATGCCTCACTTTCCATAAAGTGAAGGAGGAGCACCAGGTACTAGCGGACTTGGGATAGCACTTAGAGGTTCCAGAGTGGAAGTGGGATAGGATATCCATGGATTTAGTGATGGGTCTCCCACGTACTTCCAGAGGACACGACTCCATCGGGGTGATCGTTGACCGACTCACCAAGTCGGCCCACTTCATACCGACCAAAGAGCAGGGCTCAGTAGAGAGCTTGGGAAGCCTCTAAGTTCAGGAGATCGTATGACTTCATGGTGTTCCATCGTCTATCGTCTCTGATCGAGATGCTCGCTTTACTTACCGGCTTTGTAAGGGGCTGTGGGAGGCATTTGGGACGCAGCTACGCCTGAGCACCACTTTTCATCCTCATACGGATGTCCAGATAGAGAGGACAATTTAGACACTCGAGGACATGCTCCATGAAAGTTTCCTTGATTTTGGTCGCAGCTGGGAGAATAACCTACCCTTGGTGGAGTTTGTGTACAACAACAACTACCACTCTACCACTAGGATGGAACCATACGAGGAACTATACGACTAGCCATGCAGATCACCTATGTACTGGATCGACCCTGGGGAGTCAGCACTTGTAGGACCAGGCTACAACGGAGAAGGTACAAATCATGTAGGAGAGGATGAGGACTGCACAGAGCAGACAGAAGTCCTATGCTGATAGGAGACAGAGACCACTGGAGTTCGAGGATGACGACCACATTTTCTTATGGGTCTCACCTCAATGTCGATTTTGGAAATTTGGCCGGGGAGGAAAGTTATCTCCGTGCTTCATCGGACCATTCTAGGTCCTCAGTAGGGTAGGCAAGGTGGCTTACCACCTGGCTCTTCCACCTCAGTTTCACTGGGTGCACGACGTCTTCCACGTATCTCACCTGAGGAGAAGCGTGCACGACCCAACACATATCATCGACCACGGGAAGCTAGAAATCGATGACAGGGTGACATTTGTTGATGTCCCGGTGGAGATCGAGGATCGACAGGAGAAGGTCCTATGTGAACGGTCGATTCCTCTAGTGCGCATTCATTGACAGCACGGGAACCTCCGGGAGAGAACATGGGAGCGAGGGGCTCAGATGCATGCACAATACCCTCTTTTGTATCCCTAGTTTTTGTTGTAGATTTACTGGGACGTCAATCCCTGAGGTGGGAGTAATGTAAATACCCAAAAATTTCAAGGAAAATTCTTTCTTAAATACCTTGGAATTTTACGATTATGCGGCTTCTGACGAAACTTGATTCCGAGGCCCGTTGTGTCCGGAATCAATTTCTGAAGTTTATATTGGGTACGTTCAATAAATGAACGAGGTGATTTTTCTATCTTTTGAACCGGTGCTCGGAATCAAAATCCGAGGGCACCGATGAACTCGCAGCGCTAGTAATTGCTTAAGGGGACCTTTACTGTAGTTGCGTTTTAAGCGGGTTGAGAATTAATTTTTGGGGATTTAGTTTAAAATAAATAAAATTTGGGGCACAATTTTATTTTTATGGTTGGTGGTTTATTCCTCCCAAGAGGAGTTTAAGGTGGGCCACACCCACATAACCTTCCATGGGAGGATATTTGTGGGGTGGGTCCCACACGTGAACTAAACCCTTGATCTTCCCTAAACCCCTAAAACCACCCCCATTAAACTCCTTTGTTTAATGTTAACAAACCCTTGAATTTAAATGTGCAACCATTCCACTTCCTCTCTCTCTCTCTCTCTTTAATTCTAGCCAACACACACCTTAATTAATTGTTTGAACCTCTTCAATTAAATTAATTAAGTGTTTGAATTTTAAATTTTGAATGGATGACAAGTTTAATCAAAATAAGGGGTAGCCTTATTTTAATTTTGGCGTTGGCTTGTTGTGTGGGGATTATTGGAAAGAGATTTTGTGTGAAAGGTGAAGGAAATTACTCTTTCTTTGAAGAACATCATCCTCAACGAAGAATAGTTATTCTTCAACAAAGGACATTTTTCCTTCAACGTAGAATAACTCGATGACCACAGTTATCAATCCTCTTCTTCTTCCGTGACAAGAGAGGAGACACTGACATGAAGAACTTTCCAACCACAACACACCTTATTTCCTTTTCTCCACGACAAGAGACGAGACATAACTTCCTCGGGTGCACTCTGACGACGATGGAGACGACACCGTCATCCACGACGCTTGTCAACCGTGGACCCTATTGAGGTATGGGTTTATTCTTGAAAGTGGATGTTTTCATACCCCATTCTTCATTGGGAATCATTGACTAAATACAGCCAATTTATATTACTTAACGCGGAGGGCCAAGGCCGAACAAACACGGCCCGACGACCCTCCGCTTGATCTTGTTTATTATTTTAGCATTGGAAAACGAAGGTGGATGAAGAACGATGTCGTCACACCATGCTGGGCATATGGAAAAGGAAACCGGCACCGTTACACTGGTTGTGTGGGAGGAACCGCATCCCGCTACACGGGCCGCTTCAGCGGAAGAACCGGCTGGCCCATCGACCATTCGGGCGAAGAGGAGCCACGACGCCTGGAGGGCGCCACGCTAGAGAACCAGCCGACCCATCGGCCGGATGGGTGGAGACGGACCACGACACCAGGAGGGCGCCGCGCTGAAGAAGCCGCGACCTGCCGTGTGGGCCGCGTGTTCTAGAAAACCAGCTGGCCTAGCCGCAATGTTCGGGGAAGTGCGACGCCGCTTGGCACCGCCAGTGCGGGCAGATAGGGGGGGGGGGGCTCCCCTCCCTCTCGGAACTACTCGGCCAGCCGGCCGAGCCAGCCATGCTGCGCGCCCAGCTGGCCGAGCCAGCCGGGCCGCACTGGGCAGGGCCGCGCCACTTCGGGCTAGGCCGCGCCCCTTTGGGCAGAGTTGCATTTTCCTTCAAACTGGTCCGACACCCCTGCCGGGTCAGACCCATCAAACTGGGTTAACTCGACCCGTCGGCCCACTAGGCTAAATGGGCCGGGACCGTTATTCACTTAAACGTGAATAACTTAAAGGCCGCACGTCCGATCGACCTGCCGTCTACAGTAGTGGGACCCTTTCGACGAGGCGGCCCTTTTGCGATACTCTAAGTGAGTTTTGGACAACTTTGGTAAACAGACGGGTTTGGAATGATCATATTTCCAACCAGTCCCCTGGAACGAAAAAGCCAATATCTCTCAGATCGGGCGTCCGATTGATGCGCCGTCTGTCGCGTTGAGTTCCTTTTGACGAGATGATACTTTGGGAAACATCAAATATAGAATTTGTGAAGGTTGATGTATCGAACCCTTTACTCGAGGAGCGGACCCTCCGGGAATCGAGTACGCTGTGTGCGGGAACCCTAGAGATGCCTGCGACTGCGACGACTACCATGCTCGGATCCTCCGTGGGTTCGACGACGAAGATGACTATACATGAATCCTACATGGGTTCGGCAGTGAGGACGTCTGTACTTGGATCTTCCATGGGTTTGACAGCAATGACTATTGTACTTAGATCCTACGTGGGTTCGACAGCGATGGTCACTATACTTGGATCCTTCGTGGGTTCGGCGGCCACGACTTCTGTAATTGGATCCTACGTGGGTTCGGCAGAGGAGATGATTCAGTTGATGCATCTAATCATCTCCACCCCCCTTCGTAAGATGTATACCTGTGTGAGCTGAGTTTTGGCTCCAATATTTACCAACAGTGTGATTGACTTCTTTCCTGTGTGGACTGGGTTGTGCTTGGGCTCGAGAGTTGGAGCTGGACTGGAATTGATGACTTAGGTATATGTATGGGAATATACCTAAGTAATGTCAGCTGATACTTAATGATTTTTTCTTTCCATTTTGATTTATCCTTCGTGGATTCTAAGAGACCTTCGGGGGTCTCGGGGTCCCTACTAAGTATCATACACTCACCCCATGCACGTGTTCTGCCTGCACTACATTGTGTTGGATGCAGACGACAAACAGCACTAATCCAGGTGGAGGCTTCTGGAGATGGACAATACCCAGAGGTGGACCACATGGTGGGTCGTACTTGGAGTGGACGTCCGGACCCGAGGAGCTAAGGAGAATATCTGTACCCACCCTTCAGGTGGGATTCCTGGAGGACGACTCGGTGGTTGCTACTTTAATTTTCAGCTGTTGTACTTTCTTTCTCAGTTGTACTGTACTTTCAGTTGGGTTTGTATACTGGCCCATTTACTTTCCAACACATACTTTTGTACTCAGTTTACTTTGTGCTTACTCAATCTTGCGTACTCTATTGTCTATGTTTACTTAAATAAAGGCAATGCCTTCCGTTTTATTGGGATTTACACCTTTAATTCTAGTCGCCATCCCCTGGCCTATGGAAGGCAGGCTTGGGGTAGTCACGACAAGGGCCCCAAGGATAGGTCATGACATTAGGAGTATAAAATAAATTCATTTAATACTTATATGAATAATTTTATGTAATATGTTATAAAAAAATACATTAAATTTATATGGTGTTACAAATCATGTGATTTGAAGACATATTTTCCTTATTCAATAACATAATATACAGGTAATTATCGAACATGTGCATGTCATCCACAATGATTTGGGTTGAGATTAATGGTTTCCAATAGACATGTTAGATATATTCATTATTTTATAACCTCCATGACGTGTTGATACTCACCAAATCAGAAATGGATGACATGGAATTATTTAGTTATTTTCTTTAATGGAAGGATCATGTGAGGTGTCCTCAAATTTAAGAAAATTGAGGAATGAATTGATGATCTCTCCATTTACATTGTAGGTAGTATATAAACTTCATTCATCACGCATTAGATACATAGAAAAATAAAAAATGTATGTCACAAATAAAGATGGAGTTAAAACTCTAAGATATCAATGAGTTTGTCCATGTTTTCAGTACATACTTTGAAATAACGTGACACTGTTTGGTTTGAAATTCATATATTATATATTGATATCCTTAAAAAATTTCTAGTGGCACTGCTTCTATTGGTTTCACTACACTATATTTAGGAATTTTTATGGGGACATTAACTATGTTTTATTTCAATGAAGTAAATGAGAGAAAAAATGATGAATATTTTTTCTATATAACTTGGTATATTGTCGGTGCACCAACACTAACTAAATCTGACTTCCAACATGGATATTCTAAGATGTCTGTATAATATTCCTTTATCATCCATGAGGGTTATAAATGGTGTAGTCGGATTCTTTGATGGATGTGGGGGTGGGGTTTGTGGGAGTTATTTGAAACTTGAAATCTCCCACCATGTCTATAAAAGGATTCCAGTGAGAGCCATTCTAGAATCATTTGAGCCAGATATCTCTTTTTTATTTAGTGAGAGAACCTTAATTTATCCATGTGAGAGAAATAAAGGGTTGAGTGGGATGTGGAAATTTTTTAATCTTTTTTATTAGTGAAATAAATTCTGAAGTTTCTTTCCTTTACGTTTAACAATGGTAAATGAATCATAGAAGGTAGCATTTGTATCACTAGGTCAAAATGATAGTAAGATGAGTAGAGTTCCCATTTTCCAGAAAGTTAAAATCTCCAATGTTTGAAAGGATGATTCTACAATCTAAAGTTAATATGGTCAAACTTTTGGTCAAAATAAAGTTGATATACTACCACATTTCTAGAAAAGAAGGCATTATTCTAACATCAATGAGTATTGAGTGAATAATCTAGTGGCTACACAAGCATGCCACTTCATTGATTAAGCTCAAACATTGACACCAATTTAATCACATATAAATCATTTAGATTCTATTTTGATAATATAGGATTTTATTCCACCATTATTAATTATTTGGGACATAATGATGTATTCCATTTCCTGAATTATGCTTTAGAGTTAATTGAATTGAAGTTTAAATCGAGATAAAATCATCGAAGGGATAATTAGGATGAATTAAATGAATTAAAAAATTTTAAAGTCCCAAATATAATATTTAATAAATGATAAGTATCAATTTGAACCTATTGATAGAGAGGGAGTGAAACTTGATTCAATCTAGGAATCCGAGTGGAAAAGGATGAACACAAATTCGACTAGGCAAATATTCCATGAGATTGATCATGATTTCTACCACTATGTTATTTAATAGATTTTCTCATATGAAATGTAGATGTAGTTTGAGAAT
This sequence comes from Viscum album, assembly GCA_963277665.1. NCBI lineage: Eukaryota > Viridiplantae > Streptophyta > Magnoliopsida > Santalales > Viscaceae > Viscum > Viscum album. The sequence goes on from OY728119.1 coordinate 639,679,325, forward strand.
ATATACCCATAGAATAATACTCAATATAAGATCATTTTATTAAATCGGTTGAATAATATTTGACCATAGAGTGGAACCAATATAGCCTGACATGCTAGTTAGTTCTATACCATTGTGAATTAATTGGTGGTTGTAGGTAAGTCTTTTATGTGAACAACCTAAATTGTACAATTTATGATAGCTGAGATACGTTAATGGTTTCCCTAAATAACTTGGTGGCTTGAGAAAAACATACCCATTCAATGATAATGGATGCACCATTCAATAAGTATGCCTAAATAATGATGTATGTTATAACCAGAGTCATTCCTTTATCCCAGAGAAGATAGGGAGAAACCAAAGTGGTGATCAAGGGGTAAAAAGTATAGGTTAATATATGATTAGAGGAAGGTCCACATATAGTGGACATAGAATATATTAATTGTACCATTCTTTCATGGAGGAATGCAAGAAGATATACTATTAAAAGTTACAATAAGGGATGATCCAAGATAGTAACCAATAAATAAAAAAGAGATATTCTAATAACAGTCACTGAAGAAGTTTCTATTTGTTCTAAAGATGAAGAAGAGGCATTCTATCACACATAATACCAAGAAAAAAATGTATGGTCTATATTGCAACATCATACCATGTCACTCTATAACATGAGTATTTCATGATTTATTAAGATGGTGAATTTGGTATATCCCATATGGGGAATAATAGTTCGGTGGATATTGTTTTCAAGGGTTATATCTAAGAAAAGATGATTATTTTATGTAAAGGATGTTCGAAATATACAAAGTCTTTAGTTCAACTATTTATTATTAATATCCTTTGACAAATAATTCCATGGAAACATCTTCAACAATTGTTCATGGAACATGATAACAGTTTCCACAATCATCACTTAAGGACACATATACATTATGTTGTATTTTTTTTGAATATATATACATACAACCTCAACATGGTATAAAGAGAGAGTTCATACAATATAACTAATAGGACACTTAACCATATGAGTGAAAACGGGCTATTAACCCTGATAAAGAAGAAATAAATTAGTGTTAAAAAGCAAACATCACTATATCCTTACACTACTAATTATACAGGAATCAACACAAAGTCTCATTTAGTATTAATTCATGAAGGAGATCAATTTTTTTGGATTAGGTGCACTATGATGTTTTCATCCCCATGGAGGAGGAATCACTCGAAGGTAAAAAATATTTCTTAACCATTATTGACGATGAATCTCAAAAGGTGGGGGTGTTATTATTGTGGATGAAGAATAATACATTGGACTACATTATGACGTTTTACACCATTGTAGAGTGTGTAAATTGATGTAAGCTAAAGTGTATTAATTCAAATAAAATTTGATATTATAAATATACTAGGTTTCATTCCTATTTTATGTTTTAGAGAATATGAAATGGGATGATAGTTCGACATAGCCAAAAAAATAACTAAGTTGAAAAAAGCATGAATAAAACCATCATGAAGAAGGTTGGGAGAAAGAGGAGTTTTTATAAGATACTAAAGATATTATGAGTAGGATATGTTTGAGTTTTGTACTGCCTCATCAATGTATAAGCACCAGTCCCTCTAAATTTTGATATTCCATATAATTAATGATTTGTTAAACATCTCTCTTACTTTCATTTATGAGTATTTGGATGTTTGTAATTTTCTCATGTATCCAAATAGCTTAGGTAGAAGATAAATTAGAGATCTACTGCATTCATATTCATTAGATATGGAGATAAGGAGTTAAAATACAAGAATTGTGACCTAAAATTGATGAAAGTGATTAGAAGTATATATTTTATGTTCCAAAAGATCCAAACAATAAAGGGAATTCAAAATCTAAAAATGGATTGTAGATAACATATGAGAAATCAATTCATGATCCAAAAATTGTACCAGATAAATCAAAAAATAAAGTGGAGGATGTGAAATAAGACTCATAAAAAAATGGACCAGGAGGTAATATAGGAGGTTATTGTTTTAGGGGATACTCAATACTATACACCAGAAGTTGTGGAACCATCATAGGATCCTGGAAATGGAGTGTCTACAAAAACTAGAATTTTATAGGTTTGAATATATACATGAGGAATGATTCCATCAAAAAAATATTCTGAGTCATAGTACCTATCACTAACAAAAAAATATGAGTTAGAAGGATATTAAAAAGAAGTATCTAATACAAAAAAACTCAAAGTGGATATATTAAAAATAAGATGAGATGAATTCATTAATGAACAACCATACAAAATAATAGGTCGAAATAACCAAATGTAAAAAGGAACTAACAAAAAATGACTAGTTAAGATGTTTATGGATATAATTTGAAAAAAAATACATGGAAAAAACATTTTTAGTGGTAAAAAAGCTGATTTTTAAGAAATAAGTTAACTTTGAAGATATCTTTTCACTCACGGTGAAAATGAATTCAATATGAGTCTTTTTAATATTAGTGGCTACCATATACCTAAATCTTGAGTATATAAATGATAAGATAGTTTTTTTCATGGAGAACCAACTATATAAATCCAAATGACGAAACATCAATGATTTGAGGTTTTTATGAGAAAAAATCATGTGAAAAATAAAATAATATCTTATAAAGACAAAAATAAGACGTTAAAAAGTAGTTTGAGAATTCAGAAACATTCATGGAGATTCATGGATGTAAGTGAAAACAAGAAGACCAATGTCTTTAATTCTATAGGTTTTTGGACAGTAACTTCACATCTCTTGTACTTTAATTTGATTACATATTGAAAATTAGAATGGTTGTAGTAAAGACTATTTAATTGAAAAAGGAGTTGTCCATGTCTTTTCATGTGAAAGACTAGGGAGAAGATCAACATATTTTATTGATGTAGATGATTCTAAATAAGAATAGGATGTTATTATGACTATCTCATTATAATTATGTTTAATATGTTCTAATATACTTAAAAATTGAAAGAGAAAAATTGGTGATAATTCATATTCTTAGTCATTTGACGTTAAGAAAGTGTATAATAACATCATCTAAAATTGGAATAAAGGTGATCTAGATTATTCTTTAATCCTTTATAAAATGAATCCTAATGTACACTATAGTTTTTATGTGGATAGACCTTATCCATATAGTGGAAACTGTGAGTTAATTTCCATCCAATCTAAGGAAAAAAACTAATATGTAGTCAAGTGGATTATGAGGTATTATAGAATTACATCAAAACTATTGTTGTTATTACAGGAGACGATCCACTCATGGAGGGATTTATAAATTTATACATTTTGACATATTATAAAAAATTTACTTTAGGATGAATTTATACTGTCATGAGACAACCAAATTTTTCCATCCATTGGATTCCCAACAAAGTTAAAGACAATGACTAAAGGGTGTTCCTGATCCCCAAGAGATAGTATAAGTGCATGGGAATCAAGGAATCACTACTCAGAATTGATTTCCCCTAATAAAAATTAATTAAATATGAATAAGAAAGAAAATCAAATATAACATGACCTGTTCAGACATATGATGTCCATTCCATGGAAAAATAGAAAAATAGCATAATATCAAACTAAGAATGTATTAAATAGCAAGAAGCACTAAAAAACTCCCTCACGGCCCTAGTATCCCTCTCATGCAAGGAAAATATGCCCACTAAATTCATATCCCCATAAAATGAAATATCTATAAAACTCCAAACATAATAATTATTAAAGGCCTAAGTGTCTAATGTATGAAAATTAACTGAAGTAAAACTAGCTACAAACATACCTTCCTCCATGTGACTATACAAGTCACCAGCTGATAAATGGGAACCACAACACCCCATGTGTGGGAATAGATAATATGATAGAGAAATTATAATGATCATTGTGATACTCATCATGGAATAAAAAACACTCTATATTCCTTACCATTAAATATAAAATCAACTCTTACTAGTTTAAAAAAAATATATGTAAAAATAGGGGTTTACTTTCTGTTTAAAACAAGTAACAAGTTAATTCTTATTGAAAACCATTTTAACATTTTCTATTTTGAAAAATGTTTCCAAAGAATGAATGAGTTTACAAAAACCCATTTGTAAAAATTATAATGTGTTGAAATAATGTTTTTAGTGGTAAAAATAATAGTATAAATAATATCACAAGGTGTTACAAAATAGATTGAAATAGAATAGGTATAAACAAGTTCTAGAGTACGAGTTACTAGTAAAAAACCATTATAGTGAAAGAGTTTTATAAAGTTTCATAAAATAAGTGAAAACATAGTACAATTAAAATAGTTATCATGGGAAGTATTAGGCACCAAGTGAGGTGACCACATATGTACTCATTTTGAAACCATCTATCAACCTATCGATGTGATCCATATTCAATAACCAACCTAGCTGCTCTCAATTATCCTCACCAGTGGGACGACCCACATGGAATTTCCCTACCAAGGGGATATAGATTATCTAATAGGGAAAAAATAACAAATGTATCTCAGCTATCACTATTACAATGATGATCCAATGAATTTTGAAAAATTATGAGGTGAGTAATTAGGTACAAAGTCAACATATCAATCAATAAAACCCATCATTCATGTGATTCCCACCTCCTGACACACACCGATGAAAATTCTCATAGAATTGTGAGTATCCATGGAGGTGTCATACTTCAATAAAAAAAAATCAAAGGTATCAACTAGACTGTTTAATTTTTAGGATCCAAAATTATTTCGAAGGGAAAATCATTATTTCAAAAACCATTTACCAAAAATACAAAAGATATCAAAACATATTTCCAAAGTTTCGACCAAGTCTTCTCAATGGAAATAAGTACTTTTCATTTGGAAATCCTCTTTTGAAAATATATATTCTCAAAATTAAATCCACACCTTACACTTTGAATCATATTTAACTCAATATATATATATATATATATGGACATGTGAATAAGTTATATTTAAAAAACAAGGATGAGTTAAAACACATTTTGAAGTTATTTGAATACTAAATATTCCACTAGGACTTTATGGAAAACTAACTGAAAGGGGAAAAAAATTTCATCCTTTCCAAACTCACTTATTTAAAATCTTTTATAAGAAAAAATGAACACACAATGTTCTTGTAATTTCAATGAGATCCAAAAATATGATTTATTTAAGGAAAACCATAAAGGAAGCATAAGAAAATTATGAATATCAAAAGAAAATCCATTCCAATCATCCCAACCATTGTAAAAGATTTATTTATATTATTAATTAATATATATTCCAATAAAAACAATCAAAAAATTAAATTTCCTAAATTAAAGTCTCATATATAGGGTAACTTACCTCAAACAGTGCCACATTCACCAATTATGACCCACATATATCTCAAGATGTCCTAAGGGATCCAAGAAAAATAAGAAGAATAAAAAAATATAAAAATACATAATTATAAATTTGGATAAAATGAATTTAGAAAAACCCTACACTGATTTTTTGGAGAACACATCTCCATTGACAACCATGATAAGAATCATCCTTAATGGGGCTCACAAACCATAGTCACCAAGAATCAAATAATAAAATCCCCAAAATCGGGTTAGTATTTGGATGGGTCATATGGACAACATAAGAGAAAAGGAAAAACCTAAGGAGAATATAAAAACAAGAGATTAATGGAGAAAAAATACTCATCTATGATGATTTCACCTATAATTGGAGGTGACAATGATGATGATAGGAGGCCATATGAAGGGGGTGGTGCGCATGATGGGAAACACCATGAGGGTTTGGTGTGTTAAGTGAGAGTGGGTAAGGGGGATTTATAAATAATGGGAATAATAATAATAATAATAATAATAATAATCATCATCATCATCATCATAAACATTTCATTTTTTAAGAGATGTAAACTTTGTATGGTTTGGGCCACATGGTTGGTAAAATAATGTTCCAACCATGCACCCCACACTAAAATATTTAGGTACCTTACACTATCATGGAGCATGGTTAGAAAACATGCACCATCCAAAAATTAAGACAGGAATAAATATAATTAAATGAATAAAAATAATTAATAATTATGGTCGGTCTGTGAAAAGTATCCCTACTATTACACTTTCTACCACTAGACATATTAAAAAAATGATTGATTCAAAAGTAATGAGGTTCTACCTCCACACATAGAACACAATCCATAAAGAACAAATATATTTAAAAATTATCTCTAATTATTGATGAAATAATACCAAATATGATAATGGGACATAGCTCAATTTCACAATTCCCCTAACTCAGACAACCACAAAGGGCCCCTAACATGAAGGGTAATCCAATGAAGGTAAAAAGATTGATTTCAAAAGACACAACCTCAACACTTAAGGAACAACTCAATAAAGGGGAAAAGATATAAATGATAAAGTAAGATATGATAACAAACCATTATTAAAATTTGATGTTTGGGTGGGTCTGGTTAGGAAAAGACCATAGAATTGGTCCCCAACTACACAATTCTACTCAACCCATAAATGGAGAAACAGAAACCATAAAAAATAGAATAATAATAGTGGTCTACCCACCACATTAGGATTCTAATAAAACACTATTTCTCTATGAAAATAACCCACTCAAAGAAAAAATAAAGATCATGATATTTATAATGAAAAGGGAACTCAATAATATAGAACAAGGCTCACAATAGTCATTGAAAGGGAAATATAATTCATAAGACAGTATAAAACATCCATAAACACTATAATAAGAAATTATCTCCAAAAAAATAGTAACAAGCCACCAACACAAATAAGTCCAAATGAGACTAACCAATGAGGTAAAGGTAGAGACAAGTAGAATTATCACAAATGAGACATTCCCAAATAAGATCAAATAATTCTAGATTAAAAAAATGGTGTAAGAGGAGGTAACATGGGGAATAATATCTAAAACACTTAAGCCCTAGTGAATCGATCCAAAAAAAATCAATGTACCAGATAGGGTATAACCTTTTATGGGGTTCAAACCCATACCTGTCTTTTATAATGCACCCAAAAATTCCACTTTCAAACCCCTTATAAAAAAGTCACATGGCAAAGATATCATCCCATCCGACCCTTGATACACAACATACTACTAAGAAAACATAACAACCAACAAATCATTATTTCAACAATATAAATCAAGGGAAAACCAAAAAACTATATCAACAAAGAGTCACCCACAATTAATTACAACTAATAACAACTCCAAATACTTTTTTACACTAGGTTTGAAAAAGGAAATTCTCTCAAAGTAGCAATCCATCACAAAACCAGAAGAGTTACACCAATCCAACCTAACCTAATGAAACACTCCCTAATAAAGACACTCACTTATGGCATCTATAATTTTATGGGAGATCAAAGTAAAAAAAATATGACATAGGCCGAATCATAGGTCAATAAATAAAAAAACTAGAATAAAACCTCATTTCCCCTTTGAAATATTTTTTTAAAATTAAACACATAGGTTTTGAATTGAAAAACTCAACTTTGGAATTTCCAAAATGCTAAACCCCTACCAATTTGAAAATAATACATGAGTTGATAACCTATACTTTGAAATTATTTTAAAATTAGATAAATCCTTTATCAAAATTTATATCAAAGTATAAAACATTACCACCATTATAAAATATATCAAAAATCCACTTTTAGATTTTAAAACAAGTTTTAACTCATAAAACTAGGTATAAATTTCAAAACACCCTCATACATCCACAATGATACATCAAAAAGGGTTTCCAAAACTTCAATTTACTAGTTATAAATCAGATTCCACCTAGTTAAATTCAATTATCTATTTATTTATAAAAACCATTAATTAAAAACCCAAAACCAAGTTTTTATTTTGATTAAATTATGATAACTCATTTGGTATCTTTAAAAACACATTATCAACAACTTAAAACCAATATTTTACTAATTAAAACTCAAAATTTTCCCAAAACAACACAATTTTCTATAATAAAAAAAGAATAAAAAAATGATTCCCACACATAATTTCAAGTGGGGACTAGTGTCAGTGTATTGCTTGGCCATATGGCTTGTAGGAACATGAACCTAATACACAACCATCACTGGGAGTCATCACAAACCATGAACCTAGGATCCAAATAGATTTCCAAGAAATATGATCTCACTAGGTAACACTAGTTCACTCCCCTTTTTATCACCAAATCACTAAACAATTAAAAAAATCACCAAATGAAAGACACCAAGCCTAACTATCCCTTATAGATTGAGTTACAAGATGAGTAGGAATTCATGCATATATTTCTTTACCAACCACCCAAGTACTAAAAATCCAATTTCCAACCCAAATAACACCCAAAATATCAAATATATGCTCTACTAATATTTTTCACAAACCAATCTGAGCCATCTCTACATAAAATGTTAGAACTAGTTCAAAACAAGGCTCAACAGGTGTTCCAGATCCCCACGGCTAGGCAAAAGTGATTGGGAATCAAGGAGTCGCCACTTGGGAATGACTTCATCAAATTAAAATTAATTTAAAATCACTGTAGATTAAATAAAATTTAGAATGACCCATCCATATGTTAGACATCTATTATAGTGAAAAATAAATAGAAAAAAACCTAATCACATACTATTAATCCAGTAAATAGAAATGAGAACCAAAAACCTCACTCACCACCACTGTCTCCCCCTCCAGAGATGTATTGACACCCATTGAATTCCTATCCTCAGCCATTAGAATATCCTTACAACCCAACCATATGATGTAGTAAAACCTAAATTTAAAATTCTGTATGAAAACTGAAATAAAACTAAATACATACATATTTTCCTACATGTGACTATACGAGTCAGCACTCAAAAAATAAGAACCAAAATTCCCCATGGGTGAGAATAGTTAAGCTAATACCCAAATATATGAACTGATAGAGACATAGGATTTAACATCGATATGTATAATAGGAATTCCAAAAGAGAAACCATGCCCTATACATTACCATTAAAGAGAAAATAATTTCATTCTTGTTTGAAAATGATTATAAAATAAAATAGGATTTTCCTTATTTTTAAAACATGTAACAAGTTAATACTTCTTGAAAACCATTTCCCCCATTTTTATTTCCAAAATAGTTTCCATATAATAAAAGACATTCTAAAAAAAATCCATTTATAAGAATATGAATATGATGATAGAAGAATTTGAAGAGGAAAGAATAACAGTAGAAGGAATATCACATGGAGATAAAAAACAATGGAAAGTATAATAGGAATGGACAAGTACTTGAGTAATAGTTATTAGTTAAAAGTATCATAGTAGGATTATTATATAAAGTTCCACAAAATAAGGGAAAACATAGTACAAGTAAAACATCTTTCATGGGAATTATTAGAAACCATATAGAGCGACTCAAGAATTTCTCAAATTAGTACCATATTCTAGCCTATTTATATAATCTAGAGTCAATAACCAACCTAGTTTCTCTCAGTTAGTCTCATTGGTGGCATAACCCTCATTTCCATTCCTTACCATGGAGATTTAATTTGTCTAATAAAGACTAAATAGAAATAGTATATCGACTCTTACTCTAACATTAAATATCCCATGGATTTTAAAAAGTGGGAGGTTAGGAATCATGTAAAAATATGACATATCAATCATAAAAATATATAATACATTCTAGGAGAACCTCCCAACACACACCCATGACAATTTCCCATGATTATTGCATATCCATGGAGCTGTCCTGTTTAAAAAAACAATGTACCAATCACGACATATCATTTTTTGGATTCAAAATAACTTCCAAGGGAACATAATTCTTCCAAAAACCATTTCCCAAAACTATAGAAGATAACAACACATATTTATAAAGTGTCGTTTGGGAATTCACATTTGCAAATAAATATTGATCATTTGAAAAACCTCTTTTAAACCATAGCTTCTAAAATTCAAAACCCACTCTTTAAACATAGATACATATGTGCCTCAAGATATATATATATATATATGTATATATTTATATAAGTTATATTTAAAAAAGAATAAATAGTTAGAAACCATTTCAAAGTTCTTTTGAAACCAAATTTGACACTAGGAATTTATGGAAAATCATTCGACAAACCAAATAATTATTATCCTTTCCTAAAATTAACATTTATTATTTGATGGATGAAAAAATGAACACCCAAGGTTATTAGCACTTCAAATAGGTTTAGAAACATGTTGTAGTCCAGGAAAACAATGGTATAAGTTTATGAAAATCATGAAGATCAAATTAAAATCAATACCAATCATGCCAACCATTTAAAAAATATATTAATATTATAATATGATAAATATACAAATAAAATACATTAATAAATTATATTTCTCAAATAAAAGTCTCTGACACAGTGTAAACAACCTCAAGTGGTGTCACCATCACCAACGGTGGCCCAAATATATCTCAAGAAGGTCCAAGGAAACCTAAAAAACCACGAGTGACCCAAAATTCAAAATGTACCTAAATAAAAATTTGGATATAAAGGATATAAAACAAAACCCTTCCTAGATTCATGAGAGAAAACGTCTCCTTTGAAAACTATGATAATAATCGATCTTAATGGGGCTCAAGAACCCTACGCACCAAGAATTTGCAAATAAAATTCACAAAATAAGGTTAGGGTATCGATGGGTAGCACACCATATGGGAGATAATGAAATACCAAAGTATAATAAAATAATATGATAGTAGAGGAGGAGAAATACTCATTAGAGATGTTCTCATTCAATATTGGAGGATGCAACAATGAGGATATGGGGTCGTAGGAAGGTGGTAGTGTGCGTGAGGGAAAAACACCTAGGGGATATGTGTGTCAAGTGAGAGAGGGTAAAGGGAGAATAAGAGTTATGGATTTTTAACAACAACAATAACAATAATAATGATATTATTTTTATTTTTATTCTATTTTTTAAGAATGAGACACATCACAATGTTTGGGCCACATAATTGGTCAAACTATGCACCAACCATGAACTGAATTCTAGACTCATCGGGAACCTCACATGGTTATGGATAATATTTTGAAACCTTACCCATGCTGAACACATATAAATTTTAAATATTTTACCCGGTTTGGAAAAAAAATCAGGCACGATACTAAATTTAATTAAATGACTAAAAAACTAATAAATTATGGTCTATGAGTGATTTATACTATTTCAAAATGAGATATATCATGGAAGATGAGGTTACAGAGGTGTTTTGATTTTTTCCACAACTTAAGTAGAATATATTTGATGCTATAAAGGCTAAAAACTAAAATATTTTGGAAAAATAATTTTATCGAGTAGATTCTATTAATCTAGAAGGTGTACTAGGTTTATTATTATAGTAAAAGTTATTTAGAATTACAAAATAACTCCACCTATCATTCCTAGATGAAGAATATCAACATTTTTTATCAATGTATAAGCAAGGTGAAAGATCAACAACTTTTGATACTTGTGAATTCCACATGAAAGAGAAACTTAATGAAATATTGAAAAAATTTATATCTTTTTAGAAGATATATATTTACTGATAATGTAGTAGATTATAGATGGTGGGGGATAATTGATGAATATTTTCTTCAAGATGCCTTCATATATTGATGATGCACCTACCCTCACAAAACTTAACTTCCAAAAGGCCGGTGTATCATGTGTGAACACTATTTCTTTGTGCCAATGAGATTTTTCAAAGTTATGCTTTGGTTATTTAGTAGGTATAGTAGGGGATTGGTGGAAGTTGTGTCAAAATTGACACCTCTCACTAAACTTATAAAAGGAGGCTAGGGTATAAGGCACCAGCCTTAAACATTACATAATCTTGAGATAAGTCGATAATTTTATGTTAATTCACATTTAGGATCTTTTAAAGATTATATATTTAGAGAATTATTCTATAAATTATAAATAACATATTGAACATTACAAGTAGACACTTCTACTCATTATCCATTTTTTCACAAAACAAAAACTCTTTAAAATGAAATATGACATTGTTTCATATTTTGACAGCAAATATTTCCTTGATCCCATCCTTGACTATATTATTTTTTTATATCTTATGAAAAAAAAATTAAAACTTCGTTTGAGCATAAAATATCAGTAAGGAATACATAAATAAAGAAAACTATTAGTCTTGTGATATCATTAAAACAATGAATACTTTATTCTAAAGTAAGACTATTAACCTTTAAGAAGAAGTAAATAAAATTCACGGAGTATAAGATTATTTATTACTCTTTTTGTAAAAAAAATATTACCACAAGCCCATAGAAAGAAAAATATTACATATAAAGGTAACATGTGATAGAAACATACTTAAATGGAATAAATATATGTCTGAATTCTACACATATCACCAAATGGAATAGCTATACGGCCAACTTCCATACCCAATGCATTGAAGGTCATAACGTAACCACCCGTCCTTGGTTTATCATGGAACCACCCATCATTTGGTTTATCATGTAACCACCCGTCATTTTTTTATCTCGTAACCACCCGTAAAATGTAAATGTAAAATTATATAATCATAATATATAAAATGTTGAAAATATCAACATTTCACTAATAACATTTCATTTGCAATCACAAGAAATAATTTCATGATATTGAAATATTTAATACATTTTTGAAACCATTTTCAATACCAAAACAAAAAAAAGGAGATTATGTATTTATTTTCCTTAAAAAAATTAAGGCTTATAGAGGCAACCAAATAAAAAATAATAGTTACAACGCCAGAGAGGTCATTGTCACCGCAAACATTAAAAAAATTGATATTCCCATTTAGTAAAATGCTTTGTAGAAAAAGTATTCCCTTTGAATGAAATAAAAAGTCAAATGGGTTTATTATACAACTTATAAAATAAGGAGGTTTATATTTTCAAAATATGCCTCAATCAAAGGAAATTGAGACAAAGTCCCTTACCTTGAGTACGATTCGTTATGTATGTTACTTGTTCTTCCTGAAAAATAAACAGAAGTTAATTTTTATTTTCTTCAAAACCTTTTTAAACTTTATTATTCCTTTTATATCACTTATTACTATGTTATAAAAATTACATAATTATTTAAGTTAATATTGGTCGTTTTGTCAATTTTCGGTACTTGAGTCGAAAATGAACTTGTTTTGAGGAAATTGTCCATATAAGAAAATGTACATCATCTCCATAATCATATTCATGATTGAAATATCATATATATCAGGTATATATTTATTTATAATAGTCTATAACATTTGGAGATAATAAATGAAATGCACCGTTCATGGAGAAGGTAAGTCGTACGTATGCATAAATGCTACTATCATTTATTTTTCATATTAAATAATTTGAAAGAAATGATACACATATATATATATATATATTATAATTCCATTATAACATCATATGTTATATATGTTACATAATTTCATTAAATCCATCCTATATACGTTCCATTTATGGCATGAACGAGTCATATAACTAAGAGGGAGCGGTAGCACACACTTCCTCAAATGAAATTATTTTATTTAAACATCATGTAAAGTATAAATGAATGTTTCTAAATAAAAATTATAGAATCATAGAGACAATATAAACATAATATATATCATATATAAATATATTTCCATCATAATGGACACTATGAGAGGTGGTAGAATAAAATCAAATAATCATCGTTTCATGAGACAATAGTTCACCATAAACGTAAACAGTTTGTTCGTATCCATTAGATAGAGGTGTGTGTAATTGTAGTTAAAATAATTATAAAAAATTATCATAGTATATTCAGGATAATGGTGGATTCATTTAATCAATTAATAATAATAGAATAAGGAGTTGATAAGTAAAATAAAGGAAAGGAACTTTACAGAAGACATTGCCTCTAAAACATGTAACTCTGGTTGATTTGAGCCAAAATGCTTTCTTGAATTGCTTGATACAGAAGGTGATGATTATAGGAGTAAGGGAGGGATATTGGGAAATATTGGATCATATTTTGAATGATAAATGGGGCTTTATAGGTATTATTAAATGGGTATAGGTGGTGGCCTTTTATAAGAGGGAGGAGGGGAATTTTAGAAAAGTTTTGAAGTATTTTTTTTTTATAAAAATATTTTTGTTTTAAAATGATCCCAAACTAGTTTATTTAAAATATAAGATTCTTTTAGGTATAAAAAATTTCAACCAATATTTTTTAGTCAATTCTAGGTCAGAAATGTAACCATATCGTTTTTTCTTTAACCCTTAGTTAAAAACATTAAAGTTTACCATGTCTTCTTGCATTTTCATAATTTATGGTAACTATAGTTACTATAGAATAAAAATATAACCCAAAGTGGTTAATTAATGATTTTTTAATCATTATATAAATAATTTTCATAAATAATATATTTTTAATACTATTATATCATTTACTAAAATAGTATTTTTCTTAAAAACTCATTTATGTCAATTTTTATACTATTCATATCATTACTTTTTTAAAAACAATAAAAATTTATTACTTATAAAAAACATAATTAATTAAATGATAAAAAGTCATACTCATACATAAAATTAGTTTATGGAATAAAAAAGTTTCAAAATAAAATTATATTAATATTTATAATCTCATTTATTAAAGTCATTTATTAATAAGGTAATCACTAAATCATCATCGTGTCACAAATAAATTTATCTATTTAATATCTAAAAATTATAAATAAATAACCATGTTGTAGGAAATAATTTTTCCTTTTTAGTTAATATTTATGGTCTAAAATATCACTTATATTACCCCATATAAATTTTTTTCTTAAATGATACATGTTTATGTTATATTTCCCTTTACATTAAATTAATTATTATAACATGTCATTATCATTCCTAAGTGGCTCCATGGGGTCCCAAAATCAAAAATAAGATTCCCATGGTTTGAAATAGATCATAAAATAAGATTATTACATGTGTTAGGGTAGTTTAATAATATTATAATATTATTGTTTACCCTTATTTACCAGATTTACCCTTTAACCATGGTAAATAAAATAATTACTAAATTTACAATCCATAATGACTAAAAATAAAAGGTACCTATTTAAACAATTTGGAACTCATAATTAAGAATATGGAATCCATTTTTATATATTAAAAACACATAATTTTTAGTTATTAATTTAAAATTAATTATCGTTGTCAAAACCAAAAGGCTGGTTTTTAAGAAGTAACAACTATCAAAAGATTGACATGTGTTTATGTTCAATTTCAATGAGAAATTACTTCCAATGACCAAAATTGGATTAAATGATAAAAAAATAATACAATTAATTTTTGAAACTAATTTAAAGAATAATTTAACTATATAAATAAATTATATGAAAAGGCTGTTTTGAATTAAAATGCTGTATTTTTCACTATTCATAAAAATGTGAATTTTATCAAAAAAATACAAAAATTTCATCCAAAGTAAATTTCGATGTTCCAATTCTAAATAAAGAATTTATTTTGTCAAATTGAACATATTAATGTGACAAAAACTATATTTAAAAAGGGTTCTCCATCAAAAGGCAGTAAAACAACCTTTAAAAAATATTAGAGTATTTTATACGTAAAATTGGATTCATTCCCATTTGAAGCCTCTAAAATTTATTGGATAAGTGTAAAACATTGAAAAAACATGTATAATAATATTGTAGATAGTTCTGTTCATTTCTTCCAAAACAATGTCTAGATGTTAAAAACTATTTAAAATAAAAATAATATTATTGTATTATTTTTCGGTATAACTCAATGTTGTGTGCAACATAAGATTTTGGAGAAACCCGTTGTTACATGTCGAGTACACTATTAGAAAAAGAGTCCTCTTTAATGTAATATTAATATCTTCTTTATAATTAAAAATAGATATGAAAAAGTATTATTCTATAAATACTTAGGATGCTACATCATTCCCCCTATTGGAAATTACATACCCATAATTTTATTTACCTATCAAATAAGTGAGGGTATTTCTCAATTATAGATTTTTCAGATTCCCACATTTCCTCTTCAACCATATGGGTTTTCAAAAAAAACATTTACCTGATGAATCACCTTATTCGACAATACTTCCTCTCTACAGTCCAAAATATGAACTGGTTGTTCCTCATAAGAAAGATTCCCTTTCAACTGAACTTCCTTTGGACTCAAAACATGATATGGATACAACATATACTTTCTCAACATTGACACCTGAAAAGAATTGTGTACTTGGGATAAACTTGGTGGTAAAGCCACCATGTAGGAAAATAATCTACATTTTTTAGGATTTCATAGAGTCCAATGAACCTCAGACTCAGCCTTCCCTTTTTACCAAAACGCATCACACTTTTCCATGGAGAAACTTTGAGAATGACATGATCACCTACCTCAAAAGAATGATCCTTCCTCTGGTTATCTTCATAACTTTTTTTCCTTCTCTAAGCTGTCCTCATGTGCTTTTGAATCAAATGAAATTTTTCTACCCTCTCTTCTACCAATTTTGGTCTGATCAACTTCCTTTCACCTAATTCATCCCCAAAAGTTAGAGTTTGACATAAATTTCCATATAATGCTTCCAATCACGCCATATGTATACTATAATGAGAAATGGTATTATACGAAAACTTAAACAAAGAAGTTTTTTGATCCCAACTTCCCTGTTAATCCATTGAACAAGCACATAGCATATCCTCCAAGGTCTGAATTGATCATTTTGACTGCCCACCTGATTGATGATAAAATGCTGTACTGAAATATAACTCAGTTCACAATGACTTCTGAAGGGCTTTTGCAACATTATAAGTGAACCTGAGATCACTATCAGATAAAATGGAGAGGGGAAATCCATGCAACCTTCCTATATATTTATTATAAAATCAATAAAGTTGATCTAGAGATAGAGTATATCGAATAAGAAGAAAACTCAAAGCTTTAGTCAATCCATCAACAATAACCTAGATTTCATTGTTACCTTGTGATGTTTTTGGTAACCCCACTATGAAATCCATGGAAACATTTTACCATTTCCACTTTGGCACTAGAAAAGTCTATAACATCCATTTCGATAACTTCTACTATGCTTTAACCTACTGAAAAAATAGAACATTTCACAGTAAAATTAGCAATATATCTTTTCATTCCATCCCACTAGAAACACTCTTAGAGATCTCTGTACATCTTAGTTCTTCCAGGATGAATTGAAGAAAGAGAACTTTGAGCTTCACATAAGAAATTTTTCTTCAACTGTGAATAAAAAGGCACATATAATCTTTTTCCAAACCTCAAAAAATTGTCTTTATCAACATTAAATTTATGTATCATAACCTTTTGAACAAATTCTACCTTTTTCTGGAACTCACTATCTTCTATTTGTGTTTGCTTAATTCTGTACAATAGAGATGATTTAAATTCCACCTGAAAAAATAGAGGAATTCCTTGCACCAACAACTTCCAATCCAAAATTCATTAAATTATAAACCAAAGGTTCTCATTCCAAACATAGCATGGTTAATGTAGCAGTACTCTTTCGACTCAAAGCGTCAACCACTTTATTTAACTTTTCTAGATGGTAATGGATTGTACAATCATAATCCTTGATTAATTATATAAATATCCTATGTCTCATGTTTAATTATTTCTGATTTAATATATAATTCAAAATTTTGTGATCAGTATATATTTGACACTATGCCATAAAAATGATGCCTCTAATTTTAAAATGAAAAACAAAAACATATAATTCCAAATCATGTGTAGGATAATTTAGTTAATGATGTTTCAACTAACGTGAATTATAATAAACTACCTAATCATTCTGAATTAGGACAAAAACATGTCCTTTAAATGATGCATCAATGTAGATAAAAAATTCACCATTTCTGGAAGGTAAGTCCAAAATTGGAGCATTTACCAATCTTCTTATTCAGTTTCTAAAAACAATCATCACATTCATTTTCCATGATGAACATATCTCCCTTACGTGTTAGCTTAGTTAGTGGGATAAATAACCAAGAAAGGTTTTCAACAAACCTTCAGTAAAAACCCGCTAATCTAAGAAAACTATGAATCTCTAGGATATTGGTAGGTCTTGGAAACTCTTCAACAAATTTGGTTTTGGAAGCCTCAATTGTTTTTCCATATTTAGAAATAATATAACCTTGGAAAGAAATTGTTTGCAACCAAAATTTACTCTTTCTGAACATTCCATATAATTTCTTTTATTTTATGTTTTGAAAAACAATCCTTAAGCGACTTTCATGTTCTTCAAAGATTCTAGATTATACCAAAATATCATCTATAAACACAACCAACATTTATTACCCGAGTCAACTAAGCCATTACTGCAAAAAACTATTTAGTTCTAATTTCGACCATCTCGGGATGTTTATTTGGAAGGTTATTTCCCTATATATACCTTAACAACATAGATGCCCTGTTTCCTCTATGGAAAACCATTCTGAACAAACATATCATAGATGATGAAAAGTGTTGATATTAAAATGATATGTCATTTCAATTTGAAAATAAATTAAAAATATTTTCTTGATATTCTATTGACAATATTCTAACTCCTAAAGTTACCTAAACGGACCTTTGATACCAACTATAAGGCCCCATACTTAAACAATAATTAATATTGAGATAAGTCGATAATTTTACATTAATTCACATTGAGGATATTTTCTGTTTTATAGATTTAGAGAATTCGTTCATAACTTATACATAACATATTGAACACTACAAGTAGAAACTTCTACTCACTATCCATTTTTTTCATTAAATAAATACTCTTTAAAATGGAATATGACATCATTTAATATTTTAATAACATAAATTTTCCTTGATCCCATAATTGAATCTATTATTTTTTATATTCAGTGAAAAACATATCAAAATTTTGGATGAGCATAAGATATCAATACAAGATACATAAATAAAGAAAACTGTTAGAATTGGGATAACATGAAAACCATGAATACTTTATCATAATGTAATATTTTTTACCTTTAAGAAGTAGTAAATATAATTCACTGAATATAAGCTCATTTCTTACAATTTTTGTAATCAAAAGATTACCATAAGACCATATAAATAAAAATATTACATATAAAGGTAAATTGTGACATAAACATACCTAAATGGATTAACCATATGACCGACTTCAAGACATATCACTAAATGGAATAACTATATGACCAACTTCCATACCTAATGCATTGTAGGTTGTAACATAACAACCTATCCTTGGTTTATCAAGAAACCACCTGTCATTTTTTTTATCATGTAACCACCCATTATTGTTTTATCATGTAACCATTTTTCAAATGTCTATCTACAATTATATAATCACAACTCATAAAAAATATAAAATATCTAAATTTCACTATTAACATTTCATTTGTAATCACAAGAAATAATTTATAGATATTGAAATATTCAATCCATTTCAAAAACCATTTTCGTTACCAAAACACCCAAAAATGGGATTAGTAATTTCTTTTCCTTAAAAAAATCAAGGCTTATAGATGAATTCAAATATCAAAAAACAGTTACGATGACGAAGAGGTCATTATCACCACATATGTTAAAAAAATTCCTTTTGTAATTTAGTAAAATGATTCATAGAAAAAATATTCCATTTGAATGAAATTAAAAGTAAAAGGGGTTTAATATACACCGTATAAAAAAAGGAGGTCCATATTTTTAACATATGCCTTAATGAAAGGAGATTGAGATGAAGCCCCTTACCTTGAGTCTAATAAGTCATGTATGTTCCCTATTGTTATTTAATAATAAACCAATATTAATTTATACTTGTTTCAGAATCTTTTGCAACTTTATTATTTATTTTATATCACTTAATTCAATATTATAAAAATTACATAATTATTTATGTTAATATCATTCGTTTTGTCGATTTTTGGTACTTGAGTTGAAAACAAAATTGTTTTGGGAAAATTGTCCATGTAAGAAAATGTACATAATATCCATAATTTTATTCAGGAATTAAATAACATATATATCCAGTATATATGTATTTATAAGTCTATAACATTTGGATATAATAAATTAAATGCGTCGTTCATGGAGATGGTAGGCCGTACGTATGCATGAATGCAACATTCATTTATTTATCATATTATTGAAATGAAAAGTAAATAAAACATTGGTATATTATAATTCCAGTATAATATCAAATTTTATATATGTTACGAATGATTATTAACAATTTCTTTTATAAATTCCATGCATGGAATGAACGATTCATATCACTTTGAGGGGGTGGTAGTCCACACTTCCTCAAATGAAATTATCGTATTTACACATCATGAAAAGCATAAAAGTATGTTTGTAAATAAAAATTATAGAATCATAGAGATAATATAAATATAATACATATAATATATAAATAAATTTCCATTATAATGGCCACCACGATAGGTGTTAGAATAAAATCGAACAACCATCGTTTCATGAGGCAACAGTTTTCCGTACCGAGAAACACTAAGTTCGTATCAATTAGATGGAGTTGTGTGTAAGTGTAGTTAAAATTATTCTCATAACAAAATCATAGTATATTTAGGATACTGGTGTTGTTATTTAATCAAATAATAAGACTATAATATGGTGTGGATAATGAAAATAAAGGATAGTAAATTTAGAATAGATGCTACCTCAAAAACGTGTAACTCACATTGATTTGAGACAAGAAGTCTTTCATGAATTTTCTTATTCCCAAGGTAATGATTCTAGGATTAAGAGAGGGATTTTTTGAGATTATTTAAGCATAATTTTGATACTAAAAGGGTATTTATATGTGTGATTAAATTGGTAGAGATGGTGGCCTTTTATATGAGAGGGGGAGGGACTTTAGGAATGTTTTGAAGTATTATTTTATTATAAAATGATTTTCAGTTTCAAATGGCCCCCAAACAATTTATTTAAACTTTAAGATTCTATGGGGTCAAAGAACTCTTAACCAATAGGTTTTAGATAAGTATAGGTCACAAATTTAACCATATCTTTGTTTTTTAACCCTTCATTAAAAACATTAACTTTTACTTTATCTTCATTCATTTTCATAATTTATGATTACTATAGTATTATAAAATTCCAAGAGAACCAAAATTGGTTCATTAATGAAATTTTCAACATTATATAAGTCATTTCTCCAAATCATATATTTTTTTATATTATATTATTTGTTAAAATATTATTTGTTTTAAAAACTCATTTATGTTAATTTTTTACTATTCATATCATGATTTTTTACAAATCCATAAAAACTTGATTCTTTATAAATAACTTCATTATTTAAAATATAACAAGTCATAATCATCCATAAAGTTATTTTATGAAGTAAAAGGTTTCAAAATAAATTTATTTTAATATTTATAATTTCATTTATTTAAATCATTCATTAATAAGGTAAGCACTACATCATCATTGTGTCATATATAAATTTATTTATTTGATGTCTAAATATTATAAATAAAATACCATGATTTAGAAAATGTTTTCATTTTTAAAATGACTATTTAGTGTCTAAAATATCACTTATGTGACCCCATATTAATTTTTTTATTAAGAGACACATGTTTATGTTAGATTTATAATTACATTAAATTAATTAATATAACATGTCATTATCTCTCCCATGTGGCTTAATCAGGTCCCAAAATTGATGCAAGGATGCCCATGGTTGGAAATATCTCATCAAATATGATTATGACATGTGTTGGGGTAGTTTAATATTATTATAAAATTATTTTTTACCCTTATTTACCAGATATACCCTTTAAACATGGTAAATAAAATAATTACTGAAATTATTATTCATAATGTCTAAAAATAAAAGGCACCTATTTACACAATTTAGACCAACTGATTCCAAATAGGGAATCAATTTTTACAAATTCAAAACACAAAAGTTTCAGTAAGTAATTTAAAATTAATTCTCGTTGTCCAAACCAAAAATTGAGTTTTTAAGAAGTAAAAACTATCAAAATATTGACATGTGTTTATGTTCAATTTAAATGGGAAATTGTTTCTAATGACCAACATTGGATTAAATGATAAAAACATAATCCAATTTAACTTTATAACTAATTAAAATAATAATATAACTATATAAATAAATTATATGAAAAGGAAGTTTAGAATTAAAATGTAGTATATTTCACTATTCATAATAATATGAATTTTATCATAAATATACCAAAATTTAATCCAAAGTAAATTTTGATGTTCTGATTATAAAGAAGGAATTTATTTTTTTAAATTCAACATATAAAAGTGAAAAAAAACTATATTTAAAAAGGGTTCATCATCAAAAGGTGGTAAAACAACCTTTTAAAAATATTAGAGTATTTTATACTTAAAATTGGATTTATTATGATTTTATTTATTATCATTTTAATCCTCTAAAATTTATCAGATAACTGTAAAAAAATTAAGAAAACATGTATAATAATATTGTAGTTAGTTATGTTAAATCCCCTTCAAAATAATGGCTAAGCGTTAACTTCTATTTAAAATAATAATAATATTATTGTATTATTTTTTGGTATAACTAAATGTTGTGTGCAATGTAAGATTTCGGAGAAACCTACTGTTATGTGTTGAGTATGATATCAGAAAAAGTGTCATCTTTAACGTAAAATTAATATCTTTTTCCTAAATAATAATAGATATGAAAAAGTATTATTCTATAAATACATGAGATGCTATATAGAGGATCCATTCAAACAATATTTATATAGAAACCTAAGCCTTAAACATACTTCATTTATTCATTTATAAGATAATTTTTCAAAAATACAAGATAAGGATATAAAGTTTGATTGAATTTGGATTATTTTACAAATAAATACATCATAATAAATGTAAATAAAATATCATCTTTATTTAAGACTCTAACCCTCATAGTTATTATAAATATGCATAGGATACCCGGAGAAAAACAAATAATGAAAATAGTGGGATAAAAATTCTAGTAAGGGAATAATTAATGTAAATAAAGAAGACATAAATGTGTTAATAATACTCACATGATTCCATGAGGATGATAATTTTAAGAATGGAAACATGGAATAAGTGAATGGAATCATATGATTATGGAATCATAAGCATGTGGAAACATCATAAATTATTTCATCATAATTATATTTCAAGGATGAATGATAGGACAACATAACATAGGCTAACCACTATCATAATCATCGTACGCTCAGGATAACTTCCATCGTAACATAGTTTGTTTAGTCTCATCACCCATGCACCACAAATAGTATCTAATGTGACATTAACATTACCCAATGCATTATAGGGATATAATTAACCAACCCATCACATAATAATATGCACATTCATATGTGTTTAACATGAAAAATGAAACTATACATAAATAATAATCAATATCAGACCCATGGGGATGAAGCTGGTTTCATAATTATTATTTATGGTATAACTAAATGATAATTCATAAGGATTTATAGGAGGATAAGGAATTAAATGATTTTGAACATTCATAATTGAAAAAGAGATATAGGCTTAGAACATTGAGTTATAATATAGAAAATTCATGAAAAGATTATGAGAGAAAAGAGAATAAAAGTGTATAAAATTGGTGATACTTTTTGGAATAAGTAAGGGATAATTTTATAGAAATAAAGAGATTATTGTTTTCCATAAAACCAAAATTGAACCAAAATGTTTATTCAAATAATAATGAAGTATTTTGGAAGATAATCATGGTTTAAAAACATTTAAGGGGGTGACTATTAATGTGAGATAAGAAATAATAAATTTATATTAAACTGAGATCACTTAAAAGTGGGAAGTTAGAATGAAAATACAAACATGTATAACCCTAGAAATGAAAAATATATTTAACTAGGTATATATGTATGGGAAATATAAAAAAAATTCAATATGGGCCTGATAATAATATTTCCTCAAAGTGTGAAAAAAAAGAGAATGTGTAACTGAAAAGTCATTAATAACGTAGGGAGGATATATTTTTTATGTTTTAAAAAACCTTTTTTGAAATAAAACATCATAAAATATGATAATAAATAATTATTTTAAAAATAGGAGAGGGTAAATATGGTTTTCACATGAGATAACATTTTGCATGGCTTCTTATTAAAAATAAGAACATTGCAATTAAATGAAATTATTGAGAATGAGGAGAAAATATGATTATAATGGATGTGAATTATTCTTAACCTAATTTATTTTTAAGGGTTAGAACTCACCCGTTTGGGAGACTTGAATAAAAACATTTCTCCCAAGATATATATAGGGTATACCATATGAAATAAAATATTAAACTCAAGGAGAAAAATTTTAACTCAAGAAATAATATTGTGTTATGAAGGACCCTTATAGTTTAGGTAAGACATAAATTTTCAGGACCCATCCCTTGGGGCACGTGCTGTGACTACCCCAAGACCGCCTTCCATTGGCCATGGATCGAAGACTAGCACCAGAAAGATGTATCCCTAAAACAGGATGTCATTTCCTTTTATCCTGCATAAAAACACTGCCCAGGAACACAACAAGAAGAAAACAATAATTAAAACAATTGTAGTAAAAGTGTGTACTGAATGTAAAGGGTCCGAAATATAAGAAAATGTAAAAAGATATAACTTCAAGTGAATCAGAAAAATAGCTCATGAGTTCATCCACTAGGAATCCTATCTTAAAGGTAGGTACAACTCATCTCCTGAGCTCTCTATGTCACCCATCACGGTTACCATCATCTAGTATTAGGTCCCATCTTCCTGAGTCTTAGTAAAGGCTTCCCATCGTCTGTATAAGACACAACAAGGTGCAGACAAAGCCCGTACAGGGGTGAGTATAACAATACTCAGTAGGGACGCCAAGACCCATGAAGGTCTCTCCGAATTCCATAGAGAAATAACAAAATAACGATCTCGATTATATAGCACAAAGTAATAGACACAACATAAACTAGGTATAAGTAATGAACAAGAGTACATATGATTAGTCAAGAAGTTAGATCATCTTATTCTATTGAGAGGCACTACTGCTGACCATACGGAGTCTAACCCTCATAGGATCGGTAGGTATTAACCCCCACAAGACCCAAACAAGATTTTACCCACTCGAAGTCGATAGGTAATAACCCAAGCAAGTCCCACATAGGATCCAATCTTCCGGGAGTCGATTGGTACTAACCCCCAAAATACCCACACAAGATTTGACCCACACGGTATCGGTATGCGCTGTCCCACATAGGATCTCTGAGCACTGACCCACACAAGATCTTACCCACACATGATCATAATGTCGCTGATCCACAATAGGCTGATCTAAGGATAGTCCCCATTAGATCGTGTACTACTGATCCACACAGGATCACTAGGTGCTTATCCACACAGGATCACTTAGTACTGATCCACATAGGATTGCTTGGTACTAACCCTTGTATAATCTATCTTCAACATCTGCCTCACTACAAGCCACTAGATTCCTGGTCATAGTATGCTTAATTATATGAGAACGTCTCCTCAACCCATTTATTGTATTTCAACCAGCATGAAGTCCCTTGTAGATGTTTCCAAATGATCCATCTTGTCATAAGGGTTCCAACGCAATAGACGGCACGTAAACCAGATGGCCGATCTGTAAGCTATTGGCATTTTAGTGTCAAGGGCCCAGTTGGATTTAGGGTCAATCCAAACCAGCCATACTTCAAATTTCTCCAAAACTCTCATGGAGTATCTCAAAAAGACCATCTAACTCCAAGTATCCTAGCACCGAAGACGGTTTATCAAACGGACATCCGGTTTGCAAGATACAATCACTTAAGCGTAACGGGGCTCGAGAGGGGTCCGGGTCAGGTCCGACCCGGTAGGACTGATCAGACCCAACCCGGTTTAGTCCCACCTAACCAAGGTTGGGTCGACTCGACCTGATTTGGGTCTGACTCAGCCCGGCTCTAACCGGCATAGGCCGGACCAGTTGGGTTGGGCCACGGCGGTTTTGGCTCGCTGGGCCACATATCGGCCCAGACCATCTTGGCTGGGCTGGGCCACAGACCGACTCGGCCAACAAGATGGGTGCGGCCCACTAAGCGATGTGGCCCAGTGCACTTGCGCGGCTCCCCAGCGAGGTGGCCGCCATCTCTCCAAAAGACTCAAGAAGAGTCTTTCGACTATTCAATTAGAGGTGCCCCGTGGTCTACAGGACCCATGGGGCATGGGTCCCCCTATTTCCATGGATTTGATGCCGCAACCCCTTCACTATAGTGTGTGACAGTGTGCCACCACACCAATGCAGTTGGCCAGTTGCCAGCCTCCCCTTCAAGTCTGCTTCAATGCCAAACGACACCACCCTCTTCCGCAGTTGGTGAGCGTCGGCCGCCGCCTTCACCACCGACACCGGTTTCTAGTGTTTCCGCACTAGTGTCACACCGGCAGATCTTCTGCGGGCCATAGGGTGAGGTTTGATGATTCTTTTTCTTTTCTTCTCATGGCTTTGGGCCTCCTGGGATGTCATTGCCACTTCACGGAGCTCGGATTCCAATTACCATAGTTTTGGTAGTTCGTCATCAAAGAATGAGACCAAACCAAAGTAGAGGAGGGTTAGTGCCTTGTTTGTTTGACCCACACCCTCCGTGTTAGCATCATAAAAAATGGGTCATAAATAAAAACACCACATAGATATTATTTAAAACCAGTTCACTTCCACCACAACAACCTCTTGCAAATTCAATAACGAGGAATATAATCGAGGGAATATATTGAATTAATAAAGAACCCATACCTAGATTAGTTAGGGACGTTGTAGTGGTAAATAAAGAATCCCTTCCTGTGGAATCCACCGACATTTTTTGTCAGTTCCCACAGTTAGGTCCAAGATTCTGTTCCTCGGTAGAAGATGTCACGTCACTTTGCCAGAGGTTCCTTGCTTGGTGAAGCCATGTCAAAACTCCACCTTGAGCCTCACTTAAATAGACAGAGGATGAGAGCTTAACAAAACTAAGAATTAATGAGATTAATTAATTAATGCACCTCCCATATCTCTCAATAGAGTGGTTACAAAAAACAAAGGGTCAATCTATTAAATGTCTTGACATGTTGTATGTCCCACCACCACCGGTCAGTAGTTATAGAAAAGAAATAAAATAAAAATTTCAATTTATTTTATTATTTTTTGTAAAGTCAAAAATTTAACATTTTCTACCAACCTACTACAATAGAAGTGAATATTCCTTTAAAATAATCCTTGCACTGCAGAATCAATGGTGCTATAGGATTTTAATTTAGAGCACCAGATCAAAAGATTGAAAACGCCACTCGCGTGTTTATTAAATGTGTCATAAGAAAATTTCATAAATTTATTCCAGGTACACTGGGCCTTGGAATCAAGAACTATAAATTTTCATAGAATTTTAATAATTCCAAATAATTTTAAAGAAAAATTTACATGGAATTTTTGGGTCTTTACATTCTCCCAACCTTAGGACTTTTTGTCCCCAAAAGCTACAAAAAAACTGTGGGAACAAGTGGGGGTACTGAGCATGTATCTAAGCCTCTTGCTCCCATGTGCTCTCCTAGAGGTTCCTATGCAACCATCGAACTCACACTAGAGGAATTGACCACCCATGAAGGACCTGCTCCTGTCGATCCTCTATCTCTACTGGGAACTCTACAAACGTCACCCCATCGCTGATTTCTAGCTCATCCCAGTAAATAACATGTGATGGATATTTCATGTACCTCTTCAGATGTGACACATGAAAAACATTATGCACCTGGTGAATCTGTGGGGGATGGGCTAGAAATTATAAAACCTAATCTACTCTTTTGAGGATCTGGAAGGGTCTGATGAACCTCAGAGATATCATTCTGCCCCAGCCAAAACTTTGTAATCCTTGTCATGGTGATACCCATAGAAAGACATGGTCTCCCTCCGCAAACTCCAAGGGTCTCTGTATCCTGTCGGCATAAGACTTCTCCCAGATCTATTCAATCTTCATCTTCTCCTAGATGATATCCACCTTCTCTATGGTAGCCTGTACCTACTCTAGACCCATAAGTACTAACTCCCCTTGGCCTGTCCAGCAAAGAGGTGATCTACATGGTCACCCATACAAGGCCTCAAACGATTCCATGCCGATGATGGAGTGATAACTATTGTTGTATGAGAACTCCACCGGTGGCAGTTGGTCCTCCCAAATATGACCAAAATCAAGTACACAAGAAAAAAACATGTCCTCGAGTGTTTGTATGGTTTTCTTCATCTGACCATCTGTCTGAGGGCGAAAGGCGGTGCTGAAGCGTAGCTGAGTCCTGAACACCTCCTACAATCCTTTCCACAAGAAGAAGGTAAAATTTGCGTTGTGATCTAAGATGATAATTGATGGAAACCCATGAAGTTTCACAATATCCTACACATAGAGTCATCCTAATCCATCTACCGATCCATGCTCTTGAATGGGTAGGAAGTGGGCCGACTTGGTGAGTTGGTCAACGTTCACCCATATTTAATTGTGGACCCTAGGAATATATGGTTTACCTATCAAGAAGTCCATATAGATACCATCTCACTTCCACTCTATTACCTCAAGTGGCTTAGATAAGCCCGTTGGTACCTAATTATTGACCTTCACTTTCTGACATGTAAGCCATTAGGATACAAACTCTGCCACTTATTTTTTCATCCTTGGCCATCAGTACTGATGCCGGAGGTCTGGATACATCTTCACCACTCCATGATGTACCACTAAAAGGAATGTCTGATACTTCATCAAAACCTCTTCCCATAGCGTCACTGATACCATGGTGCGTTCTTTTAAGAGAACGATGTGCTCCCAACCTTAAAAAAATCCCTCATGAGCCTGTACTATAGATATCTAGGAACATCAAGGCTTGTAGTCAAAATCCCCAAGATGGGCCTCCCAAACTCGCTGAAGAAGTTGGGGAGTGACCGTCATAGACTAGAGGTAAGATGCTCCATCTCTATCCACAAAGTATATCTGCAACATGGCTATCTTCTCTGTCACCTCACTCAATAGATGTAGAACATGCCTCCTAAAAAGTGAATCTGCTACTATGTTCCCCATCCAAAGAGTATAGAATATCTCAAAGTCATATTTCTGGAGGAACTCTAGCCATATCCATTGTCTTAGGTTTAGGTCCTTCTGTGAGAAGATATATCTGAGACTCTTGTGACTAGATTAGACTAAAAAATGTTCACCTATCAAGAAGTTCCACCATATCTTCAGAAAAAATACCATTGTTGGTAACTCCAAGTCATGGGTAGCATAGTTCTGCACATGCTATCTGAACTTTTGTGAAATGAAGGTGATCACTACTCTCTATTGCATCAGGACACAACCTAGTCTGGTCCCTGATGTGTTTTAGTAGACTACATACCCAACTCCCTCTTCTGGTAGCCTCAAGATGGGGGTACTCGCCAGTCTCTGCCTCAACTCATGAAAATTCTTCTGGAACTTCCTTGTCCACAAGAAAGGCTTCCCATTCTTTGTCAAGGTTGATAAGGGTTTCATTACTATGAATAATTCAATTACAAATCTCAGGTAGTACCTAGCCAATCATAGGAAACATTGCACCTTGTTCACACTCTTGGGTGGCTCCCAAGCAAGCACTGCCTCTATCTTCACTAGATCTACTATGAATCTAGCCTCTAAGATAAAATTCCCCCGGAAGTGGACTTCCCATACCCAGAACTGGCACTTTCAGAGCTTTCTATAAAGATAGTTCTCTCATAGTGTATCTCGAACTACCTTTAGGTGTGTGGCATGATCCTCCTCCAACACCAAGTATATCAAGATGTCTTCAATGAAGACAACCACAAAGTGATCGAGGTATCGTTAAAAGATCCTATTCATGAGCCCCATGAATACTTCTTGAGATTTGGTAACATTGAAAGGCTTCACCAAGAACTCGTAATGGTTATAATGATCTAATGGATGTCTTTGGTACGTCCTCATCCCATACTCGTATCTAATGATAGCCTATTCTGAGGTATATCTTTGAAAACCAACGATCTCCCTTCAGCTAGTCAAAGAGATCATCAATCCTCAGGAGTGGATACTTGTTCTTCATAGTCACTTGGTTCAGGCACCGATAGTCCACACAAAGCCTCAAGCTACCATCTACCTTCTTAGAGAGCAAGATTGAGGATGCCCGTAAAGAAACACTGGGCCTTACGAACCCCTTTCTCTACAAGTCTTCCAACTATACCCTCAGCACATGAAGCTCCATGGGAGCCATCTGATATGTTGGTGTAGATAGTCATGTCATCCTGGGGTACAATTCGATGTGAAAGTATACCTTTCTGAGAGGAGGTAGTATCAGAACATCCTCAGGAAAGACATCAACATACTAGTCCTCCACTAGAGGATATCATGGACTCCTCACTTCAACTACTCTAAGGATGAGGCTATAAAACTGGTGTGTGATTAGATGCACCCTCCTCTGAGAAAGTCCTTCCTGTGCTGCAATGTTTTTGTTCTCATCATTGAAGGAAACCCTGATACCATCCTCACAGACACACCACACTTTTCATCTAAAACAATCGATCTGAGCATGGACTCTGGATATCAAGTCCATATATAAGATGATGTTGTAAGTCCTTGACACTACTACTAGAATATCCCAGCCGATGTTCTCACCTACTAGAGTGAGCTCACACTGGTTGCATCAGTGTGTAATCGTCGAATATTCTCTTGTAGGAGTCTATAATCGTAAGGATCGAGCCAACAACTCCATTGGAATCATTGAGCTCTGAAAAAGTGTCATGGAAACATAAGAGTGACTGAAACCTGTGTCTATAAGTAAATCATCCAGGGTGTAATAGAAGCAGATCGTACATCCAATCATCTCTGGAGTACCGTGGTCATAGGCCTCAGTTGCCTAAAGTTTTTTATCACCCCTGTCCACCTTCTCCCTATGGTCAGGGTGGAACTCCAGGTGGTGGTAGTGGTAGAACCTCAAATCGCCACCCACCTCCTATTGAATGGCCTACTCCCCTACCTTGTCCTCCACCATGAAGACCTCCTCGCTCGAATCTCTTCCTCTGCCTCGGAGGTCCCTCTACCATCTACTGATTTCCGGTACAACGGGTCAAGAAGTCGTGAGCCTTGTGGCCCTGCCCGCCGCACGTGAATCACAGTCTTCCTCCCAGTTGACCCTCTCTACCTCGTAAGCTCCACACCTCCGAACCTGCATCCCGAGGTCATTCACCAGTGGGTCTAGCCCAATTAGACCGCTACATCATTTGTTTACTGCCTCTTTCAGATGACTCAGTTACATATCGTTCGGTGGTGGATCTCACTGTCGATGCCTGCTCAGCCATGAATCTTTCCACCAAAAATGTTCTCTTGGGCACTCCCGCCAACGTCAGGATATTCAGCGATATCATCAACACTCTGATCTCCTATCAAAGACCATGCTCAAAGGTCTCGGCCCTGAAGATTGGGTCTCGTACCATGTTGGTGGAGTAGTGTGACAGGTCATTGAATCTTGCCGAGTACTTGGCTACTGTTAGGCTGACCTACTTTAAGTACAGGAGCTCCAAAATATGGATAGAATGTAGTATTTTTGGAACAAACTATGCCATGAAGAGGCCCTCAATGTCTATCTAGGTGAGAGTCACCTCTTCATGTGTCTGGAGCGTCAGGCTTCACCATCTCACTGTTGTTCCCTAGAATAGGCTAGCATCTAGGATAACCATCTTCTATGTTGGTGTTTCAACCAAGAGAAAAACTCTAGCCACAACCTCTATATAGTCCTCAAATACATAGGGATCTGTCTCACCTCAACACATCGAAGGCCTCTCTCTC
This sequence comes from Viscum album, assembly GCA_963277665.1. NCBI lineage: Eukaryota > Viridiplantae > Streptophyta > Magnoliopsida > Santalales > Viscaceae > Viscum > Viscum album. Next base: position 639,711,177 of record OY728119.1, read on the forward strand.
TGGAACTCATGCAACACACTGAGTCTACGTGAACATTCTGCTGGTGGGCCTGGTAACATCTACTTCCCAACGGGTGGTGGTGCTATTGGTGCACCACTCGAAGGTTCTACCATAGTAAGAGGTACCTGCACCGAAGCCTCATCACTCGGTGGTCCATAATCATGTACTATCTCAGGAATCTTGGTTGGATGTGTACGCGGTGGAATCTTGGGAAGAAACTGCTGCACCACTATTAATAAGTTATAACTAGAGAGATGACTCAAAAGAGATAAAAGTAAAAACATTTACAAAACACACGCAATCAGTGTTTTCATTCACCGAGTCAGAAATCAGAATTTAAGGTCCTAGTGTGTGGATAAATTGACCACTACACCAACACTAGTCTCCCTGAACTGAAAACCACAGTCAAAGAAATTAACACTATTTATCCATTAAAAAGTTCAGTGTCCCAGTTCTTTGGTAGAACTGACTCCTTTGATACCACTTTGTCATTATTTGTCCCTCGGGGCCCATGTTTTGACTACACCAAGCCCACCTTCTATAAGTCAGCAGTTGGCGACTAGTACCAAAAATGTGTATCCCTAAAATGTGAATTCATTGACTTTAAACTAGTACAAACACACTGCCCAAGAACACAACAAGAAGTAACCACGAAGTAGAAATACTATAATAAAAGTGTTTAATGAAAGTAAAGGGGCTGGAATAAAAGACCAACTGAAAAGATACAACTACAAATAAAACAGAAAACAACTTATGGGGTCATCCATCAGGAATCCTACCTGAAGGGTAGGTACAACAAATCTCCTTATCTGTCCACGTCACTTGTCACTGTCACCTCCGTCCAACATCATGTCTTAGCTTCCCAGGTCTCATTCAGGGATGCCCATCATCTGTACAAGACATAATAAGGTGCGGGAGAAGCCCGTGTAGGGTTGAGATAAAAAAACTTAGTAGGGACCCTAATACCCCCAAAGGACTCTTAGAATTCACCAGAGGAATAACACAATCATGGTCTCAATAACAATGCACAAAGAAATATACACAGCTCAAACTAGGTATAAGTAAAACATAAAAGTACAGATGATTTGTCAAGAAGCTAAATAATCTTATTCTGTCAAGAGGTACTACTGCTAACCATAGATAGTCTGACCCACATAGGATCGGTAGGTATTAACCCCATAAGATCCACACAGGATCCAACCTGCCTGAGTCGATAGGTATTAACCCACGTAAGACCCACACAAAATCTGACCCACCTGGAGTCGATAGGTACTAACCCCCACAAGACTAACACAGGATATGACCCACACATTATTGGTATGCACTGAAAAACATAGGATTGCTGAGCGCTGACCCACACAGGATTTGACCCATGCATGATCGGTATGTCGCTGATCCACGATGGGCCGCTCTAAGGCTGGTCCTCATCGGGTCACATACTGATGACCCAAATAGGATCTCTAGGCACTGATCCTCACATGATCTCTCAGTGTTGATCCACATAGGATCGCTCGGTACTAACCTACATATGACATGTTTGCAACCTATGCCTCACTGCCAGCCTTTGGATTCCCGCTCATAGTATGCTTGTTTCTGGGAGAACCTATCTTTATTACATAGGTTGTAATTTAACTAGCAATAAGTCCCTCAAACATGTTTACCAATGATCTTTAATGTCATAAGGATCCCAACGCAATAAACAGTGCGTCAACCAGATGGCCGGTCTATATGTTATTGGCATTTTAGTGGTGAGGGCTCGGTTGGATTCATAGTCGATCCAACCGGGACATACTTCAAATTTATCCAAAACTCTTGTGGATTATTTCAAAAGGACCGTCTTTCTCTAAGGATCACATCAGAAAAGACGATTTTTCAAACAGACGTCCGGTTTGCAAGATACTGTCACTTAAGCATAACTGGGCCTAAGAGGGGTCCGGGTCTGGTCCGACCCGACCCGGTCTGGGTCCGAACCGGCCCGGTTCCAACCCAGCCTAGCCTAAACCAGCCTGGTCGAGCCTGATTGGGCTGGACTGTGGCAGGTTCAGCCCGCAGGGCCGTGGACCAGACCGACCCGCCCTGGCCGGGCGGGGTCACGGATTGGCCCAGACCACTGGCTAGGCACGACCCCCCGGGTATTGCAGCCCGGTGTGCTGGTGCGGCTCGCCAGCTGGGTGGCCACTAGCTCCCCTAATAGCCCAAGAAGATCTATTCAGCTCTTCAATTAGTGGCGCCATGTGGCACCGTCATGTGGTCCTTGAGACCCATAGGGCACGAGTCCCCCTCCTAGCACGACTTCCAGGCGATGACTCCTTCATCGCGGTGCGCCGCCTCACCAACATGGCTAGCTAGTAGCCGGAGACCCCTTTGGGTCCATCACAAAACCAAGAAGAACCACTGTATTCTGTGGCTGGCAAGCACCGACCACCACCTTCACCATTGGTTCTGGTCACCGGTGCTGACACACCGACGAATCTTTCGCGGGCCACTAGGTGAGCTCCGATGGTCCATTTTTTCCACTCATGCTTTTAGGCCTCCTGGGATTCCTCCATCTCTAAGAAGCTCTCATATTACAATTACAGTCATGTTGAAAGTTCTTCACCTAAGAATGAGACCAAACCAAAGAGGAGGAGGGTCAGATCCTTCTTCCTTTGTCCCACAGCCTCCACGTTAGAATCATTACAAAGGGGTAATAAATAAATACACCCCATAGTTATTGTTTAAACCTTGTTCAAATACCCAGCAACAACCCTCCCTAAATTCAAGAACAGGGAATAGAATCGAGGGAATTTCCTAAATTAATAAAAAAACCCTACTTCGATTCATTGGGGATGTCACGGTGCTGGATGAAGAATCCCTATCTATGGAAGCTGCCAGTGTTTGTTGTCGATTCCCACAATGATGTCCAGGATTTCATTCCATATTGGAAGACGTTGTTTCAATTTTCTTGAGGTTCCTTGCTTGGTGAAGTCATGTCAAAACTCCACCCAAGCCTCACATAAATAGACATAGGATGAGAGTGTATCACAATGAATTATTAATAAGGTTAATTAATTAGTTAATTAATAGACCTCCCATCTCTCTCAATGGAGTGGTTACGAGAACAAAGGGTAATGAAATTAAATGGGATGAAAAATCATCGGTCCCACCACCACCGCACAACAATTACATAAAATAAATAAAATAACTTTGTCAAGTAATTTTATTATTTCTTGTAAAGTCCAAAATTTAACCTTTTCTCCCGACCTACTGCAGTCAATGTGAAGCTTCCCCTAAAATAATTTAAGCATTGCAGATTCAACGACGATCTTGAAATTCAATTCTGAGCACCAGTTTAAAATATAGAAAATGCTGCCCACACATTTACTAAACGTATAATAAAAAAAGTTTAGAAATTTATTCCGAGCACACCGGGCCTCAGAATTAAGCACTGTCAATTTTCGCAGATCCGTAACAATCCCAAATATTTTTTTAAAAAATTTACATGTAATTTTTAGGTCATTAAATAAATCATAGAAAATGGAAATAAAGTTAATAATAGTAGTAAATTTTAAAATTTCTATGATATTTTATTATTTTATAAGTCATGGCGTAGTAGTTACACCATAAAAATGAATATCGGTGAATTATATTAGAGTATGCCTCAATGAAGTGTGATTGAGACAAAAACCCATATGGAATAAAAAAATCTAATAAAACACATTAAATGGGGTGAATATTGACTATAAATTTCAAATACCTTGAAGAAAGATATTTTATTTTATGATACAACAAATTGGAAGTATAAACAACATTTAAATGAAATTAAGTGCAAAATGTTTTTCTCAAAGAATTAAATTTTGACATGAAACTATTGTCTTGTGTCCAAAAGTTCTCTGTACTTGTACTAAACATCAAAAACATTAAATTAAGTTAATCAGATATATAAAGAAAGAAATTATTCATTTATATTTATGTTTTTTATTCCCCATCTATTATCTTTTGGTAGTAATTTTTAATATGGGGTTTTACATCGATTACTTGTTCTTACTCAATTAATTTCTTCGTAACACTTTTAGTTTGATGACCATGGACAAAGGTTTTGTAAAATTAATTAATGATATATATATATATACATATATATAGCTTTATATATTTTTTTATTCAATTTTTACAATAATTATATTATTTTAATGGTTATCCTGAAAAAGATCCAAGTTATGAATGGTGTCTTAATAAGTCTATTTAAGGCGGTTAAAGTTACTATAAAATTTTTTTATTTATATTACTCATATATTTTAATATATTATCATTATAAAATATTAATAGTGTAAAAAATATAAACTTTACATAATAAAATTTTTTTAAGGCCATCTATGTTTGGTGGTCATGAAAAAAACATGTGTTCATGGAGGTGGTAGTCTGCACACATGCATGACGATGGAGAGTATTACCTCAACCTTGGAAGTTCTTCATTGGGTATCTTTTTAAGGAACCTTAGCTTGGTATTTTGGTGAGACCCAGGCTTCAATGTTATGGAAATATTGTTGAAGAGATATTAGAGAAGAGTTTTTGTTAAGTCAATGTTTTGTAACAGAGGGAGAAATGAGAAGTTTCTAGACTCCTTTTACAAGTGATGAAAATGTCACTTTTGTAATTCTTCTCAATTAAATAACACCATTGTTTAAGTAAAAAAGAAAAAAATTGGCTAACAATGTTGTGGTGAAATATATAAATCTTGTAATCTCACAAACATTCATTATAAAACATACTTTTGACATGTTTTAACCTTTTCAATATGCTAAACTACTTTAACCCTGATTTAACCTTACCGTGATAACTACACTATCACCCCGGGAAACTAATTTTAATGGTTGAAATTAAAATTTAATTTACATAATAATTTTAAAATTATTTTTTTAAATATGTATATAATTTTATAAAAAATTTCTATGAATAAGAAAAATTATATTTATTATCAACACACCTAACGTGTAAAAACTGTTTCTTTGAAAAAGATTATTTTGAACATAAAATTTAAGTGTGGGATAAGATTATAAATGTTTTTTATTTTTATGAAATTAAGTGGTTTATTAAAAAAATAATTTTTATGTGACTTTAAAATCAATAAAAAACCTAATATTTCCAAAATAATATAGTTAAATGAAACTGAAAAAATATTTATTTAAATTAAATTATTTCTTTTATTGCAAAGGTTTTATAAGTTTAGAAAATATCATAAAAAGGAATAAAATTATTCCAAAGAAAAATATTTAATCAATTAAAATGTTTTATAATATAATATATCTCTATTATATACTGATAAATCAGTAAAAGTATCTGTTTTGAAAAAAACTCAATTTTTTCATTATTCATCTAAAAATAAATTATTTTATAATATTGCTAAAAATTAATCCGAAGATTATTTTAACCTAAATAATCAAAATGGAAAGTTATTATATTATATTCAACTTATTTATGTAATAAAATTTAATTTTAAAATATATAATATATTAAAAACATTTTTTTTAAAATATAACCTAAGTTCTAAAATATCACATATGAGTTTATATATTAAAACCAGAATTTTTAAAATCATAATGTAACTTTTGAAATAAATATTTGGTATTATAATTTATTTCTAGAATTTATAATTCATACCTTTATAATAATATTTTCATTAAATTCATGTTATTTATAAAAATGGTATATTTTATTATTTCCCTAAAAATCAATATTTTCTTAAAAAATAAAAAAGATGACATTAAAATAATATCAACACTATAAATCATAAACTTATTTTTGTTTCATCAAATTAAATTTCTATAAATATCTGTTTTAAATATTAAATAATATTATAATATTAGTGAGGAACCATTATTTTAGGAAAATTACTTTTTAAAATACTAGTTCTATTCACACTAATAGAGAAAACATTAATCAATCAATTTTATATATTTTTCATAATATACCTAGTTTTATTGGAAAAAATACCGTGAAAAAAAGATATATTCTTAAACACAACAATGAAATAATTAATTTTTTTAAAATAATATTCACAGATAAAATTAAATATATTAATAACCAAAAACAATCCATAAGAGTAAATAAACTGAGTGTGGAAGAAGTAAATATAAAAAAGATGCAATAAAAAAAATATAGTAAGGGAAAAAATGGTCATGTCATACATAATGCACTAATATCCCACTAATATGATCAACTATACAAGAGTAAATAAAAGGAACATAACTAAGAGCACCGGTCTCTACTACAAACTCTGAGATGAACAACATACTAGTCTCCAAGACATCGCCAAGCTACATCAACATGATATTACGAATCCAAATGAGTGGATCCACTTGATCATGCAACCCTAGAAATATCCCTATCCATCGTGGATCTCTACCTAACCAAAAATTAAACATAAGGTCTTCATGCACACCGTGGTGCACATATAGGGGGTCGTAAATAAATCTCATTAGGTCACAAAGATGGTGAACCAATAATATTATGTCATATGGTCATGCTCGACCTAACCGAGAAACAACTGTAATGAATACATAAAGTAAATCCACAGTTGATCCTCAAGTCCATGATCCTGATCGATGATTCTATCTTCAGATAGCACAACAATTTATCTCAAACATATATTATAAGGGTATATTATTTTAATTAAGGGGAAATAGTGTAAGAATATCCACTATACATGTGGAATTCTATGCCCAATATTCTCAATGGTATATATGTGAAAGGACATGTCCACCATTCTCAATAATATCACTATGAAACTCCATTTACAAGATTTTCATCTGTATATACATCTCATGGGCTTGGAGTGTCATGTCCATCCCACTCAATAATTAATGTATAGAATAAGGTACAATATCATATCTTATGGGTTTAGAGAATCATGTCCAAACAACTCAATCATGGATGCAGAGAGTTGTGTCCAATATAATATCTCAAATGTCATATAAAACTGTACAAATATTCTATATCATTACCCAAGTATCAATCATGGTGTAATATGATTCCCAACAAAATGTGGATGGTCAGGTACATCATCTGATAAAAATTATTATAAGATGAATCCTATGAAGCACATCTGAGCATCCTGAATAAAATGATGGTAAAATAAAAATGCTCAAAATTTAGATACCAAGAATTACCTATGGGTAACCTAATCATATATCACATCACATCAGGCCCATCATCCAAATACAAGAATGCACATATGGAAATCAAAATTGTATCAATAGTAATCAAGTAAAACATAAGTAAATAGTAAAGAATGTCGATCACTTAAACCCATCACTATTTCCACAACCCATCAACTCACAAGTCTAGTATGGGTTATAAGGACACACTCACCAAATTCTATTCTCAAATCCACAACTCACTATATCAGCATCGATCACACCTCAGGGTACCCACTGGGTCCCTCAAGTCAGAATACTAGAGAGGTTCCTACTAGGGATCCTTGAGGTCCAATCATTAGAGAAGGAAATATCTTTTATTCTTATAACTCAACATATTAGTAGAGGCATCCAAAAATGATCCTATAAGTAATAACATAAGAAGAGGAATTCCTTTATGGATCCTTTAAATTGAAAGAAATCAGAGACATCCTACATGGGATCCTTTTAAAATATATGTGGAGGCAACCCACTCAGGATAACCAAAAAAAGTAAGCATGTTGTGGAATCATATGTAGGATCTAGGGCCATACACTAGTTTATAACAACCCACAACCTCGCAAGGATTAATAGGAAAATGTCTAAAGGTAGATTATGTACAGGGAGAATCCATAAAACACCATTATAGGGAGATGGATCATGAACCATATCAAATCAAAGCCCCACAAAAGGTTGGTCTGAATACCCAACCAATATGTATCATCAAGCCACAAAATTGTTTCTCTAACCAAGTACCTCCCCATTAAAATTCACTAAATCAGTACCTTGGTGGTCTCATGCCAATTAAACTAACCATTTCATATAACTCTCAAGTGGGTCTCATCCTATGTATCACACTTATTAGAAAAAAGAAACCATTTACTAGAGGAAGTACCTCTCCATTATAGACCACTTACCCAAAAAACCTCTTAGGTGCCTTAAAATTACCCCATGAGTTCAATCATTATAATATAAATGAAAAAATACTCAAAATGGACTCCTATTATGTAAAATTATGAATTTATGTGATAAAAACGTGAAAAAACCTCAAAATAGTATAAAGGAAGAAGTAGAAGACATTTATACATAAGTACATGGATTGTAATCCCAAAGGCCCACTTGAGAATGTACTTTAGCCAAACCTGGCATGTAAAACCCAAGTACGTGGCTTGTAAGACATGTAAAAAGCATGTACCCTACACGAAGAACCTACCCAAGTACTTTAAAAGGCTTAGACATGTGTCTTAGCTTATTCGTGTACATATTCATAGCGTGTAACTGACACAAGTTCTTGATACGTGACATACATGGCCATGTTCTCCTACATGTGTTGTCTAGCCATGTAATCGACTATATGTCCAACTATTAATACATGATGTGTAATCCTAGAAACTCTATCTTCCCATGTTATCGGGTACATAGAAAAGTATTGGAACATGGAATGTACTCTTAGTAAACTACATGTACTTTAAAAAATTCATATTCCCTAAAAATAAATAGTTAATGATTTGTGTTCATAGAACCACATGCCGTGTGATCAGGATTTCCCAAACAAGAACCCCTGCAATCAGCTCAACACACCTTATTTTCTCCTTTTAATTATATTTTATCCCCATAAGGTTCCATAATAGTCATAATATGTCCTTAAAACTAGAAATTTGTAAATTTATGGGGATTTATGATATAAAATTAAAAAATTAAAACTTTTGGTGGCATCCTCCAAATCTGCACATATATCCAAGTTCCACTACTTCTGCACAATGATCTGACTCATCTTGAGCTCCATGATGAAACCTCTATTATTCCCTCTCTATCTATATCTCACACTCTTATTTTTCTATCTAGGTTATGGTGAAGGATTATACCATATGGGTAATACACGAGAAGCTAGGGGGAGTACAATAAAGAAAATATGAAAAAGAAAAAGTGGAAAATAAAAGAAAAAGAAAAAGGGGCTCATGCCAGATCTCGATGCTGACATGAGTTTATGACTTGATTAAGAAAAATTACCATTCTAGACTCAATGGTGGATATAGAGTGTCAATATGATCCTTAATTAAAATTATATAGACAAATGAATTCATGCGAATAAATTAATATTTTTTAATTAAATATTAAATTTTAATTATTACCTAGAAATTTGAACAGACCATATTTCCACAAATTTTTTCTCGGGTAAAAACCCTATTTTGGGACCAAAGAAGAGATAAACAACAATCTATGATCATATACTATTGTAAAATACCATCTAGACCTCATAATCTTCCAAATGAAAAAACGCCAATTTCTGATCAATTTCACAGTCTAAAAAAATATTGGTCTCTACAAACTTTCAACCATTGCCCTTTTTATCTCAAAGAATCCCTAGTGTTCAAACAAAAGCCACACTCTCATCTTGAGCATCTTCATAACTATGTTATCCTGATAATTCAGTGTCTGGTCCCACTATATTAATAACTCATTACCATCACATGTGACATTGAATTGAAATTGATCTAATTCTCACCACCACGGGAGTATCCTTATCATTGCCTCATAACTGAATTGCATATTCAACAACCAAACCTCCATCCGTCACCAAATTAAATGACTGAAGTTGAAAAAACACTCATTTATTAGCGTTAACCTGCAACATTGATGAATCACCTGTTCCTGCTTCTCAAGAATATTTTATCATAGAAAATTACGAATTTCATAAAATAATGAGGGTCACTACCCCCCAAAGGAAAATGGTGCACTCCCCATTATATGGACTACCGTATACCACTCCTTGAGTCCAACTCCCAAGGAGTTCATTTCTGAAATAAGAAAATATGTTCAGATAGATCGGCGTATAACCAACACTCTTTTAGCATACTCAGGATGATGTGAAGATATTGGGCATGATTTTCTCTATCATAGGAGTATACTAACATTCCATCAATAAGAATTTATCTGTCTTTGACCCGCACTCATATCAAACAAGGTTATGCAAGCTGTTAACTAACACCTAACACCACATCTCTTGATAACGGGCATTAAGGTCAACCAATGAGCCATTCACCTCATTTAATCTGATTAATTATCTATGTATACTCTACCAAGAGAGAAATTGGTCATTTTTTCACAACTCCATGGAAACCATGCCCAAAAAAATAATTTGAAATATCAGTCCTTCGTGCACACTTGACCACCCACCAATTTATTAATTAAGTTATGCAACGTGAAACCGAAACGTACCATTCCTATCTCTCCCAACACAATGGGTGTACTCTCCTATAGCACCCTATTGATGACCTGACTCACACTACCAAGAGTCTTCCTTCATAAATACAAGATGTCGGTGCTACATGGAAAATGAGTCTCAACATGCCATGATATCCTTTGAAAGTCCTCATCAGAACTGAGCCCCATACCCGTACCAAGATCAATTCCATAATTTCCTATCAGTGAATTTTATTTTAGTCACAAGCATCCACCTGTGCTCTAATAAGTTATGAGAAATAATATATTGGTCAGAAAGTTCAAGAAACCAAACAATACTAACCATTAAAGTTATTTTTAATATCTAAGAACCATAAGATCTTTCTTAGAAATAAAATATGTCATTATAACTATATCAGAAAACCATATCATCTCCCATGCGTAGATCACATCATGAGTATACAACTAAGTATACCACCTTATAATGAATCTATAAACCCCAATACAACCCCCATAACAAGTTTTGCTTGACTAAAAAAACACTAACTCACAAGGTCTGAGTCAAAATAGGTCTTTTAGGTCTCCCAACCAACACTATCAATCAATTATTATATTTGGGTCACTTGGTCCAAGCATATATCCAAAAATTATCAAACCTCTCTCAAAGGTCACATATCATGGGGCATTATCCATGCACTCATATCAAAAAAATGAATTTAAATTTCCTATAAACTCTCTAAAAAATATGTAAAAAGAATGCGAGTTAAGAAATAATCATCCTACAAAGGTCAAAACCATTCAACACGAGTTCAATTATAAAGGTTGTTAATTCCAATGTTATAAAGGAAAACAACCTAGATGTTGTACTTGGAAAACCATTTAATTGAAACCCATTGGTAACTAATAACTAATGGAAAGAACTCTAAGGTAATTACCTTTAAATCATCAACCTACCATTCCCTAATCCTCTCAGAGAATCCTCATAAAGAACTGCTCCCTTGAGAGTCATAATATCAAGTGAAATATAACAAACTGATCATCACTAGGAATCCCTATATAGAAATACCCCTTGAGGTTCCTATTTACTATAATCATTTAGGAAGCTATCAACATCGCACTAGAGTATCAAGATTGATAACCATAAAAAAGGTCAGTTAAGTAAAATATCATAGAATTTTAGATGGGAAAACTCCAAGTAGGTTGTTATAGATCTGTAGTTAACCGCTCCTCAAATGGACTAAAACAAAAAGGGTATCAGAGAAATGCATCACTAATAGATTTTAAATATTATTTTCAATACTATAAGAAAAAAAACCATCTCAACAATCCATTCCATACAACACTAATAAAATATAGTTAAATATAATAGAATTCCAAGCCATGAAGGAAAACACCATATATGTTGTTACTGACACCTTAAATAGCTGAACCTAAGGAAACAAACCCCACGAGTGGTCCATAAATGGGAACCATGATCCCTATCAACCTAATAGGGTCATCACACCTTTTGTTCATGAGTAATGAGTCATCATCCTCATAATCTAATGTATCACCATAGATCCACATAAAGATCCATATAGAAGGAATATATGTATTTCAGTCCAATTGTATATAATTACACTAATAAACTATATGGGAAAACACCATTTAGCTTATTTTTGACACATTAAATAGTTCACCTAATTCATCAATTAAATCACACACTAGTATACCTATTACATGTAGACCCTACATGCCATATATGATGCATGAGATGTCTCTTGCCTATGCCATAAAAGAGCCAAATCATTCACTGGCATCTTTCCAATGGGATGAGAGATATAAATCGATAATAAATCATACAATGCACAAAATATTTGTGTCACTAAAAGTGAAAATTATAAACAACTATAAAATTTCATATCAAGAACAACAATCCCATATCCCTTGAAATAAAGACTTCTTACTAGAACAAGTGTTCTTATTACACCAGTCTGATATCCATCATAGTATCCAAAATATATCTAATACTCTTATCTTCCATGTATGAATAGTAGGTTAATAGGAAATAAGACACCTATGATATCAACTTTTTCACATCCTAAACTGGTTCACTCTATGAATAATAACCACACTAGATGGCGATAAGGCCTCAACCACACCTACCCATATGCTAGAGGTTAATGACTTACAGAAAGGGTCTAGGGAGTATCTATGGGGATACTAATACCTCATATAATAGTAACAGAATAGTGTAAATGACCAAAAATACTTCACAATAGTAAATAAATATAGTGACGAAGAAGTAAATACAAATAGGGTAGTAATAAATAATAAATGTAGTACGGTCCCAAATGGTCATCTAATATATATATATAACAGATTACACATTGTGATGTTCACATATAGAGGAGTAGATAAAAGGAATATAAATAAAATTATAGGTAAATACTACTAAGTATGATCCAAGCCACAGACTCAGTCTCCAAGAAACTATTGAGCTTCTCCAGCTTGATTATAAGAATCCACAGGAGCAGGTCTGCCTGATCATGCAACAATGGGACTTAGTCATATCAATCATGCTTCCTTTTTCAACATGAATGTCGATATAAGGTATACATGTAGACATAGGTTTCCATATAGGGGGTGAGAAATAAATACCAGTAGGCCACCCCCAATGGCGGAATTATAATCTGTTTTTATTGGTACATTCTCATATAACATGATCAGCCTAGCTGAGATACGATTGGAATGAATACAGAAATTAAATCCATAGATGATACTTTGGAACATGATCCCAATCGATGATACCTACTTCACCGAAAACCAGAATTTTATGATTCATATATCATAAGGGTCTCATATTTTATGTAGGGGAAAAAATCCAAGCATCTCAACTATACATGAAGTACACTATGTACACTGTTATCACCTGTATATATATGGAATGTTATGTCCAACATTTTCAATAATATCAATGTGAAAAACCATGTACAATATTCTAAACAATATATACATATCAAGAGATTAGAGCATCATGTCCATCCGACTCAATCATAGATGTGAATCACCATGTACAGTATCATATCAAATGGTCTTGGAGCATCTTGTCCAACCCTCTCAATCAAGGATGTGAAGAATCTTGTCCAATATAATATCTCATAAGTTCTCTAATACCATCCAAGGAATTCCATGTAGTAACCCAAGTATCTATCAAGGAATAATATAATTACAAATAATGACGAGGAGTACCATGTCCAAAATTAAATCAAAAGGCTCATAAGATGGATCCCAAAAAATACATCTAAGCCTCAAAAATAAAATAATAGTTAATTAAAAAGTCTCAACGTCAAGATCCCAAAAAGTAACTCTAAGAATCCTGATTATATATTACATTACATCAGGCCCATTGTCCAAATACCTAGAAGCACATATAGAAATTTCAATTCTATCAATAGTAATTAAGAGAATCATAATTAAAGAGTGAGGGCGGACACATGCATAAAACCATCACTACTCCCACATCCACTCAGATCATAATTATGTTATTGGTTCTAAGGTTACACATGCTTCTATTTATAACCTATACCATAACTCACTATCTCATCCTCAGCCACACACTGGGGTACTCACTATGTCCCTCAAGTCAAAACACTAGAGCGATTTTTAACTTGGTATCTTTGAGATCCACATATAAGCAACCGAATCCTTCTTAGAATATTATAAGTGAATTTGTAAATAGATGCATCTCACCTGGGAACTTATATTGAAGAACATAATTGGAGGAATCCCTCTATGGATCCTTGGAAATAAATGAATGTTGAGACACCTACATGGGATACTATGGAAGAGTAAGTGGAGGAATACAACATGGGATCCTAGAAAAGAGTAACTAAGTGGAGGAATCCTATATAAGATCCTCCGTTACACACTACTTTCTAAAAACCCATGGACCCATATAAAAACAGATACACACACTAAAAGGGATATTTAATCAGAGGAAAATCCATAAATCATTGGTCTTGGGAGATGGATCATGGTCCATCTCTGTCCAAAGCCTCAATATAGGATGATCTGAATACCCAACCACTCCGTATCATCCATCCATATTCCAATCCCAAAAACTAGGAACTATACTAATAAAATTCACTAATTGAAGACCTCAGTGATCTCATTCAAATTCCACTATCCATTTCTTATGACCCTAAAGTTGGTCTTGTCCTATGTTTCAAACTAAAGAGACAACCAAAACCATTTTCCAAAGTAATTACCTATCCATCATAGCTCTCTCTCCAAAAAAAATCATAGGGGTTCTAAAATAAACACATGGGTTCCACCATAATGATCTACGTATAAAAATACTCAAAATGGACTCCTTTTATGTATAATTCAATATTGGGGGTGTAAGAACCCTAAAAGACATTAAATATTAGGAATGAAGTAGTACATATCATTTATACTTGAGTACAAGATGTGTACTCGCCAATCCCCACATAGGAAAGCACTTCAACCAGACATGGCATGTAAAACCCAGGTACAGGGAATATAAGACATATATAGACATGTAACCTACACGAGGTACCTTTCATTAATGGAAAATATGCCTTATACTATCTATATACTTCAATACAGTGTGTAACCTGTAAGGGGTCTAGCCTTATTCCATACATGGCCAAATTACCATACATAGGCTGTCTGGCCTTGTGCACGAAAAAATGGCTGAGTATAACTACATGATGTGTAACCCAAGTACATGACATGTAATCCTGAAAACTCCATTTACCCATGTACATGGTTATATGTCCAAGTACCGGTACACATCATGAACATATAAAAAGTCATCTTTCTAAAACCATAAGAGTGAACACAATGTTTTCAATGAACCACACACCACGTGGTTGATATTTCCATAATGGTAACCCATGCAATTGGACTGAAACACCTGTTTCCCCCCATTTAATCATAGTTCAACCCCATAGGGGTCCATAAAAGTTGTAATAGTGCCTTAAGATTCAAAATAGGTAAATGTATTGGGATTAATAGTATAAAATTAAAAAAATTCTATCTTTTGGAATAATCTATCAAAGCATAACTCATATACACATTCATCCACTTTCACATGATGATCGAACTCATCCAAATATCTATGTTGAGACCTCTATTTTCCCCTCTCTCTCCATATCCCCCTTGATTTTATCTCTATTTCATAGTGAATGAGAATCACATAAGGGTAATATACAATAAATAAGAGGGAAGATAATAAATAAAAGTGGGAAAAGAAAATGGGGAAATGAAAAGAAAATGAAAAAGGGACCCAATCCTAGTAATGATACCCAAAATTAGTTTATACCCCGACTGGGAGAAGCCCCCATTATAGACAAAAAAATAGAAATGAAATCTCTATCTGAAGCTCCATTAAAAATATATATTACAACAATTGTGCATAAATAAATTAATATTTGTTTAAAAAAATATTATATATTAATTATTCCATGAAAATTAAAATAGATTATATTTCCTATAAACTTATGTCCTATGGTAAATGCTATATTTCTAGACTAATAGAGTGGTTAGAAAAATTATTTGAGATTATCTACTATTTGAAAAATACTATTTATCCCTTAAAAGCATCTGAAAAAAATTCAAATTTATACAAAATTTCATTTTCCCTAAAAACATGGGTCTTAGAAAAAACATATATTACCATCTTGGGTCATTATAATTCATGGAGAAGAGTTATTTTTTATTCTATGTGAGGTATTTTAGAGCTCAATGTAAAATAAAGAAATGGTGGAGTGTTAGAGGTATGCTATTATAATATTGTTTTTGGGGAATTAATGTTTGAATTTATTCCCATCCCCCTTTTATGTGATCAATAAATCTAAATAAACACTATCATTCCCACAATGATTATAAAAATGATGTGATAATTGATGGAATGTAATCTTATATGCATTTAAATAGTTTTAGTTAATTTAAATTATTTCAACATGGGGTTGTTTAAATGAAATATAGTTTTATAGTGTTACATGTGGATAATATGAAAACCAATGTTCCTACATGAAAATATCGATTTATATATGGTAATTGGTATGGATTTTAACACATTAACCTTTTTTAATACAATGATACATGGGAGATTTATTTTGCATTAGTTCTGGATTGAGGGGGTATGTCTAATTGGTGGGTGGATTTTGACATGATAGTGTGTGGAATGGTCGATTATTTTATTTAGGCTTTATAGTGTTACAACACTATAGTAGTAGAAAGTGATTTAATTTCATAAAACTTAACCCAGTTGTGGAATCATGATGGTTAGGTGTTAAACACAACCATTATGAAAATACTAATATATTGTACATATCTTGTGCTATAAGTTGGGATACTTTTTTGGACTGGATTGTATTAGTTCTTTTTTGCATCAATGTTGTAATTGTGTAATCAGGTTATGATATAACTAACTATATATTAATGATTCTACTTCTTATTATCCCTCTATTTTCATAGAAATATATATACAAAATAATTATTTTTAATTCATCCTCATTTTGTATTAATCTTGGTTGTAAGTGATGTCAATGTGCACTACCTTGAATTAGGTTATAAGTAGTGTTGTGGTGGGGTTGAAATGTGGAGGGAATTGTAATATTTTGTCCCACATAACCACTCTCATACATTCATATATATCTAAAATAATAAAATGTTAGTCTTTAATGACCTATATAAGAATTCTAATTATGGGATCTTGAAACTCTTCAAAAAACCTTTTTTGAAAGGGAAAAAATAAATTTATAAAGGGAACGATAATGGAATTACCTTTTATCCAATCACAAGATCAGTGCTGGAAATCACATTGCACAAAGACTATGAATAATATATAGGAACTAGAGTGAGAACAATAAAATTGTACTTATTTTTATTCCATGTTCATCTCTCTGAACAAATTGGTTGGAGTTTCCCTTATATAGGCCTTTGGACATAGCTTATCAAAGAAGCTAAATCATACGACACTGTAAGACTCTACATAAAGTGGAATATTACAAAACACACTTTTGATATATAAATAATAAAAATAAAAATAAAAATAAAAATTGAAGAAACATAAAAAAAAAATTGTGGAGTGCACAACCGTGAATCATCCATTTGTATGCAAAAAACAAAAAAAAATATAATTGACATGTATAATTTAATCTGATCATGTATGTTAGATATGATGTATTTTTTGATAATATAATAAAATCCTTCCAAATTTTATAAAGAATTTACCATATCACCATGTGAGATATATTTTTCTTACTCTTTAATCCAAATCAATCCTCTATTAGTATATTAGATCTTCTCAATGGAAATAAAGATAAATCAATGATTATTTTTTATGTGTTTTCCATTTATTGAGATAATCAATGATTATTTTTTCATCCACCAAGAAGTATTTTATATTTTTATCGCCTATTTCTGGATATCATGTCTGTTGAAAAAGACTATTACATTGTATCCTACAATGAACAGACAATATTCTTTTTATTGATTATAATTGATTAGATAAATTCTCCATGTTATCTAGATTCATACATAATGTCTTATTTTCAAACTAAACTCTATCCAATCATCATCTATAAACTGTGATACTTTGTATTATCTCTAGAAAGGTCCATTAGTCTAGTTTTATGGGTGTTTGGCCTTGAAGGGATGATCATAAGGGAAAATAGGGTGTGAATTTTCTTTCTTTAAAAATTAATCATAGTTTAATCTTTATGCGCACAGAGTGATTGGTTCAAATATTAAACAATTCAACCACAAACATATAATAAAGTATTAAGAAAATAAAATTCCTAAATGTAAAATATGAACATAATATATTTTTATGTTAGTTCAAATCTAAATGATCATACTCAATACTTTACACCTGTAATGGTCTGGAAGAGATTGTCCCCACTACATGATATAATTTTTTTAGGAGATTAAAAACAATTTACATTCACCTTTTTTCACAACTGGAGGCTTACTCCTATATCTTTGTCTTTTACTACTTTAGAAAAAATACCCAACCTTTTCTAGGAGGAGCACTAACGAAGACTTTTAGAGGATTAATCCTGACATCTTTCTTTTTTTTGGGTTTATGGAGAACCCATTATTTTATGAGGAAACACTAACCTATTATTTTATAGCTAGAGATCCAACCTATAATTTCAAATTCTATGTTATAACCTCTTCTATTTTATGGGTCAAGAGGATCCTGGTATTCTATGGGGATAGACTAAACCCATATTATTATTAGATAAATCCTTTCCTCTATTCTTTTATTGATTATATGGAACCAGATATTCTAAGGGTATACAATAAGTCTAGTATTATAAGTGGATACACCAAACCCACACATAAGTTTTGTTAGGGAGGTATAACCCCATTATAGACAATATAATGTTCACAATACACCCAAGATAGTTATATTATAATGAATTAATAAAAAATTTAACCCAACGAATGCTCATCGATGAAGATTCTTGCGTTTGAATCTAGTAGTAGTTAGGCCCTTAAAGATATTAAAATAATGAAGCTTAGGGAACCATCAGTTTACACTAGCATGTAGTTGAATGATGAATCTCCATAGATCATTTGATAACTATGGATAATGTAAGAGTAAATCATAGTCATGTCTGTTTCCCTTTACTACAGTCCTCAGTCCCTTCATACCCCTAAATATAAATTAATTTTGTATTCACTTTTAATACCATGATTATCCTTCATAAATTATAATAATAAAATATTCACATGTAATATTTTAATTATCTTTGATGTAATGTAAATGTTAAAACTATGATATAAAAATAAAATTCAATAAAATAATTAATATTTAAGTAAATACATCTATAAAAGTTGATCATAATTTCATTTGAACAATTTATAAATTTATGTGAGACTAAATCTTAATATTTTAAAATAATTATAATTTTAAATCTTCACTTTTTACATACATTCACACTACTCATGTTCATTATCTAAATAAATGATTCACATGTATTTCTCATAAATGAGAGAAAATTAATGTACATGTTACTTTTCTCTCAATATTCTATAAAATAAAACACATATTGAATAGAGAATAAAGATTTTAAGAATTATTATAGTTGTTAATAATAAATATTAATACCCATGAAGAGCTCCATGTCAACATTCTAGAAAAACTCTTAATATTTCAATATTTTTTATTTGAATATATCATGTTCCAAAATTTCTATAGGACCATTTATACATTTTAAATCCCCTTTGAATATCATTTAAATTTTCATAAAATAAACTAAAACCTATTCATGTGTATTCTAAATAAATAATTACTAATATTAGAACAAATAAAAATAAAAAATATTTAAAATTAACCCATAAAAAACTAAAATATAGAATATTATGTAAAAACACACACACATATATATATAGTTTAATGAAAAAAATAGAAACTCATATAATCACATAAGATAATTAACTTATTCAAATTCATGTAGGTGAATTCCCATAGAAAATTCATGTAAGCAAATTCACATAGCTGAATTCACATTAGTTAATTTATATAGCTTATTCATGTCAGAAAATTCACAAAGAGGATTCATATAAGTGAACAAATATAAGTGAATTTAAATAAGAAACTTCATATAGCTGATTTACATAATTTAATTTATTTAATAGAATTTATGTATACAAAATTTTACATAATTGAATTTACTTATACAACATTCAATGTATCCAAAACATGGAAATCTTTAAACATATTAAATTATAAAATCTCCAAACAAAATTAGACAATTTAAATGGTAGAATTATATTTTTTTACCTTTTTAATTATATTTATAAAATTTCATTATATTTTTATTTAATCAATAATTTCCAAAATCAAACCTCTATAGCTCAAGTTATCATTAAAATAGAATGGAAAAATAGTTCTGAGAAACTAAAGAACTCAAACTGAAAACTTATAGTACCTTAGAAAAAAATTTAGAATATGATAAAGATTTATTAAGAAATTTATGTCATCTAATGAAATGTGTATGTTTTCTTTATATTTCTAACCCAATAATAATCACTCAATTTGGAGTTCGGTAGACCATGTTATGTTTGAAATATATTAGGTAAGTGAATATGGAAATTTGAAAATGCAGTTCACAATTTGGTTATAAGGATTTTGATTTGGCTATATGGATTTCGAATTTGGATGTATGGGAAAAATATTTTGGATATGTGGTAATATAAAATATCATGTATAAATGATATTTTAAGGCCCCAAATGACTTATTTATCTTATTGATACTTCTTAAAACATGTATAATATGTTATAAACAATCAAAACATGAAATATAAATATGATTTAATCAATGAAAATAAAAATTAATATAAAATATACCTTTTCCAATATATATGAGAAGAACATAAAGATGAAAAATAATTAATATATGAGAAATTATAATTATACGAGTCATTGTATTAAGAATTTTGTTAAATAGAATAAAGAAGTAATGTTTTATAATTATTATAATATGAATTTATTCAAGGAATGAATAGAATAAATAAATATTTGAAATTTTCAAAACATAAAGTGGTTCAAGGATTCAATCAATATTCAACTCTTTTTTTATAATTAAAAAATGACATATAATTTCAAAACTTCTCTCCATTTTGAAATTATCAAAAAGATAATAAATCCCCTCTTTGAAGAAAATGGGAAAAAACTAAATTTTATAAATTCAACATTGAAAAATGAATTAAAAAATTTAATCCCACTTTGTTTAATTATTCATGATATTAGATATAAAAAATCTAAGATTCAAATTGATTTCATATGATTAAACAGAAATAAATAGAAGTAAAACATTTTAAAAATTAACATTAGAGAAATAATAAGAATTTTATAAAAAATTATTTCAAAAATATATTCCAATGTGTCGCTAAAAATGGTTAAATTGTTAGAACATTAGGTTTAATAAAGTTATAGAAATTTTCTTAAAAGATATTTGTGATAAATTATGACAAAACTATCATAAAATATCCTTTTATGCATAATAAAAGGTTAAATAGTAAGTTAACATAATTTAGTGTATATTAGAAATCACTAAATAGAAATACAGTTAAATGAACTATAAAGAATTTGAAAATAGTAATTTGAAAAAAAAAAGATTTCATATTTTATAGATTTCATATGAATCTAAAAATTTTACTATATAAACACACTCAAACTCCCTATAATTATTAAATATAAATCTCCCTAAGTGGAAAATAATAAAAATGTTTCTATAAAATAAAACTGAGATCTATATATATTCAGAGAACTTTATTTTTCATGATTAAATAGATTTAAATTTTCAGAATACCCAAATAAAAAATAAAAATCATATTCCATGTTTATTAAAATAGACTTAAAAAAATAAAACATTTATAGAAAAATTTATTAATTTAAATAATGGTTTATCCCTCTTAATTTATGAATTTTATATATCAATTATACAATATGAATTCTAAATGAAAAAAAAATCTCTATTCTAGAAAATTGTGAATACATAATTAAAGAACACACATTTTACTTAAAAAATAAAATTTTAAATAAAATTTTTACTTATTTTAACCTTGAAAATAGTTTCTATAAGGTAAAATATTTTAAAATTAAACTAAAAATAGTTCAGAAAGTAAATTACAAATCTATAAAATTTAAATTTAAATATTTTAGAATTAGGGAATAAATTTAAAAAACAAGAAACAAGTATTTACTGCCAATTAATTTTATTTTCTTTCTTTCTCGAGAGAAAAACAATCAAGCATTTATTAAAACATCAAAAAATAAATATAAACATATTTTTACTTAAATTAGATTTAATATTTTATAAATGTCACATATAAAAAGAATGAGGTTCCTCTAGTGCGACCGCAAATAATATTCATCCTCAAAGCTCTTAAGGGTGTAGAACTATGAAATGCCTCGACAGTACATACTCCTCTCTGCAAAGAGATAAAATTTGGAACATTTATGGTTGAATTCGACCCTGATGACCTCCAACAACAGTCACAGTTGTGTAAATTTTCAATCATGGGGAGGATATCGTATCTCAAAGGAGATAAGCCCTAGTCCAATACGAAACTCAAAGAAAGAATATCCAACATCTGGGGCTTCTATGATTGGAATATGGTCTAATCAGAAAAGGATATTTCCATATGAATTTAAAAATTCAAGATACTCTCGACCACGTTTAAAGATTAGGAAATCTGCAACTAAAGCCGTGTAGGTTCCGGGCGCATTGAAAGCGCGTTGGTGGGTTTTCTTGACTTTAATTTTAACGTTAAACAACGTTCAATCTGAGATCTGTCAAGATTTAAAATGACGAATCGTCAGAATAGAATGAAGAATGAAAAAGAAAATAAGAGTCCCAGAACCCTTGAGATAGGATCATCATATGTTGGTTATAAATAATTTAATTAATTCACAAGAATTATCTCGATGGAATTATTTCTTTATTGGAGTCTCCTGCCAAGATCCTATGATCTGTCATTGCGTTGTAGAATCCAAGGAAAAGCATTCCTTTAGAGGTGATCCACACGTGCTCCACGTATCTCTAGACGTCGCCGAAGGGATCTCCAGGTGCTAGCGCGGAAGAGCCTTCGCTTGCGATGTCCGCCTTCAACCGCCTTGATCCGGTGGAGGATATCGTTTTCGTAACTTGAAAGCGTTCTTGGTGGAATGAGAATTCTCTCTTGGCATGAGAGTATTTCCAGATCTGTTGTGCACAACAATGGCTCTGTTTTTATGAGAATAATGTAATTGGGATTATAATACTTAGAATAATAAAATTAATTAATTTCCTGAAATCATTTAATCATTTCATTTAATTCTTAGTAATACCTCATGTCTTATTAATGACAGTTGACCATCATTATTACTTGACATGCGCCCAACATATTACATTTAATATCATTTAATTAAATAAACAATATTTTATCACGAATCCCGAAAAAACAAACCACATGGCATGTATATAAATATACACGGCGTGTACTTTTATTTGTCCATTTTATTTATTTCCTCCACCATATTTATTAAACCTTGAGTAATGGATATTTATTTCATAAACAAACGTAACTGCATTACTCGCTAATAAATATATATTATTTCACCCACAATTTATTCTCTCTAATAACTAGTGTCGAAATAAATGCGATCAGGCATCCTTAAATAATTATTACACCACAGTCGAGAATAATATTTTTTTAACTTTTTAAATTAATATTTAACTGAGATACATGGATACACTTAGTGTGTCACCCTCTAGGCCTCTTTCTCAGTGGCATTAGGCGGAGCCTATCTAAAGTCCAAGGTTAGCGTCTAGCAACATGCCAAGGCACCCATAAAGAAAGAAGTTAATGGCGCAATGACGTGTCACCTCCTACGAACACTTACCATGTAATCTAATCCCTTTGTCTCGATATCTCCAATCAAGAGGGTTTCATGCTAGTGCCATCAACCCATGTGCTCGATTATTCTTTCTTTGACTTCCCTAAATTGAACTCGCCCATACCTTACCATGGCCATGGATTTATTTTGGCTATATCAATTCCATCAAAGGCATGAGATATCTACTTCCGTTATGGAACAGAAGGGACACATCATTTCTCTCATTATCTATTAATGTAGTATTACTCATGACACACCCAATGTATCCTACCTCATTGAGAACAGTGTGTCGTCATAATTTTCATCAATACATCTAAGTATGCGAGTTGTAATACCCATTAATAATAATCTTAAAGTGTAAGGACCAATACACACGTCCACAGATAAGAACTTCTAATGACACTATGAAATGTGGATTTCCTTCTGGCAGGTCTCGTTCTCATAATATTCTCTTAGATATTACCAAGGGCGCACACCATGAGAAGGTGACTTAATGTTTTATGAGTCCTCACCCCTAATGACCTGTATTATTTGTGTCCCTCAAATAATATCATCCGGCCATAAAACATATATTCAAGAACAGTGTTATGGAACGTCTGGGTTCTCATCATAGGAGGGATCCGCTATGACCCATTAATGCAACAGATGTTCTTAGGACATTATCACATGCATTGTCACGCAGAAGAACAATCAAGATGTGATAAGGAATTTATTAATGAATAAAGTAAAAAGTAGTTGGTTCTAGGCCACCAACTCCAACAGTCTCCCACTTGGACTGGAGCCAACTGCTAACAACCTTTAACCCACTAGATCTCACATTTTATTCATGCTTCTGCTGAGATAGGCCTTTAGTCATGGGGTCCACCATGTTCTCTTCTGTGGACACTCTGCTCACTGTAACTTCACCCCTTTGATAGAAATCCCTCAAGAGGTGATACTTCCAGAGTATGTGCTTTGTTCGTTTATGTGACCTTGGATCTTTTTCAAGAGTCACCGCTGCAGTATTATCACAATACAATGTAATGGGATCTTTACTGCTAGGCACCACACCAAGCTCCTGGATAATGTTCTGAATCCAGACGGCTTCCTTGGCTGCATCAGAAGCCACTATATACTTGGACTCCAATGTAGAATTGGAGACAACTGGCTACTCTGAACTCTTCTAGCTCACAGCTCCTCTATTGAGACAGAAAACATATCCAGATTGCGACTTCAGATCACTCTGATCTATATGAAAACCAGCATCAGCATACCCTCTGAGGAAAAGCTCCTCGTATCCTCCATACACCAGTAACATATCCTTAGTTCTTCTCAGATACTTATGGATAGTCTTAACAGCATTCCAATGCAGTTCTCATGGATCTGATTGATATCTGCCTACCATGCTCAGTGCATAGGCAACATCAAGCCTGGTACATAACTTGGCATATATGATGGATCCTATAACCAAATCATATGGGATACTACTCATCCTATCTTTCTCCTGTTGTGTCTGGGGACACATTTTCTTATAAAGATGTAATCCATGTGACACTGGAACCAATCCCCTCTTTGATTTTTCCATACTAAATCTCTTTAGTATCTGGTCAATGTATGTACCCTCACTTAGTCCAAGAAGCCTCTTGGATCTATCACGAATGATCTTGATCCCAAGAATGTAGGCTGCTTCTCCTAAGTCCTTCATGGAGAAACACTTGTTCAACCAGTCCTTAACTGACTGTAAGGCTGGTACATAGTTTCCAATAAGCAATATGTCATCAACATACACCATTAGGATGACGACCGCATGCCCATTAAACTGCTTATAAACACATGGCTCACATTCATTATTAATGAAACCAAATTCCTTTATGGATTCATCAAATCGAATTTTCCATGACCTGGATGCTTGCTTCAATCCATAAATGGATTTCTGCAACTTGAAAACCTTTTTGGCTTCACCTGTGTCACAAACCCTTTTGGTTGTGTCATATAGACATCTTTCTAAATGTTCCTGTTAAGGAATGCTATTTTGACATCCGTCTGCTAAATATCATAGTCATGGTAAGATACTATGTCAAGTATTATTCTTATGGATTTAAACATGGAAACTGGTGAGAAGGTTTCATCATAGTCAATTCATTGACGCTGTCTGAATCCTTTAGCCACTAGCCTTGCTTTATAGGTGCTAACTTGACTTTCCATGTACAACTTTCTTTTGAATACCCATTTGCATCCAATTGGCTTTACATCGACTGGCTCATTGACCAGAACCCAAACTTGGTTCTGATACATGGAATCCATCTCAAAATTCAATGTTTCTAGACATCTTAAAGCTTTTGAGCTTTCTACTGATTCGTTGTAGGAGAGAGGTTCATCATTGTCCAACAATAATGATACACCATCCTCGGTGACTAGGAAACCAAATCTCTCTGGTTCCCTTACATCTCTTGAGCTCATACGCAGTACCTGTGTTTCTAGAACCTCTTCCACAGGGACCTGTGGAACTTGTTCTTGTACTAACTCTTGTGTATCTTGATCATCAATTTCATCGAAGTAAATCTTGGTCCCACTATCCTTCTTGAAGATGTGCTCCCTCTCAAGAAAGATGGCTTGTCTGGAGATAGTCGATTTCTAATCTTGAGGGTTATATAGGTAATATCCATTTGTTTCCTTGGGATATCCTATAAAGATACACTTTGTGCCCCGCGGTGCTAGTTTGTTGCCCGAGATGGCCTTAACAAATGCCTCGCATCCCCATACACATGTGTACGACAAATTGGGTTTCCTTCCATTCCAAAACATGGATGGAATTCCATTTGGAACCTTAGTTGGTACTTGGTTTAATGTGTTTGCTGCAGTTTGTAATTCCTATCCCCAAAAGGATAATGGAAGATCCGCATGACTCATCATCGACTTCATCATGTCATACAAGGTGAATTTCCACCTTTCACTAACACCATTCCACTAGGTGTATAAGGAGGAGTGAGCGGAGGTAGAATCCCAGACTCCCGTAGAAGATCGATGAACTCTTGGTTCAGATATTCTCCACCTCGATCCGATCGAAGCTTCATTATCTTCTTACCAAGTTGATTCTCTACTTCATTCTTGAATTCATTAAATTTCTCTAAGGACTCTGACTTATACCTCATTAAGTAGACATATTCATATCTACTCAAATCATCAGTAAAATTAATGAAGTATGAATGTCCACCTCTAGCTTCTACTGGAAATATCCCACACATATATGTGTGTACCAATCCTAGAAGCTCTATGTCCCTTTAACCTTGTCCACAAAAAATCAGCTTGGTCATTTTTCCTTATAAACAAGTGTGACATCTATAAAGTGGTTTTAGCTCAGTAGATTCTAAATACCCATCTTGACAGAGCTTTGTCAAGCGCTTATCATTCACACGACCACGACGGTGATTCCATAACTGGGTTATGTATGATTCATGTGAGTTTGTTTCATTATCGATTGCCAAAACTTGGTTTTTGTAATTTAGTACATACAAACCATTATTCAAATGTGCCATACCATAACATACATTGTTCTTATAAAAGAGAAAACCCTTATTTCTGAACTTGAAAGTAAATCCATCCATATCCAAACAAGATACATAAATTATGTTCTTGGTAACACTAGGCACAAAATAACAGTTTTGTAAAACCAAAATCATGACAGTTGGCAATGAGAGGTGATAGTCACCAATAGCCAACGCAGACAGCCTTACGCCATTGGCAGCTCAAAGATCCACATCTCCTTTGGCGATCTATCAAAATCTACTTGGTTCTTTCATTTGAATACAGATATGAGCCCCACAAGATGTATCTAATACCCAATGTGTAGAAATAGAAATATTTCACTCGATAACGAACACACCTTTAGCGTCCCCACACTTCTGGGTGTAGTTCCTCTTCCAGTGGCCCTGCTTGCCACATGAAAAACACACCACCTCCCATTTCTTGCCCTGCCTCTAGATCTTCCCCTTCTTGGAGGGACAATGCTCGGGGGCTTTAGACCGTTTATATGTCTTTGGCCCCTTTTCCTTGTCCTTCCTTTTCTTTTTCACCATATGGACCGCGGGTTCTTCATGCCCCATGTCCTTATCTACATGGAGAATCAAGGTCAGAAGCTCCGATAGACTCTTCTCATTTCTGCTCATATTATAGTTGAAAATGAAGCTAGAGATGGTCTTGGGGAGTGATGATAAGATGAGATCTATACACAACTCATCCGGGAATTTAATCCCTAAGATGTCCAGGCGTTCAATGTAGCCAATAATATAGACTACATGAGGCCCAGCTGGTGCAGACTCTCCATGCTTCATGGTAAACAAAGCATTGGAGATCTCATACCTCTCCTGTCTCACCTTTTCTTGGTAGAGATATTTAAGGTGAGACATCATGCTATACGCGTCCATGTTTTCATGTTGCTTCAAGAGCTCATTAGACATGGCCGATAGCATGAAATTTTGGACATATTTGGAATAATCCATGTGTTTTATATAGAGAGATAATTCCTCATCACTAGCCTCTTTCCCAGGCGCAACTGGAATATGATCTTCCAGCACATGTAATTTCCTTTCGCGGCGAAGGACGACACGTAAACGCCTCTTCCACTCTTGGAAATTGATGCCATTGAGATGGTTTTCTTTTTTGAGTATGGTGCACAATGATATGTTTGAAGTCATTTTATTACCGTTTCTACAAATTAAGATGAGAAAAGGTATAGTAATTTATTACAAAAAATTGATACAAATAAATAAATTAGTACTTATTAGTCTCCCACTATTTTATTGAAATTCAATAGCCCTCACCATTGACTTCGGAATATTCTGTTGCATGAATATTCTAGTGGCAAGGATCCATATTGCCCTTCGAATTACCCCAAATAGGGTTGGTCAACCAACTTGAAGGGTTTTAGGTAGGCATTCTAAATGGAAACTTCATTAACTCGCATTTCCTTGATCTGTTGAGTGGACTCCCCAATCCTGAAATCCCTTTTGGATTTCTTCAACATTTGCCTCTTGGTGACACCGTGTCCTGCTGTGGAAGTCAACCCTTGATGTGATCCAAGTCAAGTCAACCCAAAACATTGAATTAGAATTCCCTGATAATTGAAAGCACCCCAACTAGGGTTGGTCAAGCACTTTAAACTATGGTTCGATTCTAACCAAGATTATGGAAGGCTATGCTGACTTAATATTTCTTTTGAGGGATTTCATCCTTATAGGTAATTTTCCATTTTATTATATTTTATTACATGATTGTTAATATTAAATGGGATATACTTAAGTGATTAACCATGTCTAAGATAATATTTACGTATAAGCCGGTTTTATTTTAGTTCCATCTTGGATGCTCGTTTAATTCATTAATTGTGTGATCGTGACAACACACCCACAATAAATAAACCATGCAACTGACAGAAATAAAATAAATGGTATGATCATGAGCTTTTCTATTGGTTAGTTTATCTAGCGGTTGATAAACTAACCTAAGAACCAGGGGAGAAACACCTTGAACCTTTCGGGTTCATGTTTACAGCTTTCCACCTATCTACCTTTGTATCTCCCTAGATTGGTTTCACCTTGGCTCCTGACTTGAGCCACCTCCACTAGCTTGGGATCTCCATCCATTATATATTAATTTATCTCACATGCAGGTGAGGGGTAAAAAGGGGTTTTACAAAAAGAATCCTTGGGCGCGCAGACCCTATATTTTACTGAGGAGATGGCTCGCAGACCAAAAAAATTAATTTAAATAAATAAATTAAAAGAAACCATTCAAATACAAAGGTCTCTGTCTAGCGAATGATCATCCATACATGCAACGATATTTACGCATAAATAAAACTATCATTAAATTCTTTAATCGTTATTGTTTAAGATAAATCATGCTGGAATTAATTAATTATATTTAATTAATCAATCCTTTTATCTTAAACCCTTTTCTGAACTTCCTTGAGATTCTCACCCATCATAATTTAAAACGAATAAATTCATTTAAAATTATCCTTGTACGTAACTTGTACCTTGGAGGCAACCCGGATAATTCCCTTTTATTACGTAGATGTTAAATTAAACACACATATATAAAACACCTATCACGTGTTGTGACTTAGCTTTATGGATACACCATGGTACACGTATCAAGGGTTTGTATAATATAATAATAAATTTTAATAAATATGCGTAATTTGGGTGAGTACACAACGTGTAGTTCCGACTACACGGTGTGTACTTTTCTCCACCGTCCATCTGAAGTACACGCCCAGGGGCAGGGCATGATAATGTACTTCAGAAATTTATGGAGTACACGGCATGCTCAGTGGGACACAAGCTGTGTAGTTTCCGCGTTACACGGTTTCCATCCGGGCAGGATGTGTACGGAGTACACATCCCAACCCTAACCCGAACTGACTACACGCCGTGTCCATTGGACCACACGGTGTGTATTCTGGAAACCATGTGCCACCTGTTTCTGGTCAACACACGGTGTCTTAAATTATTAGAAAGAATCCAATACATGGACAGATTTGGCGGATCAGTCAATGCATTGAACCTAGACTACATGGCATGTACTTTTGAATACACCCCGTGTATTCTGGTGTTGTACGACTAGAAATTTTTGGCTCCTCCGGATGAGTTCCTCTATTTTATTTTACTCAAAATTAAAAGAAAATTTCATTTTTGTGAGGTGAACGAGAAACGAGGGAGGAGGAACAGATATCGATATTCATATTTCCCGAACGATTAAACATGAATTGAAGTAGCTAAATTATTAAATGCGTAAATCACTAATGAAATAAATAAATAATTATAATCAACGATATGACCCCTTTGATACCACTTGTAGGTTCCGGGCGCAGCAGAAGTGCGTTGGTGGGTTTGCCCAACTTTAATTTTAACATTAAACAACGTTCAATCCGAGATCCGTCACGATTTAAAACCCCGAATCTTCAGAATAGAATGAAGAACAAAAAAGAAAATAAGAGTCCCAGAACCCATGAGATAGGATCATCATATGTTGTTTATAATTAATTTAATTAATTCATAAGAATTACCTCGATGGAATTCTTTCTTTGTTGGAGTCTCCGGTCATGATCTTATGATCTGTCGTTGCATTGTAGAATCCAAGTACATGATTCCTCTAGCGGTGATCCACACGTGCTCCGTGTATCTCTGGACTTCGCCGAAGGGATCTCCTGGTGCTAGCGCGGAAGAGCCTTCACTTGCGATGTCCACCTTCAACCGCCTTGATCTGGTGGAGGATCTCGCTTTTGTAACTTGAAATCATTCTTGGTGGAAAGGGAATTCTCTCTTGGCTTGAGAGTATTTCCAGATCTGTTGTGCACAACAATGGCTCTGTTTTTATGAGAATAATGTAATTGGGATTATAATACTTAGAATAATAAAATGAATTAATTTCCTGAAAGCATTTAATCATTTAAGTTAATTCTTAGTAATACCCCATGTCTTAATAATGACAGTTGACCATCATTAATACTTGACATGTGCCCAATATATTACATTTAATAACATTTAATTAAATAAAAACTATTTTCTCACGAATCCCGAAAAAACAAACCACACGACGTGTATATAAATATGAATGGCGTGTACTTTTATTTTTCCATTTTATTTATTTCCTCCACCATATTTATTAGACCTTGAGTAATGGCTATTTATTTCTTAAATAAATGTAACTGCATTACTCGCTAATAAATATATATTATTTAGCCCACAATATATTCTCTCAAATAACTAGTGTCAAAATAAATGCGACCAGGAATCCTTAAATAATTACTAAACCATAGTATGGAATAATATTTATTTTACTTGTTAAATTAATATTTAACTAAGATACATGGACATACTTAGTGTGTGACCCTCTAGGCCTCTTTCTCAGTGGCATTAGGTGGAGCCTACCTAATGTCCAAGGTTAGCATCTAGAAACATGCCAAGACACCCATAGAGAAAGAAGTTAACGCTGCAATGATGTCTCACCTTCTACGAATGCTTACCGTGTATTATAATCCATTTGTCTCGATATCTCCAATCAAGCGGGTTGCATGCTAGTGCCATCAACCCATGTACTCGATTATTCTTTCTTTGACTTCCCAAAATTGAACTCGCCCATACCTTACCATGGACATGGATTTATTTAGGATATATCAATTCCATCAAAGGGCCTAAGATATCTACTTCCGTTGTTGAAAAAAGGGACAAATCCTTTCTCGCATTATTTATTAATGCAGTATTACTCGTGACGCACCCAACATATCCTAACTCACTGCGAATAGTGTGTCGTCATAGTTTTCATCAATACATATAAGTGCGCGAGTTTTAATACCCATTAATAATAATCTTAAAGTATAAGGACCAATACACATGTCCGCAGAGAGGAACATCCAATGACACTATAAAATGTAGATTTCCTACTGGCGGGTCTCGTTATCATAATATCCTCCTGGATATTACCAAGGGCGCACACCATGAGAAGTTGCCTCAAAGTTTTATGAGTCCTCACCCCTAATGACCTGTATTAATTGTGTCCCTCAAATAATATCATCCGTCCAAAGAACATATATTCAAGAACAGTGTTATGGCACTTCTAGGTTCTCATCATAGAAGGGATCCGCTATGACCCATTAATGCAGCAGATATTCTTAAGACATTATGACATGCATTGTCACGCATAAGAACAACCAATATGTGATAATGAATTTATTAATGAATAATGTACAAAGTAGTTGGTTTTAGGCCACAGAATCCAAAAATTCGGGCGTTCTTCGCATCTCCGACTGAGACTATGCCTTCAACCTGAACACGGAATGCAACTCCATGGTGCAGATCTGGGTGTGATTACACGGACACAGCTGGTATTTTTGGCATCCAAAAATCCTCAACGACATTTCTTCTTACATAGTTACGCCACTAAAATCGATCAACGCACATTGAATTCTGATATCGGTCTTTACATGTGGGTTATGGTCGAAGTTTATATATCTGCTTAGCTCTTGGATGCCCTTGCATTCACTGAAAATGATTTCAAAACCGAGCTTTGGGTTGAATATGAGAGAATGTCGCCATTTTGTGAGTACTGTAAGGTTTTTAGACATTCTGTTCTGAAATTTCGTGTTGTGCAATGTTAGGTTGCTCAGCCTGTTGAAAATGGATGAACGGAGACAAAGCGTAAGAAGAAAAATTAAGTTATGGCTCTGTCCATTACTGATCCTCACAAGAAGCACTCAATGGTTTTGGTCAAGCGGTTAATCTTCCATGGGAGATCTCAGGAGTCACTTGGGAAGATCATGTTGAGGAAGAGGAAGACGCTTATATTGATCTTTCTATTCTGGGAGACATTCAACAAATGGTGCTGGATGTCTTCAACCTTCCTCTGAATTTGTCATCGAAGGAAGATTCAGTTCCTCTAGTTCTAGAAAATTATGAGACCCTGGTCTCTAGAAAGTATGGGACTGACCACGAGCTTTCTCAGATGAATATTCCCAAGTCACCAGCTTATACAGTTGTTGACACCACTCTTGCTTCGCTTGCAGCCCTAGTGGAAGCAAAGTCGAGAGTAACTAATCTTGCCGGAGGCACGAACTCTCATGGTATGCCTCACACTACTGTTTCAGTTTCCCCTATTTATCAATTCATTCCAACATCCAATATTGCTGATATTGGTATTTTATATGACTGTACAAAATCATCCTTTTGTGCTAAATTGATTGATGCATTTGATATGGATCCATTTTTACAGTCATCTGGGACAATAGACATGCATGGTCCTCCTAGCTTGTTTACTGTTTAGACACCAAGCATGCCTATTGGGCTTGTTGGCTTTTCTAACTCCTCAAATATAGTGCATATGCCACCTGCTAAAATAAATGATCCTTTTTTCTCAGGTGCTGCTAACACTGTGTCTGATTCCCCTATGAGAACACATGTTTTGAAGACTACTCCGGCCTCTTCTTCAAATCCTAGAATATCAAAGAGGAACAAAGGAACAAGTGCATCTAAGAAGAAAAAAAGTATCCCCCTCTCCAAACACAGGTCTTAATGGATGTTATCTTTTGGAACTGTCAGGGCATAGCCAACTATGACATTATTTTTGTTTTTAAAAGAACTCTTTTGATGAATAAACCTAAAATTTTTGCTCTTGATGAACCTAAAGGTAATTTTTCTTTGAAATTCATGCACTTTTGTACCTCTCGTTTTAATTTTTAAGGTTCTTTGTAGTAATTTTTGTGTGGTAGAAACCTTAAGTATTTTTACCACACTTCTCTTAATGATGTTAAAGTTCACAATATCTCCAATCAAGTGTTCACTTGTGACTTTATTCTTAATTACCTTCATATGTACTTCTCCATTGTTTATGCTAAGAATATATATCAGGATCGTAGGCCTCTCTGGAATGACCTTTCTCACCGTTCTAACTACATATATGACCCATGGTTAGTGATTGGAGATTTAAATGATATTATTTCCCCTAGTGAAAAACTTTGTCCTTCCCGTTCTCATATTTATTTTAGGGAGTTTAGCACCTCAATAGTAGATTGTAATCTGGTCGAAGTTAATCTAGTTGGTGCAAAGGTTACTTGGTATAGAAGGCATTACAATAGGATCGTTGCTAGTAAACGTGATAGGGATATTGTGAACGTCCCAGCTCCAGATTCCTGGGACACTAGATCTAGTATTACCTAACATAGGCTTTACTCGGATCATCATCCTATTTTGGTTAGTTTCATTTCACAGCATAGCAATCCCACTATTCCTTTCAAATTTAACAATGCCTTGTCTGTGGACTTAGACTGCTCAAAAATTATTCAGAATTTTTGGAATTCTACGAGTCATCACACAGATTCCTTTTCCTGTATTATAAAGCTCAAGAATCTCAAATATTTTCTCAAGGGTTGGTGTAGAACTAAATCGAAAAAACATGATAAGGACATATCCTCTCGTGGGAATGATATCAATCAAATTCAAAATAATTCCACCAATTCTAACTTCTCCTCTAACCCTCAAAATGAGGTGAAAATTACTTTGAAACTCAACACTATTTTGGTTCTTAAGAATAACATCTGAAAACATGTCTTCAAAACTAAATGGCTCACTGACGGTGATCGAAACACCAAATTCTACAATGGCCTGCAAAGTATTAGGAAAGTCTATCATCCTCTTTCTTTTCTTAAGGCCAATGACATTTTTATGATTTTGAGGCCGTAATTGATAATCATGTGGTCTCTTATTTTGACAATATATTCAATGGGCCTTGTATTAATAAGGAAATTCTCCCTAGGATCATCCCATCTTTTATCTAAGAGGAAGACAACCTTTTTTATTGATCACTCCCCTTGATCATGAGATTAAAAATACTATCTTTAGTATCAATCCTGACAGTGCGCTAGGACCTGATGGTTTCAATAATGGTTTCTTTCAACATCAATTGGATGTAGTCCATGTGTATTTTTGTAAGCATGTCAAGAACTTCTTTTCTAATGGTTTCCTTTCGTATGGTCTCAATGCTCAATTTCTCACACTAATTCCTAAGGTGTCCAATGCCTCAAAAATTCATCTATATAGACCCATCGATCTTATCAACTCCCTCTAAAAAATCATTACCATGATCATGGCTAATAGGATATCCTCTTTGTGTAACAAAACAATATCTTGGAACCAAGTTGGGTTTATCAAGGGTTGGTCAATTCAAGACTACATCTGCCTGGATTCAGAAACCACCAACACTCTTAATAAAACTTCAAGAGGTTGTAACATTTCACTTAAACTAGACATCAGGAATGCTTTTGACACAATAGACTAAAGATTCATTTTCAAGGTTCTTCAGGGTTTCATATTCAATGATGTTTTCAAAAGCAGAATCAACTCCTTTTTCAACTCAACCTATATCTCCATCCTTATTAACGACTCTTCTAAGGGTTATTTCAATTTTTTGAAGGGATTCTGACAAGGTTATCCCCTCTCTGCTATCCTCTTTTCCATTGTAGAGGACTAATTAAGTCGCCTCCTCACCTCCATGGTTCAACAAAAAAAATTATGCCCATCCAAGCTGCCCAAAACCTTAATGTTATGACCCATCTCATTTATGTAGATGACATAATTATTTTCCTTAATGGTTGAAAATGAAAAATCTCAAATCTCAAAGCTTCCTTATCTCACAATGAAGATATCTCGGGTCAATCAATCAGCTAGATCAAATTTTTTATTTTCATTGGTAATGGTTTTCCTAGTTCTAGAAAAAACTACATCATTGACAGTATTAGTATCGAAGAAGGGTAACATCATTTAACTTACTTGAGAGTTCCTAACTTTTGGAGAAGGCCTAGATCAACGCATTTTAATGTAATCACTAAGAAAATCATTAATCAAATTTCTTCCTGGAAAGGAAAATCTCTTTCTATGGCTAGTAGGATCTGTCTTGTAAAATCATAAAATGTTTCCAAAATGTTTTATTCCCTGATGATTTACAGGTGGCCTATCAGTCTCCTTAATAAAATCAATTCATGCATTATGAACTTTGTTTGGACTTGGAGTATTCTTGAAAGGAAGCATGTAACCATTTCCTGGTCTACCGGTTTTAAACCCCACAAGAAAGGATGGATTTGAATCAAAAGCCTCAAGCTCATTAATGAATCCCTCTAAGCCGAACTCACTTGGAATTTAATAAACAACAAGGCTGATTCGATTTATTTTCTTAAATATTGTTTCCCGGAAAAACTAAAAAATCAAAATTTGAATCATGCCAATTCTTATCTCTAGCCATCCATTAAAAATTCCTTTGTCAACATCATGCACAAATCTAGATGGATGGTTAACACTAAATCAAACTTGATGTTATGGCTTAACAACTAGACCATTGCTCCTCTCAATTCCTTGCTTTATTCACATGCTGTTCGGGATTCCATAAGATGCACTATATAGAAGGTGATGTACTCTCATAACCTAGATCTCCCTGATCATATCAAGCATGTTTTTGATGGTTACACTTTTTCTAATGATGATGATTTTCTTATTTGGGATCCAACCCACAATGGTATTCTTGATTCTAAAACATATTACAACCACTTTTTCTCTTCTTATGAATTTTGTTTCTTGGTTGAAACCATTTGATAAACCTTGGATCAAACCTTCTAGACTTAATCTTATCTGGAGTATCACTCATAATCGTATTACTACTGATGTTTGTCTATAGTCCTTTGGTGTCCAACTTAGTTTGAGATGTCACCTTGCCATCAATATAGGGAGGACATAAATCATTTATTTTTATCTTGTGCCACAAACACTACTCTTTGGAATTATATTACTGACATCTTTGACTGCATATGGTTTCTTACTGACTCTATTTGATACTTGATCAAATGTTGTGTTGAGCTGAACTTATCATAAAAAATTAGAAATCTCTTTCTTTCCATAGTTGCAGAGCTCCTACATGTTATCTGGTATGATAGAAATGCCATTTTAACAATAATTACTCATTCAATCTTAATGCTGGTCGGGAGAGAATTCTTATTGCTATTAAGGATGCTTTTACGCTTCAAAAATCCCACTGCAATAACTCTGTTGGTGATTTAATGATTCTTGTACATCCTAGAATCAAAGGGATCTAAAAGAATCCAAAGATAGTTTTTGAAGTATTATGACAAGCCCAAATTCCAGACTGGATAAAAATCAATGTTGACGGTGCTTCCAAAGGAAATCCAGGCACTGCAGGCTATGAGACCATTTTCAGGGACTCTCTTGGGCATTCTTATGGCTGCTTTTTCGATGGATGTGTGTTTTCCTCTTCCCTTGAGGCTGAGATGATGGATGTTATTCATGCAGTTAACTTTGTTAAGCTAAGAGGATGGAATAACATTTGGATAGAATGTGACTCTACCACCATTATCCAAGATATCTATAGTTGTGTGGTTCACCTTGTGGGGACTCTCACAGTGCTTTGGAAGAAATGTCTTAACTCACTACTAAAGATTAGATACATTTCCACTCATGCCTATTGGGAAGCAAACATGGTGGTGGATGGTCTTTCCAACAAGGGAATCAACCTGGAAATTATGTGCAATAATGACCTTACAGTTGAGCTCTACCCTTTTTATGAGAAAGATTGTAATACAATTTCCTCTTTTAGGCTCATGTAATCTTCCCTTTCCTTTTTAATAATATTTTGGCTATTGGTCTTTGACAAAGACATTTCCTTAAAAAATATATGTAAACTAAAATTTAAAACTAAAATTATATATTCAATGGACAAATAAGGATATTAAATAACATATAGTGAAATCTAAGAGTCCAACTAATATAAGATTAAATATACATATGAAAAAAGTTTAAATTCATTGTTGGTGAATCTTAAAATAATTACAAATCATAAAAAACATTACATATAATTTTATTCCTCAAGCTTTAAAATTTTGAATCAACATTACATATTTTAATAGATATGTTCTTTTTCATTTGATTAACCCTTCTATATTTTCTTTGATTGACACATGTATAGAAGTCATTTATTTTATTTAATCATCATATAAATTACACATTTCCTTCAAAACATAAATACTAGGCACATCCTTTCAAAAAATAATAGAATCATGACAATTAAAAGTCTAATTACTATATTTTATTATAATTTTCTCACATATATTTCAAAAATATTTATCATATGAACCATGATCAATGGAACATGTGTTTAGAGGTCAATTTGTTACCTAAGAATATTTTTCTATATATACCACATTACTAGATTCTTTTGGTATTTCCACCTTATTTCATGTGCTTTTGGAATCACATCGAGTAATGAAAAAATTATTTTCTTCATTCAAGCTATCCTCTAAATTTTATTCTTCGGATAATTTGGTATAATATATCCCTTTTTCCTAAAACCATAATGAATAATATTTGAAATATTTAGAATAAAACAATGATTTCCATGAGTGATATCTTCTTTATGAAAATGTTTTTTTCTCTTTCTGGGATTGATGCACCCTTTTCATGTGTCTAAATATTCTATAATTAAAACAAATTTATTTTTTGAAATATCTTTCTTTAGATGTGGTTATTTCAAATACGTTTTAAGATTTAATGATTAGTTCTACAATTTTTTTTTGTCAAAAATATTTTAAAAAGTAATAAATAAAATTCATGACTTTATAATTAATACCATACGTAAAAATATATTCTCCTTTTAAATAAATTACATCATATTTGGGTAAAATATAAGATTTATTCAAAATATCCCAAAATTGATTATCAATATTATTTAGATAATATTCTATAATGATCTCCCACTGAGTATACTTACTAACATTGAAATGTGGTTCTAATGTTAGATTCAAACCATTTTATTCCACATGTTGTCCATCACTGAAAAAAGATCTTTCCTTTAGTCTTGTTAAGATCTCGGATAGAAACATAGACTAATTAATATAAATAATTAAATGAAGTACAAATATATTAATAGTTCTACCCTCCAATATAAATTTTAGGGTATCAAAAAAGTGATAAACTAATATATCCTCAAAGGGATAGGCTTTGATACCAACTGTGCTGTCCTGATGGGGTGATGGAAATGGAAGTGGGGGGGGGGGGTGGCAGTGAAATTACTTTATTTAATTATTTTTTGAGAGTTTAACATTAATGTTAAGAAATATATAATTTAAAATATTAAATAATCCAATGACACTTATTTATGAAAAAATTAATAAGATAAAATAAAATAATGTAAAATATTAACAAAAGATATTTTTATAGTAATTCAAATCAAAATGATCCCACCATACTCTTTTCCCTTATCATGAACTCAGAGATATGGAACCCACTATCATATATCACTTATAGAGGAGAGTGAGTACAATTTAAAAATTCCTTTTTACCAATTATAGGATTGAGATAATCCCCTTGTATTTTATTGATTCAGAAAAAAGCCCAACCTTTTGTAGGATAATAACCAACCAAGACATTTACAGGCTCAATCACAACCTATTTTATTTTTTATTTTTGGACGAATACCATTATATTACAGGGTAAAATCTAACCCAATATTTTACAACTGCAAACCCAACCTATACTTTAAAAGGCTAAGTCATAACCTCTTCTATCATACGGGTAACGAGGAACCTAGTATTATAAGTGGATATACTAAACATGGACTCTTATAGGTGAAATCCTTTCCACTATTTTTTATAGGTTAAGTGTAGATTGAACTTCTATGTGGATAAAATAAACCAACTCATATAAGGGGATATAAAAAACCAAAGAATACCTTTTTTAGAGTGGTATATCCCCATGAAATATTGACTAAGTCTGGAAAATTAACCCCGGACTGTTACAACACAATGAATGAATAAAAAAAAGTACCCTCATGAATGATCATTGATGATGATGATAGAGTTTATATCAGGTAGTTCTCAAAACATTCATGACTTTTAAATAATTAATCCCATGAAACCAATAGTTTACTTTTATAAATAGTTAAATGATGATGATCCAAGACTAAGTTGTCAACTATGTATCACATAATATTAAATTTGATTCACGTATATATCCCTTCACTACATGCCTCTATCCTTCTATATACCAAAATAGGAAAAAATATTTTATTCACATTAAAGACCATTATTATCCTTAATTAATTACAAAAATAATATTCATGTTAAATAAGATTTTAATTAGATTTGATATAATATAAAAGTGGAAACCATGATACAAAAGAAAATACTAAAATAATAATTAATATAGTAGTATAAAAATACCTAAAATTTGATCATAAAATACATGTGACACTCTATGAATTTATGCTAGAAAAAATATTAATATTCTCAAAAAATTAT
This sequence comes from Viscum album, assembly GCA_963277665.1. Lineage (NCBI taxonomy): Eukaryota > Viridiplantae > Streptophyta > Magnoliopsida > Santalales > Viscaceae > Viscum > Viscum album. The sequence continues at coordinate 639,751,747 of OY728119.1, forward strand.
AATTTAAAATTTTCTAATTTTCTATATAGTCAAACTACTCATGTTTATTTTATAAATAAATTATTCATATGTATTTTTCAAAAAACGAGAGGCAATTAATATACATGTGACTAATCTCAAAATATTCTATAAAAAGAAAATTATTTTACATATAATAAAGTTTAAAACAATTAATACAGTAGTTAATAATGAATATTAATATCCTGAAAAAAATATATATCAATATTGAAGCCAAACTCTTCATATTTCTACAAGTTTGTATTTGAAATTTTCCAGTTCTAAAATTTTATCACGAATATCCATACACAATTAATACAATTTAAAAATATTTTATTTATTTATAACATTTTCTAAAACTAGATTTCACGGATTATAAAGAATTAATGACTAATTTTAGAACAAATAATACATTGTTTTAGCACAGAATGAAACCATACCCAAAAGCATAGGTCTCTTATATAATTAAAAGAAATTCCATATTAAAAAAGTCTAAAAAGAGAAAATTTACACTTATGACTCAAAAAAAAGAGGTGAAATAACATCATGATCCTAATGATACCAATATAAGATATTTCCATAGTTTCAATGATGGAAAGAGTTACTGAAACATATTTGGCCTCCCTATAGATATGAGTAATAATGTAGTCCAAGAAGGAGAGATAATCCAAGTAATTAATCCATCGAGAGGTTAAATTCCATAAAATATGATTAGAATCTACTCTGATAGCCTAAAAGATAATAGAAGAATCACATTCCAAACAAAGCATACCCCATCTAAGAAGAAAATCACGTTAAAAGGATTCAATGACCCCAACAATTTCAGTATCAAGTGCGAACAAAAAACCACAAGAACTATAAAAGAATCATAAAACATCTCTATAATGATTCCTAAAAATATCCCCATAACCTGAAGGTCCTAGATTCTCCCCTTGAAGAACCATAAGTGTTCATTTTAGTCTACCCTATGAAAGGTGACTGCCAAAATAATTCAAACATGATATAGGGGGATAAAAGTTACCACTAATATCAAGTCACCTTAAAACTAAAATACTATGAACATAATTGAAGCAAAAACCATTTTGAAATGAGTTATCTTCTCCAATAATAACCAATAATCGAGAAAAAAAAATTTGAGTATCAAACGTAAGTTGATCATGTAACCACATACTGTGACTATGCATGATAAGGGAAATTAACTTTATAGAAGCAACCCAAAAAAAATTCATTAATTAGAGGGACAATATGAGTGATGAACAGCTCTTAATTAAGTCATGAGAAGAGAATATAAAGGGAAAAGGGATCTCAAACATATCATAAAGTGCTTTCCAAAACGATGATGTTGTAGAACAACTTATGAATAGATGGCCAACATCATCCTTGTGTCTATAGAAAAGAGCACTTGAAGAACATAGGTAAATACCATATATTTTTAACAAGTGATTAGTTCATAACTTACCATTCACCAATTTTTAGATGTGGATCAACCATGAAGTATGAATAAAGCTCGTGTGAAGTTTTTTATCCATTAACAGTTTTTGTCAAACAAAAGATATGACTATTGAAATATTGTGATGTCAAGATACCATTTAACACCAGCTCCCAAATATAGAAATCAATTCTAAGAGAGAACTAATAATTGTTGGTAGTAGATAATATTTTTTATAGAAGATCATTTAGGCTCGTTAATTGATCTAAAATTGAAGAAGGAAAATATGGAATAAAATCATTTTCCAAGAGGGAATCCATCAGAGGATCTCCCATCCAATTAAAATTCCAAAAATTTAGGTATTAATGTCTAGAAACTAACCACATTGAATAAAAAAAGTAGAAAATATGGATTTGAGAGTAGGAAAAATAGAGGAAGTCATATGAATAAGATTCCCAGATGTAAGTTTGATTAGAAATATATCACGAAGAATGTAAAGTTACCCTGATTTACCATTGACCCATATTAATATGAAATTAGGTTTCAATGACTGCTTAAAAAACCAAATATTTTTATAGCAAGACCCCTAGAGACATAAGGCATGCATCATTTTTTCTAGAAAGAGTGGCTAACTTCCTTTCAAGAATACTAATGATAAAAGTATAACTTTTAAAGGAGACGAAAATACTCTGAATTAGAGAAACAATCCATTCATAAACAATAAATGAATAAAAGAACTTTGAGGTAATGATGGGTTTCACCAAAAAGTATGGCCAGCCTTGTAATGAGACTTACCAATAATGATATCATAAAAATAACAAGCCTTTGGCCTACCCTCGAACAAACAAAATCCAAGATACAAAAAAGGAAAAAACTCTTCTCTTATTCCCAAGTTACCAATAATTTAAATCTTTTCGATAAAAGAGATCCAATTAAAAAAGTACATGACAGATATATTCCATATAACACCCCTGACTCAATGATTCTTAATAATGCAATTATGATTTCTTGAGGTTTTTGATATCTTACTTATCATTTTTAGTAAATAGAATAATTTCATCTGCATACCAAAGATGGGAAGGAGAAGAGATTCCTATACCAGCATTAATGGATTTCACTTTTCCCTTGTCTACAATGATCGATATGAGATTTCTTAAAAATCCTTGTAAATGTAGAAAACAACAGAGGATAGAGGATCACCTTGTCTTACACCTCTAGAACATTAAAAATAACCTTTAAGGGAACAATTATAAAGAACTAAAATACGAGTTGAACCCAAAATTATTTTAATCCAATTGATTAATGAGCAATCAATCCCAAAAATGGAAAGAAACATACAAATAATGGTCCAATAATTATGTCAAAATCTTTGATGATATCAGATTTGGGGGAAATGTTTCCATCTCTGATATGATTATTGAACAGATTAATACATTCTAAGATAATAACAAGAAAAAACTATATATCCATACCCTTGATAAAACCAAATTGATTGGGAGAAACTATTTTGTTCGAGATAGAAGCTAACCTGTTAACCAATACACTGTTGATGATTTTATAAATTATGTTGACCAAAGAAACTAGCATGAAGAGATGAATTTCGTTTGAATTTTATATTTTAGGAATCCAATAAATAAACATAGAATTTAGTCCTTGGGGAAGAGAAATAACCATAAAAAATATAAGACAAGTCAAAAAAAATTTACTTTAATAATCTTCTATAAAAATTGAAATAAAAAATTACCAAAACCATCTATCCCATGATATATTTCAGAATTAAGAACAAAAATAGCCTATTTAATCTCTAAAATTAAATGGATAAAAGTAAGACCAAAATTTTCATCCTAATTGAAATGATTTAGAATAATACAGTCCACAAGATCAAAAATAGTAGAGGAACCATTGAAATGATTCCTATAATAAGAAACCACAAAATCAGAAAGATAATTCCTTATATTTTTAATATGATCACCTTTTCCGAGAAGTGAAAAATGTCTGGAAATTATTATAGCATGTTGAAGGGAGTTAAATACCATGGTGTTCCTATCACTTTCTTTAATCCATTTATCTTTGAAGGCATTCCTCTACAAAGATTTCTTAATGTTAATAAGATTGTTGACCTTAAGAGAAACCCTGTCTTTGTTTAAAAAACCATCAGATAATTCATTAAAGGTATTGTGCTATTTAATTTCTTGAATGTAAGACTCAAGGGAGGAAATATCACAATCAATAGAACCACACTGATCCTTACTCCAATCTTTATGCCTATTGTGACCATTTTTAATTTTAGAATAGAGGATAAAGCATTATCTTTGAAATCAATTAAGGTCCAAAGCTCCTACATAAGTTTACAACAATCTGAATGATACACCCAAGCATTATATAATATAAAAGCCAAAGAGGGATTTTAATTCTTGGTCACAAGATCAATAATAATTGGATGATGATTATAATTATTCCATGAAATGTTAGTGTAGGATATCGAGTCCCAAATATCTAGAATAGCTTTATTGGTAAAGGCTCTATCAAGTTTACTAGATGCTATTGCACATATATGTTTCTATAACAAGTATAATTGGGTCCAACCATATTTATCTCAATTAAATTATTAATCAATGCAAGCTCTAAATCCCCTAGAGGAAATGGAATGGTTCATAGTGCATGATTTCCCATCAGGATTCATAATTGAATTAAAATCAAAAATCATAGACCAAGGACCAAAAAAAATGTTTTTCAAGTCATGAATCTTTAACCAATTTATTTTTAGATCTTGATATCTTATATGATCAAAATTAATTTAGAAACACTTCTGAATCCCCAAATAATTAAAGGAACAAGTCAAATGTTGTTCATTGTATGTCAATAAGACATGATTATCCAAATACGAATGAACCATGACCCAAAGTTTTTTATTATCAACATAATATGTATTAGTTTCCAATAAATGATAACCTAAATTTTAAAATTTGAAAATTATAGGAAAGAATATTTTTTTAGGTTTTTCCATCCTAATTAAAAAATGATTATGTTTTTTAATATTGAGACTAAGGGACCTAACAGTCTCAAAATTGGCCAGCCCTAAGAAATTACAAAAAATGGACTTTATTTGGACTTGGATTTGGGGTTAATCCCCCTATATTTTACCAACCCTATTTCATAGCTAAGAATTTAGGAGGCCTACTAGACTTATATTTAGGTAATTGATCAAAATTAATTAATGAGATGATATCACAATATTTAACCAAAGACATGTCATCCCCCTTATCGGGGGGGGGGGGAGGACTATTCAAGGGATACTTTTCCAGAGTTGACTGATCCTCCAAATCTAGATACTCTATTCGAGTCTTCACCTATGTATCAATTACCCCCATATCACCTGAAGATGTAATTTTAATTGGGGCTTGATACTGCACTATAGAAAAATCTAATCCATCAGAATTATTTCTCACTTAGAGATGCACTGAGCTAATAGGTGAAACAATTTTTATCAGAGCATGTGATTTATTTGAGTGGAATTCCCAAGATCCCTAATATATTATAAATATTAGCAGATATATTCTGATAATCAAGATCACTTTTCATATTAATGAACATCTCATTGATATCTAGTGATATTTTCAAGGTTAAGGAGAGATCATATGAGGTAGGATGTACTCCATACCCTCTTGAGGTTGAAGAACATGGAGTAGGAGGCTGAGAATCCTTCTCCTTATCAATATCTTCCCATGTTTTCATCAATTGAGTCACTGGGAGGGTAAGTGTAAGAGGTAAGTTATCCATTGTAGTCTTAGAGGCATCCCCTTTTTCAATAACAGTACATTTGTTCTTGTGGGTTTTAGTCACATCCCTCCAATCCTTGATTTTAGAGCATCCATAAACTTTCTTTGAATAACTCTAAAATTGCCATAGTGTGATGAAAAATTCTACGTAGACCCCAAAAAGTATCACACATTCATATTCAACTTTGACAAAAATTTGATTATCATTGAAAATAAAAGTAATATTATCAAAACATTTAGAATCCAAATTCACAACAATAAGCATACAAGAAAAAAACTATGTTTACCTTCATTGGTATGCTGATCCATTTTGATTAGTGTACCAAGACAGGAATCCAAATAGTTAAGGGTCCTAGGGTGCCAATATACCCAATTCAAACCATGTAAATGAATCTATACCTGGGAATTTGATTATTTCTAATTCATGGGATTGAAATTAATATCCCATTTTAAGATGCAAAAATACAAGGTTTTGGATGTAGATTTCCCAGATTCCTAGCCACTAAAAGATCCTCGACACATCAGAAAATAATATCGAATAACCCTCTACTGATTAGAATGATTTTCCAAGCATTATTTCTCCAACAATGAGAAACTATGTAACACCCCGACCCCAGTTACCCAGAGTCGGTGCATTATTACATGACATTGTCATGATCACAAGAAAGATCAAGTCTCAAAAGACCGATTAGTTTAGTAGCCTTGGAATAACTAGATACATTCATAAAGTTTTCTTTACATCATAAGACGAAAACTACAACAATATAGTCTCCATATTCCACACTCTTATCCCTTCATACTATCTCTACATGTCATTCATAAAATACTTCTTCACATCCTGGGAAAAATAAAACATAGAAAGGAGTGAGCACAAATGCCCAGTAAGGATAACAATATAGAGGAAACTTTCATAAATAAGCACAAACATTTAAGGCAATTTATAACTAAAAGAAAAGCCTTTTTAACTTGAACTTCAACATAATATGGACGAAATAAAATGAAATAATTCCATATACTTATTCACATGGATATTTTACTAGTCGAATAATCACATGCAATATCAATAACCACTTTCATAATGATGGAATCCATAATGCCAAACTATCATAACCACATAGTCACGGCCTCGTACCAAGACTACAAATAAGATTTTGTCAAGGCCTTGTGCTAAGACACTAGATTGTCTCATGAGACCTACCGATGCATCGAGGAGCTATAGCGGGCTCCACCCGACACTTACTAAGTCTAATGCATTCCTCATATGAAAAGGTATAAACATAACACAAACATTTGTCTTTAAACTAGCATATGAATTGTCAATACTTTACGCATAAACCTTGAATGGTATAAAAATAACACATCCATAGTCAAACATATCACAAAACCATCCACACAATATGGAAGATTTGTATCATGATAAATCAACCTCAAAACAAGTTTAAAATCCATTAAATGATTTTGACGTTGACGAAAATGATTGGTATAAATCATTGAGAGAAATACCCATTTTTCATGAAAGCATTTAAAAGTCACACAATTTTGAAAATAAGTTATTTAAAGACATTTTTGAATCAGAGTGTCCCATACCACTTTGAAACTTTTGAAAGGAATTATCATTTTAAAAACATTCATGTCCATATAAATAAATCCATAAAAATCAATTTGAATACATGGATATTAATAAGAATGATTTAGAAGAATAAATATTTAAAACATTTGAAATGATGTTTTAGTAAAAAATTCCTTAAAAGAATCCCTTTGAAAACTCTTTCATAAAACATGGACATTAATGAGAAAGATTTAGAAGAATAAATAATTAAAACATTTGAAATGATGTTTTAGTAAAAAATCCCTTAAAAGAGTCCCTTTGAAAACTATTTCATAAAATAAGGATATGGATAATAAATATTTCCCAGTAGATACTTACGTAAAAACAACCCCGGATAATAAAGAGATTGAGAAATTAACCCTTACCAATTTGGTAACTTACGAAACATACACCCCATGAAAGTGGTATCATACAATGAATTTGTAAATACACATAAATTTAAGTGAATTACACAAAATATACAATTATGGGAAGCACATACACCACAAAAAAGGTAATAGTGTCAATATGTCATGAATCTCACAGAAATAAGGAGTGAGATGAAAACCCCTTACCTTGCACTTTCCTTTAGTCGAGGGTATGTTTAGCCTCCGGTATGAAGACTATAGTATGTTATTAAATTATACCAGAACCATATTAATATTTATGATATCATACATTATTCATTTATGACTTTATACTACCCATTTAATAATAATTTCCATGTTATATTAATATTTCGATTAATAATCCCTTTCTTTATCGTATGTGTTTTAACTTGTTACTCTTGATTGTATCACTTAGATCCTGATTTAAATAATTGAAGAATATAAAAAATTAATTATTTATCATATATATTTATAATAAAAAAAATTATAATAGACTTATATACGAAATGGAAAACACCGTTTATGGAGACGGTAGTCCGTACGTACGTATAAATGCCATTTCTGTTTTCATACAGTATTGAACAGAAGTAAGTGAATAAGATATATGTAAGTACATAAATACTTTTATATATATATATATATATATCTATAGTATCATTATTATTTCATATATTACATACTTATTAGTAATATATATTTTTATAATCGTCGATGAATGGTGAACTTGGAAATGAATCTCATCGCATCGTGGATACGGTAATCCTTACGTACGTACTGATGAAAATATCATTATTTTGATGTTAATATAATAATTGGATGGTATATAATATATATAGAATCATTATAATGTTTTATTTATTATTTACATGAATTATACATCATTATTATACCCATCTAAATAATAATATATTGAATAACAATTACACCACGACGTGGAGACGGTAGGCCATATGTACGCACGTATGGTGACATGTCATTCAAGGGAAGGATATAATAATGAATTTGGTTGTTACATATTTATAATAACATCAAATTATATAGAATATACTGGAGTTATTATTTTAGAAAGGGAAAAACAGAGAAGAAGATGTTGAAGAAGAAAGGAACTCGAAAAAGGGTGGTGAAAACATTACCTCTTCTTCGGGTTCTTCCTGTTGATTTGATCAAAAGGGATCCTTATGTTGGATTTATGATCAAAATAAGGCCTCTAGGATTAATTGAGGGAAGTTGAGAGAGTATTTGTTCAGGGGATGGCCAAACCGTAAGGCTTTGATAGTGTGAAGAATTTGTTAGAAGTTGGGTCCTTTTATAAGGGGGAGGAGGGGCGCTTTAGAAAAAACTTAAAGTATATATTTATAATAAATTCATATTCGGTTTCAAATGGATCCCAAGTGGATTATTAAATGTATAAGGCGGTTATGGGTCAAAATCCTTTAATCCCATAGATTTTAGATAGGTTTGGGTCATTATATTAACCTTATCTTTTCGTTTTAACTCTTAGTTTATTTGTTTGACACTTTCTATGTCACTTTGTATTTTTATATTATATAGTTAATAAACTTACTATATACATCCAAGAGACCCCATAGTGGTCCATTAATGATAAAAATAATAATGATATAAGTCTTTTGGCCAATCCTTAGATTTTTAGGAATAGAATATAAATTAATAATATAATATTTGTTTTCAAAACTCATTTATGTCAAATTTGACAGTACTCAATAACTGATTTTTTTTAAAATATTAACAACTTAATTAATTCGAAAAAAATTCATTTAAGCAATAATAACATGTCATATTAACCAAAAAAATTCGTTTATGTCATCAAAACTTTCAAATTATATTTATTTTATCATTTATAACATCAATTATTTGATTCTTTCCTTAAAAAGGAAAATAATGCATCATTATTGTGTCATATATATTTTTACTTTTTCAATGAATAAAAATTATAAATATAATACAATTGTGTAGGAAATAGATTTAGATTTCTAATGAATATTTATAATCGAAAATATAACATATATAACCCTATGTAAAAATTGTTTTACTAAAAGATATAAGCTTATGTCATTTTTGTATTTACATTAACTTAATTAATATAAATTGTCCCTATCACCTACAAGTGGCTACATGGGGTCCCAAAATCGACCCAAATATGCCCATGGTCAGACATGTATCCTCCAATAAGGTTAGGACACGTTTTGGGGTAATTTATTATTGTTATAATATTATTTTTTTACCCTTATTTACCGGATTTACCCTTTAACCATGATAAATAAAATATTTACCGAAGTAATTATTCAAAATGTCTAAAAACAAAAGTTACCTATTTAAAAAATTTTGACATCCTGATTCTAAATATGGAATCCACTTTTCTAAATTCAAAACACAAAAGTGGAAAGAATTAATTTAAAATTAATTCCCGCTGTCAAAACAAAAAGCGTGTTTTTAAGATATAATAACTATCAAAGGATTGAAACTTGTTTATGTCCGGTTTATTTGTGAAATTATTTCCAATGAACAAAATTGTATTAAATGGTAAAAATATATTATAAATATACTTTAAAACTACTCAAATTCATAATTTATCACTATTAATTATTTTTATTAAGAAAGTTGTTTTTAATTAAAATTTAGTAATTTTCACTATTCATCAAAATATAAAAGTTATCATAAAAGTACCAAAAAATTACCCTAAGCTAATTTCGATATTAAGAATCTAAAAATTAAGTCCATTTTGAATGATAAAATGAATAAAATTTCAAAAAGTGGGTATTACTATTCATAACGGCTAGTTTGATTGGTTGTGGTGTGTTTTAGTTTTCAAATTTGCGTACAACACACGCTACTGTATTATTAATAGAGAAGAGTATCGTGGAATCTTGGGGTGTTACATTCTACCCTCCTTCAATAAACTGCGTCCTCATAATTTATGATCGGTATTGGAAACTTGGGGTTGACATTTCAAAATATCTTAGTTGAAATCCCACATCGAAAAATGAATTAATGAGGCCTCTATTTAAAATATAGAGTGGTAAGTATGAAGGTTACCAAAAATAACAGATACTAGGGTTCCATGTAGGAAAATATGAATATGGAAGAGAAATATGACCATCAACATCTGATAGATAGTGGTAGAGAACATGGCTATGGAAAGGCCAACAATCACAAAGCCATAAATTTGTGATGATCTAAGGTACTATCTAGGACAACATTTTTGTTTTAAGTTCCTTTTATTAATGTTGAGGAATTTATTTATGAGATTGGCTAAGATCATAAGGAGATATACTTACTTTATAATTAGAGTTTTATCCATTAATAAATTTCTACCACAAACTCATCTTTCACCCCAAAATATAATACAACTCAAAAATACTCTATTTATACTAATCGTATAGGGTTCCAAATATAATGAATTTATAATTCACATATCAGACCATTTATGAATAGAAACTACATTATACCATCCATGAAATTCATTTAGTAAAATTGTAAGTGATAAATCCCAATTGCACTATGCTTGTGGGTTCGATTATTGCAGCTTTGTCTGACATGACGGGTCGTCACACGGTCTATGTGTTCTCCTTTTTTAAAAATCCAAAAATAACCTTTCATACTTAATCCCTTCCAACCTTTATACTTATCCAAAATACTTCTGTAAACTCTCAGCCCAAAATTTATATGAAAGGCAAACATAATGTAGATCCTTTTTACCCCGTAATAGCATGTGAATACCTTTATCATGTATTCTTTTAAAACACTAAAATATCCTGAATTACCATAAAACCTTATTGATTGCATTCATGCTCCTTTATTCCTTATAGAATAATGGACATAATTCATCTATCCAAAATGTTATAAACTCTAAAAATGATCGAATATACAAATCTTTAATCAGTTTCAAGGTAGTCAAGAATATCTAATACAATTTACCCAAATCAACCATATCTTATTCCAAAATCAGTACCTCAATATTATGACCATATTAAGGTTTATCTTTCCTTCAAACATGTAATTTACAAAAAGTTTAACTTGTTGAAGATTCACTTTTCTTAGTACCATAAAATATCAAATCATCAATGAAATAGTACTGTTGTACAATCCGTATTTATTTCCAGTACATCGTTGATACAACACTTCAATGAAATGATTCCAAAATAACAACATAAGAAAACTAGTCATTCCTATTCATCTGTGGTAGTATCAAACTTGACTATTATCCAATAGCATCATTTGCGACACAGTCTGATAACTAGGAAATTCGTTCGCGTAGTGTCCAAACTCTATATAGATGAAGCATTGTACATTTGAAACCTTTTTCTTACCCTTGCAGTCATGTACTTGGTGTCCTTTTTCTCCACACTTATAACATACTCCCATTCACTTAAAGAATTTTCCAAGGTGATTATTTCCACAGTTATCACATATGGGAAAATCCTTCTTTACCTTATTCCCTTTATCTGTCCTTTTCTCTACCATCCTTTCCATCTCTGGCTTCCCTTCAAAGCCATATGACTCCGATAATTCTTTACTTATCTTATCAACACATGATACTGTTTCTTCATATGATGATAATACGTGGGAGATAATTTCCCTTATAAATTCTATCTTAAGACCATGAAATATATGATCTTTCTTACTCTTTGGATCATGCGTATTGTTGGAGTTCTCATTCCTTCTACTTGGTTCCATTTCTAAACAATGACATACGCTAGATTAGTTTATGGATAGCAATACCTAATCCCAAACTTGTAAAACACTTAACATAAATTAAATAGTTTATGGATATAATCCATAATCATAAAAATGTATTCTTTAAAGAAGTATATACTCATAAACCATTCATAATGGTTTGTAATGAAAATGAGAATTATCCTAAGCATACCCCCCAGGAGTGTCGTAACCAAGAGTGCAGAAAGGCCTGTTGTCGTGCACCAGTTCCTATTCGAGTCTAGCTCAATGTGGTATTCTTGTGTTTTACCACTAGGTACATCTGTGCCAGAGCCGCCTCTACCTACCCGTATCCAGATAGGGATATATTGCTCGAAAAACTCACAAAATCTCTACAATATCAAAATTATAGGATGTTCTTCTCTACTAATACGCAAAGTCTATCTTAGGGATATGTGCTCTAATCAGAGTTTATCTAAATCAAGCATCCAAGGTTATTTCTAAACTTCCACTAATACCAACTGTAACGCCCCGACCCTAGTTAACCTAAGTCGGTGCATTATTACATAACATTGGCATGATCACAAGAAAGATCAAGTCTCGAAGGACCTATTAGTTTAGTACCCTTGGAATAACTATATACATTCATAAAGTTTTCATTACATCATATGATGAAAACTACAATAATATAGTCTCCATATTCTACACTCTTATCCCCTCATACTATCTCTACAGGTCATTCATAAAATACTTCTTCACATCCTGGGAAAAATAAAACATAGAAAGGGGTGAGCACAAATTCCCAGTAAGGATAACAATATAGCGGAAACTTTCATAAATAATCATAAACATTTAAGGCAATGTATAACTAAAAAAATCCTTTTTAACTTTAACTTCAGCATAATATGGAAAATATAAAATGAAATAATGCCATATACTTATTCACATCGATATTATACCAGTCAAATAACCACATGCAATATCAATAAACACTTTCATAAAGATGGAATGCATAATGAAATACTATCATAACCACATAGTCAAGGCCTCATGCCAAGACTACAAATAAGATTTTCTCAAAGACTTGTGCCAAGACACTAGTTTGTCTCATGAGACCTACCGACGCATCGAGGAGCTATAGTGGGCTCCACCTGCCACTTACTATGTCCAATGCATTCCTCATATGAAAAGGTCTAAATATAACATAAAAATTCATATTAAAACTAGCATATGAAATGTAAATACTTTACCAATAACCATGAATGGTGTAAAAACAACACATCCACAGTCAAACAAATCACAAAACCTTCAACACAATATGGAAGATTTGTATCATGATAAATCAACATCAAAACAAGTTTAAAATCCATTAAAGGATTTTGACGTTAATGAAAATGATTTGTAAAACTATTTTAGAGAAATACCCCTTTTTCATGAAATCATTTAAAAGTCACACAATTTGAAAAATAAGTCATTTAAAGACATTTTTGAATCAAAGTGTCCCATACCACTTTGACACTTTTGAAAGGAATTAATATTCTAAAAACAGTCATGTCCATATAAATAAATCCATAAAAACCATTTTGAATACATGGACATTAATGAGAAAGATTTAGAAGAATAAATATTTAAAACATTTGAAATGATGTTTTAGTTAAAAAATCCCTTTAAAGAATCCATTTGAAAAATCATTCATAAAACGTGGACATTAATGAAAAAGATTTAAAAGAATAAATATTTAAAAAAATTTAAATGATGTTTTAGCAAAAAAATCCCTTAATATAATCCCTTTGAAAACTCTTTCATAAAACATGGACATAGATAATAAATATTTCCTAGTAGATACTTACGTAAAAACAACCTCAGATAATAAAGAGATTGTGAAATTAACCCTTACCAATTTGGTAACTTACAAAACATAAACCCCATGAAAGAGGTATCATACAATTAATATATAAATACACATAAATTTAAGTGTATTACACAAAGAATACAATTATGGGCAGAACATACACCACACAAAAGGTAATAGTGGAAATATGGCATGAATCTCACTGAAATAATGAGTGAGATGGAAACCCCTTACCTTGCACTTTCCTTTAGTCAAGGGTATGTTTATCCTCCTGTATGAAGACTATAGTATGTTATTAAATTATAATAGAACCATATTAATATTTATTATATCATCCATTATTCATTTATGACTTTATAATACCCATTTAATAATAATTTCCATGTTATATTAATATTTCGGGTAATAATCACTTTTTTTATCGTACGTGTTTTAACTTGTTACTCTTGATTGTATCACGTAGATCATGATTTAAATACATCCAGAATATAAAACATGATATATTTATCATATATATTTAGAATATAAAAATTTATAATAGGCTTATATATGAAATGGAAAACACCATTTACGGAGACGGTAGTCCGTACGTACGCATAAACGTTGTTTCTGTTTTCATATAGTATTGAATGAAAGTAAGTGAATAAGATATATGTAAGTACATAAATAATTATATATATAAATATATATATCTAGAGTATAATTATTGTATCATATATTACATACTTATTAGTAATATATATTTTTATAATCGTCGATGAATGGTGAACTTGGAAATGAATCTCATCGCGTTGTGGAGATGGTAATCTGTACGTACGTACTAGAGAAAATATCATTATTTTGATATTAATATAATAATTGGATGGTATATAATATATATAGAATCATTATCATGTTATATTTATTATTTACATGAATTATACATCATTATTATACCCATCTAAATAATAATATATTGAATAACAATTACACCATGACGTGGAGACGGTAGGCCATACGTACACACGTATGGTGACATGTCATTCAAGGGATGGATATATTAATGAATTTGGTTGTTCCATATTTATAATAACATCACAGTATATATAAGATACTATAGTTATTATTTTATAAAGGGAAAAACAAAGAAGAAGAAGTTGAAGAAGAAAGGAACTTGAAAAAGGGTGGTGAAAACAATACCTCTTCTTTGGGTTCTTCCTTTTGATTTGATCAAAATGAATCTTTACGTTGGATTTCAGATCAAAATAAGGCCTATAGGTTTAATTGAGGGACTTTGAGAGAGTATTTGGTCAGGTTTTGTCCGAACCAAAATGATTTGAAGGTGTGAAGAATTGGTTAGAAGTTAGGTCCTTTTATAAAGGGGAGGAGGGGCGCTTTAGGAAAAACATAAAGTATTAATTTATAATAAATTAATATTAAGTTTATAATGGATACAAAGTATTTTATTCAAATTATAAGGTGGGGGTGGGTCTAAATCCTTTCAAACAATAGATTTTAGACAGGTTTGGGTCATTATATTAACCTTATCTTTTAGTTTTAACTCTTAGTTAATTAGTTTGACACTTTCCATGTCACTTTGTATTTTTATATTATATAGTTAATAAATTTACTATATACATCCTAGCGACCCAAAAGTGGTCCATTAATGATACACCAATAATGATATAAGTCCTTTGGCCGAACATTAGATTTTAATGAATAGAATATAATTTAATAATATAATATTTGTTTTAAAAACTCATTTATGTAAATTTTGACACTACTCAATAATTTTTTTAAAGTCTTAACAACATAATTAATTCGAAAAAAATTATTTTAATAAATCCTAACATGTCATATTAACCAATAAAATTATTTTATGTCATAATAACTTTCAAATTATATTTATTTTAACATTTATAATATCAATTATTTTATTCATTCATTAATAAAGAAAATACTGCATCATTATTGTGTCATATATATTTTTACTTTTTCAATGTCTAAAAATTATAACTAAAATACCATTATGTATGAAATCGTTTTATCTTTCTAATTAATATTTATAATCGAAAATATAACATATATAACCCTATGTAAAAAATCTTTTACTAAAATATATAAGCTTAAGTCATTTTTGTATTTACATTAACTTAATTAATATAAATTGTCCCTATCACCTACAAGTGGCTCCATGGGGTCCCAAAATCGACCCAAAGATGCCCAAGGTTGGAAATGTATCCACCAATAAGGTTAGGACACGTTTTAGGGTAATTTATTATTATTTGTTTACCCTTATTTACCGGATTTACCCTTTAACCATGGTAAATAAAATATTTACCAAAGTAATTATTCAAAATGTCTAAAAATAAAAGTTACCTATTTACACAATTTTGACATCCTGATTAAAAATATTGAATCCATTTTTCCAAATTCAAAAAACAGAAGTGGCAGAAATTAATTTAAAATTAATTCCCGCTGTCAAAACAAAAAGTGTGTTTTTAAGATATAATAACTATCATAAGATTGACACTTGTTTATGTTCGGTTTAATTGTGAAATTATGTCCGATGACCAAAATTGTATTAAATGGTAAAATATATTCAACATATAATTTAAAACCACAAAAATTCATAATTTATCACTATTAATTATTTTTATTAAAAAATTGTTTTTAATTAAAATATAGTAATTTTCACTATTCATCAAAATATAAACTTTATCATAAAAGTACAAAAAAATCACCCTAAGCTAATTTAGATATTCCGAATCCAAAAATGAAGTCCATTTTGAAAAATAAAATTTATAAAATTTCAAAAAGTGGGTTTTACTATTCATAACAGCCAGTTTGATTGGTTGTGGTGTGTTAGTTTTCGAAGTTGCGTATAACACACGCTACTATATTATTCAAATAGAAGAGTAACGTGGAAGCTTGGTGTGTTACAAACTAAATTTTCAAGATCTTCATAGGTTTGGGTCCTATCCTTTATTGAATAAATCACAGAAGGAATAAGAAAAAATTTGTAGATATTTAGTCTTTTTGAATAGATATTGGATCTTTGACAACCAAAAAGCCTCCATCATCAAGCTTGCTGATAATAGAGAGTCAGGGGGACCCTCTTTAACCAAATCTGGAAAACTGTAGAAACACTGTAACAATAAAAATCTCATTCTCCTCATATAAGAATCAATTAGGGCATCCTCACTGGTATAAAAATTGGAATGAAAAACATCCTTGAAAGCCAATTCCCAATATGGATTGAATGAACCCATGATCAAGAAAAGAGATGAAGATCATAGATATTTCAAAAATAATACATTAAAAATATCTAAAGTAAACTTAAAAATAATTTAAATATATAAAATTACATAAAATATAGTATATTTTCAGTTTTATGAACTAACTTTAGATAATCACATAACTAAATAGGAAAGTCTAATAGGAAAATTCACGTAGGTGAATTGACAAAGCCAAATTCACGATAGAGAAATCACATAACTGAGTGAATTCGTGTAGCTGATTCATATAAGAAATTTTAAGCGGTTAATTCACATAAGTTAATTTACATACATGATTCAAATAAGTTAATTCATGTATCCAAAATTCTAAAAATATGATTTCACATATCTTATATTGGATGTATCCAAAATTATGAAATCTATAAATAGATTGAATTTTAAAAAATCAAAACTAAATAAGACCATCTAAAATTAATAATAATTTTATTATACAGATTAATTATATTTATAAAATTTCATCATACTTTAATGGAATCAATAATCACCAGAATCAGACCATTATAGGTCATGTTATCATTAAAATATTGTAGGAAAAGAGTTCTAAAAAACTGCTGAATTATGACTATTATCATATGGTGACTTATAACCTAATTTTTAGTATGATAAATATCAATTCATAATTTTATATATTTTATTGAAATTTATATAATTTTTTTGCATTCCAAATAAATAATTACAACTCAATTTTGAGTTTTGAAGCCTATATTAATGTTGAAATATTTTTGGTAAGTGAATTTAGAAATTTGGCAATGAGGTTCACAATTTGGCTTTATGGATTTGGAGTTGGCTATGTGGATTTTTAATTTGGATACATGGGAAAAATACTTTGACCTATTTTGAATATTTAAAATCAAGTATAAATGACATTTAAGGTCCCAAATGACTTATTAATTTTATAAACACTTCATGTAACTTGTAGACCATGTTACAAAAAATTAAAACATGAAATCCAAAAATAATATAAGAAATGAAATATAAGAATCAAGATAAATTATAAATTAATCTATATTTAAGATTTAAACATAAATATAAAACATTATAAAGATATGAGGTATTATTATTATGCAAATAAATGTATTGAGACGTATGTCAATGGGTATAAAAAAAGTAATATTATGTAATTATCAAATCATAAAGTGGTTTAAGGAAAGAATAATATAAATAAATATTTTTAGTTATAAAAACACAAATTTGTTTAAGTAAATATTCAATTATGGATACATACTACATAACATCAACAATAAATTTGATAATATTATTGGATTTATGTTTTCACCCCACTATAGAAAAAGTAGATATGAATTTTCTAAATTTTTTTCTCTATCTCTAATACCCAAGTATAAGTGTAATTTATCTTATTAAATCCAATCATTTGAAACAATTTCAATAACTCCATAAAATATTCAAGTTCAAAGGCTATAATCGGTATATTCTATTTAGAAATTAGTGTTCCTATAATTCTCTAAAATCGGTTTAGGAAATTAAAAAAATTCATTCACGTTTCCTAGAAAATATAAATTTTTTCAAGGGGACTAAAAATTATAATCTTCCTCTACTTTTATTTAGTGATGATCCTACTAATAATATCACGATTTATCTACTAATAAACATCCATAAGGTCTTTTAATTCATTGATAATGTCTAGAACATGTTTTATACCTCTCTTGAATATCTAATTATCATTTTTTCTTTCAGGATATGGTTATAAACAACCATGTATTTTGTATATAAATTGTTAGAATACATCGAAAATATTTCAAGGATTCCTTAGTTAGGTTTATCCTCTCATCTAGTTTATCATTCGTGATATAAATTTTATTCTAAAATTTATATCAATTACGTTCCTTCCAAGCTTTATTCTACTTAGGTTCTTCATCTACATAACCATCCTTTCTTTTAGAAATTATTTTATCTTTTCCATAGAGAAACCTTTAGTTTATATTCTCTATTTTTTAGCCATCCCATTTTTTTTATATTTTACAGATTTAGTGCTATAATCAACTATATGAAGACATACATCACATTATATATATTTTATCCTTAAAATTTCTTTCAAGAGATATTTTTTTGAAATTAATTGTTTTCCTACTTGTCTATAAGAATAGCTTGTGATTTATAATCTTCCATACTTATTAAAAGAATATTCTTTCTCTAAAGGATATTATTTCCTAGAATTCCTTATCTTTTATATATTCTATCATTTATTACTATAATTATAGGAATAGTTATGTAAACTTATTATTAATGAAAATTGATCATCTCCTAGATTTATTACCTTTTATCACTAATAAAATAGATAATGCAGCATGTCGGTGCATCAACAATGATATTATAATTTCATGTAATATTATATATACTAAAGTAATAGTATTTTAATTTATTACTCCATCTTACTAATCATTATTGTTAAAAGAAATTCAATTTTATTTTCATAACATTCTTGATATAAAAACAATCAATTCTTATAATAAATGATTTTCCAATAAAAATCTCATTATCCCTAATTCTTTTATAGACTATTGAAATTATCATTCATGGATAGGATCAATCTTATCTATGTAATTAAAACATAAACTCTAGAATATACAAAAAATACCATCATGATTATTTATTATCTTTTGGATATATCCCCATGTTGAATTTGATGCATCCATTTCTAAGATAAGATAATATTTACTCCTGTATAGGTACTCAAATCATGAGATGTTTTGAAATTTATGCTACAGAAATTTGATCACTTCATAATATTATAATACCAAATTCTAGGTTATCATACTAGATTAGGTTTTCTGTATTAATGCTATGATATTTTATAAATATTTTATATATTATATTGCATAACATAATAATCAAAGAAAAACTTTTATATTCTTATACTTATAAGATCATTGTGGAAGGTTTATATCTTTTATATAGTATATAGATAAATATTATCTATAGTTACCATGATCCATAATGCCATGAATTTTATCATAGGTTTCATATATGTGATGTTTCTTTTTGAAATACTCATCCCTTATTTTTTTAACAAACCATCTACCTATTATTGGTGATACATATTCTATTATTTATTCTTAATAAATACTAGAATATTATCAATAAAGACTACCGTGAAATATGATGATCCACGTAATAATATTCCCATCACCCTCTATAATATTCCTATGGAATTCATGAGGAAAAATAGAATATATAGCATTAAAATAGGATTTGATTCTAGTTAAAGTAACACAATTTTATCCATTATAGACATATAATATCAAATGATAACATTGGATCAGTTAAATTCCCATGGTCTTTTTAGGGATATATTTTTAGACAATGTGGGAAAACACTTACATAACAATACCATTGTCTTTCAGTGATAATTTTTTATACTATAACAAAATTTTCTTATTCCACATTATTTATTCAAAATCAACCAAATGAACCCCCTCTAGTCATATCTTATATAACATATTTCTTTATAACCAAGGAAAAAATAACAAAATAAGGGTGATTTCAAATTCCTAGATAGGGTAAACATATGAAATAACAATTTAATATATTTGATGATCACAAGATGAGAATAAGGGTATGAGAACATATTCAATGTTCCCCAAAAGTATATAATAAAATTAAAAACCATCAAAACCTATATCATTAAACATGTGACATGGAATAATGATTTAAAAAATTAAAGGCTCATTAGAATAAATGACCATGATCCATGTTATGTCTATCTTGGTCAAAGTAACCAATAAAAACTTATATAAATCATAGATAAAATATGTTGGTATTTAGAAATACCAAAGACTCATTATATACTCACAAAAAATATGTTAATTACAATATATCTTTGGATTAACTTACAATAATTAACTTCAATGTCTCTCAGGAGTAACTTACAATTAGTTTACACTGTGACTTTACCCAATTCATTGAAGGGATATAACTGGCAAACTTGTCCTTGGTTTATATTATAATCTCTCATCCTTGGATTATAACATTAGCAAACATACTTATATTAGGAAAAATACACACATAAATCATTCCACACAGATGTTTGAGTACCAATAAATGATCAAAATATTTAAAATACTACACTTTTGAACATAATGAACTTGATGATAACCATCATTCATTTTTATCTTAATTAACCCATGGAAAAGAAACGGGTTCAATGCCAATATCTTTAAAAAAATCATAAGTCATCCCAAGAAAGAATAATGATTCTATAATTAGAACATATCCCCATTGATGTATCGAAAAACAATGAAATATGATTTCGTAGATTAAAAATACATTTAAAAGAACATTTAATACATTTCATTGAAAATATGGAAAATATCATTTTCTTTTGATAATGTTTTAAAACAAATTACATGAATTTAAAAAAAAATATTTTTTAGAATAATCATAGAAAAATTTAAATGGGGCTTAAAAAAATTGTTTTCATGGTGGTAAAATCCTTTAGTTAGGAAAATATTAAAACAGATATCCCTTTTAGAGTTTCAATAAAAACTAAAAGTATCTTTTTTGGAAAATAAATAGTTCAATTTTAAAACTTTACAAATAATGTCAAATATAGATGAAAATTAATTTAAAAAATCAATTATTCATAGAAAAAAACATTCTTGAAAATATTTAAAATATCATGGATAAAGAATAAAAAATATTCCTTTCAAAATATAAAAAAGGCCAGTTTTCCCTTAAAAAGTTTTTTGGATCCCCTTAAGTTCCAAAGAGATGAAAATTGAAAGGATATCATGTAAACATTAGAAATAAATGGGGTATAATAATAGATATTTTTTTAAATAAATTAATATCATACAATTTCCCCAAAATTAACCTTGACCATAAACAATCCGAAAAAGGAAATGAGATTGAAACATAAATCCTTTACCACTTTGGAAACTTTCGAATCAATAGTCAATAAAATAATCAATATTATATGGATATGTAAATCCCATGGATTAGATGAAGTAATATGTAAAATCCATTCATGGTGTAGAAAGTATACCATACAAAGAAATGATGCTTCACAACATGAAACATTTCTCAATAAAATTAGATTAAAAAAAGAAAATAATTTTTAAGATCATAACATTTGAATTGACAATTAATCCATGAAGTTGTTATATGTACATATGTATATTCATATAAGATAAGTGTAAATATTGAATAAAAAAATTTAAAGATAAAATCTAACATTATCATGGAATAACAAAGTCAATAAATATCTATTATAACCCAACATAATGAAATTGAGTTAATAAACTCTTTACCATGAGTACCAACTTTATATGTATGTCCATTAACTCCTCCTGATTGAAGAACCTCATTTAACTTACATGTTTAGAATTATAGGTTGAAAATTTGGTGAGAAAATGGCATTTACAAAGTGTACAAGAATGTTGGGCCGTTATTTGGTTAGAGTTTGTTTGACATACATGTTTGAAGAAATGCGAACTATCAAGGAGGGGTGATGTTATTATAGAATAGAGGAGAGGGGCTCCCTCAAAATTACTTAATGTGTCAAATTAATATAAATTAATTTTCATGATATAATGGAAAAACATTATATATTTCAAATATTGGGTGATAATAAGTAAAAAATAATCTCATCTAATAAAACATAGAGAAGTTTATATTATTTTTAAACCTTTATATCTAAGTTTCAATCCCCCATTAGCCCTTTTTATGATTATCCTGATTTTAACGTTTTTTACTATTTAGGGGTCATGAAAGATACTATTAAATAAAAATTAACCCATAATTAGAAAATGGATGATATTCTAGAAAATATACCATTAAATTTCCCAGAGATAAGTTTTTTTATAAATATTAAATTATTTAATAAAATATTATTTAACATAAGATACCATTAAATTAATTTTTAGGATTACTAAATTTTTTGACATTTTAAAATACAATGATAAAATTTTAGTTCAAATAAAAACTTTCAACACATCACTATTACATTATATTTAAGTAAAAAATCAGGTATTATTACACAAGCACTATGTCATCATTATGTAAGCAATTAAGTTAATTATTCCATCAATAAATATAATAACAAGTCCCCTTGATAAAAAAATTCATCTATATTAGAAATAAACATTTATAACTGAGCATAACCACTTTCTATCCCTATGATAAAATATTAGAGATACTAAAACAAATCAAGTGACATTTTGTATTTATTCTTTCCTTAAAATAATATTAATATCATTATCAAAGAAAAGTAGAGAAAATTTATATAATTTATTAATTTTGATGATTATGGTCCAAAAAAACTCATCCAATGAAATAAAGACATATGTTTAAATGATTTTAAAGTCTTATCCCATAGTTTTAATATTACATTACCTATTTTACCCTTACCAAAATGACATCATTTTTACCAATTTCACTATTAATAATGTCAAAAATTAAAAGGGACCTATTTAAAAAAATTTATCCCCTAATTATAAATATTAAAACCATTTTATCAAACTCAATTTCTATAAGAGATATAAATTACTTTTAAAATAAACCTTCAAAACATGATGAAAAATAGTTTTCCTAGAAAAAAATTTTAATTTAAAAAATATTTTTACATCAAAATTAAGAAACAGTTTGAATTTAATCACATTAATTGGTTCATCATCAATAAAAATGAATTAATTAAATTTTAAAACAAATTAATAAATGATACTTGGTAAATTCTTGAAAAGGAAATATATTTTTTTTATAAAATCCGTATTTCTCGCTATTTAATGAAAAATAATTCTTTTCAGAAAAATAAGAAAATTTCACCTAATTATAATTTTGATATTATTATTTAAAAAAATATATCATATTTATAATATAAAATTTCTACAAGTTATATAAATAAATTATAGTATTATATCACAGAAATAAATTAAATCCATTTTGAAGAAACCCCATTTTTGAAGTATAAAATGCATTTTCTAAATATCAAATGATTATTTTAGAAGAATTAATTGATTAAAATTTATTGTGTAGGATATATATATATATATATACTATAATTTGGTATTTCTGTTCATATCCTCTAATTCAATAGCTTGGTTATAATGGTTATATTTAAATAATATTATTTCATAGCCATCAAATATTGGTGTTGTGTGTCTTATATTCCACGAAACATGGTATTATTTTAAAATATTTGGCTAATATAATCTACCACTTAACTAAATTTCATCCTTATATTTTGATCTCAATCATGTTATTTCAAGGTTTTAATATTTGTAATAACCTTTTTAAAAAATGCATATCTTAAAAAGACTTAATAAAACATCATTTTGAAAATAGGTAAATGGAAATATAATGGTAATCTAGAATAACTCATAATTATGTTCTAAAATAGGATAACATTATAGGGAAGTGAAAATATGGATATGGATATAACAACTGGTCCCTACTAACAACACATACAACCTGCCCTAACATGGTCATCTATTCATGGCCTTCTGGTTAACACCAGTTGCCCCACAGACACATGGTCCCCTCCCTAGGGCCCAGCCACATGCCAGAGTGGATCATCTGACTAACAACTTCCCCCATAGGACAACACATGTTACTTCCAATGTTATTTGTCCCCACATGCACACAACCTATGAAATGTATTTCTAGTGTGATTTGATATTCTGATTTGAGAAATGATATCATTTTTATAATATAAAATTTCCATAAGTATAAGAAATTTATTATTGTATTCTCTCACAAAAAGAAATCAAAACCATTTTGAAGAAAATATATTTTTGATGCATAAAATGAATGTATTAAACATTGAGTGCTTATTTCATAATAATTAATCGTTAACTATTTATTGGATAGGATATATTTATATATATATTTTTTGGTTACTCCTATTCATATCCTCCAATTCAATGGCTATGTTATAATAATCATATTTGAATAATATTATTTCATAGTCAATAAAGATCGGTGCTATGTCTCTTATATACTATCGAAAATGGTCTAATTTTAAAATATTTTAGTATTACACTCTCCCCATTTACTAAATATCATCCTCAGAATTTGATCTCAATATTTTTAATTCAGGTATTAAATATTTTGAATTACATTTTTTAAAAATGAACAACTTAAAAAAATTAATAAAAAATAATTTTGAAAAGTGGTAAAGGGAAACATGATGGAAATTTTGAATAACTCATAATTAGGTTTTGAAATATGAGAACATTATAGGTAAGTGAAAATATGGACAAGGATGTAGCCAATGGGCCCCACTGACAGCATAGACACCTTCTCTAACATGACCATTGGGTCCTGGCCCGTCAGGTACCACCAGTTTCCTTACATACATGTGGTCCCCTACTCGGGCCAACCCACATGCCTAAATGGGTTATTTGACTATTTATATTCCCCATAGGCCAACACATTTTCTTTCTAGTGTTCTTTTTCCTTAATTGAACACACCTTGAGAAAATTACTAGATGTTCTACCATCCTGATCACTACTCTAAGACAAACACACTTAATTATAGAATCTAATCAATAAGGATTCAAAAAAAAGTTGAACCTTGTTTATATGAATCATATAATTTATCCATTTAACCCTTTATAATTTTGGGGTGTTACATTCACTCCCTTTAGAGCACAAAATCCCCATTCTGAACCCTAAATCTCAACCCAGATAGTGCACCACACATAAGGATGTGTTCTTCCTCTAATACAAATATAAAAACTGGGCCCGAATTATAGAAAAAAACCTCTTCCTAACATGTCCATTATTTCTTAGTCTTCTAGGTGCCTCTAGTTTCCCTATATATATGTTGTCCCCTCCTTGGGGCCACCCACATTCCTGATCGGGTCTTATAACTAATGACTCTCCCCATAATCCAACACATGTTCTTTACAGTGTGCTTTGTACTCGGTAGCACAGACCCTGGGATACTTCCTTGAAGTTCACCCATACTAATAACTAATCTATGACAATCACACTTAAATTTGGAGTTCTAATCAGGTAGTATCCCAAAAAGAATGGAGCACCTTGTTTTCACGAGTCATATCATTTATCTATTTTAACCTTTATCATTTTGGGGTGTTACAATATAAGAGAAAAGTAATGTCAAAACAATTAATGGGAGTGATAGATATGCATTCTTGATAAATTTATTGACTATAAAACCATGAATTAATAAGAGAGAAAGAATATAATCAATTAATTAGAATTTATTATAAGAAAGTGAAAACATTTCATTTATAGGATAATTTATCTAACAGTGAGGGATCAACTTTCATGATTTTCATGAAATCCATTATTAGGATGTTACCTATTGGTTTCATGTTTTAACAAACTTTCACCTATATATGATCCCATATTCTGGGCCATGAGTATCCATGATGAATATTTTCTATTAATAAAGAATAAACATTTAATAAACAAAAGGACCTAGAAATGATAAGAATAATGTCCTTATATCTTTACTAAAACATAAATGATTCGATCAAGATATGATAATACCCAAAATAAATAAACCTTTTTATAAATAAATGATACATGTAACTCTAAGAGTTTAACAATAACCCCAATGGTTACACTTAGATCATTCCATAAATAAATTACCATATATCCTAATTAACCTCAGTAATATCATTAATAAACAAATAACCTTAAAGGTTTTATTATACCTTTCAAATTACATAAACAAATTGTGATAGTATTTTTATGAAATAATCCTTAACATAAAACCTAAGGGTTACATAAAATCAACCCAATAAAATGTCTCCCAAAATATCATTAATCATTTGAAAATCCAATCACTTAAAACCTAAAGGAAGTGTTTATTAATTTTAACATTTTATGTACCATAAAATTGTAAAAAATTATATTATTCATAACTCTAAATCTAAAATCACACAAAACAAATCTCCAAAGTTGTCTAAAATTTTCTCTAATACTAACTATTATAGACCAAACTGTCACTCACAAATTCTGTGCTTAAAATATAATATTTACATTTTTTGGATTTGATATCAGTAAATGTGAACCAATTTTCTCGAAAAAATACATTCAATGTAAAAATTAAATATTTTATTACTATCATTCGCAAGGAATATTTAAGGTAATAGTTTTAGATAATTAGGAAAAAAACACACACATCAATTCCAGTGTCTTTAAGTTATAATTTTCCAAATATATCCATCTTTTATAAATTAAACCAAAGACTTCATTAATACCCACATGATACCCCTCTATAAATTTCTTAATAAACATACTTATTTATGGCATGGTGAAAAAAATTGAAGAAGGGTGCGCTCAAATGATTGTTAAGGGTAAACATAGGCATTAATAATTGAATATCTTTGGTGACCACAAAATTAACATGAGGGTATGAGAACACATTCAAAGAGAATGAACATTAAATAAGACAATTTGTATCCATACAAACCTATAACATTAAACACTTGACTTAACAGAAAGATTTAACGAATGAAATATCTATAAAAGTAAATAATATCAATCCATGTGATGTGAATCATTATCAAAGAAACCATTAAAAAATCATAAAAATCGTAGAGACAACATGTTGGTATCTTGGAATTTAAAAAGGGAATCATGAAAAAAGTATAATAATTTAGATATCTTTTAGGAGTATCTAACAATAGTAAACATAATAATATTTCAGGAGTAACTGACAATTAGTTAACTCTGTCACTTTACTCAATGCATTTCCGGGCTATCAAAGGCTCACTTGTCCTTGGATTATAACATAACCACATTTATTTAGTTTATTTCATACCCACCTATCATTGGTTTATAATAGAACCATACATAAATCACCCATAAATATTTCAATGTATCATAAAATGGAGAAAACTTTTATATGAAATAAAATTTTAATATAAAACCCTAAAAACAACCATTATTTCTTTTTAGCTCGATTAACCTAAGGAAAAGAATGATGTTCCCTAGAAATCTATTTAAAAAAAATAATAATCCATCTAGATAAAGAATAAGAACAATATGACTAGAACATGAATTTATTAGATAATATGAAAATAATGAAGGATATTCCCAAATATTAAAGATACATTTAAAATAACATTTATGACATTGGCCTTAAAATAGGGAAAATATTCTTTAATTTTGTTAATGTTTTAAATAGAAAATCCAAAAATATTGATAAAAAAGATTCATTGAAAATAAAAATGGAACAATATAATGAATTTTTTAAATATTATTATAGTTATTATGGAGGAAAAATTCATTCAATTAGTAAATGTTAAAAAAGGAGCCCTTTCACACTTTCAGAAAAAAATGTAGTTTTTTTGGAAAATGATAAAAATATTCCTTTAAAATTTTTAAAATTAATTAAAATATATTAGAAAATTAATTTAAACAACATTTATTTTATATAATATAAAATTATTAAAATTATTTTAAAGATCAAGGGTATAAAAGATAAATTATTCCTGGCCAAAAATAGAAATAACATCCATTTTTACATAAAAACATTTTTTTGATATTCTTAAGTACCAAAGAGAGAAAAATGAAATGAAATGATGTAATATATATAAATAAACATTGTATATGAATAAATATATGGTTTTATAAATTAACATCCAAAAATTTATCTTAATTAAACCTAAACAAAAATAATCCCAAATTGAAATGAGATTGTAACATAAAGGTTTTACCACTTTGGTAGCTTTAAAAAAAACTCATTGAAATAAATAATATTATATGGATCTACAAATATAATTAATTACATGAATTAATACTTTAAAATTCATGCATGGGGTAGTAATTACACCATATAAAGAGATCAAAATGCACAAAATGAAACATATATTAATAAAATGAGTGTTATACAAAGAAAACCCTTGATAATATCATAGAATTTGAAGTTATAATTAATCTATTAAATGATAATGTGCATATATGTAAATCCACATAAAAAAGTATAAATAAATCATAAAAATATTTTAAGATTAATTATTTGATAACCATGGGATATCAAAATCAATAAAAAAAATTTAAACCTAGTGATAGAAAATTTAGTAAAGAAACCCCTTACCTTTAGTTACAACTTTATATTTATGTCATTAAACTCCTCCTATTTAAAAAACTATTTTAAATAACACCTTAAAAATTATAGGTTAGTATTTTATGAGAAATTTCCCTATAATATTTATGAAGGATTTTTGGTAAATAATTTTGGAAGAGTTTGATCAAGCTATATTTCTTAAGAATCTTGAGGAAGAGAGTAGGGATGGTGTACTTATATAAGAGAAGATAGGGGAACCATTGAAATTACATTATGTATTAAATTATAATAAATTAATATTCAAGTTAATGTCAAAAAAATTAATATATTTATACTATAGGGCAAATATATGTCAAAATACTCTCATATAATAAAATTTTGATAAATTTAGGTGACATTTAAACCATTATCTCTTAGTTTTAACCCCATGTTATCCGTTTTGAATATTACCACTATAACATAGTTTTTTACTATTTATGGGTGAAGAAGTTATTATAAAAGGTAAGGTAAACCATAAGTAAAAAATCATTGGAACTTTCTATCTTACACCATTCACTTTAATAGAGACAAAATTATTATGAATTTTAAATCATTTAATAAAATAAAATTTTACATAAAATAACATTAACTTCATTTTATAGACTATTCATATAGTTGAGTTTAAAAAATACCAGGATAGTAATTTAGTTATAATATAATCTTTTAACACATAAATAATATATTATATTCATATCCACAATGTGGAACACCATAACTCACCCATAAAATATTTATTCGTAATTTTTTAAAATTATTTACAAGATTTTTCTAATACCTTTACAAGCATTGTGTTAGTGTTGAATAAAAATTTAATGTAATTATCCATCACTAAAAATTAAAAATAAATCTCCATGTAAAAAAACATTCATATTAAAAAAAATCCAACATAATATTTTTTTTATCCATATGAAAATATATTAGTGATATTAAAATAAATATAATGACAATTTGGATTTATTCTTCACTTAAAATAAATTGTTTTGATTATCAATAGAAAGTGGTAATATATTTATAAATATTATAATTTTGGATTATTATGGTTAAAAAGCACTTATATAATAATATAAAGGAATGTTTTTGGGTGATATTAATGTCTTATACTATAGTTTCAATCTTTTTTACCTGTTTTACCAATACCATAGTGACAACTGTTTTAACAAGGTCACTATTTAGAAAGACCATAAATTAACAAGAACTATTTAATAAATTTGAAACTTATTATTCCAAATATGGAATTAATTTTAACATATTAATGTCCTATAAGTTTCATATATTAATTTAAAATTAATTCAAAAAATGTGATGAAGCAATTCTCAAGAAAACTAAATTATAAGTATAAAAAAGTTTTTATATAAAAATTAAGGATAATTCTAATTTAAATAACATTAATTAAGTAATTTTTAATCAAAATGAATTAATGAAATTTAAACACCAATTTAGAAATTTTTTTATTTTTAAGTACATGAATATAAAAGATAGTTTTCTACAGAATTTTGGTTTTCAGTATTTTCATGAAAATACGTGTTTTCAAAAAAATCCCAAATTTTTACCCTAAAATATTTTTGATATGATGATTTAATGAATTATATATTTTTTATTAAATAAAATTTCTAAAATATTAACAATCTAATTATAATAATTTGTCAAAAAATCAATAAAAACTATTTTTGAAGAAAAAAACATTTAAAGCACAAAATGACCAGTAAAAATTGAGTGTTTCTTTCATAAGCATTAATCAATACATTTATATTGAGTAAGAAATTTATATATATATATATATATTCATTTCATAATTTTGTTAATTTATTCATATCCCTTAACTCAAAATCTAGTTTATAATATTCATGTTTAAATAATAGTATTTTACGGCCATTATAGCTTGATGTTGTTTGTCTTGTACGCCATCAAACATAGTATTCTTTTAAAATATTATTGTATTACTTACATGGTATATAAATGTAATCCAACAAATAACATACATTATCAACGTTATATATCCCAATAATCTATAGATTCTTTAAGATCCTTTTTTAATAAATCTTAAGGATTATATCATGTTGTGGTACACCTTCTCGATGTATTTTTGTAGGTTTATATTCATTCAAAATTGAACTAGAATAACTGAATTTGCTTCCTAATTTATCTTCTGGAACAAATACATGAAAAATCATCTTTAAAATTCCAAAAAGGCATTTTCTAGGATCTTTCTTACTATAAAATATTTTCCTTCTATGGTTTTAAAGTAATACTCATGATTTTCCTATAACAAGAAAACACTACTTCCCTATACTATTTCCCAATGCACATAATCTTATTTTATCATTATAAAATAAATAACTCATGGTTATAATTTAAAGTAAGATTTTAAATTTTAAAATTTTAATTTTATAAAATGGATATAATTTTTTATTTTATAAGGATGAATTTATATTATGGTAAATTTTGGTAATTTTGTAAGAAATAGTTTATTTTTGGATAAATAGTATAAAATGATGATATTTTCAAAAAATGTAATTTATTTTTTTTTCAAAATAAATTAATTTAAAGATCCATTGTTTTGTGGATTAAGTTTTAATGTAATTTAGTATCCACATTATTTATAATAATTTAATTTATTCTATAGTAATCTTCATTATATTTCATTTTTGTGTATGATTTTTTTATTCTGAAAACCACATTTTTATAAAGAAAATTGTTTTTCATTGAATTTTATGTACTTATATTAAAAATAATTTATCTAATTAAAAAGAATAAATATATAAAAATGGATTTAATATTTTGAATCAGGATATCCAAATCTAGTAATAAATAAAATTTTATTTTTGGTCATTATGTATAGTAGCATTGGTAAACATTTTATCACCATCGTAAATGGGTAAAAATGATTATTAAGGTTAAAACCATTTGATTAGAACAAAAAATCGCATCTTAATTATTATCTCATCAAGGGATTTTGAACCTTATCATATTATATTTTAAATTTAATTATTTTGGTGCCACATGAACATGAGTAAAATAATTATAATATTTAATAGTTAAGAATAATTAAATGTCTGACACTCCCCATACATATAAAAGGGAACCTCCTTTATTTAATTAATCAAAAAACATGATCACTCTATATTGTAAAATACCTACTGAAATACCTTAATATATCCCTTCCACACGTCCTAGAGGTTTCAATATCACAAATATACCCAATAATAAGGGATTAAGGTGTAATCCAATAGATATTTTCCAATTAATAGGTATAACTATTAACCGAGTTATTTTTTGTTTATTTCTTCTTGTACACCCATAAAATAAATAAAAAGGAGAAGGTTATAATAAAATTAATATCCAAATATATATAAATATTTTTATTTTTATATGAAAAAACTTTTTTATATCATTTTCTATCCAATAGGAAATGAAAACATCGCCTGTGCGTATGTACAGAATACCGTCTCCACAAAGCGGTGTAGTTTTTTCTCACCACCTCACATAGCTAGTTATAAATATAGAATTAGTGAATATATATATATATATATATATATGTTTGTGTGTGTGTGTGTGATATTTTCAACATAATAATTATTTTTTTAAATATAATATTTCATATACCCTGTTATCATTACATCAATTGAAAAATGATAATGTTGCACATGTGTACATGTGGATTATCACCTCCATGAAGCGATGTAATGCGTTTTTCAATTCCACGCTTCAAGGATGGTCATAAGGATGAATTTAATAAATAAATATAATATTTATATTATTATTATATTTATATAATAGTAAAAATTTATCTAATTTTTATTCTTTTTATCCAATATAATAAAGAAAACATCACTCATCTGTATGTACATACTATCATCTCCATGAAACAATGTATATCATTTTCATGACCATTTTTAATATATGGGTTTAAAATTATATTGAAATTATCAAAATGATAATTATTTAAGGTTTAATATTCTTGAGATGATGAAACCATGTCCATGGTACAAGGACCAGAGCCATTAAACATAAATGTTTATAGAAAATAGAATGATTACCACAAAAAATATTAATTTTAACAAAAGTTTATTAATAAATGGATAATAAGAAGTTATTAGTTCAAAGTATCTAGTAAGATAAATAAAAATATGTTTCCTATATAGATTTATAATAAGTATAAATTTAATATATAATATATAAGATCACGTATGATGAAGTACATGTCTGAGGTATGGTTTCATCTCACAATCTCATTCTTATTCAAGATTATTTATGCTTATGTTTTTACTGGGGGAATTATATGATATTTCTCTCTTATACCCCATATATTTCCTTCTATTACATTTTTAGGGTTTTTATTTATTCCTTTTTTAAGTATCTATAGGATCAATGTAGTATCATCACGTAGGGGGGGGGGGGTGAATTAGTGATCACACGTTATTTTTTAAGAATGTTTCCAGCTTCGTAAGGAAACATTATTTACCTCTGAAAACCTGTAAATATTATGATCCAATAAAATATAAATATAAAAATCACCATTTTTTTTGAAAAAAATATAATTATAGAGGGATGAAAATTATATTTACAAGGCATAATATAATTACATACTGTTTTCTGTGTTCGATATCCCCAACAACATTGGTTATTTTACTAACTTCTTTCTAGAATATAAAGGCACAACAAGTGAATTGTTATTAACCTAGTAGTCAAATTTATAGTTATATTTGGTTATAACCCTTGATATATATCATATTTACATTGTTTTGAATATTTATTTCAATTATTTAATCTCCACCAATCTGTTTTTTTATTTTAAATTGCATCAAATTTGGAATGTTGATGAGTCTTGAGGAAGATTATGATGATTCCATAATTCTGGTTTTTTAACCATTTTTTATCATATTTTCTTTTTGATCATAACTATTCAAATAAAATCCAATTATAGAAATTATTTTATAAAAACCATTTTATTACGGGATTCATTTCTTCCAGTTGGCCCATGTTTCGAATTGACTATTTAGAGGCCTGAAAATCACTCAATTTGAAAATATTAGTTTGGATAGAATTGAAACACCTTCATTAAATGATACATGACTAACCCTAATAGTTTCCAGTTTAATTCATTATAGATATAAAATTCAAATTATTTTCTTTCAAATCGTTTCATCGAATACCAATTACATAATCCATTTTAAGATGTCAAATTTGCTTATAAGATTAGTGTAATTTGAAGAGACACTTCATCAAGAAAAAGTGATAATGAGTAAATTGAGGAAAAATTTTGTCCATGTGTACAAATATCATAAAATATTATATAGAGAAATATAAATAAAATGAAAAAAATATTCATGAAGGGAATTCATTAGTATTTGACATATAAACATGTATAAATTGATCTATATTTTAGAGGATATAAACTTGAAAAAATATTTTCCACGCCATTTTATTAAATATTTTCAACTCTATTTCCATTTCATGGGATTATTAGATTTTAGTGGTGTGATTTTTTGGAGAGGTTATTATAGAGATTACGAGTTTCCCATGAATATAATCAATCCATGAGGGGTTGAACACCAAGTGGTGTTAAAAATGATGTTTCAAAGGAATTTACCATTTTGTTTGTTCATTTCATTATAATATATTTCCTTTTCAATTATCCTATAATTTTTTCTCTTTATTGAAGGAGGTGTCCTTTTTATTGTTTTAATTTTCTAATAAATAATTCTGGATTGTTTTTCAAATTCTAATAGAAAATTGCTTACTCTCTTTTTTTTAATTTATTTATGTGAGCTATCCCTATTTATTAGTGTGAGTTTAATATGTTTTTGTTTATCAGAAGTCTTTCTATTATAATTTCACTTTCACAAGGGGATAATAACCCATAAAACGGATCATAATATTATGTATAGTTAATTTAGTTGAATAATTTAAGGTCTTGAATTATTAACTGAGTAATTAATTAAAAATACATTTCTTGATAATGATAAAGGGAGTGTGTGAGGATTGGACCTAGTGAAATTCTACTACCTTTAGGTTGTCTTTTTCATTGCATAATTCTTAATATTTATAATCAATAACTATAATTTTTATTTTTAATATGAATTTATGCAATTTAACTTTTTTAACACATTTCAAATCTCCACGTATAATTTTAACTTTAGAAAAACAAATTAACAAAGTGATATTTTGATAATATATCTTGAAACCCTATCATAAGACAAACCCATGGTAACCAATGTGATGTATTTTTAGAGGCAAAATATTTAATTCTATAACATTATTGAACCCTCATCCTCATTTTGGAGCTATTTTTAGGTAGTTTTCATATGTTTTCTATAATTTGTTTTTAAATTTTAGTATTTTAGATACTTATTCAATGTCGTAAAAAACAAAAAACAAAAGATTTTAAAAGCGACTAAACTTGTGATTTCCCGGATTATTGAAAAATCTAAATGTCTATTAACGATGAATTTTTAAAATATCAATATCTAGTAAATGATCTTGTTATCCAATAAACTATTTTTATTATCTAATTAAATGACTTAGTGCTTCAACACTAAGATTTAGTGATTTAGGAATTAATAAGACAAATTGAAAATTTCTCCTCTAATTTGAAATAATTGAAAGGATGAAATGATGAAAGATAACCTCAAAAATGAAATTGTTGTCCCAATAACTTTTTATATTATGTATTTTTCTGGGTGAGTTGAAAAATGAATTTCAATAACCATTTTAAAATTTAATGTAAAATATGTCACTAATTTACCAATTAACGTGTCATTAAAAAATCAAAAGTATTTTTATTATTATTGGTATGAATATGTTGAAAATAAAATTCCATGTGAAATCTATTATTTTAAAATGTAAAATTCCGAACGTTTGTTTCAAACTTTTTCCAAGGAGGAATTTTTTTTGAGATATTCATTTTTGAAGATTATGTGGTGGAACATGATCTACTGCCTACTTTCAATACAAATTTTAACCAATCCTCAATATCAAATAGAAATGATGAAACCAATTTCAATATAACAATTGATATTTGAGAATACAATCTCAAAAAAATTAGTACCAATATAAAAAATAATTAAAATGATTGTTAAATAAATCTTGGGATCCTACAAAGAGAAATTGGATTTAGAAATTGATGTTATTTCAAATATTTAATTTGACTAAATAAACACACCTTTGAGCAGTTTATTGAATAACATGATTGTCCAGACATTGAATTAAAATATGCATGTTTAGAGATGAAATTTTGGGAAGAAGTTATAATCATTGAGTAACCTGAACCATTTTTTACTAATGAAGATAACAAACCAAAGTTGTAACTTAAGAAGATACATAGAGAAGTTTTATATTTTGATCAAATTTTGTCAATTGTTTTGACAATAAATTGTCAGCGGTTCTCCCTTATAATGATTTAATTTATATTTCTTTTAAGAAGATTGGGTTTTTCAAATAAAGATCAATTAAATGCTAACATTGAAGAAATAATGGTGTGTTTGGTTAAAGGGTACACTAATTTACATGTGGATGGTAGTAATGATATATATTTTTAATAATAAACCATTATTCAAGATGAAATTTATGATGAACCACAACATAGAAATAAAATTCAATAACCAATGGGGGTTGTTTGTGAGGATAAAGTGTGGGGAAGTTACTTTTCCATTTTATTACCTGTTGCACTAAATAACTATATAAACAACTACATATAGGGAAATATGAATAAATTTTAAAAAGGGAGCTCTAAAAACTTTTTGAGAGGTAAATAATACTGAAAAAGGTTCATTTTTTGGTTCATGAGAAATAAACCACACCCACCTTCACATGGGGGATAGCCGGATGAGACACCCTAACTAGGGGAAGTGAAATTCTTGTATCCACTTGGGAGTCCAATTAAAGACTCTTTTAACTTATCTTTATTTTTATTTTTTTCTTTCTATAAATTTATTAAAAATTTAATGCTATGTTTCTTATTTTTAAATAGTTTTCGAAGAAGCAGTTTTTAGGTGGATAACTCAAGGATGGTGCATCATAATTAAACCAAGGTTGTGTCTTTCCTTCTCGATTGTTTTTTTCATGTATTATCTTATTCATTTTTACTTCTAATATAATGTATACATAATGAGTAAATTATACAAAATAAGTGTGGGGTGTGATCATCCTTGGTAAATTAGGGTTTTGTGTGTTTTTATTATTTTTAGAATTTATTTTAAACCGTGTGTGTTTTATTTAAAATTTGTCATTTAAAAAAATGCTTTTGGGATTATAAGTAATTTAAATTTTTGATTTAAACTTTTTTTCAATGGGAATATCCAACTTGATTCATGGATCTAAACATAAATTATTACTAAAATGTGTTATATTCCAGATTCAAATTGTGGAAATTCTTAAAAAGATCATTCTATTATTAATTCCAAGCCATTAATTCTATCTAATGTTCAAAATCACTTTATGTGAGGAATCTAATCTAGTTTTACAAATTCTTTAAAATAAACCCACTTTATGGGTGAACTTTATATAATGCCTTTTAACATATAACCTTCCATTTTATTTTCAAACATATTATTTTTAAATAACTTGTGTTCAAAATTATTGAGTAAACTTTTTTTTGATTTAAATCCCCCTTTTAAGTATAATCCTTTTTATTATATCCTATAATGTGCATTTGATCTTTTGTGATACCTTAGTAGCCATGAATACCCTTTTAGGTTAGCCACATTAAAGGAAATTTTCCACATCTACCCCTCTCATAAAGTATATGAATTTATTAATCATTAAGTTTGTGAGAGATTCTATGTGATTTTATATACCTTATTGGTCTACTTTGTGTGGAGAAAAATGAATGGCTGGAGAAATAATTGTTGATATCAAAATTTATGCCTTTATAAAGTTTTAAGAAATGCAATCCTGAAATTTTGGGAAGAAATTATTGTTCCAATACAGCTGAATTGGGGATGATATGGGGTTTCAGATAAAACATTAATGTTATTTAAGAAATTATTTTACTCTACAATGAAAGAATATAAGACCATGTTTAAGTGAACACTAAATTCATGAAATATTTACTCAACAAACAACCATGCCATATTTTTATACAACAATTGTTTTTAATAATTGAAACCCTAGAAAAACTATAACACCAGAAATCCCCATTAAAATTCTACATGATGGATACAATAATCTTACTCAAATGGGTGGAGATGTAGAAATTTTTCAAGCCTATTGTGATGATTGCATTTATTTTTATGAGGAATCCATTGTTAAAATAAAAACCACATAATGAGAGGAAAAATGAGAGAAAGGAATCCTTGTTCCTATAATAATGAAAATCATTTGAAGGAAATGAAAAAACATAATTGGGAATTTTTAATTTTAGTCTTTGAAGAGGAACGATGTTATGGGGGACTTGATTTTGATCTTGTAAATTTCATTGACATGATTTTCATATTATTAATGGAAATTTATTTTTAGTGATCAATTATCCAGGAGTCCAAGTGTAAAGTGTGGGGGAATCGATAGATCATATATTTATAGTATTTTTGAAATTTATATCAATGATTTTATCCCTAAAAAACTATTATTTTATATGAAATTTTATCAATTTTGTAATTTTGAGGAGTTTTGGTCAAAAATGTAAAAATTTCCTAATTATTGAATTTTAAAAGTTTTTCAATCACATTTTTATTTTGTAATATGTTTTTTAAAACTAAAAAAATTATTGTATTTTTTTAATATATATATTAGGGGATTAATTTATTCCAATTAGACACAATTCTAAGTCACCCATTAGGAGGCCCAAAAAAAAACCCAATTTGGAAAATATTTTTCAGATTTAATTGACAAACCTCTATTAAATTATATATAAATCAGAATATATGTATATAATTGAGGTTATTCTATCATTTAAAGGTAGATGAATATAATTTTTATCTCTCCACTGAATACCATGTCCAAATCCCCTCATTAATATGATCAATTACTGTGTGAATGTATATGAAGTTGAAATGACACTTCACCCAAAAAAGTGATCTTGAGTAATTCAAGGATAAATTTTTTTGGATGAAGTGTGTCTGAAGATTACTCTACTTTAAAATAATAATTTGAAACATTGATGACGTAATTTTTACTTGAGGATCATCCATGGTAAATTAGGTTTTTGTATGTTTTTAATTTCAAATGTTGGTTTTCTATTTTTCGTTACACATTTTTTTGTGTTATTTAAAATTTTAATTAAAAAGATAATATTTAGCTTAAAATTAATTTCACTTTTTGAATTGAATTATTTTTCAATGAAAATATCCAACATGATTCCTGGAACTAAATTTAAATGATTGCTGAAATGTGATTTGTTTTGAAATTAAATTATGTAAATTCATGAAAACATCAATGAATTCTAAATTCCATTGATTTAGTGCTATCCGACATTTTGATTCACATTATTGTGAGGAATCTAAAAAAAATTTACATCTTTTTCACAATTACCCCAATTCTTGAGTGAACTAAATAATGCCTGTTTAAACCAGAACATTCCATTTTTCTTTCAAAACTAGTGATCTTTAAAGGACTCATGTTTAGAATGATTGAGGAAAGTTTTTTATTGAATGCCCCATTTTAATGAGAAACATTTTTAGTCTTTCCTACCCAATAGATTTTACATTTATTTTCCCTTATTATCCACAAATATATAGTTAGGTTAGCCAAATTATAGGCCAATTACCCTATACAACCTGTTGTTGAAGTATATTTCATGATTTTAGAAAATATTAAGTTTGGGAAAGACAATTTTTTATTTACTATAACATTTTGGGATAATTTTGGAGGATAAAAACAAAAGTATGTAGAAATAATTGTTGATATTGAAATATTTTCCATTATGGATATTTCTAGAAAATAAGATGTTTCCTTCTTAATCTTAAAAAAAAGTAACCCTAAAATTATGGGAAGGATATTTTGTGCCATTTCTAATAAAATAAAGTAAAGGTGGGTTGTCCATGAATTTTTTTAGTATTATTTTGGAATTTATTTTTTTCAACAAAGAAATTGGGGAATAAAATTGCTTCAAAAAATACTATCATCATGTAATATTGCTTCAATAAAGAACTAATCCATCACTTTATTCCTCAAAATTTCTAGATTTAAAACCCAACAAATTTTAAATACCGTAAAATACCTTTCCTAGTCCTCATTATAGATATAATTATTTAAACCAATTTCATGGAGATTTAATAAATTTTTAAAACTATGGAGATGTTTGAATTTATTTCGATGAGAAAGAATTTATTAAAATCAAAATATTATGAGGAGAGAAAAAAGGTGAGGTAGGAATTATTGTGAATAAAAGGTAACAAACATGGAAATTTAATGAATAAAAATAATATTTAATTTATAATTTAATCCATTGACGAGCCATGATGAGTTTGGTGACTTGATTTTGATCTTGTGAATTGCATTGACCTGATTTTTTAATTTTTATTAGAAATTTATTTTTTGTGATCACTTTTCTAAGAGTCCATGTGTCAGGTGATGGGGAGTTAATAGATCTTATATTTCATATATTTTAATATGTATTTAAATTATTTAATCTACAAAAATATGTTCTTCTAGTAAAATTTCATCAAATTTGGAATTTTGACTTGTTTTGAGCTAAATTATGAAAATGCCATAATTCTATAATTTTAACATTTTTTATATATTTGTTTTTTGTTTTGGGAATAAAAGCTTCCAATTTTATCCAATTACATAAATTATTTTTTATAAACCCTTTGTTTTTTGTATTAATTTATTTATATTGGACCAAGTTGTAAATCCACCATTTAGAGGCCTAAAAAATCACTAATGTTGGAAAATATTTTTTCATACAGAACTGAAATATCTTCATTAAAGAAGACATTACTCGACATAATGGTTTGAAATTTAGGTGACTTAAAAATAAAACATATATTACATGATTTATCATATCTACACTAAATACAAAGATAAAAATTACCTCATTAAGGTAGTAAATATTCATGTTCAAGTAGTGAATGTTGAAGAGACACTTGAACCAAAAAATTGCTCTAGAGTAATTCAGGGATAAAATTTTCTACAATTGTCAAAAAATTCTATTTTTTGAGAGGAAAAAAACTCATATGAAAAAAATTCATTAAGGTACCACATCGATATTTAACCTTCAATCATTCATATACCGATCAAATATTTGGATTATATAAACAAAGAAAAATATTATTGACACACTTTCCATATATATTATGAAATCCAATTTCATTTCAAGGGACTATTATATTGAGTTAGTGGGATTTTATAGAAATAATATACTAGATAAGTTTTGTTTTTCACTAAGATAATAAATCCATAAAGGGATAAACTCTAAGTGGTGGTGGATGAAAAAATTTGAAGTTATTTCCCTTTTGATTTTGAGATTTTCATTGTAAACTCTTTCCTTTTGAATTATGTTGGAATTATTTTTCTTGAATTAAGGAGGTATCTTTCATTACTAATTTCATTTTATACTATACTATTCTATATTTATCATCAAATTATTAAGGTAAAATGGTCACTCTCATTGTTTAAATTTTTTTGGTGAGGTGTCCCCATTGAGAACTGTGAGGTTAATATATTTTGGTTTCTAGGAAAGTCTTTAGGTAATAAAATCGCATTCATAAGGGGATCAAAACCCATATTTTATGTCTCATTATGAATTATAGGTAATTTAGGTGTATAATTTGATGTCTTGAAGTATAATTTGAGTAATGAAATTGGCATTCATTTTTTGAAAATGATAAATGGAGGGTGTGAGGAAAAATTAATGTCCAATACTACTGAATTTAAATTGTATTTCTCAGTATATATTGCTTATAATTTATAATATTTACCTATAATTTATAGTTTTAATTTTATTTTTTTTGATTTTACTTTTTGTAACACATTTAAAATCATTATGTATAATTATGACATTAAAAAAAATTAACAAAGTGACATTTGACAACATAGCCTGCTACCTCATCAGGAGATAAATCTATGGTCACTATTGTGTTGCATTTTTTAAGGGGAAGAAAATGACTTACAGAACATAATTG
Source organism: Viscum album (assembly GCA_963277665.1). Taxonomy (NCBI): domain Eukaryota; kingdom Viridiplantae; phylum Streptophyta; class Magnoliopsida; order Santalales; family Viscaceae; genus Viscum; species Viscum album. The sequence continues at coordinate 639,793,834 of OY728119.1, forward strand.
AACCATCATCGTCAAACCCAAATATCCTTTTCATATTCTCTAATCTCAAATCTGGTTATACCCTAGCCAACAATCCTTTACCACACATTTTTTATACTCATATTTATAAGACTATTTTATTTATTATTTATTAATACACATTAGAATGTTATTCACTTCATCTAAAAGTAATCTGGATCAAATTTACCTATATAAAAATTTCATGATCATAAATAACCCTCTTAAGAGTCAATTGGTCATGAAACATACTCCTGATATTTGGTATATCGGGATACGCCCAATCTGAGTTTTTCTAAATTTAACTAAAAACCTCCCTCAACTATTGTATGGTTGATGCCTATGTATGCTTTTCATCATTATAATCCTCTATATTATTTACCTATATACAAAAATCCGTACATTTTTACTCTTTTTTAACCGTCATATGATTTTCCTCCATCTAACCTCTGTCTAATGTGCTTCTTCCTAAACATTCATTCAATGGATCTCTATATGTTTTCTCATCTTCATCTTGAGAACAATATTGGTTGTAGAATCATCCTATCACAAAAAATTTAGAGTGTTAAATTTTTAATATACATGAATAGTGTTATGTGCATGTGTAATTTAACCCCTTTATATAGGGGAACCTCCAAGAAGTTTGGGTGGGAACTTGATTTCATTTACCTCCCACTAAAATTATAAATTCTAAATTCTATGTTCATTTTAATTTCATTGTAATTCTTCTCTAGTCGTCTAGGCTATTCTTGAATACTCTTGATGCTTTAGGAAACTATAGAATCTACAAGCATTTATTAATTTCCATAAGCTCAATGTTTATATAATTTTGGAAAACATCCTTATCCTCATAAAAATAGTAATCTTTAAAAAAATATTTCCATCTACATCACATTTAAATACATAAAAAAGTGTTTGTAAAGTTTCTTATAATTTATCTGTTCGGTGTTTGTCTATAAAATCATAATTTTTCAATTGTCTTATTTTTATTCATCATAAAAATACTTATTTTTATAAGTAATTCATAATAGAATCACCATTCATATTTTTTGTATTATCACAATTCTTTAACTCTCGACTATATACATAAGATTCTTAGAAATATCCATATGATTCCTTTCCTTACAAAATGTTCATATGATGTATTTTTTTCATCCCCACTTTTCATAACTTCTCAACATTATGCTACAGGTATAAAATTTTCTTCATTTTCTCTATCTAATCATTTTTTATAACTCTCGATCGGATGATTCTTCACTAGAACTTTATAACTCAATATTTATTGAGCCACATATATGAATTTCATAACATGAAACTCAAAATATTTAAATTACCACTTTTTATACTCAATAAAATGATAGATTCACCCATGGTAATTTTCTCATAGATTTTTCACACCTTATATTTTCAGAGATATTATGTATGAAATCATGTGACTTGGACTTCTCATATTTCATAATAAGAGAATCCTAGGTTCATATGATATTCTATGATTGAATCACCCACTGGAAGTGTACAAAATTTTTAACAGAAAAATATTCTATAATTTTAGTTTCAATACTCTTTACCTTATACAAAATTCATATTATTCTTTCAAAAACTTCATCTAATAAGGATTATTCGATTGGGTTCTTACATCTCACAAATGTTTTTCTAGAATGTTTTTTTAAAGAGCATCATCTCAAAAAATGAATTTTTTTCATCATGAATTTATAACTCCACACATAAAAACTCAAACCTCATATATAATATATATCATAAAATGTTCATCTTGTAATGTGTGTCTAGAAAAGTCATTATTTCCTTATGTTCCCCAACATGGAATTTTATTACATTTAACATTTCCATATTATAAACATTCAGATTTTACCACGAGCCACTTCATGATGTTATGAACTTTAAAGAACAAAATAGAATCATCTAATTAATTAAGTAACTTTCTTAAATTCTTCCATAAGATACATTTTTTACTTTCCTCCATAAGAAAATTTTCAACAACTTCTCTATTCAGAAAGTGTGTCCAGATAATGTTCTTTCTTAAGAAACTCTCTTATGTTACATTCTAAGGAACTTTTATCTTCTTTCAAAACATTACCAAAACTCTATAGAAAATTTCATAGCCAACACATATTAATACATTAAGAAAAAATTCAACCAAACTCACTTTATTCCTTAAAATAACCCATTTTTGTTTCTTGTGAACAACCATATAAACACCTAAAGATATTCATCATTAATATTCGTGCTCAATAATTTCTCCCCAAATGGTGTTTTTAATTTTTCTATCCCCCTGATTTTATTCACCTCTTTATTGAAAATATAATTCTAATGGGCCACTACTCATCATTACTTATCTTATAATATTAAAAAACATTGTTCAATTGAAAATAATATCACATAAGTTTCTTAATAAAGATCCTTTAACTAAACAACTCTTTGTCAATATGCGAAAAACTGACATAGAAACTAATGTTGAATAATCAAGGTTATAATTGTTTTACATAAATAATTTTTCATGTAAGACTTTCCTCATTTTTCTTCCAAAATCACTGAATTTTTTTTAAACTGAAAAATAGTTGTTAACTAAAATCCTGCATCCATCATGGAAAACACATAAAAATATTTCAATTATATAATCACAATTACCACAACAACACTATTTTATTAACATTTTTAGTTTCTTATTTTAGATAACTAAGATATTAATACCTCAAATTTAGTTTTCCACCCCTCATGGGTGGAACTCCATTATTAAGAATGGTAGGAAAATGCTTCATGATAAACATTATTCTTAATATAACAACTAATAAAACAATTTCTTGACTTACATTATTATTATCCTTAAATTATATACATGTTAGTAAAAAAATGCAATTATATTGGGAATAAGGATAACCTTAGTTGTTAATTTGATGAAATAATTAGACTTATTATATTCTCTAAGAATTCAATTCTTCTTCTTATTCTTTTTTATTTTTAATTAGATTTCTTTTTATACTTCTATTCATCTTTCCCAGATTTTGTAACATATTTATTCTTATATATATAATCATTAGATGAAACTTTCAAATTTTCCTCACATTTAGAAACATTTTTATTTCCTTTATTTTGTAACATCCTCTTCATTATTTCTTCTTGAGCTGCTAAGACAGTCATACAAACTCTTATAACACTCCCATATTACTCACATCACTTTCAGTTTCTCATAATTTTCAATTCATTATCCATTGATAGTTTTTTATGAACATTGTTCTCATCTTCAAAAATATTTTTCATCCCTTTTTATTTAGAATAATTTTTTACTTTTTCCAAATTTCTGTCCATGGACAATTTTTCTGGACAAATAATTAAGTCTACCTTCTTTCTATTCTAAACATTCTTAATAATATTTTCTTTCTCAGCTTTTTTAACTAGTATAACTTTCCTAATATTTTTATGTTTCTCTATTGATACATTACAATCTACCTCATAATTCTTATATGATCATTTTAGCTTCCCCTTGATTCATAAATGTTTCCTGGAAGAGACTTTTTTTTACAAGAATCAATAAGATATATACCAAAAACTCCACAACCCTAGTAGTGACCATTGAATCTTACCATTCAGACTGATAGTAAAAATTCTATGAAATTTTTTGTTGCTGTGTTTTTACAAAAATTGGTTGAATTTGTTTGGGGATATAATTTCATGTTGATTTCCACTATTTATTAGTGGAAGATATTTTTTTCACAAATCTCTTCTTTTTTACAGAATGAGTTTGTATAGATAGACGTACATTGTGTTTTTTTAGGAGAAGAAACATCATATTTCTATAAACGGTTCCTATCATTATCTTTAGAAGATTCACATTTAATAACAAATTCTTTAGTGATGTTTTATCGCATATTTTTTAACTCACATTTTGTTATAAGAAATATTGATTGTGTTTCTAATAATACTTCTTTCTTTTTAGCCAAAATTTCTCTGAGTACATTTACATTCATCTTGAGATCAGTTATCTTCAACTTTTTACCTTTACTTTTTTTAGAAAGAGTGGTTTATACCATGTTTATATTATCATTACCACCTTATTTTCTTCATAAACATTCAGTTTCCTTTCCAACTCACAAACTTTCATTTTCTGAGCTCTAATAAATGTGGGGTTTATCCCCTCCTTTTTGATTCAATCAACATTTTCAAAATATTTTTCTTTACCTTATTTAGTAAATATATTTATTTCTGTATTGAGTCAAATATTTTCTTCAGTGGCTACATCCATATTTGATTTTAAAATCAAATCAATTTCTTTAATGTCTTCACTATCATCATAACTATATGATGAATCACTTTCTTTTTTAACATGTTCTGATAAGTTGACCATCTAATTAGATTTATCACTGGATGAAGAATCATCCTTTTTTATTCTACGTAAGAAACATTTCTTTTTTTTGTAAAAATTGTTTCATTATATTTTTTCCACTTTTACTATGGAGACTTCTTATTTTCTCTTTCTTAATCAAATCAATATTCTTTATTCTTAGGAAAATTTGGAGTAAAATGTCCTTTATTATTAAAATTTCAACATTTAAGAGATATTCCTTTCGACTTGACCTTATTGTATTTCTTAGAAATGCAGGTGATGATTTTTTTAATTCTTATTCTTATTCCCCTAAATCTGAATCACTTAGTTCTTCTTTAATTTTTATATATACATTTTTCTCTTTTAACAAATATTTGAATGCTATTTCATTATCAAACTTTTTAATGAAACCATCTTTTCCTCATCTCACAATCCATGAGGGTATTCTAAATTTCATCCAAAGATAAATATTCATTACCTTATAAAGGTGATACTTTGGTATCAAATCTATAACTAATGTTCCACATTAGTTTTTAACAATAGTAGAATCTTCTAGCATCTCACAAAAACCATTCATATTGCTGACGACATTATTATCTATTTTATATAATGTATCAATACTTTCATCATCACCCATCTTAATGTATTAAATTTTCCTTCTCCAAATTTATAGATTAGCTTCATTAAACATTTTATTTCCTTCATATCTGCTTCTTAACTTATCCCAAATTTTCTTAGATTTTAGAAGTCAGATAATATTTGTAAAACAAATTTCAGCTAGATCTATCAAAATAGAATTCTTACCATTCACAATATTTTGAAAATAATTATTCTCAGCCTTTTTCATACCACCTCAAACTAGAGTAAATCCCATGGTTGAAACATCTCAAACATCAATACTAAGAGATAAAATATAGGGTAACATGTTATTCTTCTAATTGTGATATTTTCTTCCTTAAAAAAGTGGTACACACCTACTGTTCAATGAATTGAAATTATATACCCATAGTAGTTGATATTTGAGAGTGAACATACGATCTGATACCAATAAAAGTTTCCTCAGTATTAATATAGGATCACTGGGGGGGGTGAATCAAATATCGATTTTTATTTTTTTATAATGTATCTAACTTCACAATGAAAAATTATTAACCTATGAAAAACTATTAATTTTATGAAAAACTCAAATATATATCTAAAATCTACCTTTCGTATGAAAAAAATATAAATATAGAGTAGTAAATAACATTTACAATGTCTTTTACAAAGACCTACTCCTTTCCTTGCTGGATATTGACACCAACATGGATTCATTAACTAAATTCCTATGAGAATGCGAAGGTAAAATAATAAAAAACATATATAACCTAGTAGTGATATTTAAAATTATATTTAGTTATACTACCCAAATATCCTTTTCAAATCCACAAGAGTCACAACTAGTTATACCCTAATAAAATAATCATTTTTCGAAACTAGTTTTACCATCAAGCTACTTGATTTCTTTATTTATTATTTTCTTATACTCTTTAGAAAGATATTCACTTCTTATAAAATATAGATGGATAAAATTTACCAATATACAAACTTCAAGAAATTCAATAACCCTTTTAATGTTATATTGGTCTCTAATCTTCCTCGTGATCTTTAGTAGATGTGGACATGCCTAAACTTTGTTCCTACAAACTTCACTGAAAAAATACCTACAGAATTATATGTCTGATGTATTCTTATGATTTAAATCTATTCGGTTCTCTATCAAGTTTTTATTCATAAAAAACTCTACCTAGTGTTCCTTTATCTGCTCCTCCATCAAGTTTTCCTCTTTCAAAACCTCTATCCATTGTTCCTCTTTCCGAACATCTATCTCGTGAATCTCTTTATGGTATCTCAACTTCAAAATGAAAAAAACATGGTTAAAAACTAATTCTTTCATAAAAATTTCATATTTTTGGAATTTCATATGTTTCAATAGTTTTAAGTACAGGTATACTTACAACCCTTTATATAAGTGTTTCTATCAAGTGTTTGGGTGTGAAATAGATTTCACTTTCCCACTCACTAAAATTTAAAATTTAGAATAACCCATTCATTTGATTTTTTTTGGAATGGTTCACAAGAATTTTAGACTATTATAAGGATCTCTTGAAGCAGTATAAAAATCTATCATCTACATCCTTTTTTGAATTTATAAAAACATATTATTTAATGAGTTTTGGAAAACATCATTTACATCATTAAAATAGTGAAGTTTGAAAAATCATCTTTGACAATGACACATTTAATGACTTCACAAATTTTTATAAAGATACATACAATTTATATATAAAGTGTTTTTATGTCAGATCATTAGTCTTAGATTATATAATTATTCCCTATATGTATAATCTTTGTTTGAGAAATTAATTGATAAAAAATCCATCTGTGTTTGTTTGACCATTCACTCTTCCGCTACTCTATACTTTGTACATTAGATTCTCAAAAATGTTCATTTTATGGATTTCCTTATGAAAAGTTCATGTGATGGATTTTCTTTAGTGAATATTTTCAAAAATTCTCAATGCTATGTATCAATCATGTAATTATTAGAATTTTCTCCCACCAGTCATGTTTTTTGAATGTCTATATTCCACCATTCATCACTATAAATTTTCAACGTAATATTTATTGATCCACTTCTTTGAATATTATAACTTGACCATCTATATATCCAACTAACACTTTATATCCCCACTCAGATTATGACTTCTACTGTTATTAATTTTCTCATTGAGTTATCCGCCTTTTTATTTTCATGGATATCAGGTATGAATTATTATGACATGGAATTATCATATTTAAAAATCACACAAACCCATGTTCATCCGGCAAGGTTCATATGAAACTCTATGTTTGGAACATCTGATGAAAATGTAAAAACATTCTTATAGAAAGTTGTTCTAAAATTTATATTTCATTAATCATACCCTGATAAAAATGTCAACTTCTTCTTACAAGTACATCATATGATCTTGTTTGTCTGAATAGATTCTTACTTCTCAAAAAAAAATTCTGGAATATTTCTAACAAAAACTTCATAAAAAAATACTGAATTTATTGATCTGAAATTTCAAACATCACCCATAATAACTCAAAATTTATACATAATGTATTCCCAAAAATGATCATCAAGTAATATGTGTCTAGAAAACTCAATATCTACTTTTTTTATCCTTCTTGGGCTTTTATTACATAGTACATTTCACTTTTTTATAACTTTAATCTTGTGTCATGATCTTATTCATGATGTTTGAAAAAGTGAAGAATATAAAAACTTTATCAAATTTATTATATAAATTTATTACATTACTTTATAAAGGTAATTTATTCCATTACTATATAATAAAGGTTCCTATAAATTTGTTTTCTAAAAAGTGGGTTCAAAAATAGTATTCCTTAAAAAAATTCTTATTCATCTTTCTTATAGAACTCTTATCTTAATAAAAACATTACCAACTTTGTCCATAAATATTAATAACCGAAATATATTGATATATTGATAAAAATTGAAACCAAAACTCTCTTTGGGATAGACACTCCTTTTTCCCTTCTTTAAAATTCACAATAATCAAGAAAATGTTTTAAATAAACGGTGAACATATTTGTTCTGTATGGGTATGGATTAATTCCTCTCTGTGTCCATGTTTATAAAATTATTCCAAATAAGTTTTATCCACATTTAAATTATTTATAAATTTATTTATATACCAATTTTATATTCTTTTCAAATTTTTATAAAGGAATCCTCTTTTACATTTCCATAAAAGTCATTTTTGACATTTTTATAAAAGCCGAAAAAGAATATCTTGTAAAATTTTCTGTATTAAAACATTTTTCCAAACATTATAGTAATTATTTGTTATCAAAATTCCTATACAAGTATCCATATATTTTATTTAAAATCCAATTCCCATTATTTAACAAATTTTATCTTCAAAATGTTTTCAAACGAATGATAATTTTAATCTTTTTTTCAAAGTGCCATTCTAATGTATTGGTAAAATAAATTTGAAATCTATGCAAAAACATTTTAAGAATTTTCAGGCTTTACTATATATATAATGTAATTAGTCCACACTAGTTGTTTCTCTGAATGGATTAGGATCACATTATTCAATTTATTGACTCGAAAAATGTTGAAATTTTGGATGTTATTTTTGAATATGAATGATTATGTTGAATAAATATTGTATTGTTATTCATTAATTTCATATTATGAATTCATTGAACATAGAAAGTGTATGGATGTGGCCCAATATTTTACAGACCATTGATGCATCATTCAGACTGATGAGACAAACTAGCTCGGGTATTTGGAATATTCATTACAAATTTGTATATAATTTCTTGAAATTAGGCCTTGACGATAAATTTATGAAGTCTAACATTATACACTATATCATAATGATACTAATTATTAATACCCATGTAATTTTTTATATTATAATGAAATCCATAGATATGTTATCCTTTCCGTATTTTAGTTATTTGATATATTTGATTATTGTTTATCTCTACTATATTATACGTATTTTATTTATTCTTTGATATATTCCAATGTATGTTTTTTCCAAACTGAGATTTTAAGACCACATTTTATTAAGTATTATTTTATACAGGGTACCAAGAAATAAACATTGAATTATTTAAGGTAATTAATAGAATAAATATTAATGTTCTCATAATAATTTTATTTTTTATTTCATGTTTTTGGAATTAATGTGAGAATCTAACATGCATATAGTCTCTTGAGTCCAGTAAAATATTCAATCATGTTAAATGTTATCTATTTTTTTACCAATGTAGCGAGTTAACCACCATCTCCCAGTTAATGGTATATATGTTTTTTATTTCTTATAATAACATGTTTAGTAGGACCATTGAGAAATAGATCTAGAAGAATATAGTAGAACATAATGATTATATTATGATACGTTCATAAGATATTCATAAAAAAATTATTTAAAATTTTACTAAATTAGGGATACAATTTTGTTATTCAATTTTCATAATGATATGTGTTAATACAATATGTACCTTTTTTATAAATGATGTATAAGATAAAGTTTAAAATTTATACTAACAACTGTAACCTATGTAGGGATTTTGATCATGATCATTTCGATGAATTCAATTAGCCTAGTGTTAGAGATGAGTAGATTATAACTATATTAGGCCAATTGGATCATGTTATGACCAATACTCTTTCTTTAATAGAGAAACCATTAAATACTAAATATGGTCAAACAATTTTGGACCAATTCATGCAACAATAATTATAATGCCCCAGGTTTTTAGGAAGCATATTTTTTCCATAAACTATATTTTTGTAATTCTAAACTATTTCCCCATTTTTCTAATTTTTCAAAGTAATTGAAACAAATTAGGTAACTATTCATAAAATATACAGATTAATATAAGAAATATTTATTCATTCACTGTAAAACATTACAAAAAAATCATATGAAACTTGTGTTAAACTTCATGGATGATTACATCCACTAAAACTAAAAATATTCAAAAGGGATAACAGATTGAAATGAATAATATCTTTATAAATAGCCTCTACCCTAAACCATAAACACCATTAAAAATCACCACTAGTATAACAAAACCAACAATTAGAAAGAGTGACATGAAAGGAGAAATCATGTTGGGAGTATAAAATGAAAACTATGGAAATGGGAAGTGTTGATGGATTATGTTTAGTAAGTTTATATTTATTAGAATGAAATTTGAAATTGTGAATTTTTTCATTGAAAATATGGTTGTTGAAAATATAGTCATTAAAAATAAGTTCATTGTAGATGTGGTCATTGGACATATATAAAAAAGTATTATAAATTCATGCATTTTTAAGTATTAAATTTATAATAATATAACTCACAATAAAATTAAAAAATGATATTAAATAAATAAATAAGAATATATATCTTTATTTATTAATGAATTACATATAAATAATAATAATAGTACTATTAAAATATGGTATGATATATATATATATAATTCACATAAATATTTTAATATCAACAGAGTACTAAAATTAAATTTTAGAATTCAAATAATTAATTTTAATGGTATTTGATAAATCATATTTAGTATAAAATAAATATTTCATTTTTTTCAAAGAACCTTTTTATAAATAATTGTACATATTATCATAATTGATTAATTTAAACAATTAAAATATTATTATATGTGAACTAATTGATTAATATCATTTAAATTATAGATTTCAATAAAAAATAATTAAAACACATAATTTTTAAAACATCATTTTTCAATAAGAAAACTTTATCCTTATATTATATATTTTCATTATAAAGAAAAATATATAATTTATTATACTTTTAATTATAAAAAATGAATATCATTTATAAATTTAAAATGTAAAAATTATATTAGGATTAATGTTTTTTATTTTTTGGTGAATTTTATTTTTAGGTGAATATTGTAATATAAAGTTATTAATAATACTACAACTTTTATTATGTTATTTTTATATATGTATGACTTAGAAATTTATAAAATCATTTTCATGAAATATATTTATTTTATAATTTCTAGTATATGTTTTAAAATATGAATTATATTTTAAAAACATATTATTGTTATTTTAGAATGAATTAATATTTTCTCAAAATTGTTTTAATACATTATACATTTATTATATTGAACGACATTTTTCATACATTTATAAACTTAATTAAGAAAGAGTAATTTAAAGTCTAAAATCATTTGGAAGAAATTATATAATAAGAACCAATTTATTTTTAGTCATAATTATTAATTTACCTCAGGTAAAAACAAATCATTGTGGTAAAATCTAAAATGTTAATAGTAATAATTCAAGGGGTAAATGTTACACCCCTAAATTTTATGAAAAATATTCTTTTTAATTTCATTAATTTCTTGTGTTATACGCTACAACAAAAGGAGCGTTCACAACACACATCTCTGACCTGGCTTGAATTACACGCAATCGCGACCTTCCACGATAGCGTGTGTTGTACGCAACACCAAGTTTCGCTGAACAACGATATGCTATTAAAATATTATTAAAACTAGATGTTATGAATAGTAATAACCACTTTTTGAAATTTTTTAAATTCAATTTTTCAAAATGGACTTAATTTTTGGATTCGGAATATCGAAATTAGCTTAGGGTGAAATTTTTGTGATTTTCGGATAACTTTCATATTTTGATGAATAGTGAAAATTACTAAATTTTAATTAAAAACAACTTTTTTCAATCGAAATAATTAATAGTGATAAATTATTAATTTCAGTGGTCTTAAAGTATATTTAGAATATATTTTTACAATTTAATACAATTTTGGTCATTGGATGTAATTTCACATTTAAACCAGTTATAAACAAGTGTCAATCTTTTGATAGTTATTGTCTCTTAAAAACACGCTTTTTGTTTTGACGACGGGAATTAATTTTTAAATTAATTTATGCAACTGATATGTTTTGAATTTGGTATAATAGAAATCATTGTTTAGTTCATAATATCAAATATAGCTTATGCCTAATTTTTGGTATTTTTCTGAAAACTTTCAATTTTTGATGAATAGTGAAACCACTTAGTGGTAATTAAAAAAACTGAATTTTTCATAAAACTTAATTTTACCGCTTCTGTGAGTGGAATTTCAAAAATATGAGAGACACGGTTGATTTCAGTAAGTAAAATGTGGTTCAATGAGATGAAAATAATTTTTGGTGAATAGTAACTTTTTACTTTTATTTACCACGGTTAAAAGTAAATAGGGTAATTAAGGGTAGAAATGATATTATTATTATCCTAACACATGTCCTAATTCTATTGGAAAAGTGTAATTCAAGCAAAAACAAACTTAGGAATAAAATATGACCATTTAGGCCCACTTGGATTAGATTAGGACATTTATTATTAATTTATTTAAAGAAGGGTTAAAAGAGTTAAAATCAAAGTTTATTTACTAAAACATTTTTAATATGGGTTTATAAATAAGATAAATTCGACTATAAGAATTCATTAGAAATCTAATGAGATTTACTACATAATTGTATTTTATTTGAAATTTTTAGACATTAAATAATTTAATTTATTTATGACACAACGACGATGCAGTAATTATCTTATTAATGAAATATTGACATAATTAATGTTATAAATACCCAAATAAATATAATTTGAGACTTTTTATGCATTAAACTAATTTTCTAGATTAATATGACATGTTAGTATTGATTTAATTAACTTTTTTTGAACTTATCATTCTGTTATGATTTTCAAAAAAATAAATTACTAAATAGTGTCAAAATTGATATAAAATAGTTTTTAAAACGAATATTATATTATTAATTGTTATTTTATTCCTAAAAATCCATGGTTCGGCCAATTGACTTAGATACGGTTATATATATTAATAAGTAACAACATGGGGTTCTTTTTTCTTGTTATAGTAAGTTTATTAACCTTATAGTGTAAGAACACAAGAAGACATGGTAAAAGTAAAATTATTTAACTTAATGTTAAATCTAAATGATAAGGTTAAAATAGGAACCTAAACTTGTATAAATTCTATTGGATGAGAGGATTGCGACCCATCCACACTTTAACTTCGAAATAAATCAATTTGGAGCTATTTAAAACCTAATTTGACTTTATAATAAAATAATAGTTTTAGTTATTCCAAAGGTACCCCTCTCCTCCCTTATAAAAGGGAACCTCCTCCCTCTCTTCCTCACACAACTTTGAGCCTTCAAGCTCGGCCAAAACCTGCCAAATTCTCTTCTCCAATTCCCTAGAAACATCCTAGAGGTTCTGGTCTTCATCAAAGACCAATTTTAGTGCCCTAAGAGGAGGTCTCAAAGAGGCGCTTCAAAGAAGAGGTAATTTCGGTTACCGATTCATTCACCTTTATTTCTTCTTCCACTTCTTCTTCTTAGGTTGTTTCATTATTAAGTAATAACATCAGTATCAATAATATACTGATATGTTATTATAAGTATTAAACAATCCTATTTCACCATCTATCCATCCTACAGAAAACGAAATCACCGTGCGTGCGTACGTACGGAATACCGTCTCCACGCCGTGGTGTAATCTATTTTCCACCACCACCTTACTTGGATGGGTATAATGGTGTAAATAATGACTGTATATGACTATTATAATGTGATATTGATTCTGAAATAGTATACATATACTCCAATACATCTCCACGATCATAGGAACGATATCATCACTCGTGCGTACGTACGGAATACCGTCTCCACGATGTGATGCGACTCATTCTACATGATCTTCATTTCATAATGATTATATAAATGAATTGAATGAATTAATATGATATATATTACACTAATACCATTCTGGAAATGAGGTATCTATAACCTGAAGAAAAGAATAAGAATTTATTCGACAAAACACGCATAAGAACAAAAAGTTATAAACACCCGAATAACAAGTAGCAATGAAATATTACTACTAAGAAGCTAAGAATATGACCATATATGATATCATAAAAATAAGTATGATTCTGGAATAAGTCAATAACATTATTTAAATCATTATACAGGAGGTTCAGACATGTACAAAGCATATCAGACCTAAGGTAAGGGAAATATCACAATCTCAATTTTTGTCCGAGATTGTTTATACTTTGAAATTTACTGGGGTGTATTTTATCATCCACATCCATGTTTCCTAGATATGTAATATTATTTACATACACCTACAATTGTTTAAATCCACATTTACCCTTTGGTGAGTTTTTAGTAAAAGATATGAAAGGAATCTTTTGTCGTTTTTCGTACGAGGTACTTTTTGACTTTTCTGACAAAAGTACGAAGAATGTTTTTTTACTTATATGGCACGAATGGATTTTTAAAACATTATTTCCAAGAATCTTCATTTACAAGTTTTCAGGTTTATTTTTAATCAAATTCTTTTAGTTTAGAATTGTATGGCATGTTAAGAAAGGAAAAGTATTTTCAAAGTAGAAAGGATATTTTCCTCAAGAATGGAGTTCAAGTGTTTTATCAAAATTATTTTCCATCTAAGATAATATAGGGTTCTGTTTCTATCCCTATTATTACATGGATATGATTATGTTATGATGGAAATATTTTTATGAATTCCTTTATCTTATATGAATTGTTTTATGATGTCATGTTGTTTAAGAATCACATTTTTACTACATGGGTTATGCAATGATGTATGATTTATGATTTTGTGGCACACATAAGAATGGTATCATTATGAGATGGGTGGGACCTATATCTCCCTCCAATGAATTGGGTAAAGATTTTTTATCTCATGAGATAGACATGGCTGGAATGGTAGGTTATAGCGGTTCAGTGAAACAGGACTGAAACGAGGGTGACTCGGTTCAGAAAGTGACTTTGTCCACTAAGATAGTCTTGGCAATGAGTCTTGACTAATAAGAAATGATTCTCTATGATTATGTGTGTATGCCACAAAGTTTCATGTTTTAGTTATGATTATTGGGATTTTATTTCACAACTATGATTTATCCCATGTTATTAAATTATTCTCTTTTTTGCAGGTTAAGATTCCCAAAATGTTATGTTCTTATGAAAATGATGTGATTGATATTTCTTTTGTTTACCCTTACTGAGCATTTGAGCTCACCCTTTTATGTTTTCTTTTCCCCAGGATATAAAGAAAGGTTTTAGGTAAAAAAAGGAAGATCTTTATGGGAGATGTTGAAGATCTTTCACCACGATTAGAAGATTATATTCCGAGTTTCCAAAGACACTAAACAATTACGATCCTTGTGTGTGTGTTTTTGTTATGTACTAAGTATTCCGCAAAAGTAATGTAATGTCCATGTACGTCAAGCTTCAGGTCTCTACAGTAAAGGGGTTAAAACATGTTTAAAACATGTATGAAAAAATATGGTTTATGATTGATATATCTTATCTATTATCCTATCCATTATTTCTCAAATTTTTATCCACTTTATTTGATAGTGACTTCCCATTAATAAAAAAATTGGAGTATTTACAAATATTTCATCCCATTACACTTATAAAAGGGTAACTTCTCTACTCACTTCCCCTTGTACCAAAACCCTATAAGTTGGACCTAAAATATACCAAATAAAATCAAAAAAATTTCTATCCTAATTAAATATATTATTTTCTTATAACACTACAAGGGAATCTCCGTTTAGCGGCGTTTGTTTTTGCATTTAGCGGTGGTTTAAACTGTAGCGACATGGTTTGGCGGCAGTTTACAGAAACTGCCGCCTAATACGGCCTCATAAATATATTAGTGGCGATTATTTCCATTTTGCAGTGGTTTAAGGAAAGCGTCGTAGCTGCCTCATTTCGTGGCTGTTTTTATGAATTTACGGTGGTTTTTATGAGCCCTGGATATCACTTTATTCGCGGCGGTTATAACCGCCACGAATAAACTCAAATCCAGCCGCCATAAAACTGCTGCTGAAGTCACGGGAACCACCGCGGGATGAGGCAACTACTATGTGACTATGTAGCGGAAATTTTCACAGTTTAGCAGTAGTTTAATCCGCCGACAATATACATGTCATGGCGATTAAAACCACCGCGAAAAGCTGACCATAATTTTTTTTTGCTTCTGCTGCACCACTGCCCTGAAAAACAAATCCAAACAGAAATATACACCAACTGAGATACATTATAGCCCTCCTCCTACCATGAAAAAACCACATCATGTATCATCATCACCACTATATTATTGAGTCATTGGTAAATTTAATTCTTATAACTTTAAGCCATTAGATCCAGCATCAAAATTCATACATCAAGCTATCAAAACCCTTGAATATAAACCAACTGAGAGACATTATAGATCAAAACTTTTCACCATCCCCCCTCCTTCACTACATCACATTCCCACAATCACTTCCTAAATATCAAAAATAACAACATGACAATCACACACCAAAACATCACTTTGCACAAAAAAAAAATAATCACCAGTAGCATAACCAAATCCACTAGAGAAGAAAACCTCACAATCAAAAACTTTACATTTTCTACATCATTTTCTAATCTCATTATTTACTAGTTAACAACCTCATTAATATTTTTATTCCATTAATTTACCCATTCCATATCATTCATAAGCTAGTATACCACTTCAATCCATTTATTTATCTTTCAACACATTCGTTCCAATGAAGTTAATACATTTAAATCATCAAAGAGTATTAACAATTCATTGTTTATTTAATTTCCTCCAATACCAACTTATAACCATCCCATTATCATATTCACATAAAATTAACCATTGATTCATTTCATATTAAATTTCACCATTAGTCACGAATTTTATTGACACCAGATTCCCCAGTTCCAACTTACTCTATTAACCCATAAACCAGTTTATAAATGTTTAATAAGGGGTAAAATAGAAAAAAAACACACCAAAAATCCATTCATATCCTCACCAATTAAATCCAAAAAATTTCACCCTAAATCACTATAAGTCTAGAAAAAAACAAGTATAACATTAAACCTCAATGATCAAAAGTAATATAAATTATTATATTCTAGTTTCCAAAAAAATTATTTTTACTACCGTCTTTAAAAAATTATCTTATTATAATGGTCAAGATTTTCTTAAATGATAAAAAAAAGAATTAATCCATATCATAAATTATCAATCAATAAGATTCAACGCATAGTAATATCATAAAAATCCGTAAAGTACAAGTGACTCACTTTTCCCTCCTAATTTACTCTTAACTAGTTTACTATCTTTATTTAGTTTGTTCTTCTTTAAATAGTGTTCCCCCCATGTTCCCATTCCTCCTAACCATGAGTAATAATGTATTCATAACCAAACACATATAAAAAGAATAATATAGGACCCTTGTAAAAGTTCTCAGTAGGCTAGTCAAAAAATTTATTCCTAAATATAGAAGATAAGTTTAGAAATATTCTAACTCAACCAAAAATATGATTCCAATTGTGTAATGAAGGAGAAAAAGAATATGGTGACCTAAAACACATGAGGGGAGCCTTAATCAACCTAAAACATAGTTATTTCCCATAAAAACCAAATCCAATCCACTGTACAACCCCTCTGATACATGGTTAAAAATATTTAAATCAATATCATTGAGGAAGGTCACAATATGAAAAATGAACTACAGAATAACGTCACCCAAGGAAGAACCATTAAAAATTGACCTCTATGTTCATGCGCCATGATAGAGGCAGACACACCATAAATAACCAACTGTAAGAAGACTAAATTCATCCTTTGAACACCATGTCATATCAAGAAAGTACCACTCTATGAAGGAACTCTACATAAAACTTCATCCACTTGTTGATTTTATTTTAGAACCTTTAATCTCTTACAACTACATGTAAATTATCCTCCAAAACTCTTGACTATGTTCACCAATTGAGGGTTGTATTCAGCTACTATGTTTTCATTTTATCACTAAACATTTATCTTTGTTTAACATTAGTTTAACCTTGTACTTTACTCCTCGTTATATCTCCATGCTTGATATCACTTGTCTTAAAAAATCTAATTTTTTTTAATCTCAAAAAATATTTCACATATAGCTTCATTTTATTATAGATTTTTAGTGAGTGAATTTACAACATGGAAATTAGTTATAAATAAATCCTTAAAACATAATGAGGTAGAACTTAATATAGGAAACAAGAACTTAGGTTAATAACTCCAGTGGTATCCATCAACCTATCTTCTTACATATCCTCAATTGGATACCACTTTATATGTTCTAATGTCACTTTTTATCACCATATTTTGATTGATAGCATTGAATACTTTATATAAGGCTTTTACACCACTTGAATTTGTAATCTAACTCTATACCACATGAACTCTTTCATTACTATTTATAATTTCATATTTAACAGGAAATGATCCATTTTTTTCAACACATCAACAATGGGCCTCACCAAAGTGTCCAAAACACTATCCCCTTGATCACTATGAAATGACCCAATTTGTTCAACACATCAACAATGGGTTTAACTCCTAGTTATCCAATAGCTCGACTACCAACTCAAACATAGGCCTAAATGGAATGATTTATACCATACTCTAGAAATCAAGACATAAAAAGAAACATCAGAAATCAATAAAATTCATAAAAGGAAACATGAGAATTCAAGGAAATTTTAGGACATGAAAAATTTGGGTGGAAAATATGTGCCACAAATGTTACATATACAAACCAGTTGTTCCCATATTTGTTCAATACATCAACAATAAAACTAATCACGGTCTGATGATGTATCGTCACCCTCTGCACCTTCATCTCCACTTTCTGTTGTCGCATGTAAGAACATTATATTGAAAATTAAATAAGGGTGAATATTTATATTAAAACTTAATACCAATTAAAGTTATAAAACTAAATGATTTTGATTTTTTTGTGATTTTACTGCATACCATCAGTCGATACACTACCACCAGGAGCATATCTGATCATCTACTGACATATTTCAGTCAACTCTTTCTGAAAAGCAGATATTTGATCCCCCTGCGGGTGAACTGAGTTTTGTAATGAAACAATCTCTTTCTTAGAATCTCCGGGTATGGGATGACTAAAGTCAAGAGAAGATGCAACTACCATCCTCGATGGCCTTCTAAAAACCTCTGATGGTATGGGGCCCAAACCCATCCTGCACACTCTTCCAGGATTCTCCTTCCCAAGGAATTTAGCAACGGGGTCATCCTAGGAGACTGGGTAAGACTGCACAGGATTGGAATCCCATTATTCTTTAATTTTTACCTATAAATCAAATATCAATGTATATTAACACATTAAAAACTGATAATAAGTTATTACGATAAAAAATTTACTTCATACCCTAACTTCTTTAGCAGTCTCATTAACAAAACTTCATTCTGATTTCTTATGAACATCCAACCATAGTTCAGTTCTGGATGCTTCATGCCCTAAAATCTATGACATCATTAAGAAAAGATAAATAAAAAATTCAATATATTAAATAGATAATATTGTATTATAAATATTTAAACTAATTAAATGATTACCAATGTCATTCCGCTTCTAGAAAATCTTTTTGAGCTCGCAGTGTGCGGGATGACTTTCTTAGCCCAGCTTGATGCATTCTGTCTTGAGAGATCCTGAAATAAAAAAAATAAAATTTAATACTAATTTATTGAATTTCATGTCCTTTTCATATACATGTATAAATATAAAATGAGTGTTATATAATAATATATATTTCAATACCATCTGCTTCTAATCATGATGTCTGTCAACAAACACTTTCCACTGTTCTTTAGGTACCCCACTGGATAGATTCTCATACATTTGTTGTGTGGACAACGAAGTATCGTTCACATCACACCACAATATCCATTTTAAATCTTTCCATTTATTACCTATATTTTTCTACGTCCACTTCCATGCTATCACATCAGCAACGGTAAAGGGGAAGAACATCTGTATACAGAAATTCATTTTGAACATATTAGTAACATGAAATTCAATTAAACTATAATGTAATAAATTAACCTTTATTTGAGAATCTAAAACATCATTTTTTCATCTTGGAGCCATATGTCTCCAATTGTCATATGAAATGGGAATGGAAATGGGCTCCGCTGCCAGCTGGCCTAGAATCTGGCCAAGTAACCCCACGACGTCAGCCGTAGGGACCCCATAAGAATCAAATGGAACGACTATATTCTCACCAGTCATATTCCAAACATCTGAACTTTTTATGTTTTTCTCCACGGTTGCATTTTTTTCATCTCCAATGAGCAAATAATTAGTATAAACAAAATGCAATAAATTTATTTAATTAAAATTTGTACCTATTATAGTGACACTCCAGTATGCCCATGATGAACTGGAAGGGGCTTGTCGCTACCCCACTACTGAGGCTCCTAAAGAGGGATTCATCGACTCAGCCTCTAATGGGACATCCACAGATGTGTGAGATATGGTGTAGGGGGAGATGGTGCATGGGTGTAGGCAGCTGGTGCCTCAGATGTCTTGAGGAGGGAGCCAGATGGATCGTCATCTGTCACAGAACTAGATGAAATAGTGTACCGCTTCCTCCATGGAATTCTTGTCATTTAATAAAATAAAATTATGTTCAGAATATATATTTCAAAAAAATTATATAGAAAATAAAATTAATAAGGATAATATATTCCCAGTACTAACTGACAAAATATATATAACAATGATAATGAATGACTGCAGAAATGAAATAAGTGGTTGTTGAATAAATAAATAATTAATTATACATACAATAATTTTACCCTTCAATAATTTTGGTTTCATGCTCCATTGCTTCATCCAATTAATTCATCCTCACTAGAAAAATATATTCAATACAATGATGGAAAAATAATTCTGCTTCCTATTGTTGATTAAATTCAATTTTAGCGGTCAAATTTTCCACTTCATCACCCATATCATAAAAATATCATTGTATTACGTGAGAAAATACACTCCACCCTTCATCGACAACTTCATTCACATAATACACCTTATTTTCATATGATTCTAAGATATATGGATCATGCATTTCACGATGACCAACATCCATCAAGTGAGAGAAGTTCACAGAAGTAAATTGCAATGAATATCTTTTAACACATCGGATAAAATGGACCCATTTGCATTTGAATAAAACAATATAAAAATGTATGTGGTAGCTTAATTCAATAATATCATACAGCTTTCCATAGTATTCTACTTCAGAAAATGTAAATATACCACTATTCTATTTTTTAAACCCACTTATCGATCGACTGTACAAAATCTAAAGTCATTCACATTATAAGCGTCGATCTTTCTAACTTGTTTTAGAGGACCTATAGCAAGAAACATAAAATCTTCTGACACCTCTTCTTGAGTAGCAGTATTCATGATCTGAAAAAAGAAATATACTTTATCGGATTTAAAAAATGTACGTGTCAAACTAATATTCATATTTATTGCAATATTTATGAACATACATGTCATGCAAACCCTTCTATAAGCTCTTTATTAACAACTTTCGTTATATCTTTTTCATTTCGTGTTCGTCCTCTCATTCATCTCTTTGTTTGTATCCTCAAATCTTCAATAAATGGATATACGATTTCACTATTTAGTAGAACATATCTATGTGCCTCTAATAATTAAAATTCAGTTAGTGTCACATTTGAGGTCCTCCCAACTGATCGGCCAATAGAAGGAAATATTTTGGATATATGACATATTTGAGATTGATTTGATGTGTCGTCAACACATCCAACTCAATTAAATATTTTCTCAATATCATCCAATTATCAAGAACAAAAGGTAAGACACTCCTCAGCCAAATAGCCTTCAGTAATAGAGCCTTCTGGATGAGCTTTATTTCTCACGTATGATTTCAAATGCCCAAGATATCCGTGAAATAAAATAAACATAATTATGGATTTAATTAAGTACCAAATTTTTTTAATTAACTGAAAAAATATAAATAAAGTACCTATCAATTGGATACATCAATAGATAATGAATGGGGCCTCCTAATTTAGCTTCCTTAACCAAATTCATAGTTAAATGCATCATTATAGTAAAAAAAGATGGAGGAAAGATCATCTCCATTGCACAAAGGGTCAATAAAAACCACTCCTAGAGGTTGTCAAGCTGAAATGGATGTTGAGATTTCTTACATAGTTGTCTGGGAAATGTGAAAAATTGGAGTACAACAATAGTAATTTTTTAGGTAATAATTTATGCAATGCTAATGGTAGTAACTGTTGTAACAAAATATGTGAATCGTGACTTTTCAATCCATGTAACTTATGACTCTTCAAGTCAACACACCTCAAGATGTTACTTGAATACCCATCAGATACCTTAACATTCTTTAAAAATCAAAGGAATGTATCTTTATCCCTATTTTTCATTTCCAAAATTGACAGAGGAAACTTTTCATTCTCATTTGGCCAGAGATCACGTTTTATGTTCATTTCTTGTAAGTATTTGCGAGCATTGAGATGATCCTTAGACTTTCCATGCTCATTAAGAAATGTGAAAATCAAATTGTCACATACATTCTTCTCAATATGCATCACATCATGATTATTCTGCAAAAAATTACATTCCCAATACGGATGTTTGAAGAATATACTTTTTTTCTTCCATTGTTTCATTCCGATTTCGCTTGATGATGCACTTCAGAACTGTTTTCTGCTATCATTCAAATGATGAACCTTCCCAAATTCTATTTCAACATTTTCAAGGAGTGTCAATATTTCAAAAACCAGTTAACAACTTTGGAGGTGTTCTAAGATCAATGGAACCATTAAATATTGATCTGTTTAGCCGAAATCTATGAGATGCATCGAGAAATCTTTGATGACACAAGAAGCACCATTTTATACTGTGAGGTAGGCTTTTGGGATCATAATCAATGTTATAAATAGGATAATCCAAACCCGTGTAAGTGTTCCAACTAGATAAATTCCCATGCCCAGGGGAGTCACTAATGGTCCAAATTAAAGCAGCATTCATTTTGAACATTGTTTTAGAAGAAGCGTCAAATGTCTCAACACCGTTTCTCCATAACTCTTGCAATTCGTCAATCAAAGGCTGCAAGTATACATCAATATCATTTCCCGGAATTTGTTTTCCAGGAATAATCATTGAAAGGATAAAATATGTTTGTTGAATACACATCCATGGAGGTAGATTATAAAGGATCAAAACAACTGGCCAAATGCTATAACTGGTACTCAAAGTCCCAAATGGGTTGAATCAATCGGTAGCCAATCCCAATCAAACATTCCTAGGATTAGCTGAGAAGTTGAGATGTAATGAATCAAATGACTTCCATGATTGGGAATCTCATGGATGTCTCATTAACCCATAATTTTTATTATTTATAGAATTCCACTTCATGTATTCAACGGTTTTTGATGACATGAATAATCTTTGCAATCGAGGATTCAAAGGAATGTAACCCAAAAACTTTACAAGTGTGTTCCTTTTCTTCTTCTCCATGAAATTATGTTCATTCATACTTCCAACATCTCCCTTTGCCTGTCATCTAGAACAAGAACATTTCTTGCAATTCTTTATACTTGAATCATCTCCCCAATAATGCATACAATCATTGGGACACAAATGTATTTCAGTATAATTTAGACCAAGCTTATTAACAACTTTTTTCATATCAAAAAAATATTCTTGGATTTTTGCTTCATGAAATGCATCATGAATAAATTCCAATATCATGGACATTGACTTATTTTGAATTCCACATAGACATTTGATATGGTACAACTTCAGCAGAAATGAAAGATTTGAATATTTCAAACACCCACTATACAACTCTTGATTTCCATCATCAACTAAATCGTGAAACACATTTTACTCAGTGAAGTTTTGTCTTACATTTGGCTCCAAAAAATCAATAGGAGGATCCAATGATATGTTACAATCTTGATCAGCCTGTGTTACAGTCTCAAAAACATCACTTGTCACATTGCAATTTTTAGCACCCTCTTCTGGTTGTTCTGATATGTTTTGATTCTAATAGTGGTGTCTTTTAGTTCCTAATGCATCATTTATGAGGTTTTGCATTTCATTTTCCATTGTCAATGAACTTGGGACCTCATTCTGTGGATTAACATCAGTGCTCAATCTTTCTGTAACGTTCGATTCTCCATGCCAAATCCAACATAAATATTTACCAAGGAATTGCTTCAGTATTAAATGTTCATAAACTTCATCTATCTTCAACCATGTTCTAAATTTACATTTAGGACATGGAAATTTTATTCTCCCTTTAACGGATCGATTAGAAATTGCAAAATCTAAAAGCTCATTCAAACCCTTAAAATACTGAGGTGTGTTCCTCGGTAATGTGATCCAGCTTTTATCCATGTATATCACAATGTGCCTACACAATAATAAAAAAATTAAAACACATAGTTACTACAAAATAGAGAAAGAGATTCATATATACGTTAGTGTAAGATTACAGAAACATAATATAATAAAGATGAGCCCCTGAGTTAGATATGAACCCTCTAGTGTTTGGTATAGGGGGAGTTTCATTGGTAATGAGAAACTGTGTGCTAACAACGTGATGGCTACTTTACGATAAAAACCAAAGCACATAGTTAATTTGGAATAACCCCAAACCTACGTTCTCTATAGAGTCTACATATAAAACACTAATATAGAATAAATCTATTATAAATAATGTTTAGGGAAAACCTTATAATGCTTAAAAAACTGAACACATTATTAATTTAGAGTGGCAAGAACCACGTGAGGGATGGTAGTCTTGAGGCATGATAAGTGGTGGTGTTCATGGAAATGCATGATGAAATAACTTGGGAGATTAGGTTTTGAGGTTCTACGAACCTTGTGTGGATAGAATTCCTAGACCTATCTTTGGTGTATTCACATAGAAATGAATGGTGGTGTGACTTGAGGATGATTTGGATCATATAAGTGTTAGTGATCATGAGTGGAGAATTATCGTAAAATCAGACGTTCGAGGATCTGACCATGGAGTTGAACTAAGAGTCAGATTCGGTCTTTGGTGTGGGAATTGGACATTTTTGTTATTCCTTGAGTTTTAAGGCATCGTGGTCGGGATATGATAGTGCATTGGTGGGTGGGATTGAGCTCCTTTGGTATAATTAATATAGAGAAGGACTTACTAGTGTTGTTTCATGAAAATTGATGTGGTAAGGTGGGGACCACATCAGAAATGGGGATCAAGATGCGGCTGATGTGGTTTGGGGATTAAACTAGGGAATTTGATGAATAGTTGATGTGTCTGGGCTTGGTGTTTGGAGTTTCTTAGTAGAATCATGTTGGGAATTTGGAGATGAAATGTGAGGTGTTGGTACTATCATCCAGGATAACATAATAAGATTATTAGAATCACATAGGTGGAAATATATCCCAGAATAAATTCTCTCTAAAAATTATATTCGGGAACATGGAAGAATTATATTAATCCAAACCACTATAATAAGTTAGAATGAATTCAATACCATTCACTTCAACACAGAAAAGAAATTTATGAAAAGTAAAGGGATGCTATGCTTGATTAACACATGTTTGATGGACTCCATGATCGAGTATCAAAAGTATAAGGAACTCCATACCTAAGTTTTATAATTCATTATAGTCAAGTAGGCCTTATAAATAAATATGTTAACCATTTCCAAAAATAATGAAAAATACAAAGATACATATTCAATTAAAGTGATTACTTTCATCCAAGAATATACATATTAATGAAAAATCATCTAGTTTGGATAACATATAGAGAAAGAAAATACAAATAAAATTTAAATACAAAATAAACCAAGTTGAACTATCTCACAATAAAATTTCCCAAAAAAGTCACCACTATATTCACAACTCAAAACATCTCTATGTGATCCCCAAAAAGTCACAACATTCTAATGTCCATTAATGGAAAAAGAGGAAACAAATAAGTAGAAATCACATTCTTGGAATTAGAATGAAAATATAGAAGTTACACACACACATGAATGTGTATGAAAAGTGTGATATAAATAGTCCTAGAAATATTTCACCAAAGATTCTTTGTAATTCATTTTATAAAAAATATTAAAAAATACTTATTTTTGATACAACTCTACCTAGGATTTTTCCAAACCAAATTAAAATGATGAAAATGAGAAAATAGAGGAAGAGGTAATTGTGAAGGAATAAGAGGGCCTAAGATGAAGGAATAGATTGGAATCAAGGTAAAATCATGATGAAAACACAATAGATAAGAGAGAACCAGTTGAAGAGGAGGTGTAAGGCATTGGGTTATTGGTTAGGGGCCATGAACCTCACAAGAGGGACACCGATAGGCATAGTGAATTATTGTTAGGTGTATGTGAGGATACAATTAGAGGTTGATGATGAATATTAATGGATGAGAGTATGTGGTGTCCACCTTGGGTGCTGTGTCATTACACAATGAGTAAAGATTGATAGTTGGGGAGACATGGTTTTGGGGTCTTCCTCATCTCATTATTACTGTTGTAGTCAATGTCATAACATGTCAACAAAACTTTTATCCCTAATATACATATATATAATGCACCCATATACACCCATTTACAAACTTCATATATATATATACATATATATATGAATTATATAACATTTATAATATATATACACAAACATATATATATATATATGTCACACCCACTTACATCACTTGAAGAAATTAGTCATAGAGTTTGAAATTTAATACTTAAATATACTTATATATGTTTATGTATGACGGAGATGAAATTACATGCATATATTTATATGAATTTAAATTCTAAAAAAATAAATTTGGGAATCACTTATTTATAAAACATGGAATTTGAGATGAATATATATATGTATATATTAAATTCCTCTAACAAAATTATAAATTTATGAATTAATGTTTTTAAAATAAAATTAATCACTTTGGAACATCAAAACATGATAAAATATAATTCCCTAAATAGAACTAAATTATAAGAAGATAAATTTTTAAGGACAAACTAAACCCTAGCTTCAAATTCTCAAAACATGATTTAGAGAAACATTAACATAAGACATAATTTATAAAAATGAAATGATCCCTTAAAATAAGTTTTAGCACAATAATAAATATTAAATCCCTTACATTATATTTCCTAAACATAACTAAAACAAAATTCAAAGACATAAAATGATCCCTTATAAAAAATAAGGTCCACAATCCAAAATATAAATTTTATTTAAAATATATGTTAAAACAAATGAATATAATTTTACTAAACATAATCATTTACTACAAAAAGAAAATTCATTACACAATAATGTTTTGACTAAAGAAATTTTTTATTGAAGACCATAGCTTTGATAAATACAATTAATTACTTATTGGAAATCAAAAAACCATAATTTGAAAATAAAATTTGACCCTTACTTGATATGATGGAACAAAACAAGAGATATTGTGGACTCCAAAACAAAACAAACAGACTACAAAAGGCTGAGACAATGAAACATGAAAAACACTGAAATTATTTGAAATATAAATGAACACAAAAACGAATGAAGATTCGGGCACCTACTCTATATAAGTTCTTGAGTGATTTTTAACTCAACCTACAAGAAAATTACTAGAATTCAAACATTATGGTTCGTATAGGTCACCGGGGTTGTGGGGTCGCGGGGTCGCTGTGGTCTCAAGGGGTTGAGGTCGTCGGGGTTGTAGGGTCACCAGAGTCGCGGGGTCTCCAGGGTCGCGAGGTCGTAGGGGGCTAGGGTTGCGGGGGAAGCGGGGGTCGCGGGGTGAGATGAGGAGTCGGGTGGGGGGAAGGGTCGGCGCTGTAAAAAAACAAATGTTTCATGGTGATTTATTATAAACCAGCATGAAACCTTTTTAAAAAAAGGTTTAGTGGCGGTTCCCAGAACCACCGCTAAATGGTGTTTCTATTGTAGTGTAAAAATTTTATACCACTGAATTTTAACCACATTCACAAAAGAGACAATCTAAGAAGTGAGGTATGAGTTCCTAACCCATCTTTCCTGTTTCATTTATTTTTTAGCACTAATTACTTTTAAAATTTCATTATTACATATTATAATTATAATATAAATATCCATATTATACTTATATGCTATTATAATTAACGTAACATCATTAACAACCACTTCCCCTTTGCATTAAAAAAACTTAAAATGTGAAACGTGCATGTGTGCGATCTGTCACCTCTATGAATAAATGAGTTCATTTTCCTTTAACACCCATCCTATATGGTAAGAAAGGTAATTTAATATTTAATTATGTTATTTTTAACTTGTTATGGTTTCATAATACTAAATAATAATATTTATTTATATATTTTTCTCAGAAAATGAAGTCATCATCCATACGTATATGCAGACTACTACCTCAATGGTATAATTCATTCAGTTTTTAAATACCACACTTAACAAATTGATATAATTATGAGTTTAAAAGATAATTATTATTTTGAATATATGAATATTTTTTTAGTGATACAAATTTAATAACTTTTTAATTTTATGAGTGTTAAACAATCATTATAAATTTAACTGTCTTAAACTAGGAAACTAAGAGGGAAAACAATTATTCATGAAATGTAATTATTTATTATCCATCAGTTATTATATAACCTATTTATTTTTATTATATATAACACTATAAAAACTGGGAAATATTATTATTTTACTGGTATAATGATATTTCAACCACACCACCTCAAAATTTTCCATTAATCATGGTATGTTCATTCTTGAGTTAGTTTGACCACCTACTTGAACAATGATTCGGAATTAAATCATATAAAATTATGAAAACATAATTAATGGAGTAATATGCTAAAAATATTAAAATAATATATTTCTTTTGTTTCCATTAGTATTATATCAATATTCAATTCATTAACAATGAAATAACCCTTTATGGGTTAAAGATCCCCAAAATATGCTTGTTGTTAATTTCAGCTTCGAGGATAAAAAATAATGAACTCATTAAAGAAATTTAACTTCATAAATCATTACAAATCATCCCATAAATTAACATGGATTGTTTTTTAAAATATTAAATTTAGAAGAATAAAAAATACTAACACCACTCATACTGAACTAGTATAAAGCATTAAAATTATAAACACATGACGTGGGAAAATAGGTAAAAACTAACTAATATATATATATATATATATAAAAATGTATAGAATGATTATTAATGAAAATTATAATTAGTTATAGTTAATAAAAAGGTTATTGTATATGTATTAAGATAATTAATTTAATTATTTAGGTTGTTTGGTGCAAATGCAGAATGAATCATGGCTAAGAGAAATGTTTTATTCTCAAATCCTTCTCTTTGAGACATGTTTTATATTAGGTACCATGTTTGTTTTACCAGAAGGCTTAGTTAGAGGCAAAGCCCCTAACCATTTATTAAAATAAATTAAATATTTAGAAAAAAAGTTGCACAATACCAAAACAGAAGCTACATACCATCAAAATCCAACCTGTCACCACCACCATGAATAAAGGTGTCATCCACACTCAAGATTCCCATTCCAAGATCTCACATTTCTTGAGGACCTTCAAATAATTTCTCTTAATATTAATCCATTACAATGAGATGATTTCATCAGTACTTTTAATACCTTTTTAAAATTACCCGGTGGACATCAACTTTGAAAGGTAAGAGTATTCCTTCCTCAAATGTCTTTGTGGAGAAGCAAGAATATCTTCCTGGCTCCCAAACAACACCTTATTCCCTCCCTAAACAACATCACTATATGAGGGTCTAACCATGCCACTCTCATTTTCATTGTCACTATTGGATAAATCCCCCAATTTTCTGGGAATCCACATATCCTGATAAGGCTCAGGTAGGTTCTGATGGAGCTAACAATTAGTGTCAATTATATCTAAGAATTGTGGGTTTCCTATCAATTAATTGCCTTACCAAACCCCCATTTCAAATCACTCATTCACAGCAGCATCCTCTTGCAAAATTCCCTGGGACTGCATGTTGGCTCCATCCTGTAATACCTCTTCCACATCCTCCTGCAAAATTCCATGGGTCTGCATGTTGGCTCCATCCTATAAGACCTCTTCCACATCCTCCTGCTCTAGCCTTTCAAACTAGTTCCCCGTGGGGACAGTGGCCACTACACCTTCATTACCATCAACCCTGCCTTTAACCCTAGAAGCATAGACATCTGAAATCCCAACATAAAGATGATCCTCAGATCCAACAGACATCAAATTTCCCATAGCCCCAAGCCTCTGATCCTCAGTCCGAAAGACACCATTATTGTTTCCAGTCCACCGCACATACGAACCAAGGTCATCCTTATAAGAACCCTTGTCAATAGCCTTCTTCACACCATCCCCCTACCTCAAATCATATTTTAGTTGTTTAAAGACTACATTGACCAGCGGATTGGAAGAGGCCACTGCCCTTCCTCCCACTACCATTACACCTCGATTCCTATAATCAGACTCCCTACCATTAACCACATCGGGAAACTAAATTACCCCTCACTTATCCTCACCTTTAAATCAAACCTAATTCTCCTCCCTTCAACATTACACGGAAACAACCGATGCCCCAGACGATAACATATCGAGCAGTAGCTAGCTCAGGACTCAAAAACCACAGACTGACTCCATCTAAACTCCATTCTATCTTCAATCCAAATCCAATCTACTGGGGGCTTTGACACATCCATCTTAACACAGAGGAGTAGATTTATGGGATGAAATATAGTAGAGGTTCGAATATCAGATCATAGGAAACAGCCCGCCATATTTCCAATCATACGAATAATTGCAGGATTTTTAAAGGGTAAAGGAAGGTGAGGCAAACTCACCCAAGTCACAAGGGAGGGTGGGTCACAGTTCATGAATAGATTGAACGACCATCGAAGGAGGAATAACATAAACAATTTCAATGATAGGGATTATTGGACCAAGCCCAGATCAAATCATCATCTGAGCCAAAACAAATCATATGATGTTATGAATCAAGAAAACCAACAATTGCGTGGTCCTACAGGTCCCATTTGCTGAACACAAGCAGATCAAATTCATCAACAGAAGGCCATCGATGATTGAAGCATGCTAACAAAGTAATATCCACTAGGTTCGATGCTTTGTAGAACACTAACTATGAAATCGCAAGCTGAGGGCCACCAAGATGAAGGTCAGGGGCCTTCGAGCATAGGGATATCATCAGGAAGTACCGGAGGAAGCTAGGGTTATGAAACTGAGTGAATGGTTTCCTCGCATGCGGAGGCAGCCAAACGATTTCGTCCTCCTCCCTCCCACCACTGGGAATGGTGGGGGGGACTCCGCTGTGAGCATCTAGGGTTGTATCCTCACATTCCTTGGGATGGAACCGCCAATGGAAGCACCGAGTCTGTTTTATGTAGTGTATATTCTTCCTAATTGAGATATTATATAATGAAATAAATTTTATCCATGTTAATTTAAGTTCAATTAAATACTCTTTATTTAAATAATTTTTTATTTAAATTCTCCTCATGTTGTATGGGTTTTCTTAGTCTAAATTATGATTTTTATGACATATAACACTTTATAAAGCATTATTATTTTTATGATGTTATATTGAGTTACCATAACAAGAAAGTTATATAATTTATTTCCTTGTAATTAATGGTGTAAAACCCTGAGAGTTTAAAATAATAACATTGTTTTTGATATGGCATGTGATACACAACACCGATCTTAAACATCCAATAAAATATATTTCATAAAATTAAATCTACTTGATAGCTTGCGTAACACACCACCCCAAGTCTAAATGAACCATAATATAGTATTCCATTTTAAACAAACCATTAAATAGATTTTTATGAATAGTAATAAATATATAAGGATAATTAGGGTTGCTTATTTATTATAAATAAAATAAGAGTCATTTAAAAGAAAAATAAATGTTTTCTAAAAACTGTATTTTTCTAAAAGGAGGTTTATTTTTACAATGCACACATAATTCAAATGTAAATTAAACAAAACATAGAAAATAAATTTTTTAAATAAAAATATAAAAATTAGCTTATGGTGAATTGTTTCGATTTTTTTGGAATGTTTTATTTTTTAATGAATAATAAAAAATACTGAATTTTAATTGATAACTGGTTTTTTGTTTAAATTATTTATAAAGTAAAATTATATTTTACTTTTTTAAAACTAAAATTAGTTTAATTAAAATAAAATTTATCTAATATATATCATTTGAATTATTTTCATATTTTATTTTGATATAAAAAACTTATAAACTTCTGAACATTTTCTCTTAAAAAAACGTTATTTCTCATCACGTCCGCGAGATTAATTTTAAATTAAATTTTCTACTTTTTTGAGGAGAATTTGAAAAAATGGATTCCATATTTTGAATAAAAATATTTTATATTGTCTTATAATCAAAACATAAATTTTTACCGTAATGAAGAGTAAAAATTTTAAAAAATATTTATCATGGTAAATGTAAAAATGGGGTTATTAGGGGGGTAAACTAAAAATATAAGGGTTAGAATTACCTAAATATTCGTATAAAATCTATTTTATGGGGTTATTTATATCCTATAAACTATAAGGCCCTATAAAAAATAAATTTGGAACCTCTTTATAGGTGAAAATTGTGGATACACCTTTTTCTTTTCAAAACTTACAAGTGCTCCACTAACCTCACTTATAAAAGGAAACCCATCTCCTCTAAAATCCACACATTAAAACCCTTTTTATTTGGAAAATACCAGAAGAATCACTTCAAAAAATTCCCTCCAATAATAATATATTAATTTATTTGGTTGTAAATCTTTTATATGAAGACTTTAGGTATAATCTGAAAGATGTGGTCCGAGAAGAGGTAAAATTCATAACTATGGGTTTTTATTTTATTTCTTCCTCCACATTATTAAATTATTATTAAAAACATATTATATAAAAAAATATGTATATTTGATATATTTATATGTTTTTTTGATAATTTACTTAACTAAAACCATCCAACTTCCATCAAATGGGTTTTGAAATCATTATTTAGGGTTACGAAAGACTACCACCTCACAAACCAATGTCATTCGTTTTTTCCATTTACACATCTCAAGGTAGAATATGATGATGGATCTAATATATATAAATATATATATGATATTTATAAAATAATTATACCTCTATAGTCTTTATATCTTATATAATTTTTTAGTTTCCATTCTGTAGTGGATACGATAGCATCACTCATGTGTACAACAGACTATCAGCTCACAAATCAATGTTATTCATTTTTGACTAATGCTTTAAATGGAAGGTAATAAAGATAAAATTAATGAATATATGTGATATTCATGATATAAGTATTATTTTAATTATATATTTTTTATTATTAAAAGATAATATATCATTTTTTTCTATTACCTTTTTACTCACTAAAAGATGATAAAATTGTTTGTGTACATGTGGACTACTGCCTTCACGAATTGATGTGGCCCTCTTTTCATCACCACACCACATGGATTATATATACATTTATATTTAATGAAATAATATGGTATTTATGATATTATTATCATTATTTAAATATAAAATACCACTTACATACTTTCCATAATGATTATTGAAAAATTGAAATGTTACTCATATGTACATATGGCCAGCCATTTCCGTAATCGTAATATACTTAATTTGTCAAAACCAACATTAATTTTTCATCTAAAAATTATAATTTATTTATAAATATAATAATAATTTCTATATTATTATTATTTAAGTGATGAAACCGTATAATATATTTAAGAAACAGATCTTTCATGAAGAAACATGCATGATAAAACATGGAAATTAACATCTAAAACAATGAAAATAATGAAACATAATTAAAAATGGTGATATTATGTTATAAAAGGATCATATATGATATTATAAATATTAATATGGTTTTTTATAAGATAATTACTTGTTTAAAACAAATATACATGTTTTTAAATCATGTTCAACCAAAAGGAATCATGGAGTAAGGGACTTCATCTTAATTTCTTTTCATTGAGGCATATTATAATGTTTTGAAACTAATTTATTAAATATGTTTTATATAGAAAATTTTTTATATGAAATATAATGATTAATTAATAATACATGGTATTTAATCTTTAATTTGAATTATTTCATCCAAGTGGATTTGAATTAAGAGTCATCAAGTGGTAAAGTATTTCATAAATATATTTATTTTCATTGGGTTATATAACTTCTTCATTGTCATTGATATTTTAAGATTATAATTTAAATAAATTTTAATTATATTATTTTTTGTTTATTCTTTTTTAAGTGTATTTAAAGTGGATACACATAATATATGAACTTATTAATTCTCAAATAAATGTTATGATCATTGTAAGGTTTTATTTTTTAATGTCATTCTAATCGATATTTTTTATTCTTGAACTTCATGTGAAATAAATTGTTTGATAATTTCCTAATAAACCAATTTAATTTTAATATCCTCTAGTTATTTATTATATTTTTATGTAATATTAACATTTTCTACTCTTTGGTTCTTAGATTAATTTAGAAACTATTTTTAATAAAATCCAAATTCATTTATCTCTCTATTTGGAAATATGTTTTCCCTCAAAACTATGTTTTCTAAAAATGTTTTATCCTTTTAAAAGTGATTTAATAAATAAATTTTTACGGAATTTTAAACTTTTTAAAAATATTATTAAAGTAATCTTCATTTACATTTTGAAAACAATACCTTTTTGATTTTTATCAAAATAGAGAATCCAATATTAGTTTTAACATTTAGAAAATGAATATAATTTATTTTTATCATGAAAATTGATGTTTTAAATATTCCTTTATAAGTTTAAAAGGTTATTTTCTCATTATTGTCTTTAAAATGTTTTGTGAAATATTAGTTTTAAAAGTTTATTTTCAAAATGAAAAGGATACTTTCCACAATAAATTTTATAAATATATTTTTATTGTATTCATATTTTTCAATTAAATCAACTCTTTATTTTACATATACTTATCTATGAAGTTTTTTATTGACACCATGATTTATGATTGTTTTCAACAACGACAATATTGGAATTAAGTTTCTTTATTCATTTTTTAGTCATTAAATTTACCTTGAAATAACCACTCTCCCAATATCATTAGACATTAAATGTTTCCTAAATATACATATTATTTATCATGGTTATGTTTATTACCTAAACTGTATAAATCTTTTACATTTGGTTTTTACTTTGAATGTTATTTGATTTAATAGGAAAATATTGATAAATAATTGTCCTTTATTCAATATGGATATTTGATGATAAACAATTTTGATGTATGAATTAATTGATCATTCGATATGTGAGTAATGTTAATGACCTATAGTGATAGATGGGGATTAGAATTATATAGCCCCTTAGTGCAATAGAAGTCTCATGAGGAGAATAAGTATGGTAGAATGAAATGGGTTTCTACAAATTGTATCAAATATTCATATAGAAGGTATATATTGTAAATATAGAATGCTTCATGATATTATGAAATCCAATAATTAAACATTTCGTTTATTAAGAATCTAGTTATTACTATCCATAATATTTTCAAAATGAAATTATCAATGTATGAATTTAATTATCAATTTATTTTTTAAAAGACATGTGTTTTTGGTTATCTAGCTTTAATATTGATTATGCCATATAATGTTATTGAAATTCCATGAGTGTTCAGTTATTTTCCTTACCAGGTTGATTACACTTAAAAATTCATGATATATTCCATTGTACCTAACCCTTAATAATAATTTGAGATCACCCTTGATTTGTTTCCTTCCATAGAAATCAATGAAGTTTACTATGATTGACATGGAAGTATATTCAGGGGGGAATAATTTTATTCTTTAAAATTTTGTTGTTGTAATTTTTTCTTTAAAATTTAATTCTTGACTCTTGTATGTATATTGTTTACTGAGACTAATAAATTATTTGATCCTTCAGGATGTGATTCTTAATATCTTATATAAATGTAATGATTTAGACATTGAATCCAGGCTATTCGGGCAAGGGTTTTATAAATTTATATTAGAGGTATGTTTAATAGAAACCCTGGGAACTAGATTTAGGAAAACATAGATTAATGAACATTTCACTATGATATACTTTGAAGATAAGAATAGATTGAAATCCTAATGTTTTTATAGAAGAAATTATATGGTTATTCATAGAGAAAAATATCAGTAAGAATACTGCAAGTGGGCGTGGTTAGAAAATACATATACCTAGGGGTAATAAATTTTAAAAAGGAACATTGGTCTTGAATTGATCGTCACCTGATGTATGAGATGGGGCTTACTACATAAATTGTTCTATATTCTGGATGGTATGCTTTGAATAATTCACATTTTTTCGTCAAAAAAATTATAACCGATTTGAATAGGTTATAAAAATTAATAACCTTGGCTAAAAATAATCTATATAAGATTGAAAATAAGTTATCTCAAAGGAATGAGAAAATGTTCTATATGTTAATTAGAATGGAATAGTGTAATGAATTACTGATGAAAAATGAAGAGTATGATAGAAAGAAATAAATCTCATCATAGAGATCCATTTATAGTTCATTCTCTTAAATGTAGAGAACTTGGGAATTATTCTAGTCAATTCTCTCTTCTAAAGGTTATCCCCTTGGCCAAGAAAGACCTATGGTGAAATAAAAAGGGTGAATTATTTATTTATTATGATTCAGGAATTAAATTGTAGAAGTATATTTACAATAGTATATTGGATATAAGAATCATGAAACATATAAGGATTTTTTTTTATATTTTAGAATCTTATATGTCTTTATTAACATAAGGGTTATGAATACCATCATGCATTTATGAGTTTAAGAATGATCATAAGTTCAAATTCTTAAGAAATCCTTTTTTACGTTTTATTTGTTTGGAGTGTACTAAGATTAAGTATATTTTGAGTGATACTTATGGAAATAAAATTCATTGGTGTAGTATATATTTTAGTGAAAATGTTATTCAATGAAGAATCACATTAAATTTTATGGGAATAAGTTTAAAGGTATTGGTAACAATTAGGTTTTATCTTATATTTATGATGAAGTAATTATGGGTCATCACAATTACAGAATTTTATATGAAATATATTAATATATTTTTTGAAAAAGGACAACCCACATGCTGGGTGACAACCCATAACATCAGGAAATGCCACATGGATTGTACCCACAACCAAAGGATTATAAGTGTTTAGTGCCTACCACAAGCCTATGTGATTTTATAATTAATATGTGATTGTTTTTAGTTAAATTTTTTGATGAATTAATATTAATGATGAACAAGTGGTATTATATTAGATAACATTTGATAAAAATATTGGGTTTTGAAAATTATTAGAGACAGATGAAAAAACATTAATCTTTTATGGATCTTAATATCCCTAAAAAGTATGTTTTAGCAATTTAGGAATAAAAAAAATTCATTTTTGGATATTAATTTTCTATATTAATTTATAAATTATAAATTGAATGAATCATAAGAAAATTATTAAATTGTGCTTATGAAATAGAAAAATATCGTGTTAGTGTATTTCCTTATATTCTTAGATATGAAAAGAAGTCCTCAACATTAGGAAAATAATATTTAATAGATTAATTATACGATTAAAATTATATCCAAGTAATCATATGGTCTTTTAAATCATCACATATTTATTGTTTTGAGTTCCTTAACCTTTTATTTATCATTTTTTTGTAATCAATGGCCACTACCACTCTCTATAATTATTTAAATTTTTCTTCCATGTACATATATTCAATTTAAACCAATTTTATCCTACATAGAAACCATTTTTATTATTATTCCATTGGACCTTTTTAAATACCTTTCTCAATTATTGAGAGGTTATTTTATTAACCCTTTTACGATGTGGGTTTTTTCAAAAATGGTATTTTAAAATTCCAAACCCTTGATTACCAAGATCAAGTTTAAATTGGGAAGAATCAATTTATTTAATGTGGGTAGGATGTGACAACCTAATAATTTAAGATAATAACAATAGTTGTGACAGTATATGTGACATGTAACGCCACACTTAAACAACCCATGAAATACATTTCATTAAGTTTAATATCTTCAATGCTTTCAGAACGTGAAACTTTAGTTGAAATGAACCATAATAAAATAAATCATTATAATATTACTGTTAAATTGGTGAATATGAATATCATAAACTAAATCATGAATATTATGGTTATTTATTAATTATAGATAAATTAATAATCATTTAAAATAAAAAAACATTTAATGAAGATATTTTTACTAAAATATTGTTTTGTCTCACATTGCGCATAGAATATAAAATTAATTTTTACCAATTTTAGAAAATAAATTTATTAAAAATAATGTAAATTTTGAAATCAATATTCCAAAATTATCATAGGGTGTATTTTTTTTGATTTTCCTATTTTTTTTTATTTTATGATGAATAGTGACAAATAATGAATTTTACTTGAAAAATGCATATTTATTTAAAATATTAATAAAGTTAAATTATATTTTAAATTTATTTTGATATAAAATAAGTTAAATTATACTAAAAATTAACTAATATAGGTAATTTTAGTCATTCTCATATAGAATTTACATATAAAATTCATGTAAATTTGTGAACATTTTCTCATTGAAAACCCGCTTCCTCGTAGCGTCTGAGGGATTAATTTTAAATTATAATTTTCCACTTTTGTGAGTGGGATTGGAAAAAATTTATAACATATTTTGAATCAGAATAACTTATATGATCTAATATGATGAACCTAATTTTTCACACTAATTAATAGTCAAATGATTAAAAATTATTTACTACAGTAAAGGTAAAAATGGGTTTACCAGGGGTCAAACTAAAAAGACATAAGTTAAAATTAACTAAAAAATATCTAAAACATATGTTTATATGTATTTAGACAATATAATTTATAAGGCTCAATAATAATCTATTTTATACCCTTTTGGGATGTGGAAAACATGGGTAAATCTTTTTCTCTTCAAACATGACAAGTGTTCCACTCACCTCACTTATTAAAGGAAAACCATTTCCTCTCTTATTCACTCCATAAAACCATTCCATGCCATCCAAGAACTTACCAAATAAAATCAAAACTTCCATCCACTAATCAAATAATCTCTGGTGTATTCATAAATCAATTATAGGAATACGTTAGGTATAATCCCAAAGAGGTGGTCTAAGAAGAGGTAAAATTCCTAACGATGCATTTTTATTTTATTTATTCATCTAGAATATTAAATTATTATTATACCATCATGACATAAAAAATCCATATATTCCATATAATTATTTGTTTTATGAGAATTTAATGAACTAAAACCATAATGACTTACATCAAATGGGTTATGTAATCATCATTTGTGTGTACGACAGACTATCTCATCGTGAACCGATGTCATTCATTTTTCCATTTCCACCTATCACAAATTGGTATAATGATGGGTATAATATATATATTAATATGATATTTGTAACATATTTATATTTTTTCTATTGTTATATAATATATACATTTTTTTACTTTCATTTCCATAGTGGATACGATAACATCACTAATGTGTACGGAGGACTACCGCCTCACAAAGCGATGTGATTTGTTTTTAACTAACAATTTACATGGAAGGTACTAAATTTAATTAATATATGTGATATAAATGAAATAATAATAAAAATCATGAAATATTTATCATTATTAAAAGAAAATATATCATTTTTCTATACATTTTCACTCACTGAAAGATGATAACATCATTCGTGCAGCTGTAGACTACCGTCTTCCCGTAGTGTTGTGACCCTCTTTTCATCACAACACCACATGGATGACATATATAAGTATATTTAAAAAAAATATGTTTTCTATGATATTATGATCAGTATTAAATACAAAAAATTATATACCACTTTTCTATAATGATCAATAAAAATGTAATCATTGCTCATGCGTACGTACAACCTACCGTCTCCATGACCGTAACATACTTCATTTATCAAAAATATATTTCAGGATCAGTGTTAAAAATATAATTTTTGTATAAATATAAAAATTATTTCCTGTTTTTGTTTGTGATGGAAGTGTATAATATGTAATCAAACATGATCTTTCATAATGAAACACACATTATAAAACAATTCTATTTACATATGATACAACGAAATTAATGAACGATAAATAAAGAATACATGATAATATGTTATAAAAGGACTATATATGATATTTTAAATATTAATAAGGTTTTGGTATAAGTAAATAAAATTTTTAGTGCCACTATATAGGACTTCAAATCACATTCACCCAAAAGAAAGCATGATGTAAGGGACGTTATCTCAATTTCCTTTTTTTGAGGAATATTGTATTGTTATGAACCTGGTTTATCTTATATAGTGTATATACATAACCATTGAAATGTAATATCATGATTCATTAATAAATCAGGGTATTTTAAATTTCAAGTGGAATAATTTTATCCAAGGGTACTTGATATATGATTTTCTAAGTGTTAAGGGATTTCATAACTCAATTTCATATCATTGGGATATATTATTTCATTGTAATATTTGATATTATAAGATACTGTTTGAAAATATTTTTTGATTAAATTATGATCTTTTTCAATTTTTTTTATGTGGATTTATAGTTTATACACATAATAAATTCATTAATTAATCCTCACTTAAATATTATAATCATTATAAGGGTTTATTTTACAATCTCATTCAAACCAAGATTATTTATTCTTGAATTTTATTTGAAGGAAATTATTTAAAAATTTCATAATAAACCAATTTAATATTATACTCCTCAGGTTATTCATGATATTTTCAAGTAATAATACCACTTCCCACACTTTATTTCTTAAAATAACTGAAAAATTGTTTTTAAGAAAATACAAATTCATTTTAATATTTGGTTTGAATTCCTTTTTCTTCCAAACTATATTTTATAAAACATTTTTTGAAAATTTTATTAAACCTTTCCAACTCATTTATTAAATAAATTCTTACCAACTTTTTATATTTTAATTTTTTTAAGGGAATCTTCATTTCGTTCTCAAAACAATTTCCATTTGAATTTTAGTGGAAAATTAAAAGGACTCCTCACTTTAACGTGCAAAACATGAGAAAAATTTCCTAATATCATGACCAATCAATGTTATAAAACATACTTTATTTGTTTCAAAGGCAAGTTTCAAATAAAAGTGTTTTCAATTTTTTTTACATTTTAGTTTTAAAAGATTATTTTCAAAATAATACAAAATAATTTCCTCAAGAATATTTTTAAAGATATTTTTATAGTATTACAATTAGTAAATGGAAATAAACCTTTATATTACATATAATACTCG
The DNA here is from genome assembly GCA_963277665.1 of Viscum album. Taxonomy (NCBI): domain Eukaryota; kingdom Viridiplantae; phylum Streptophyta; class Magnoliopsida; order Santalales; family Viscaceae; genus Viscum; species Viscum album. Next base: position 639,835,169 of record OY728119.1, read on the forward strand.
AGGGATATGTTTTATTGACACCATCCTTGAAATTTATATGGATGGTTTATGACCATTTTTTAAACCTAATGCATTCAAATTCACTTTCCTGATTCATTTTCGAAGACATTAACATTCCCTTGAAATATCCACTTTCATGTGACTAGTAAATATTAAGTTTCCCCTAAAAATTAATATTATTTTTCATGGAAATCTCTATTTCGTAAAACATATACCATTTTAAGATATAATGTTTACTTATAATGTTTTTTGATTTACTGGTGAAATATTGAAAAATCTATATCGATTACTCAATATGGAAATTCAATGATAAGTAATATTTATTGATTAATCATTCAATAATTTGATATATGAGAAATGATTTTTACATATTATGATTGGTGGGGTATGAAATTATATATCCCCTCAATGCATTGGTAGTCTAATGAGGTGAATCAGTAAGAAATCATTAAATAGGTTTCTAATATTAGTTTTAAACCCTCTCATGAATAGTTTTGATGATAGAGGTATCATGATGTATGAGATCATGATATCTAATAATTAATCATTTCCTTCATTAAGGATTTAGTAATTATTATATATGATATTTTAAAAATGAGATTATCTATAGATGAATTTAATTCTCATTTTATTAATTTAATGTAATTTGTTTTTAGTTATTTAACTTTCTCTATTTATTATGCTTATTTATTCATGATATATTCTAATATACATACACCTTATTTATAATTTGATCTCAACTTTTTTTCTCTTCCTTTGAATCCATGAATAGTAATATAGTTTATATGCAAGGATATGATATAGAAAAATATTTTTATTCTTTAATAAAACATTATGTTGTATTTTTTTCAAATGTAATGTATGATTAAATTATGTATCCATATTACCATGACTACTAAATTATTTGGTCTATCAGGATATGATTCATTATATCTTATTCCAATGTAATAAAGGAGAATTCGATTTCAGGATAATGGGACCAAGGTCACTAAAACTAGTATCAAAAGAAGGTTTGGTAGAAACCTTGAGAAATATATTTTTAAAAATAGTAGAGGGAATATAAAACTATGATATAATTTGAGGATAAGAATATATGAATATAATAATGTTTTGGTAAGGAAGATATAACACTATTTTCCTACCAATACAACCATATCTAGACCCCATAAGTGGATTTGGTTCTGGAATAGATGTGCCTAGGGATAATAACTCTAAAAGGGTACATTGGGCATAACCTTATCATCACCTAGTTCATGAAATAATGCCTTACTACAAACTTAGTTTGAGACTCTTAAGGGATACTCTTTGGATAATTCAAATTTTATTTAAAAACCATTATGAAGTTTTTGAATAGATGATAATAATTAATGACCTTTATTAAACCTAATGTGTAGTTGATTGAAAACAAGGTGACTCAAAGGAAGGGTAAAATGTTTTATATGTGAAAAAGGTCATCAAGTATTTAATTTCAAAGAAAAATGACAAGAATGAAAGAAATAAATCAATATCATCCTTGAGATCTATTTATTGTTTGTTTTCTTAAATGTAGAGAACATAATAATTTTTAGAGTCAATGAACTCATCTAAAGGTTAAACCCTAGACCAAGAAAGACCTATATTGAAATAAAAAAGTTGTAGTACTTTTTGCATTGTTATTAAAGAATTAAACAATAGAGGTATTTTAGAAATGGTATATTGGTTAGGAGAATCATGAAATATTTGAATATTTTATTAAATTTTAGAATCAAATTTTTCTGTATTAAAATATGAGTTATATATACCATCATGAGTTTATGATCTTATGAATTATAATAATTTCTATGTAGAAAACACATCTTTTTATGTTTTATGTGATGAGTTTCTAATATGATTAAGGATATTTTGGGTGAAATTTGTGGAAATGAATCCAATTGTTTTAGTATATATTTTACATAAAATGTTTATTTAAGAATAATTCCCTTGCATTTTTTTGTGAATAATATTAATTTTATTGGTACCATTTAGGGTTTATCTTATCTTGATGTTAAATAAATTATTGGTCATCCCAATTTTTTAATGTAATATAATCTATATTAATATAGTTTAAAAAAATGAAAATGCATATTCTAGGTGGTAACTCATCACATCTAGAAAGCTCATAGGTCATGAACCAAAAACTAATGGATGTTAAGGGTTCAGTGTATTCTTATGGCCTATACAATGTAATTATTAATATGCCATTTTTTGTTAGATTATTTTACGAAAAAATATTATTTATGAAGCTGTTGTGTTACTGTCGAGGTTGAGATATTAATATATTATATTGAACAACTTATACTAACCATATTTGTTTTATAAAAACATTTGAAAGAGATAGAAATAATTTTCACACTTTTATGGATCTTAAGATCCATTAAAACTGAATCTTAATGATTTTGGCATAAAAACTTGTTTTTTGGATATTAATTTCTTAGATTGGGGGATTAATTGTGAATTGACTGAAGAAAAACCAAAGAATGAAGTTGTTATTTTGAAATAGAAACATATCATGTAAGTATATTTATTTGTAATCATAGATAGTAGAATAATTATTCAACTTTAGAAAAAGGATCCCGAAACAAAAAATTTAACCTGTTATATTCATATCAAATGAATTATATGGTCTTTTAAATCATCACAGATGTATTGTTTTGAGGTCCTTAACTTTCCATTGATTATTCACTTCCTTTTGATCTATGGCCTCTATCACCCTCTATAAATTTTTATGATTTTCTTACATTTCCTTATATTAATTTTCCTATAATGTTCTCTTAATTATATACCTATTTATTTGTTAGTCTATATGACATTTTTAATTCCATTTTTCCCTTTTTATGATGATATTTTATTAACCCTTTTTTGATGCGGGGTTTTCGACAATGGTATATCCAAATTCAAAACCCTAGATTACCAAGATAAAGTTTAAATTGAGAGGGGAAAAAATATTTAGGGTGGGGGTAATATTAAAACATGATATTTTAAAATAATAACAATTTTTTTATAAATTATTTTAAACACATCAACAAACTTAAACAACCAATGAAATATATTTCATTAAATTCAATCTCTTCGCGGGAAAACATAACACACAATCCCGAGACGAAATGAACAATAATATAGTATATTATTATAACCTAACCATTAAAATTTATATTATTAATATCACTAACTAAATTATGAAAATTATTTTTATATATTGATTATAAATAAAATAAATATCATTTAAAAGATAAATACATTTTTTTTGAAATACTTAATTTTTCAAAAAGAGGATTTATTTGTGATTTGAAAACAGAATTTAAAATATTTTTTTACTAATTTTAGAAAATATATTTTATAAAATGAAATCTATTTTTTAAATTAAAATAAAAAAATTACCTCAGGGTGAATTTTGGTATTATTCTAAAATGTTTCATTTTGGATGAATAGTGAAGGATACTGAATTTAATTGAAAACATAGATTTATTTAAATTTTTATAAATTTATATTATATTTAAAATTGATTATAAAGTAAAATAATATTAATTGTGATGAAATATAACTAATATAGGTCATTTAATTAATTTTAATATCTAATTTTGTTATAAAAACCTGGTAAAATTTTAAACATTTTCACTTTGAAACCCCCATTTTTCATCGCTTCTACTAGATTAATGTTAAAATTAATTTTTTCACTTATTTGAGTTGACTTTGATAAATTAGATTACATATTTTTAAAAATAATAATTTTCATTATCTAAAAATGTAAGATTATATTTTTAACCTTATTAATAGTAAAATTTATAAAAATTATTTACCATGGTAAAGGTGAAAATGCGTTTACCGAGGGGGGGGGGGGTAAAATTAAAAGACTAGGGTTATAATGACCTAAAAAATTTTAAAAAATATATTTAATAGACGTATTGAGACTTTTTACTATCTAAGTATATAAATCACTCAATTTATTACCCTTTTTCATGTAAAAAACATGGATACACTTTGTTCTTTTAAAAAATTACCAGTGTTCCACTTTCCTCACTAATAAATGGCCACACCTCTCTTTTACTCATAACACCATAAAACCATTTTGGTTCAGAAGATACCTAATCAAATTAATTACAAAATTACATCCATCATTATATATGTCTTGTTCTATTCAAAAATACATTCACAGAATAATTTAGTTGGAATCCTAAAGAGTTCGTCCAAAAAGAGGTCAAATTCAAAACAATATATGTTTTTTTATTTCTTCATCCACCATTTCTATTATTATTAAATCAAAATAATATTATTAAAATAGTATATTAAATATAATTATATGTTTTTATGAAAATTTAATCATTTAAAACCATCCCCATTCCATTAAATATGTTTGGAAATCATCATTCGTGTGTACTGATGACTACCACCTCACGAATTGATGTCATTAATTTTTTCCATTACCACCACTAATGGATAGGTATTATGATGGATGTAATATATATATGATAATTATAACATAATTATACATTTTGAGTCATTATATAATATATACCTTTTTACTTTTCATTTTGTAGGGTATACGATAACATTGTTTGTGTGTATGGTGGATTAATGCCCCACGAAGTGATGTGATTCATTTTCCACTGACACTTTACATAGAAGGGAATACAAATATATTTAATGAAAACATGTGATATAAAAGGAATAATTATTATATTAATATCATATTTATCATTATTATATTATAACATATCATTTTTTTCTTATCTTTTCACTCACTGGAAGATGATATCCTCATTCGTGTATGTGTGGACTACCACCATCAGTGAGTGATGCAACTTTCTTTTCATCACCATGACACATGGATGGCATATATCAGTGTATTTAAAAAAACAAATTTGTTATTTATGATATTATTTTTCATTTTTTAAATATAAAATATTACTCACTAGCTTTCCATAATGACCATTAAAAAATGGAAATGTTATGCATATGTATGACATACCATATCCATGATCGTAACATACTTCATTCATCAAAACCATATTTCATGATTTATATTAAAAGTATAAATTATGTATAAATATGATAATTATTTCATGATTATTATTTTGGAGGTTATGGTACTATATTATATGTGCAAAAACATGATCCTTCATAATGAAACATACATGAGAAAACAAGTCAATTAAAACATGAAACAATGAAAATAATATAAATATCTAATGAATGTGTGATAAAATGTTATAAAAGGATAATATATGATATTAAAAATATTAATAAATTTCTGTTATATGTTAATAACATGTTTAAAACCACTATATAGTATGTTAAATCATGTTTAACTAAAAGGAAGTGTGTGGTAAGAGACTACATCTCAATTTACCTTCATTACAACATATTTTAATGTTATACACCTAATTTATTTTATATTTTGTATATACAATCCCCTTTTCATTTAATAACATGATTATTTAATAATTTATTGTATATTGAGTTTCAAATTTAATTATTTCATCCATGGGTACTTTACATAAGAGTTACCACATGTTAAATAATTTTATAACTCAATTTATTTTCATTGTGTTATATTACTTCAACATCATATTTGATATTCTAAGATTATGTGTGAAATGAATTTGGATTATATTATTTTTTTTATTACACTTAATTTCATGGATTAAACGTTTATACATATAATTTATTCATTTTTTAATTTTTAATTCAATGTTATGATCATAGTAAGGGTTTATTTCATAATATCATTTTAATCAAGAATGATTATTCTTGAATTTCAATTTAAGGGAATTATTTTACCATTTCCTAATAAAACCATTAAATTTTATTATCTACTGGTTACTAATGATATTTTCAAGTAATAGTACCATTTTTCCACTTTTTTAGGTATAAAATACTTGAGGAAATGTTTTAAAGAAAATCTGAATTCATTTCTCTCTTCAGTTTGAAATATATTTTTTTTGAAAACCATGTTATCTAAAAATGTTTGGAAAAAAAGGTTTTAATCATTTCAAAATGATTTATTAATGTATTTTTTAACCATTTTTAATTTTAATATTTTTTAAATGAATCTTCATGTAATATTCAAAACAATTCTAATTTGTAAGTTACCAAAAATGTGAACAGAATCATTATTTAAACATGTACGTCAAGAATGAAATTTCCTTGCGTTATTATCACTCAATGTTTTAAAAACTACTTTATTAGTTTCAACGGTTATTATCAAAGAATATAGTTTACAAAATATCTTGTGAACTTTAAGTTTGAAATGGTTATTTTCAAATTAAAAATGTTATTTTCATCAAGGGTATTTTTAAAGATACTTTTATGTTATTCATATTCTTCAATGACAACAACCCTTTATTTTACATATACTACTATGGGGATATTTTATATTGATACCACCATTATTTTTTATATGGATGGTTTATGGTCATTTTGACCATGTAAATTATTGACATTTAGTTTATTTATTTATTTTTATAGTCGTTAACTTTCCCTTGAAATATCCAATTACTTGTAATCATTTAACATTAAATTTTCCATAAATATCAAAACCTTTTTTTCATGGGTGTATTTATTTCATAAACTAAATATTATTTTTAAATTAATTTTTTTAATTTAAATGTTATATTATTAAATGATTGTAGGGTCCTGAAAAATATGTATATGAGAATGGAATCCCCCTTTATTTGAGAAAGGATTCTACCCAATTTCCCTTATAGAATTGGAAAAAAATATGGAGAATAATCAAGATTGTAAAAAGGACCGACCGGTCCGCGTATCGGTCCAACATTGATGGTACACGGCCGGTTCATCAAACTTCCCCCTTTACGGACCAACGTCGTTCACAAAATGGAGGCGAGAACACCTCCTTGGGTGCGTAGTAGGATGAGCACCATGTCGGTCCACCATCACAAACTACCCCAGCCATGAAGCAAGCCAACTGGCCCAGACCACACGCGCTATCGCTCGCGGAACTGAGGCAGAGTCCTGCGTAGCCGCAAAGCACCGATTTGGTTCGCGGATGAGGTGCATTCAATTCCCCCCATGAGTTGTCGATTGACCGAGTCATCTGTAAACCGGGTTTTCGGTTATGGTCCTCTTCAAAAGGGGCTAAATGACCATAGATACATCTATTTCCCCCTCTATAGAATGACATTGAGGGGGAGAAAAAAGAGATCGATGGGATTCGGGTGGAAGGGTTCGGAGATCGGGGGTTCGAATGATCAAACATCATAGACTTCTTAAGGAAGGATTCCGGAGGAAGGACCATGGGGTTTCACAATCAGCGAAGTTCCAATTTTTAAACCAGAATATGTATAAAACATGAAATTAATTGATAAAGAACCGAAAAATGCATAACAAATTGGTGAACCACGAACTTAAAATAAAAAACCACGATCCATGGATCCACTGCGTGACTTCTACCTTCCTCCAACATCATGGAGAAGGAGATTCCCATGGTCCTGGCCTTCTCCTCCGCCTGTCGACTTCCTCCCCTTCCCTCAGTAGGAAGAATGTTTGAGGCTTGCCAAGTTTGTCGCATTCTCTTTTTTCTCACACCGAGCATGACTCACGTGGGCTTTGAGATTTGTGAAGGTCACGAAGTCTGCATGATGGCGACGGCTAAATGAACTACGTGGGTTTTGATCCATATCTTTTAAGCAAGGTACGTAGGACACCTCCTCGAGGGTCAATCCCAGTAATATTAAAATCTCACATGTAAGACCAAATATTCCAAGAACTACATGGAATTTGATTCCGGACCAACCGAGAAACGTAGGAAACCCCCCTGAGTTGCAATCCCAATATCAAAGTGTGATACACATCTGTCCCTATCAACTCATGTCTTTATACTTCAGCAGGACCATCTTCAGGCCCAGAAAATCACTTCCCTTGGGTATTCCAGGCCGCTTCGGCATATGTCCCACATCAACATTGACCGAACATCTCTCGCCCGGGGGTCCTTTCCACAAGACATTAAACTGTACGGTTGGGTCCTTGTCGCATGACCTTAAAAGGTGAAGTTTCCTACCAAGTGGCACCGAACTACGTGGATTCTGATTCCTCTCACGAGGATATGTAGGAAGCTTGTATCACAGGTTCGATCCAAACGCTCAAGTCGTTATATGTCCCCCCTGGATGAAAATAAATTCCAGAGCGCCGAGTTATGAGGCTTCAAACCAGCGTCGTCTCAATGAGTCCAGACTCCTCGGAGTCATTAATCCAATGAGGGATTGTAAACCTCAGGCCTAAATGATTCAGAATCCCTACATTCAGCTGACCACATCCAACCTGGAGTAATCCATTGATTCTATTCTTGGGTATAAACCAAAGATTATTGAATATATGAATACGTCTTAAATATATAAGAGTGTCCCGGAACAAGCAATAATTCCCCCCAAAAAAGGTGTGATGAGCCCGACTTCCCATCATCCTGACCAATGTGAGTTTTTAAGCATCGTTAGCCAAATCACCCATCAAACGCCTGGCTTTGGAAAGAAGGTCCACGTATCATTGGATATGGAACCGTTGGATGTTTCTAAATGAAACTGGTGCACCTGATATGAGTGATTAAGCTGAACTCAAACTTCCTTAATCAACCGTCGGGCCACACACGTCTCCCCCTGGGTCGAAAAAAAATTGTGAACCTGGCATGAATCTTTAACCAAGCATGACATATTTAATCTAATAACACTCTGTGACCCCTTATACTCATAATGAGGGCCAATCAAGGTCATTAATTATGCATGGGATCATGAGATGATGCTTTCATAGGTTTTCTATTTGTATTTGTTGAAATATTTTACAGGTACCAATCAGAACACCCTTCGATCCAATGGAATCACAGAGGAACTCACAGACTCTTACTTCAAGAAACATGATGACCAGACATCCTTTCCAATGAAGGACCCCATCACCTACTATGTATCTTCAATTCCAGGTCCCAGATGTGTTGACCTGAGAGTACCGGTTGAACGGTACTCTCCCGATAGTTGAGGCGGCCATGCACACCCTCCAATCCGCGATAACCCGTCGGTCGCCTGCCCAGTAGCGGCCGCAAAAGTAGATCCAGACGGATCCTGTTTCCATCTCAAACTGTTTCAGGAGTCTATCCCCAGAACAAGATAATGCGTACCACCCTAATCTTAGGGAGGCAAATAGGTCGACACTGAGGACTTCATCCCTGCTAAACGTGGGTTACTCTCTAAGGCCCCCATCGGAAGACATCGTCGCGGTTACGCTGTGACTCAATATCCTCACGTTAAAGAGGATGTCGCCCCGAGGATCCAGGTCCATGCTCCCCAAGCTCTGGACCCTCTAACTGCCTGACGTGGGTGGAAAACATACAACCAGGGATTGGTCATCACCCTTGTCCCTGAGGGGGATCTTTGTTGCCCAATCACAGAGACATATGGCGAGCATGCACATACACCTGTTTCGTCCTCCAAAGCCCGCCATCCACACATGGCGGCATCATATGAGCAAGCGCGCATCCCCGCCGAGATCCATCAAGCCCATCACTGACACAGGATGACACCTACCCAGCATGCACCTCTCCCTGCCCAGGGTCACGAAGCCCACCAACCAGATGTGGTGGAAACCCAACACCTGTAGGACCAGCTCCAAGCAGATGATCCTGATGCCTACCATCCCGATGTGGTGGAGATCAACAAAGCCTGTCATATAGATGTGGAAGAAATTAATAGGTGGGCACGTCTCCCTTCCAACAAAAGCCACCAACTCGATACGGTGGGGATCCAACATATGTAGGGCCATCTCTATAAAAATTCAAGTAAAGACTGCCATCCCGATGTGGTGGAAAATAGAGAGATAAACTGGCATATCCTAGCACAGGGGCAGACTCGTTCACCTACCCCGACACAGGAGAATTTTTAGTACCCACTGACCACCGGAGGACCGGAGCAGGATATTCCATCTCCGATACCAGAATGGCACTTCATACCCATTCCATCCAAATATGTATCTCTTCATATCCTAGTAATTATGGAGGAGCATGTATCGATCCTAGATCATATCTTATAGACTTTCCAGAATGTAATTGTATCAGCAGAAATAGCAAGGACTCGGGCATGTGAGCTCATCTCCCCACTTCAGGAGACACATTTAAGAGATGAGATAGATGCCTTAGTGTATATATGCATACCTGATTCCACCGAGGAAGGCCGCTGGACATATTCCATTATACAATGGAAACCAGATCAAGCAGCTTCACTCATTCCAACTGGGGGACACCTATCCATCATGGTGGATTCCCCAGAGTAGGCATATATCCCTGCTAAAAGTCAATATGTTCGTCGGCATATCCCGACAGCATCATGGGACCCAATTAGAAAGGTACCCAAAGGTGAAGGTTGTTATAAATAGTAGACGGTCCCCACTACCCGTAAGAAAGCGCCCCGTACGAGCCGAATGCCGCCGAAAAAAAAAGCGGGTTCATGACTCTCCTCTGCTCGAAGCTGGGGTTCCCAATGCAGCTAAGAAAATGTTGAAGGCTCAGAACCCTGACCACCCATTACCATATTACTGGAGTGAAAATAGCTATTGTGAAGTTCCTCCCTACAATGTCTCTACCAGCAGCTCTGAAGGTACTCTCCAGTGCACCCACGGGGGCCTCCCCCACGGGCATATAACGATCGGTCACAGGAGCTTCCCTTTTGACGAGAGTCACGGAAGCCATCCTCGTGACTAGAAGATCGAGCAGCAAGAAGGCTCTCCACTTGCTGTGGTCTACCCTGAAGGTCCTCCCCGAGGTATATGATGCAAACAATCTCCATGCAGCGGGACCACAGATTATGATAGTAGTCCTCGCTATCATAGTCGCAACTGCGAAGGCCCTCCTCGCAGTGACGTCTCATCACAACAAGAAGGCCCTCCCATTGTCGTGGCCTACCCTAAAGGTCCTCCCCATGGGTTACATTGCAACAAAATTCCGCACAGCCAAGCATCATATCACGATGGTAGTCTTCTCCACGCTGATAACTGAGGTCCTCCCCATAGAGACGTCAAGCAATGAGAATTCCCTCCCCTCATTCTGGTACATTCTGAAGGCCCTCCCCAGGGTGTATCCCGTAAACATTCTCCATGCGGTACCTGTGATGGTAGTCCTCGTCATTGCGGCAGCTGTGATGGTAGTCCTCTCCACTATGGCCTCCATTGCAAAGGTCCTCCCTGCAATGGACCAAAGTAATGAGGATGTCCTCCCCTTGCCGCAGTGTGTCTTGAACGTCCTCCCCAGGATACACATCAAAAGTCAAACCATGATGGTCATCCTCACCATGATGGAAGTTATTGCGAAGTTCCTCCCTGTAGTGACATATCATATTGACAAGAAGGTCCTCCCCCTGCCGAATCATGTACAGAAGAGACCTCATATGCCGAGGCACTCAAAGGACGAGATCAAGCATGTCAAATTCCTAGCTAGTCACTAACGACACCATTCTTCAATCATGAGATGGTTCGGGGCCACTCTCATCTTCTGAACCACCTCGGAATCGCCCACATGATAATTCAATACCTACTGGCCCCACTGCCTCTGACCACACTATCAGTGAGATTCTCAGTTGGGGCGACCAGGTAGAGGAATAACTAGTATGGGAGTATGCCGACATGTTTCACATGAAGAAACGATTGGCCAGAGATGATGTACCCACTATGTTTTGTCCCACGGACACCTCTCTATTCTACATACACATAACATATCCAAAAGAATGTGTACATGACATCTGCTCCAATATATGGAAAAACCTCCTCCGAATGAAATCAAGATTCCTACCCTATGATGGGTATGTAGACCATGTCAAGACAATAGGACAACTCCTGCATCACATCGACCTAGAAGCTCATCCTTCGGTGTGACAACCATGACCTGAGAGGTGTAAAGGAAACTTTGAGTTCGCCTACATCCGTGCCCTGCACCAGTTTCACCGCCTCGTTGGTGACCCTCCGACGGGAGTCCATATCAGAGGATGGGGAGAACATGTATCTCTGCATTTTACTCTGCTCCCCACTGAGAAGAAACTATTCGACATAATGACTTGGAACGTCATCATGTCAAGACAGTAATCGAGTGGGGTACCTGTTTGGGAAGGGCGACACACCCAACAGAGATTGGCCTTGGGTAAGTCCCAGAAGCATCTGGTCCGATGGGAACAAGCCATTCAAGAACTCCTAAATCATGCCACCAAAAGCATGCAACCGGCCTCTCGCCTAAGAGAGGCCAATCAACAGTCATTTCTTACCTCCCCAGAGGGGATTTATTCATAGGTTAACTCAGCATCAGATCGAGTTCACCCCTGAATGGGGGCACACAAGATCATGCAGGTAGCGATAACATCAGCCACTACCGTAATACAGGGTCAACCCCAGCCTGCAGGGCTGGGGGAATTTTTACCACCTCAACAACAACCCCCCCATGAGAATCACTATTCTATAATATATGGAGGACAGTCAGAAGAGGAAGTTCCTGCCCTATCCCTTCTTTTGAATCATCATCTTCATCATGAGGGAGGTGTACCGTAAGGTCACATCAAAGAACTCTCCGCATCAACCTTCGTCATGGAGTTTGAAAGAAATCCCGGGAAAGGAAGGGGAAGACTAGTAAAATGCACGGGAGTTCCTCCTCTTATTTGGAAGATGAAATCACCTCCACCCCACGATATGAATCCATCAACGCCATAGAGGTTAACCCCACGGGTTACACTGGATATGATGCAAATTCAGATGGATCGAGAGACGATGGTTTCGTTCAGTCTATGATTCACAATGAACCATCAGGTGTGCACACATGGAACCAGAGGGCCGCCCTAAATATATCCGCCCTTCTAGGTAACCCTCCTCCACTTACCTTGTGTGATTCCAACAAGGATAAGAACAAAGGACCAGTAACCCTTAACCCACCTCCTACTCTTGATAAAAATGAACCCCTTACGCTCGAAGAGAGATTCGCTCGACAGGAAGAGGAAATGAAAGAATTGATGTGGCTTAACGCCAAGATACTCCAGAGGAAACATCTTATTGGAAGTGATTCCCAAGAAGGACCACACCATGAACTCCCAAAAACTGCACCTCAAAGACCAAGGTTTGCCCTGGTAAAAGAAGCGCGGTCAGGGCTCCCACCCAATGCAGCGCCCGACCCATCCAACTACCTGAACATGGGCTCACATGAATACCAACACTTCCCTCCACTCAGGAAGAAAACAAATTGAGTACGTTTGAGCCCTTTGGAGGTGTCACAAATGACATATGCACCAATGGGGCTGGTCGAGATGGATCCTCAAGCAATGCCTCGGGCTACACTTGCCCAAGATCGGGCCCAACAGGATGTAAACCGGGGTCTCACCAACACCATCGAGGCACTGACAGCTCAATTGGAAGCAATGGATGGTCGTCGCACTCCGATAAAACCATAGAGAAAGCCATAACTAGAGTGGGTGAGCAAAACGCCTCCTCATCCCAATTTTGGGAGCCCTGTAATCCCTATTTTCAATGGATCAGGTGATCTAGAACAAAATTGGAGGCACTACGCGTCTTATTGTGACCCTATTATGGGAAATCCGGAACAAAAAGAAGCAGTGAAACTCAGAAGCTTCGTGCGCACCTTGCAAGGGTCTACCTTCATCTGGTATACGAATCTTTCAGCTCAGTCAATAAAAAGCTAAGAAGACCTTTGGCAGTAGTTCCGATTCCACTTCAGCTCAACGCTGCCTAAAAGAGCAGTCAGCAACCTCTTGAATTGCAAATAGAGGGAGAATGATAGGGTCTCAGATTTCATATCCATATGGAAGGGTCTAACCTAGTCTCTGAATAGTCTAACGCCCCAAGATGAGATACTTTCCATATGCATCGATAACCTTCATGATGAGCTGCGAACACTGCTCATACCAGTGAAGTGCACCACTGGATTCCGCAATCTCTCTGCCACGGCCCATAGAATTGGAGACTCCCTGTAGAAGACTAATATGAAGTCCCAAATATCCCCACAGGCTTCTATAGAGAAAGAATTTAGAGATAAAGCGTCCTATGTCGCACTGAATCCAGACCCTGCATCTGCTCTACCACCTAGGCCTCCACCAAATCATCAAGGCCCACCATATATATCAGCGGCTGCCACTTCCCAAGCCCCATTATCAGAGAGGATCGAAGAAGAACTAGTTTGAGGAATAAAGACACAAAGTGTACTCGTTATGAGAGGACAAAGTTCGCGGCTACTTCATTACCACCATGAATTGCAATTTACTCCACCTCCCGGAGCCAAGGAAGCCCGAAGAAGTCGGCCGTGATGATAGGCAAGATTATTGTCCCTACCATCAAATGCTGGGTCACAATATCTGGGAATGCTTCATCTTCAATGAACTCCTACAAAGGATGGTAGACTCCGGGAAGGTCAACCTCGGACCACCCCCAGCACATGTGATGTATATCTCTACCACTGACTCTAAAAAAGGGGAGGGGCGGTAGGAAGTCACCAATAAGAAGGGGCATAAATTTGATGACTGGACGACTCGAAAGACTGTCAACCGAGATCAGGGCATACTCCGAGGTCAACTATAGTATCCGGTGTTGCCGCTAACAGCCCCTAATGCTACAAAACTGACAATATTGGCCTTACAACCCTCCACAATACATTCATACAAGCGTAATAGAAAAGAGAGGAGACAAGCGCAAGAGGATCAGGCCGAAATGAGGCCAATGTTAGCCCTGAAATTCTCAGATTTTATGCCCTCAAATTTGGCTCCACGGGCACCAACCCACCAAACGACACCATCAGGGACAACCGACCAGGTTGACCTGTCATAGGATGAGGAGCTAATATTTGGTTCCATTAAAGTCATCCATATAATGGAATCATTCCCTAATGATGGGTATGGTTGCGAACCAGTTCTCAACACAAGGGGACGGGAGTAGGAATCGCAGAAGCAGGGGATACTAGGGGAGGCGTAGTCGCGGCCGAAACCAACCCTATGGTTTTACTCCGGCCCAAGCCATTAATATCGTGGAAACCTGTGGGAGAGCCCTTCAATGGACTCAGCATGAGAAATAATTTCCTTCCACCTCCACAAGCAGCCACTCTTGCCCTGTCATTCTGCGGTACCCATCAGAGGAGGAACAAGTGTCTAGCCGCCTTCTACGCACAAACAGACCATCCAGGCCGAGTCCCCAAAACATGGGAACACCATCGACATCTGACCCCATGGCCTATCCCTCCACATCACTTAATCCAGCTCCAAAGCTGTTTGCTAAAACTCTCCCACCAATGGAGAAGCGTCGGCCGCGGGAGCAGAAATATGATATCCTTAAGCAGCTGGCATCGGTACTAGCCAAACTGTAAATCCTGGATTCCCTGAATTTGTCCGCAGATCTCAGGGAGGTGCTTATAGAAGCCTTTCTCAACCCCCAAGAATTTCAAGCCGAGGTATTCGCAGATAAGATTTACCAGACAGAGACTGGCCTAGCTGAATGAAATGTAGTGATTTCCTTCACTGATCAGGATGAAGATTCCATCATGAAAGGACACATCAAACCACTATATGTGTCTGGTACACTAAATGGTGTTGAGATCTGGAAAGTAATTATTGAAAATGGCTCTAGAGTTAACCTCCTTCCCCTACGGACACTTCGTAAGTTGGGATACAGTGAGGATGACCAAAAACCCACAACCACAACTCTGTTAGGTTACAACAAGAGTGAACAGAATCCAATGGAACAAATCAAGATAAAACCCCATTTTGGATACCTTGTGGCCTACTTGGAATTTCTGGTGGTCCATAAGAATACATCATTCAATGCCCTACAAGGAAGGTCATGGCCCCATAAGCACATGGCTATTCCTTCATCCTACCACCAGTGTATTAAGTATTGCATCAATGAATAAGGTGGAACATTGCACACTGACAAGGCCCCTTTCAAGCTCTATGAGTCACACTACATTGATGCTGGGTTTTATGAGAAAAGGAAGAAGAAGCCTTCGGTCAATGGTATCGACTGCGTTCCCACTCTAAATGGTCTGGAAATGGTTCTTGATGACCCCCTCTAGCTGCTCGCCAGAGACTACGTACTACCCATCAACCATGTTGAGAGCAAGAGTTCAAGTCCGGAAACATACTAAGTTGTCCTCATGACTTCAGCCATAACGGTCGAGCGTGATGATGCAGAAACAACCGCTAAACCTCAATTTGGGGGAGAATACTTGAGAGAGGATTCCCACAATGCCTCTCCTCCAGAATCCCAAGAGGTTGTGCTGAGAGTTCTCTACTCTTCAGATCAAGAAGATGAGAATGTGGGGGAAGAATAGGAGGAAGATCTCAGGGATGCACCTCTCACATTTGAGGAAGGTATCTCCACCACTGTGGACAAGCTCAGGGAAATGAACCTGGTTAACGAGGAAGACCCGAGGACCACTCTCATTAGTACAGCCATGTCCCCCAAGGAGCACGAGGTATATACTTCTTTCCTAAGGCAACATTGAGATATTTTTGCCTAGAATTACAAAGAAATTCCAAGACTCGATCCTGAAGTGGAGACAGATCACTTAGGTATGCCAGAAGACCACCAGAGCTATAAACAAGCTGCCATAAGGATGCACCCCACACATGATTCCAAAATAGAGGATGAAGTCAATAAACTTATTAAAACATGCTTCATTAAAGAGGTCCATTACTCCATATGGCTATCCAAAATTGTCCGCTTCAAAAAAATGACGGAAAAATATGCATCTGCATCGATTTCAGAGATCTCAATCGGCATTTCCCAAAAGATGATTTTCCAGTCCCGATCACCGAGTTATTAATCGGCGTAATGGCCAGGTATGAGGCTATCCCCTTCATGAATGTTTACTCTGGGTATAATCAAATCAGGATGGCCCGAGAAGATGAAGAACACACTGCCTTCAGGGCCCCTCAAGGAGTATTCTATTACAAGGTCATGCCCTTTGGTCTAAAGAACACTGTCCCCACATATCAACGCACCATGCATCATATCTTTAAACCATTTCTGGGACGATTCATCGAATGCTATTTGGTGACTTGGTGGTCAAATTAAGACAGTGCCCAGATCCCCTTCCGGACCTTGAAACTATCTTCAACAAACTTACACAACATAGCTTGAAGATAAACCCCTTTAAATGAGACTTCGAGGTTACCGTAGGGAAATTCCTTAGCTTCATCATATTCCATCGTGTCATTGAAGTCGACCCTAAAAAGACAAAGGCTGTCCTTGGTTTACCACCTCCCCACAATCTCACTGAGTTGAGAGGATTCCAAGGAGACCTGGCCTACATTAGGTGGTTCATAGCCAACCTGACGGGCAAATGTTTTCCCTTCACCAGGTTAATGACAAAGTGGGTTACGTACCAATGGATAGATGATTTCCAAGAGGCATTCTACAGCCTAAAGAAGTACCTCTTAAGGACACTAGTGCTCATGACCCTAGTTGATGGAAGGCCTCTTATCCTATATGTGACTACCCTAGAGCAGTAACTAGGAGCCTTCCTCGCATAGAAAAATGACGACGGTAGGGAAAATAGTCTCTATTACCTCAGTTGAACCATGAGCGACGATGAAACTCGATACTAAAACATCAAGAAGAGTTGTTTGGACTTGGTCTTTGCAGTTCAAAATTGTGACATTATATACAGCATCATGAAGTCCATTTTCTCTCATCTAGTAACCCACTCAAGTACATCCTCAGCCGCCCGATGCTGACCGGGCGCTTATCCCGATGGGCAGTCATCCTGCAATAGTTCAACATCTGATTTGTGCCTAAAGAAGATATCAAAGTCCAGGAATTAGCATATTTTCTGGAAGATCACCCCTCAACAGGGACCACAACACTGGATGTTGAGCTACTTGATGAAGACATCTTCTCGGTTCCGGAGGAGTTCCTCACAGGGGAAATGTACTTCGACGGTGCATCCTGAAGCCTGACAGGGCAGAGGATGGAGGATCCCAAGTTTAACAAGGAGGGTTTGGGGATCATACTCATGTTGCAAAAAAAAGGCAGTCTTGTAATATTCCTTCATCCTGTCAGAAGGATGTATGGACAATGAGGCATAATATCAAGCCCTCTTTGCAGGCCTGGAGCTCAAACTCCAGGCACAAGTAAAACACCTTAAGGTAAAAGGTGACTTGGAACTGGTCATCAAGAAAGTCAATGGTGACTATGCTATTAAAAAGGAGGAGTTGATTCCCCTATTTGTCATTGTCTGAGGGTTAATGCAGAATTCTCCATAGAACCAACATTGACCTATATTCCCCGGTCTCAGAATGCCTAGGCCGATGCATTAGCTAACGTGACCACAACCCAAGATGACCCAGACCAGGATGAATCAATTATTAGTATTTCTCATCTTCGGATGGTCTCACTGTTTGTTTAGACTAAGATAGAAGAAATCAACGAAGTCAGTCCTGTCCCGGAGCCATATGCTCCTGCCACCGGCTAGATGACTCCCATTGAAAACAACCTTCAAAGGGGAGAAAATCCATCAGACAGGGCTAAACAAGAGCAAATACGGAGAAGGGAAATTAACATTGTCCTATATGGGGGAACATGTTAGCAAGAGGTCCCCTACAAACGAGTCCTCGACGGAGTCCTCCTCAGATGCATTGATGGAGACGAAACCACTGCTATCATAAATGAAATACATTACAGAGTATGTGAAGCACATAAGTAGGGTTCTATGATTTCCCATCAGGTTTAAAGGCTTGGGCACTATTGGCCCACCATGGCATGAGGTTGCGAGCACTTTACCGCAAAATGCCACTCCTACCAAATTCATGGCAACATCATTTCCCAACCCCCAGAGTTACTTCATCAGGCCAAGTACTCCTGGACATTTTCCATCAGGGGAATGGATGTCATTGGACCCTATCCTACCGCCACAGCCAAACAACTGAAGTATATCCTCCCAGCAACCGACTTCTTTTCCAAATGGGCAGAAGCTGTACCCTTCAAGGAAGTCAGGGAACGAAACATTGTCAGCTTTTTGAAAGCCAATATCATCACCATATTTGGCTTCCCTCATACCATATTGATGGATAACAACACCAACTTCTTCTCTACATAACTGAAGAAACTGTACTAAGAATATGGTATCAAGGCTAACCACTCATCCCGCTACCATGCAGTGGCCAACAGACAAATAGAGGCTTTCAACAAGGCCATGTCCAACATTATCCAGAAAATGGTGGACAAGGAAAAGAAATCATGGTCGGATAAACTCTTTCATGCATTGTGGGCTTATCTAACCACAATATGCACCGCTACTCGGGAAACTCCGTACTCATTAGTATACGGAAAAGAAGCGGTCCTGCCCATTGATCTCCAATTTCCCTCGCTCCGAGTTGCCATTTTTGATCAGTTATCCAATGATGATCAATCAAAAAAATGACTAGATGAATTGGAATAGCTGGATGAGAAGCGGTTGCACACTTTGAACCATCTGGAAGTATATTAGAACCGTATCTCATGAGCCTTCAATAAAAAGTTTTGTCTTCGGTCTTTCTTGGAAGGAGAATTGGTGTTGGTCCTCCGGATCCCAATGATACCCGAAAAAAACCCTCCAAATCTAGAGCCCAAGTGGGAGGGACCATATGTTATACACAATGTCTAGTCCAATGGAACATATGCCTTGATCTACATGGATGGGAAGTTCACTACCGCTCCTACCAATGTGATATTTATGAAGAATTATTTCGCATAACCAAAAGCAATTATTGTCTGAGATGCATGATGTTAAAATTCCAAGAACCATTTGTCTAAACTCTGTGACCCTAAACTAAGAGTATTTCGTCCTCACCACATGACATTAAACTGCATTGATTTCAAGGAACTATGTACGGATTGATTCCTACCCTTGTGGGATACGTAGTGTTGCCAAGATTTTGTATCCTGGCCTAGCTGCCACACCCAAATGAAATAAAAAAAATGCCCTTTTCCCCCATGTAATGACCAGACCTGCACGAGGTGTATTGTCTTCCAGAGAACTACATACGGCTTGATTCCTACCCTTGCAGGATACGTAGCGATGTTAGGATTCTGTATCCTGGCCCTGCTATCCCCAAATAAAGTTAAAAGTTCCCTTTTCCCCCGTGTACGGACCAACCGTTCATAGGGTGTATCCTTTTCAAAGAACTATGTTTGGATTGATTCCTGTCTTTCCAGGATACATAGTGATGTTAGGGTCCCGCATTCTAGCCCAGCCACCCCCGATTGAAGATAAAAAATTCCCTTTTCCCCATGTATGGACCAGACCTACACGGGGTGTATTGTCTTCTAAAGAACTACGTACGGCTTGATTCCTACCCTCGTTAGATACGTAGTGACACCAGGATCCCACATCCTAGCCCAGCCACCCCAAATGAAGCTAAAAATACCCCCTTTCCCCTGTGTAAGTATAAGACCTGCACAAGGTGTATTCATCGTCCTTACCGCACGACGTTAAACTGCACGGATAAGAAACAAAATTTCCCCTTTCTCCCATATGGACCAGACATGCACAAGGTGTATTCCCCAAAATAACTACATGAGGCTTGATTCTTGCCCTCGAAGGATGCATAGCAATGCCGAGATCTTATCTGTAATTCCACAAGGATGAATACTCTGAGGGGGGGGGGGTGAATCAGGGTATGAATGATTTGCAAAAGAAGTGTCTTTTGATCTTGTTTTACTGTTAAGAAAACACTCTTCTCTCTATTTTCCCGTTGCACAAAATAAACAAAAAGTAAAGCATGCATAAGGAACTGAAATTTTTACATGGTTCACCACTAAGGGATACGTCCAAAGATCATATGCCGACAGGTTGTCGGTCATACCGAATTTAACTAAACTTCACTAGCTGTGGATAACAAGGTTCGGGCACAATCACTCTATCCAAGGCTCACTACCTTTACAAGGTTTAGGGTCAGCTCACTGCTTTCCCAAGGGTCACTCTATATTTCTCTCTCTCTGTATCACTACTAATAGAGAGGATCACCTTCTTCCTCTTCCTTTGCTCACTGCTCTGGAAAGGATCAACTCACAGTTTATAGACTTGTAGGTCTCTTCATTATCTCTAATGAATACATCCTATGTTGTATATGGATGCTCTGTTGAAGTCCAAATTTCACCCGTAGATGAATCTCTCTTTGCACCAAAGGTATCCGGAAAACATCTAGCTTCCACGCAGCCCGAAAACACTGCCGAGGAATCAACCTTACTTGGCGTGCAGGTCTAACCCAGTGCGTAAGTCTCAGCATGCAAGTCACAACTGACACACAAGTCCACCTCAGACACTTGCGCGACACAAGCTTCTTCAACTCCACACTTGCGCGACACACTTCCCTTTACGCCCAAACCAATATTGGGGTGCAACAAACAACAATCGCCCCTCTTCAAATCTAGCACACAAGTCCTACATGCGCGACACACCACTACTTGCGCGACCACCCCACCTATGTGACAGGAGCTCTGATTTTTCCAAGTGTTGAACACCGTTCAAAAATGAGGAGGGGTGGTCCAGTATTTATAGGCAATTTGACCACCCTGTGCGACGACGTGCAAGTCTACCCTTGGTGCGTAAGTCTCGGAGCGCAGGTCTCTTCCCCTGCAAGTCACTTGTGTGACCCACTTCGAAACTTACGTGATCATATTTTCATTGCTATATTTTGAAGTTTTGATTTTGAGAAACAACAAGAGCGCAAGTTTCCAATCCTCCTAGGCACCGACGTGCAAGTCCTTTCTCTTGGTGCGCAGGTCACCTGCGCGACCAACTCAATACTTGTGCGACCCTTTTCCCGTTTCCATATTTGATGATCTGATCTTGAGAAACATATGGCGCACAAGTTTCCTATCCTTCAAGTACACGACGCGCAAGTCTCTTTTCCAAAACCACTTTTCTCCTTTCATCAATTTTCAGGCCCAAAAATTTAGCAAACACTGGAAAACGACGCCACCTTGTATCTGTTCTTTTTGTACCGCCTCCGGATCATCCATTACTTTTTCGACGTTCGTGAATCAACCATGGTTCGTTGACCAAAGCTCTTGAACTCGAAATTACACCATGAAATCCCCTTTGTCAAAAAATTTCTATGTCATGGTTTTCTTTGGAAAAAATCACAGCACAGTTGTCCACTTCGTCAACAAACACAATCACCTCAAAAATGCTTCAATGATATCTTGAGGGATTTTTTCCCAAAAATTATCTCCTAGACCATCCACTGATAAAAGAAAACACAGGTATATATACCCCTCATCCTAACTGCATGACGTTAAACTGCATAGTCCAGTGTCCTTATCGCATGACTTTAAACTGCACAGAATCCCCTTTTCACATCAGTTCATCTTCGTCCTCACCACACGATGTTAAAACTGCACGGACTTCGTCCTCACCGCATGACATTAAAACTGCACGGACTTCGTCACGACCCACCCAAGAAATATGGTGAAATGGGATACAAATACTCCATACGCATTTGGATGCATCCTCTCCATACATTAGACTCTGTGAACCAAATATTTGCGGATCTTCATAATCATTCAAGGCCATCAGAAGTGGAAAGTTATCGACCCGTGGACACCTTTGTATGACTATACATACCATGCCCTCAGCGGATATCCATATTGATAGCCCCTGGCCCGTCTACCAAAGGCATAATTTCCTCAGGCGATACTCCTCCTATCTCTGTATGCTTACTGGCCTCAGGGCCCCCATATCATATCTCCCGATCCAAAAATTTATGGAGCAGTGGTTTACAAGTTCATTCCCCTCTCACATTCAAACGTTGCTAGGGTTCCCTTACCTGGTTAGCCTATGTATCCACCCTTGGTTCACATGACGATTTGCATCGACAAACATAAAGTCAGGGTCAGGCTTGTAACACCCGAAACTTTTATGGGAAATATTTTGTTTTTATAGATATCATCAAAGAAATATTTCACTACACACAACACTAGCTTGGCTTTCTTTACACCCAATCGCGACCATCCTTGAAATCTTGCGTAGTACGCAATACCGAGTTTCACTAAACAATGATATGCTATTAAAATATTATTAAAACTAGCCGTTATGAATAGTAATACCCAATTTTTGAAATTTTGAATTTTTTTTCAAAATGGACTTCATTTTTGGATTCAAAATATCAAAATTACCCTAGGGTGAAATTTTGGTATTTTTCTGAAAACTTGCAATTTTTGATGAATAGTGAAGATACTGGGTTACTATTTAAAAACCGACTTTTTATTTAAATAATTTTTTATTTTATTTAAATTTATTTTAGGTAAAAATTGATACATAATACCTATATAAGTTCAATGAAATTCATTGGAGTAATTTCATAATAAATTTAGATAAACAGAAATTTTATTGAACTTTTCACCGTCTTTTACCCACCTCATAGGAGAATTTCCAAAATCACATTAAATTTAATTTTACCGCTTCTGTGAGTGAAATTTCAAAAATCCGGGAGACATGGTTAATATCAAGGACTAAAATGTGGTTCAATGAGATGAAAATAATTTTTGGTGAATAGTAACATTTTACATTTTACCACGGTTAAAAGTAAATAGGGTAATTAAGGGTAAAAATGATATTATTATTACCCTAATACATGTCTTAATTGTGTTGGATAAGTGTAATTTGATCAAAAAAAACCTTAGGAATAACATATGACCATTTAGGCCCACTTGGATTAGATTTGGACATTTATTATTAATTTATTTAAAGAAGGGTTAAAATAGTTAAAATCAATGTTTAATATCTAAATAATTTTTAATATAGGGATATACATAAGATAAATTAGACTATAAATATTAATTATAAAGATAAAAATTTTTCCTACATAATGGTATTTTATTTTTAATTTTTATACTTTAAATAATTTAATTTATTTATGACACAATGATGATGCAATAATTATATTATTAATGAAATATTGACATAATTGATGTTATAAATACCCAAATAAATGTAATTTGAGACTTTGTATGCATTAAAATAATTTTATATGTTAATATGACATGTTATTATTGATTTAATTTACTTTTTTTGAACTAATATTTCTATTATGATTTTCAGAAAAATCAATTACCAAATAGTGTCAAAATTGACATAAATAGGTTTTTTTAAAAAAATATTATATTATTAATTGTTATGTAATTCCTAAAAATTTAAGGTTTGGACAAATGACTTCAATAAAGTTATATATATTAATAATAAACAACTTGGGGTTCTTTTGTCTTGTTATAGTAAGTTTATTAAACTTATAGTGTAAGAAAACAAGAAGACATGGTAAAAGTTAAATTATCTAACTTAAAGTTAAATCTAAATGATAAGGTTAAAATAGAAACCTAAACTTGTCTAAATTCTATTGGATGAGAGGATTCTAATCCATCCCCACTTTAGATTTGAAATAAATCAATTTGGAGCTATTAAAAACCGAATATGACTTTATAATAAAATAATATTTTTAGTTTTTCCAAAGGTGACCCTCTCCTCCCTTATAATAGCGAACCACCTCCATCTCTTCCTCACACCAGTTTTAGCCTTCAAGCTTGGACAAGCCCTGCCAAATTCATTTCTTGAAATTCCCTAAAAACATCCTAGAGGTCCTGGTCTTCTTCAAAGACCGATTTTAGTGCCCTAAGAGGAGGTCTCAAAGAGGCGCTTCAAAGAAGAGGTAATGTCTGTTACCAATTCTTTCAACTTTATTTCTTCTTCCACTTCTTATTATTTAGTTGTTTCATTATGAAGTAATAACATCAGTATCACTCATATACGGATATGTTATTATAAGTATGAAACAACCCTATTTCACCATCTATCCATCCTACGGAAAACGAAATCACTTTGTGTGGGTACGTACAGAATATCGTCTCCACGTCGTGGTGTAATATATTTTCCACCACCACCTTACTTGGATGGATATAATGGTGTAAATAATAAATATATATGATTATATTAAAGTAATATTGATTCTGAAATAGTATACATACACTCCAATACAATTCCACGATCATGGGAATGACATCATCGCTCGTGCGTACGTACGGAATACCGTCTCCACGATGTGATGCGACTCGTTCTACATGATCATCATTGCATAATGATTATGTAAATGAATTGAATGAATTAATATGATATATATTACACTAATAACATTCTGGAAATGAGGTATCTATAACCTAAAAAGAATAATAAGAATTTATTCGACAAAACACGTATAAGAACAAAAAGTTATAATCACCCGAATAACAATTAGCAAAGAAATATTACTAATAAGAGGCTAAGAATATGACAATATATGAAATCATAAAAATAATTATGATTCTGGAATAAGTCAATGACATTATTTAAATCATTATACAGAAGGTTCGAACACTTACGAAACAAATCAGACCTAAGGTAAGGGAAAATCTCGCAATCTCAATTTTTATCCAAGATTGTTTATATTTCAGAATTTACTGGGGAATATTTATCATCCACATCCATGTTTCTTAAATATGTAATATTATTTCTATCCTCCTACAATTTTTTAACTCCAATTTTACCCTTCAGTCAGATTTTAGAAAAATATATGAAAGGAATATTTTGTCGTTTTTTGTATGAGGTACTTTTTGACTTTTCCGGCCAAAGTATGAGAAGAATGTTTTTTAACTTATACAGCATGAATGGATTTTTAGAACATTATTTCCATGAATCTTACTTTACAAGTTTTCAAGTTTATTTTTAATCAACTTCTTTTAGATCAAAATTATATGACATATTAATAAAGGAAAATGTTTTTGAAGTAGAAAAGATATTTTCCTTAAGAATGCAGTTCAAGTGTTTTATCAAAATTATTATCCATCTAAGATAATATAGGGTTCTGTTTCTATCCCTATTTTTACTTTGTTTTGATTATGTTATGATGGAATTATTTTTATGATGTCCTTTTATCTTATATGGATTATGTTATGATGGCATGATGATTAAGAATACCATTTTTATTACATGGGTGATGTTATGATGTATGATTTATGATTTATGGAACACATAAGAATGGTATCATTATGAGATGGGTGGGACCTATATCTCCCTCCAATGCATTGGGTAATGATTTATATCTCATTAGATAGACATGGCTGGAATGGCAGGTTAATACGGTTCAGTGACACAGGACTGAAACGAGGAGTGAACTCAGTTCAGAAATGGACTTTGTCCGCTAAGATCGTCTTGGAAATGAGTCTTGACTACTAAGAAATGACTCTCCATGATTATTTGTGTATGCCACAATGTTTCATGTTTTATGTTAGGATTATTGGGATTATATTTCACTACTATGATTTATCCCATGTTATGAAATTATGATCTCTTTTGTAGGTTAAGACTTCCAAAATCATATGTTCTTATGAATATGATGTGATTAATATTTCTTTTGTTTACCCTTACTGAGAATTTGAGCTCACACTTTTGTATTTTTTTCTTTCCCCAGGTCAGGAAGAAGGTTATTAAGTAGGATATGCAAAAAAGGGACTCTATATATGATGAAATAAATGGGAGATGACATGGATGATTTATGAACCAGTTGTTTATGTTTGCCAGTTTCTAAAGACACTATACCTATACGGTCCTTTCTTGGTTTTGTTATATGTTGTTATAAGTGTACTTTAATTTTGAATTATTAACAATGTATTTAGAGTATGGGTCATTATAGTTGGTATCAGGGGAAAGGTATAGTCAACCTTTGGAAACTAGGATGTGAAATCCTTAGTAAGAAACCTAAGGATATGTCTAAGAATAGAACAAAATCTTAGTGTTTTAGAAATGGCCATGAACAACCTATAATAAGGCCTTAAGTGTGAAATTTTATTCTTGATTATGTGTTTTTCCTATTATAATTAGTGTTCCTCACACTATTATTCTTGGTTTTAGTCAATGGTTGGAAACCGAAGGAACCGTGTTAATGCGGAATGCGACGGGCAATGCAATGATTGTCCCCCTGAGCAACCAAACGTTATGGGAGATGGAATGAAAAAATCTTGTAGCCATGATCACACAACTTTCTCAAGCTATGAATCATGAAGGACTTCCAAACGATCAAAGGAAGGATCATCATTCTGTCGAATCCTTCATGCGGCAACGTCCACCCTCATTCAGCGGGTCAACTGATTCATTAGTGGCTGAACAATGGATCGGTACTACTGAAAAGATATTTTCAGTTCTTCAATGTTCTGAACATGATAAAGTCATCTTAGCGGTGTATCATTTGGAAGGAGATGCTGATCAATGGTGGAATCTTATTAAGAATTCGAGGAAAAGGGATGAAATTGAGTACATGGAATTGGACGAGTTCAAGAACTTATTTTTCAATAAGTACTTCCCTTGTATTCTTTGAACAAATATGGAGAAAGAGTTTCTTGAAACAAAGAAAAATGATGATAAATCTGTTGGTACCTATGAATAAAATTTTACAAGACTTTCAAGGTACGCTTCTGGTATTTTTATCCAAACTGAGAGTAAGATCGATCGATTCTTTAGTGTCTTAAAACCAAGTCATCGAAGGGCGTTATCCACAAGGGACTTCAATTTCCATGAAGAAATTGTTTGATGTGCTCTCAAAGTTGATATTAAGATTAGAGTAACCCATCAGTCATATGCATTTGATAAGAAGATGAAAATGGAATTCAAAGGGAAATTTAAAGAGCACACTGAAAAGAATATGAGATTTCCCTTATGCTCAACGTGTGGAAAGAACCATGGAGGGAGTTATCTTAAAGGGACAAGTAAATGTTTCAAATGTGGAAAATAAGGTCATCAGGAATTTGAATGACGCAATGATGGGAAGATGATGTCTAGTTATGCGAACAAAGAAAAGGATACACAGAGTGCACCACCTACAATTCAATGTTACAAGTGAAAGGAAATGGGGAATTATGCCAATCAATTCCCTAATCCAAGGGTTGTTGATGATGATCTAATTCAACAAACTCTTAAGACTAAAGGCAAAGGAAAGTCACATGCAATTTCTATCAGCGATGTGGAGTACGATAACGAAGAGGTGAAAGGTACACTTACCATCCACTCTAAAGTAGAAAATGTTTTATTTGATTCTGGATCCACCCACTCTTTTATTTCTGAATAATTTTCTAAGGGTATCGCCGTATTACCTCAACAATTAGATGTTGAGTTAGCTGTGACAACCCCTAATGGAACAACAGTCGCATCAAAAGTTTATAATTCTTCTCTGATTGAAGTTTGTGGGAAGGTACTTCCTGCAAATCTTGTGATCCTTCCTATAGTGGAATTTGATGGGATTCTTGACATGGATTGGATTTCATTATATGGAGCTCATATCAATTTCCAAATAAGGGAAGTCACATTTCATATTCTAAATCAATCAATGATCGTCTATCGATGCAAGGATGAACATAACATTCCAGTGGAAATTTATTCCATCTTATGGGTCTTGATTCCACTAAATGAAGGTTATTTATCTCAAATGGTTGGTGAGAAACTCCCGATTAATAATATGCCCATTGTACGGGAGTTTGATGATGTCTTTCCAGAGGAATTGCTGGGTCTTCCACCAAATCATGAATTTGAGTTTTCAATAGAACTCGTACCGGGTGCTTTACCTATTTCAAAGACACCTTATAGAATGACCCCAATTGAGTTGCAAGAATTGAAGAAGCAACTCTAAGAGAATCTTGATAAGGGATTCATATGCCCTATTGCATCACCTTGGGGAGCACCTATTCTGTTTGTTATGAAGAAAGATGGATCAATGAGACTCTGGATTGATTATCGAGAACTTAACAAGATCACTATCAAGAAAAAATATCCTCTTCCACGCATTGATGACTTATTTGACCAACTACGCGAAGCTCAATACTTTTCCAAGATTTATCTTCATTTAGGGTATCATCAATTAAGGGTTAGAAGGGAGGATATACCAAAGATGGCTTTCTGTACTAGGTACGGACACTATGAATTTATAGTGATGCCATTTGTTCTTACTAATGCCCCTGCTATCTTCATAGATCTGATTAATAGAGTCTTTAGAGACTATCTTGATCAGTTTGTGGTAGTCTTTATAGACGATATTCTTGTATATTCAAAGAGCAAGGAAGAACATGAAGATCACTTGAGAATTATATTGAAGACCCTGAGAAAGGATAAGCTTTATGCCAAATTTACCAAGTGTGAATTTTGGATTAAAAAAGTTGCATTTTTGGGTCACATAATCTCAAAAGAGGGGATATCTGTGGATCCAGCAAAAAAAGAGGTTATCAAAAGATGGTCGAGACGAACAATAGTAACTGAGATCTGAATTTTTCTTGGTTTGGATGGATATTATCGACGTTTTGTGAAAGATTTTTCATGATTATCTAATCCACTCACCATGTTGACTCGGAAAGGAGTTAAGTTTTTTTGGACGGAGGAATGTGAAGAGAATTTCAAGGAGATGGAAAGAATGTTTTCCAGTGCACCTATACTCACACTTCCTTGTAGTGGAGAAAGGTTTGTGATCTACAGTGATGCATCCAAAAAGGGACTAGGGTGTGTTCTTATGCAAAATGATATGGTGATAGCTTATGCCTCACGACAGTTGAAAATCCATGAGAAAAATTACCAAACTCATGATTTGGAGTTAGCTGCGGTAATCTTTGCATTACAGATTTGGAGGCATTATCTTTATGGAGAAAGGAGTGATATTTATACTAATCATAAAAGTTTAAAGTATATTTTCACACAAAAGGAGACGAATATGCACCAAAGAAGATGGTTGGAGATGATTAAGGATTAAGACTGCTCAATTCATTACCACTCTAGGAATGAAAACAAGGTTGTAAATGCATTAAGTCAACAAGACCATGCTAGCTTATCCATGATGAGGATCACAAAAGATCCAATATTTATGTATTCACAAGGGATGGATCTTGGAATTATAATGGAAGGGAAAAAATCGTATCTTTCTCAAATGAATGTTCAACCATCTATACATGTGAAGATTAAAGAGGCACGGAAAGAAGATGTAGTGTTACAAAAGATGGTGAGAAATGTTCCTGAATTCAACCTTGATTGTGATGGGATAATATAGTTCAGGAATCAGGTTTGTGTTCCTCCCATCCCATAATTAAAGAAAGAGCTACTGGATGAGGTTCATAGTTCTTCATTCTCTATTCATCCTGGAAGCATGAAGATGTATAGGGACCTGAAAGAGTAATTCTGGTGGGATTGCATGAAAAGAGATGTTGCTGAATATGTCTCTCGATGCTTGGTTTGTCAGCAAGTTAAAGTTGAGAGATAAAAGTGTAAGGGGATGTTACAAACATTACCCATACCAGAATGGAAATGGGAAAACATCACTATGGACTTTTTCACCGGACTTCCTAAAACATCCAAAGTCAATAATGCTATCTGGGTCATAGTTGATCATCTTACAAAGTCTGCACACTTCATTGCTATTAGAGAAGATTTCTCTCTGGATCATCTTGCCAAGATATATGTGAATGAAGTGGTAAGATTGCATGGAGTACCACTTTCTGTTATATCTGATCAGGATCCGAGTTTTACCTCGAAGTTATGGTGAAGTCTTCAGCATATTCTAGATACAGAGTTGAGTTTCAGCACTACTTATCATCCTTAGACAGACGGTCAGACTGAGGGAACAATTCATACTCTAGAAGATATGTTGAGAGATTTCTCTATGGATTTCAAAGGTGGTTGGGATCAACACCTACCTTTGGTTGAAATTTCTTATAATAATATATTTCACTATAGTATTCAGATGGCTCCTTATAAAGCTCTCTATGGAAAGAAATGTAGGACTCCAACTTACTGGGATGAAGTTGGGGAAAGAAAGCTATTAGGACCTGATCTTGTTGATGAGATGGCAGAAAAGGTCAGATCTATTCAACAACACATAAGAGGATCTCAAAGTCGACAAAAAAGTTATGAGTAAAACCGAAGAAAAGACCTAGATTTTGAAGTGGGTGATAAAGTGTTCTTATGAATATCTCCTTGGAAGAGAGTAATGA
The DNA here is from genome assembly GCA_963277665.1 of Viscum album. Lineage (NCBI taxonomy): Eukaryota > Viridiplantae > Streptophyta > Magnoliopsida > Santalales > Viscaceae > Viscum > Viscum album. The sequence continues at coordinate 639,866,183 of OY728119.1, forward strand.
GATTTGGAAAGAAGGGAAAGCTGATCCCTAGGTATATCGGTTCTTTCAAAATACTGGATCGTGTTGGGAAGGTAGCTTACCGATTGGCGCTTCCACCGAATCTCTCTCAAGTTAACGATGTGTTCCACGTATCTCTCCTGAAAAAGTACATACCTGATCCTTCACATGTACTCAGCTCAGAAGTTGTACCTCTGGAGCAAGATCTTTCTTATGAAGAACAGCCGATAGAGATTCTCGATCATAGTGAAAAAGTCCTACGGAACAAGACCACTCTCTTGGTGAAAGTTTTATGGAGGAACCACTAATTAGATGAATCTACATGGGAGCTTGAGGACATGATAAGGGAGAGGTATCCTCGTCTGTTTGTTACAAAGTGACAAATTTCGATGGAGAAATTCATTTTAAGGGGGGTAGAATGTAACACCCGAGAATTTTATGAGAAATATTTTGTTTTTATATAAATCATCAATGGAATCATTCACGACACACAACACTAACATGTCTTTCTTTACACACAATCACGTCCATCCTCGATAGCTTGCGTCAAACGCAATACCGAGTTTCACTAAACCACGATATTCTATTAAAATATTATAGTAATACACACTTTTTGAAATTTTGTAAATTTTATTTTTCAAAATGGACTTCATTTTTGGATTTGGAATATCGAAATTATCCTAGGGTAAAATTTTGGTATTTTTTTGAAAACATTCAATTTTTGACGAATAGTGAAAACACTGGGTTACTATTTAAAAACCGAATTTTTATTTAAATAATTATTTATTTTATTTAAATTTATTTTAGGTCAAAATTGAAACATAATACCTATATAAGTTCAATTCAATTCATTGGAGTCATTTTATAATAATTTTAGATATATAAATAATTTATTGAACTTTTCACCGTCTTTTACCCACCTCCTAAGAGAATTTCCAAATTCACATAAAACATAATTTTACCACTTCTGTGAGTGGAATTTCTAAAATCCATGAGACACAGTTAATATCAAGGACTAAAATGTGGTTCAATGAGATTAAAATAATTTTTGGTTTATAGTAACTTTTTACTTTTTACCACGGTTAAAAGTAAATAGGGTAATTAAGGGTAAAAATGATATTATTATTACCCTAACACATGTCCTAATTATATTTTATAAGTGTAATTAAACCAAAAACAACTTTATAAATAAAATATGACCATTTAGGACCACTTTTATTAGATTAGGACATTTATTATTAATTTATTTAAAGAAGGGTTAAAATAGTTAAAATCAAAGTTTAATAACTAAATCATTTTTAAAATAGGGTTTTACATAAGATAAATTCTACTATAAATATTAATTAGAAAGATAAAAAGATTTCCTATATAATGGAATTTTATTTTCAATTTTTATACTTTAAATAATTTAATTTATTTACGACACAATGATGGTGCAGTAATTATATTATTAATGATATATTGACATAATTGATGTTATAAATACCCAAATAAATGTAATTTGAGACTTTTTATAAATTAAAATAATTTTATATGTTAATATGACATGTTAGTATTGATTTAATTAACTTATTTCGAACTAATAGTTCTGTTATGAGTTTCACAGAAATCTATAACAAAATAGTGTCAAAATTGACATAAAATATTTTTTAAAACAAATATTATATTATTAATTTTTATTTTATTCCTAAAAATATAACGTTCATCCAAATGACTTATATAAGGTTATATATATTAATAATAAACAACTTGGGGTTAGTTTGGCTTTTTATAGTATGTTTATTAACCATATAGTGTAAGAAATCAAGAAGACAAGGTAAAAGTTAAATTATCTAACTTAAAGTTAAATCTAAATGATAAGGTTAAAATAAGAACTTAAACATGTCTAAATTCTATTGGATGAGATGATTTCGAACCATCCCCACCTTAGATTCTAAATAAATCAATTTGGAGCTATTAAAAACCGAATATGACTTTAAAAAAAAATATTTTTAGTTTTTCCAAAGGTGCCCATCTCCTCCCTTATAAAAGGGCACCTCCTCCTTCTCTTACTCACACCACTTTTAGCCTTCAATCTCGGACAAACCCTGAAAAATTATCTTCTCCACTTCCCTAGAAACATCCTAGAGGGAATGGTCTTCTTAAAAGACCAAATTTAGTGCCCTAAGAGGAGGTCTCAAAGAGGCGCTTCAAAGAAGAGGTAATGTCCGTTACCGATTCTTTCAACTTTATTTTTTCATCCACTTCTTCTTCTTTAGTTGTTTTATTATGAAGTAATAACATAAGTATCACTAATAAACTGATATGTTATTATAATTATGAAACAAATCTATTTAACCATCTATCCATCCTACAGAAAACGAAATCACCGCGCGTGCGTATGTACGAAATACCGTCTCCACGCCATGGTGTAATAAATTTTCCACCACCACCTTACATAGATGGGTATAATGGTTTAAATAATAAACATATAAGATTATTGTAAAGTGATATTGATTCTGAAATAGTATACATACACTCCAATATAATTCCACGATCATGGGAACTATATCATCACCCGTGCGTACGTACGGAATACCGTCTCCACGATGTGATGCGACTCATTCTACATGATCTTCATTGAATAATAGTTATATAAATGAATTTAATTAATGAATATGATATATATTACACTAATAAAATTCTGTAAATGAGGTATCTAAAACCTAAAATAAGAATAATAATTTATTTGACAAAACATGCATAAGAACAAAACGTAATAAACACCCGAATAACAAGTAGAAATGAAATATTACTAATAAGAAGCTAAAAATATGACCATATATTCTATCATAAAAATAATTATGATTCTGGAATAAGTCAATGGCATTATTTAAATCATTATACATGAGGTTCTGACACTTACGAAGCAAATCAGACCTAAGTTAAGGGAAAATCGCCCAATCTCAATTTTTATCCGAGATTGTTTATATTTCAGAATTTACTGGGGAATATTTATCATCAACATCCATGTTTCTTCAATATGTAATATTATTTATACCCTCCTACAATTTTTTAAATATAATTTTACCCTTCGGTCAGTTTTTAGTATATGATATGAAAGGAATCTTTTGTTGTTTTTTGTACGAGGTACTTTTTGACTTTTCCAGCCAAAGTACGAGAATAATGTTTTTTAACTTATACGGCATGAATGGATTTTTAGAACATTATTTCCATGAAGATTCCTTTAAAAGTTTTCATGTTTATTTTTATCAACTTCTTTTAGTTCAAAATTATATGACATGTTAAGAAAGAAAAATGTTTTTGAAGTAGAAAGGATATTTTCCTCAAGAATGGAGTTCAAGTGTTTTATCAAAATTATTTTCCATCTTCGATAATGTAGGGTTCTGTTTCTATCCCTATTTTTACATTGTTTTGATTATGTTATGATGGAATTATTTTTATGATGTCCTTTTATCTTATATGGATTATGTTATGATGGCATGATGATTAAGAATCCCATTTTTATTACATGGGTTATGATATGATGTATGGTTTATGATTTGTGGCACACATAATAATGGTATCATTATGAGATGGGTGGGACCTATATCTCCCTCCAATGAATTGGGTAATGATTTATATCTCAAGAGATAGACATGGCTGGAATGGCAGGTTAATCTGGTTCGGTGAAACAGGACTGAAACGAGGAGTGAACTCGGTTCAGAAATGGACTTTGACCGCTAAGATAGTCTTGGCAATGAGTCTTGAATACTAAGAAATGATTCTCTATGATTATGTGTGTATTACAAAAAGTTTCATTTTTTATGTTATGATTATTGGGATTACATTTCACTACCATGATTTATCCCGTGTTATGAAATTACGATGTATTTTGCAGGTTAAGATTTCAAAAATGACATGTTCTTATGAATATGATGTGATTGATATTTCTTTTGTTTACCCTTACTGAGCATTTGAGCTCACCCTTTTGTATGTTTTCTTTCCCTAGGTCAGGAAAAAGGTTATTAAGTAGGATATGCCTAAAAGGGACTCTAGATATGATGAAATTTATGGGAGACAACGTAGATGATTTATGAACCAGTTGTTTATGTTTCCCAGTTTCTAAAGACACTATACCTGTACGGTCCGTTCATGGTTTTGTTATATGTTGTAATAAGTGTACTTAAATTTTGAAGTATTAACATTGTATGTAAAGTATGGGTCGTGATAAGGCTACTTTGAATTGATGAGCAATTACGGTGAAGATGATTCTTGTATACTTGGACACCATTATCCCCATATGTTGATCTCTGTACTATGAGAAATCCCTGTTTTTCATAATCATCAATGGCCATCAGAAGTGCAAGGTTCTCGACCCGTGGAAACCTTTGTACAACTATACATACCATGCCCTCATCGGATCTTCATATTGATAGCCCCTGTCCCGTCTACCAAAGGCATGATTTCCTTAGGCGACACTCTTCCTAGCCCCGTACGCGTATTGGCCTTAGATCCCCCATACCATACCTCCTGATCTCAGAAACCCCAAATTTACAGTTTATACCCTCATTCCCTCTCACTTGTTTAGAGTATACCAGAGCATCCTAACTTAATTGCCCTCCGGGTGATTGTAGCAATAGTCACCCAATGGTCCAAACTCTAAGACCATTAAACTAAGAGTACATCGTCCTTACCGCATGAGCTTAAATTGAATGGAGTAAAGGTACACCCCATGCGAAAGATAAATCAGCACGGTGAACTCTTTGAGTATTAAAAGCAACCAGGTATGAACATCCCTGACATGTCTAGATATTTCCAAACCAAATGACAGACTTCGTGGCCCAGACAATCGTGGATCCTCATAATCATTCATGTCCATCGAAAGTGGAAAGTTATCAACCCCTGGACAGCTTTGTATGATTTTTCATACCATGCCCTGAGTGGCTCTTCATATTGATATCCCCTGGCCCGTCTACCAAAGGCAAGATTTCCTTAGGCGATACTCTTCCCAGCCCCGTACGCTTACCGGCCTCAGAGCCCCCATATCATCTCTCCTAATCCAAGAATCCCTAGAACCAAGATTTACACCATCAACCCATCTCCACGTCTTGGAGATTCCAAGATATTCAAGCCCAGTTACATTCTAATCAGGAGTGGCCTTTGCAACTACGTCCTTACCGCATGATGATTAAAACTACATGGAACATGTCTTTTATACTTGGCGTGAAGCTACAATGACAAAGAATTAAACATATGGGGAAATTCCTCCAACTACAAGCATCTTCATGGGTTTAAAAATTTCCCCTGTCCTCATAGAATGATGTTAAACTGCAAAGTATCTTTAATAATGCTCCCCTTCATTACCACATGAAGTTAAACTGCATGGAAGCTGTCCTTACCGCATGACGTTAAACAGCACAGAATTTAAAATTCCATCCATCCTCACTGCATGACGTTAAACGGCATGGTTTAACTCTTCACGGGTTCAATTAGGAATATAGGTTTTCCTCCTTCCCTTAGTGAACAAGATAGACTTTCACAAACCACCGTCTCACACCAGCGTGAGAAGGGATGACTACACCCATTCTTGGGAAATTCAGCCTAGATTTTTCTCCTGTATCTAGGCATCCCCTTTTCATAAACCATAATATGTACTTAGAAAAAGCCGAACTCTCATAATCCACCCCTGGTGGTCCCGAATCTTAACTTCCCTTAGCTATTGGGAGAATACAATCATTGGCCTAAGGAAACCATTGCCTGACTATGCATGCCATTCCCTCAGTGACTCAGCATATTGATCACCCCTGGCCCGTCTACCAAAGGCATGATTCCCTTAGGCAATGCTTCTCTTCATACGCCTCTTGTCCTCTGAGCACCAATATCTATCCTGGGATTTAGAAACCCTCTGAGCTACAGTTTACCAAGACCTTTCACAACCCTTCCTGAATATGGTGGAACATCTCTGATGACATTACCGGGAACCGGGGGAAGCCATCCCATTTTAAGGAATGTCCCAGCTGCATGGCTTTAAACTGCACCAAGCTCCAACCGTCCTTCAAGCCAGTTAAATTGGTAGGAAAGGGACCCTTCGTTCATACTCCTGATTAATACAGATGTTCCCAAACCCTTTCAGACGTCACATACCCTTCCCCAAGCCACCCATGGTGGTTTCCATGATCCGGACTTCCTTGAAGTCCTCAGGCCATCAGAAATAGATAGTCATTGACTTAGGGAAACCTTTTTACGACCATGCATACCATTCCCTCAGCAGCTCTGCATACTGATTTCCCCTGGCCCATCTAATAAAGGCAAGTCTTCCTTAGGTGATGTTTTTCCTACCTCTGCACGCTGATACGACTCCAATTCCTTGTGACGTGCCATGCATGTTGTCCAATGTTCCCCCCACGTGCATCCAAAAGGTGTTGAGACATCTTTTAATCAACCAAACCTCATCGGGGCCCTCGCCCCACCATATCTAGTCAAAGATGTTTGACCTAAAACATCAGTAATGATAGTCTTGTCAGCGGGACTTGAAACCTCTCACAAAATAAAAGAGGTTCAAATCCCGTAAGGTCGAAAACCAGAAAAGGGAGACCTCGAAAAAATGCGAGCCACACCCGCTAGGTCAACACCAAATGGGCCCATGAAAAATTAGGGTATTGATAGAAAAGTCAAAAAGTTTGTGGGTATTTTCTAAAAAATCATAGCAATAGTCAAACTATGCTCGCTGAGTCCCTTGGCTCTGGATAAATTTAGAGCATTGTCCAATCACCCATCGATTTTCAAGACGACTCTACATCGGAATAGCCTCTTCTTCATTCCGATCGGACCCCATTTTATGGGGGGAATTTGTAGGGTCCTAAAAAATCCGCAAAGGATAATAGAATCCCCTTAGTTTGAGAAAGGATTCTACCCAATTTCCATCAAAGAATTGGACAAAAATATGGAGAATACTAAATATTGGAAAAGGACTGACCGGTCCGCATACTGGTCCAACATTGATGGTACGCAGCCAGTTCTTTCAGCCGCCGGCTCCGAAGACCAGAGTCGTTCATGAAACGGAGGTTGAAACCCCTCCACGGGTGCGAAGCAGGATGTGCACCAGGCCGGTCCACCATCACGAACCGCCCCAGCTGTGAAGCACGCCAACCGGACCAAACCACTCATGCTGTCGTTCGCGGAACAGAGTTGGAGCCCTGCGCAGCAGGAAAGAACCAATTTGGTTCGCGGATGAGGTGCATTCAATACCCCCCGCGAGTTTTGGATTGACCAAGTGATCCGTAAACCGGGTTTTTGATCATGGGCCTCCGCAAAGGGCGCCACATGACCACAGATACATCTCTTTCCCCCCTCTATAAAATGAAATAGTGGGGGAGAAGAAAGGGATCAATGGGATTCGGGTGGAAGGGTTTAGAGATCGAGGGATCGATTGATCAGACATCATCGACTTCTGGAGGAAGGATTTAAAAGGAAATAGATTAGGGTTTTGTGATTAGCGAAGTTACAATTCACGAACCAGAATAGGTATAAAACTATAAACAAATTGATAAGGAACTGAAAAACACATAACAAATTTGTGAACCAAGAACATAAAATAAAAAACTGTGAGGCATGGCCCCTCTGTGGATGTACTCCCTGTGGACCAGGGCGTTTTTGCCCCTTTTTCGACATGACGCACCGCATAGTTCCATTCTACGTGGGTGAAGCCCTGACTAGTGAAACCCTGACCGATGTCACTCCTGGCCATCACTACTCATGCGTACTTCACCGCGTACCATCCTGGTACGCAGGATGAACCTGAATCCACATACTGCCTTGGTATGTGGGATGCCTATCAGTCCGCGTACCACATTGGTACGCAGATGGCCTCTTCAGCAGCGTAGCACCCCCCTACACGAAGGGTGCCACTCTTCGTGCACCCATGCAGCCCACCAACTCCTTCGGTGTTACCATTCCCTGAGCTAGATAAAACCCTTCTAATCTGGACCGATCTTTCGCAATCCCTTCATTGGCATATTCATCGGCTCTGAGAAAAGGCCTATACCGAAGCCACCTGACACATATGATGAAACCTTCAAGCGCGTCAGCATGACACTTTTAGTTCACATACCCACAATAGGCGAGGAAAAAGGAGTTACCCCATACCTTGAGTGGATTATCGAGGCATTCCCAGGTTCACATTACCACGGTAGTGCGAGATCCGAGCCCGAGAGCCCCCCCTTTCTGCCTATCCACTCGCTAGGATTGAGGGACCCCGCTCACATTTCCTTTTTACGAGAGCTAGAATTCAGAACTTCTACCCTCTCCTGAGAGTGGCTGGGCATACCTCTTGGAGTAAACCCCACACCATCCTCTCAGGAAGACAATGACCCTTCCCTTCTCATCGCAGAAGGTTCATTGCTCCACTATGTGACTTCTAACTTCCTCCAACATCTGGGAGAAAGAGAGTCCCATGGTCCCAGCCTTCTCTTCTGCCTGTCATCTTCCTCCCCTTCACTCAGTAGGAAGAATGTGAAAGGATTTCCAAGTATGTTAAATTCTCTTGTTTCTCAAACTAAGCATGAATCACATGGGCTTAGAGATTTTTGATGGTCACGACTTCCGCACAATTGCAGCGGCTAAAAAAACTACGTGGGTTTTGATCCCTGTCTCCTAAACATGGTACGTAGGATGCCTACTCGATGTTCAATCCCAATAACAAGAAACTATAATGTGTATGCCCTAATCTTCCAAGAACTACATGTGTTTCCCTCAGAATCCGGGGATGACCGCCTTGATGGGAGGTTCAAACGTTCCGAACGGTTTCAAATGGGTTTGTTCACAGAACCAGAAACATCCAATGATTCCACATCCATTCGGACCTACTTTCCAATGTTAGGTGCTCATTAGTTTGTGGACTGATAAGGCTTAGGAATTTGCATTGGTCGAAAGGATGGGAGGTCGAACTCATCACACCTTGTTGAGAGGAATTATTATCTACTCCGGGACTCTCTTTATAGATTTAAGTTATGTTCGTGAATCCTTATTACATTACCATGTATAAAATGAGCTTTCCTTCAGATCTAAAAATCAATGATTAAATATTTTGGAAATTTAGAGAATCTTTTGTATGTATTCGAGGTTCTTCATCGATAGAGAATCATCTGTATTTGTTAGAGATTCTTGGTCAATGGTACCCTTAGACATATTTATATAGACGTCTCTTGGTCATTATGATGACCATGCTAGTTTTAAAGCCAATCAGGGGGGCACTTGAAGTTTATTGTCATTCAGAAGGACATGGATTATTTTAGAGTTGGGATCGAACCCGTAGACGGGCTACCTACGTATCCTTTGTTTAGAAAAGGAATCAGAACATACGTAGTTCGATTAAGGGAGTATGATGTTTATGATTGATGGCTCAAAGAAGGATGTCACAATTACTTTTACACTCTAAGATCATGTGAGTCATGCTCGGTGTGAGAAACAAGAGGTATTGGTAAAAATTAGACAATTGTGCCATGAAATTTTCAATCATAAGAAATAATGTGGGGCTTATGTATGTATTACTTCCCAGATAAATGAAGGTTAGGATTCACTTTAAGGAAGAAATCCAGGAACAGGGTCCATAAAGGTATATATGCTTCATGGAGATTTTGAATACTCTAACATGGGGCTTACTCTTGAAAAGGAATCCCAGATCAAGGGTAAATTAGGACTAGTTAAGAGAATTATGACTGGGGCTTACTCCTGAAAAGGAGACCCAGGCTAAAGGATTATGACTGGGGCTTATTCCTGAAAAGGAGGCCCAGGTTAAGGGAATTATGGTTTGGGGATTACTCCTGATGAGGATGCCCAAATTATGGGACTGGGGCTTACTCCTAAAGAGGATGCCCATATTTGAGACTGGGGATTACTCCTGAAAAGGAGCCCCAGATTAAGGGATCTGGGGCTTACTCCTAAATAGGATGCCCAAAAATTGAGAGACTTGGGTCTTACTCCTAAAGAGGATGCCTATATTTGGGAACTTTAAGAATTGGGGTTTACTCCTAAGGAAGATGCCCATATTTGAGACTGGGGCTTACTCCTATAAAGGAATCCCAGGTTAGGGGATCTGTGGCTTACTCCTAAGAGGATGCCCAAATTAGAGGACTTATGACTGGGGATTATTCCTAAAAAGGAGACCCAAGTTAAGGATTCTCTCATCTTAAAGGATGAGGTTGAAGGAATGAACTCTCAATCTTTAGTGACATAAAGATATGTAAATCACTTGGTTTTGAGAGATATTCCACAGAATTCCTTTCAGATAAGGAAGTAAAATCAAGAAATCATGCCATAAATGGCTTTGAAGAGTGTCTTGAAGACTAAATCTTGAATAGGAAAGGTGTAATGGCTTAAGAGGGGTGAAAATGGGAAAGAAAGGCACCCAAAAAGGCAGGGGCGCGCAAGTCCTGGCGGGCGCGCAGGTACTGCGTGGGCGCGCAAGTCCTGGTCACGCAGGTCCTGGTTGCACAGGTATGCCTGCGCGACACATGGTGTACTTGCACGATGGTTAACCAGCAGGGTAATACTTGAGAGACTTTAGGTTAAGGCCTTTAGAATCCTCTTGAGGCTATTCCAAGAGAGGGGTGCACATGTTATATTGAAGGAGTAAGGTGGCACGCAAGTGTGTCCATTTCCCTTAAGGGCTGGCTACCTAGGCGCGCAAGTGTTGATGAGTTTCAACACTTAGGCACTCCTCCCCCTCTTTAGATCTTCTGTTCTAGGTAAGAAATTACCTTAGAAGTGTTCCAGAAGCTTTGAGAAGAGACTAGGGTGCCGGGATCTCAATTTTGGGTTTCTGGAAAAACTCCCTCCAAAATGGGGGGCCCACAGGGTCTATTTATAGGCAGGAGAAGACCCCGGACGGTTACCAGGCGGTTATCACTTAGGTCGCGTAAGTCACTTGTGTGACCATAAGGCGTCGCACAAGTGGACTTGCACGACAGTGATAGAACTTGCGTGATAGAGGTGCTTTTGATCCCTTGTTCATTGCATTGTCTATTTTTTGATATTTTCTTCAATGGTTGAATCGCTTTGAGCTCAGATATTTCCCTTTTCCGATCTTTAGATTCTGTGACAAAAGGAGCGTCAAAAAAAGTCCCCCCTCAGAGTTGGATCCGGAGAGAAAAGAGGATTTGACTCTGAGTGGAAAATAAAAACAAGAAATCTGGCAGTTTAATGTCATGCATGTCGGACATAAAAAGGATAATTTTTTAAGGTCGAAATAGCTTTGACCGAAATGGATTAGAATTGACTCAATTCCTTGAAAATTCATCTAAAAACATATTACCATACTCAAGTATGAGGGAAATATGTAAGCTATGACTTAAGAATATTTTAATCTTGAGGAATGATATGAAAAAGAGCTAAAAGGCAATAGAAGAAGTAGTTTCCAAGAATGAAGTTACCATTATTTAACAAACCCGTTAGGGGGTTGAATTATGCAGGGCCACCTAAGGGCATTGGCTGTATAGTTAAATAAAATAATATCTTTTGGCTAAGAAGTCTGTTATGTAGACTGTTTATGCAAGGCCACCTATGGGCATGTGCTGCATAGTCAGGAAAAAGAATTCTCAAAAATTTACTTTCCTAGTGCTAAAAGCCAGTGAAAGTTTATGGAGATTCAAATCTTCCAATGTATATAGTTTGAGGTATAGAAAGAGGTACTTGAATATGGAGAAAATATTTCCAAACAAAATTATCGAAGAACTGGATGAATATCACTCCCAAGAAGGTCTGACCCAAACGTAGGGAAGGAAAATATAAACCATAGACTTGAACACTTTCAGATCATGAAAAAGGATATGGGACAAATATGTTAAGGATGTCTATTTTTGTGGATCCCTATATACTGTCATTTAAGACAAATAAGGGAAAAAGAGGCATTCTTCCCAAGAATGAAGTTACCACTATCCGACAAACCCGTTAGGGGGTTGAATTATGCAGGGCCACCTAAGGGCATTGGATGCATAGTCAAATAATAGTACCTTTTGGATAACAGGTCCGTTGATGTATATTGTTTATGCAAGGCCGCCTATGGGCACGTGCTGCATAGTCAGACAAAAGAACTCTCAGAATTTTGACATTTTTGTGACTAAAAGTCATGAAAAGGTTTATGAGGATCTGGAAATATTTAAGGTTAGGATTATGACACATAAAGATGGGTATTGTTCAATGTATACATAGATACACAGATCAATGCTAACCATAATCATGTTGTGGCTGGGTCCTGAATTGAAATATTGGACTTCACTACGTATCCCATAAGGATGAGAATCAAGCCATACGTAGTTCTTAAACTACAGTTTAACGTCGTGTGGGACAAAAGGATTAGAGATATTAGTTTACGGTCATAGAGCTTGGACCATTGTAAGAAATACAAAATGTGTGTTTTCATGGGGACTTTTCAGCCAAGGTACTGAAAGTGGAATTTGGGGTTAGGTCCAAAGACTTGGGACTGGATTCGAGGGACACTCAAATGTTCCTACGTATCCCATAAGGATGGGAATCAAGCCCATGTAGTTCTATAACTACCCTTTGTACAAATTTGGTTCGTACACGTGAAGGGTGAAAGGCGAATTTAGTTCAATGATGGTTTAACCCAAGATAAAAGGTTTGGGCGTTGCCATGTATATATGTAGTCTTTGAAATGAAACATGATTGAAAAAAAATCAATGAAAATAATGGTTCCCTCTCAGGTGAGGGTATCAAAGAAATTTGTAGTTTATTGTCATACTGGACAAAAGTGTTGTATAGTTTAACGTCGTATAACAAGGACGAAAGTGAACCAATGTAAAGATATTGATTCTAAGGGCGGTTTCATGAATTATCATCATATGAGATAGAGATGAACTGACATGAAGAGAATGGTTTTGGGCTTGAACCTTGGGAGGTTGCCTACATACCCAGCCTAGAAGGCAAGGATCAAAGTCCGTGTAGTTCAATTAACGAATGAATTAATCATCAAGTTGTTCTTGGGGACAATGACAAAAAAAAATGATGTTAGGACTTACACATGGATAGCAGCCTAGAGAGAGTGCTATGGTTGAGGTTTTCTCTAAGCTCACATGAGTCATACTCAGTGTGAGAAACAAGAGGTAACAAAAACCTTAACGATGCATAGTTTAATGTCATGTAGGACATATAAAGGGACTATGAAGTTTAAAATCTTGCAGTTTGGACTATTGGTGTTGCATAGTTTAGTGTCATGTAGCAGGGAAAAAATATAGTTTAATGTCATGTAAGACGTATCACGAACTTTCTGTACAGTTTAGCGTCATGTAGTTAGGGCGATGGGGACAATAGAGTTTAACGTCATGTTGGACGAAAGGATAGGGACTGTGCAGTTTAATGTCATGCAGTGAGGACAAAAGAGTGCACCATTTTAACGTCATGTTGGACGCATTGGGGATTTTTCCCCCCGACAGTTTAACGTCATGTTGGACGAAAAAAAGGGACGATAAAAGGACGATATAGTTTAACATCATGTTGGACGAAAGTGCGAATAGTTTAAGGTCATATGCATGGACCGTGGATGGTGCAGTTTAATGTCATTTTGGACGGTGGTGTAGTTTAAGGTCATACCGGACCTTTGATGATTATGTTGTTTAAAGTCTTTCCGGATGTAAGGGACTTTTATACAGTTTAGCGTCATGTAGTAAGGATGTCACAGTTTATAGTCTTGATGGACATAAGGGACTTTTATACAGTTTAGCGTCATGTAGTTAGGACATCACAGTTTAACGTCTATTTAGACATAAGGGACTTGCAAATAGTTTAGGGTCGTATGCATGGACCGTTGATGATGTAGTTTAAGGTCATATAGGACCTAGTTGCAGTTTAAGGTCATACATAACCTAGTTGCAGTTTATGATCATACTGGACCATTTAGGGAACTTTTTCATAGTTTAACGTCGTGTGGGCTGAAAGTAAAAATAGTTTAAGGTCATATATACAGACCGTTTCTATATAGTTTAACGTCATATAGGAAGGACGAATTGGTGCCGCACAGTTTAGTGTCATGTTGCGGGGAAAAAGTACAGTTTAATGTCATGTAGGATGAATGTAAGGACTTTTGTACAGTTTAGCATCATGTAGCTAGGACGATGAAGGTGACACGGTTTAACGTCATGTTGGACGTATGTGCAAATAGTTTATGGCCATATTCTTGGACTTTTGTTGTATAGTTTAACATCATATCGCAAGGACGAACTGGTGCTGCACAGTTTAGTGTCATGTTGCGGGGACAAAGTACAGTTTAATGTCATGTAGGACGAATATAAGGACTTTTGTACAGTTATGCATCATGTAGCTAGGACGACAAAGGTGACACAGTTTAACGTCATGTTGGACGTATGTGAAAACAGTTTAGGGTCATATGCTTGGACCGTTACTATATAGTTTAACGTCATATAGCAAGGACGAACTGGTGCCGCACAGTTTAGTGTCATGTTGTGGGGACAAAGTACGGACTTTTCAGTTTATACAAAATACTTCTTCAAAAATCTGGCATTAGTTGGAGTAGTGATGAGTTCCCCATCCATTGAGATTAATGAATAAGCTCCATTGGAGTAGACCCTATGTAATGAATAAGGTCCCTCCCATTTTTTCTCAAGCATGGGAGGTTTCTTTCTTGGTATCATTGGAGTTCTGAGAACTAATACCAATTCTCTCTGAGTGAATGAATGAAGACGAACTTTTTTGTTAAAAGCTCGTGCTATTCGATTCTAATAGACTTCCAAGTGGTGAAAAGTGCACAATCTTTTCTCATCTAACCATTCTAATTCATTCAATCGCTTTGGAGATTGTTCATCCGTAGATGATTGATCACAAATGGAAACTCTGAGCAAGGGTAGTTGAACTTCAATGGGCAAGACGGCTTCCGTTCCATATACCAATGAATATGGAGTTGACCGAGTTTCAGTGTGGATGGTAGTCCGATAAGCCCATAAAGCATGAAAGAGTTTATCAGGCCATGACCTCTTATCTTTATCCACCATCTTTTGCAGTATATTTGAAAGAGTCTTGTTAAAGGCTTCTATCTGGCCGTTGGCCACTGCATGGTACCGAGATGAATGGTTGGATTTGATGTTGTATTCTTGATACAACTTCTTCATCTCAGATGAACAGAAATTGGTGCCATTGTCCGTCAATATGGTATGAGGGACACCAAATCTGGTAATTATGTTAGACTTGATGAAGCTAACAATGCATTTAGAAATGACTTCCTTGAGAGGTATTTCCTCTTCCCATTTGGAAAAGAAGTTAGTAGAAGTAAGAATATACTTAAACTGCTTAGTCGTAGCTGAAGGTTAAGGTCCCACCACATCCATTCCCCATGTCGAAAATGGCCATGAGTATTTAGCTGTATGAAGCAACTCTGGAGGTTGATGAATGAATTTGGCATGTACTTGGCATGAATTACACTTCTTTGTGAAATCAACACAATCTCTTATCATTGAAGGCAAAAAGTATCCAGGCCTTCGAACCTGATCAGACAGTCTATGTCCAGACTGGTGGGCACCACAGACTCCTACATGCGCTTCTTTTATGGCAACCATTATTTCTTCCCCATCAATGCATCTTAAGAGAACTACATCAAAACCATGTTTGTAGAGAATTTTCTCTAGGTGACATGGGCTATAATAAAGAGTAAAATTGACCACACGTTGCCGGATTTGTTCTTTCTCAGCCCTATCAGGTGGAAGTGTTCCATTTTGAAGGTATTCCCTGATAAGTGAAATCTATCCTGTAGTATGATGATACGGTTTAGGAATGGGACAAATTTCATTAATTTCCTCTGTCCTGATTCAAACATAAGGTGAAATTTCATGACGGTGGGCAATACTGATGGTTTTCTCGTCCCGATTTGGATCTACCAGAGCTGTGGCTATATTAGCCAATGGATCAGCTTGAGAATTTAGTAATCTTGGGACATAAGAAAATGTCAGTTCGAAAGGGAATTCTTCCATTAACTCTCTAACGTAATCATACAAAGGGATTAATTCTTCTTTTTTGATGTCATAATCCCCATTGACTTATTTGATTACCAGGTCTGAATCACCTTTCACCTTTAAGTGATTCACCTGTGCTTGAAGTACTAATTCCAAACCTACGATGAGAGCTTGGTATTCTGCTTCATTATTGGTACCACCTTCCCACAATAAGAAGGAATAAGGTAACACTGCCTTTTCTGGAGAAATGAGCACAATTCCTAAGCCAACTTTATTGAATTTAGGATTTTCCATTTTCTTCCCTGTTGGACTTCTAGAAGCACCATCAAAATACATTTCCCAGGCTTGAGGACTTTCTTGAATAGAGAATACATCCTCATCAGGGAGTTCAATATCTGAAGACGTGGCTTCCACTGAAGGGTGTTCAGCCAGGAAATCAGCCAGATCTTGGCCCTTTATCTCCTTTTGAGATACATAATAAATGTCTAATTGCTACAAAATTACTGCCCACCTTGCTAGACGTCCTGTAAGCATTGGACGACTAAGGATGAATTTGACCGGGTTATTGCGAGATACCAATTGGACCTCGTGATGTTGCAGGTAATGTCTCAACTTCTAAACTTCAAAGATTAATTCCAGGCAGCACTTCTCAATACATGAATACTGGGTTTCTGCTTCAAGCATGGTTCGACTGAGATAGTAGAGGCTGTTTTCATTCCCAACATCATTCTTTTGAGCACGAAAGGCACCCAATGATCGCTCTAGAGCTGTCACGTAGAGGATAAGTGGTCTTCCTTCTACATGTGGCATGAGTACCGGTGGACTCAAGAGGTATTTCTTGAGAATATAGAATGATGCTTGACATTCTTCAGTCCACTGGTAAGTGACTCCCTTCTTCATCCATTTGGTGAAGGGTAAACTTTTACCTGCTAAATTGGCGATGAAACGCAGAATATAGGCTATGTGTCCTTGAAGTACTCTTAATTCTTTAAAATTTTGAGGAGGTGACATACCAAGGATTTACTTGGTCTTCTCAAGATCGACATCAATACCACGATGGCGTACAACAAAGCTGGGAAATTTTATTGAGGTTACCCCAAAAGCTCATTTTAAGGGGTTCATCTTCAAATTATGTTGTCGAAGATTGAAGAATATGACTTCCAAATCAGCCAAGTGATTAGAACATTGTTTGGAATTAACTACCAAATCATCTACTTAACAATCAACAAACTTCCCTAAGAAGGGTTTGAAGATATGATGCATGGCATGCTGATAAGTTGCACCTCTATTCTTTAAGCCAAAGGGAATTACCCGGTAGAAAAACACACCCTGAGGGGCTCTGAAGGTTGTAGATTCCTAGTCTTCTAGGGTCATTCGGATCTGATTATATCCAAAATATATATCCATGAAGGAAAGTGCTTCATAGCCAGCTGTTGCATCAATTAGAAGTTCTATAATCAGAACTGGGAAATCATCCTTAGGAAAATGCCGATTAAAATCTCTGAAATTGATGCAAAATCTAATTTGTCCGTTCTTTTTCTTTATAGGGACAATATTAGCCAACCACTTGGGATACTGAACTTCCCTGACGAAGTTATCTTTGATAAGCTTATCCACTTCAGCTTCAATTTTAGAAGCATAAGTTGGGTGTGTTCTTCTCGTGGCTTCCTTAAATCTTCGATGTTCTTCTGGTAAACCCAAAGGATGAGTAGCAACATCAGGATAAAGCCCTAACATTTCTGTATAGTTTCAAGAAAAAATATCTCTATTTCGATTTAGAAAATAAATATACATCTCTTTCTCTTCAAGGGTCATGGCCGCACTGATTAAAGTGGGGCGTGGATCTTCCTTTGTACCCAAATTTTTTTCTCTGAGTTTATCCACAGTGGTAGAGATACCCTCTTCAAATGCTAGAGGAGCATCTCGGAGATCATCCTCTTCTTCTTCATCATGTGTTATTTCTTCCATTTCTACTTGCATAGTAGATGACAAAGAGTAATTTTCATGATCAGATGAGATGTCAAAATGTGCACATTTTGAAGAGGAAGTTTCCATTTTGGACCCTATTGCTGATGAAGAGTCTTCTTTGGGTAATAAAGAGGAGATGATGGATTGAGAATCGACATCATTGTTCACGTCCGATGTTTCTATAACTTCTTCTGGCCTAATTGGCGAAGCATAGACTTGTTGGATTTCAGTAGATGAAATGAAGACGTCACCATTTGTGCTTTCATCACTGCTTGGTAGATTACCAATTTCTCTTATCTTGTCTGGCTCGATTGCCGTAATTGACATTATGGATCTTTCCATAAGAGCATTTTGATTTGGGTCAATCTTGTCAATTTTATTGATAGGAAACACATAATCTGTACTCACATGTGTAAATGGATTTAATGGAATTTTTTCCAAACCATATAAAGCATTAACTTTGGTAATCTCCTTTTTTATGGATTTCTCCTTTTGCTTCATGTGATAGAATTCCGCCTCAATGTATTGAGACTCACATGTCTTGAACGAGGCCTTATCACCATACAACATCCCAACTTGACCATCTAAACAATATTTGAGACATTGATGGTATGAAGAAGGGATTGCCACATATTGATGTAACCAGGGTCTTCCAAGAAAAATGCTGAAGGATTAATCTTGATCAACAACCATGAAATATGAATTGGATACAAGATCTCCAAATTGAGTTCTGAGTGTAACTTCACCCAGTGGTTCTTATTCATTTTTATCATATCCCTGTAGCATCATGGTGGAGGGAGATAAATCAGATTCCGTGAGGCCCAATCGACGAAGTGTACGAATGGGCATGAGGTTGACTCCTGAACCATTGTCAATGAAAACTCTTCGAACATCCATGCCATTGACTTTTCCAGACAAGTACAATGTTCTAATATGTCCATGCACAACATCATCTTCATCTTCATCAGTAAAGGATATTATTTCATGGAATTCTACAAGATTATTCTCTATGTGATAGACTTCAGCTGCAACAATTTCAGTTTCAAACTCCTGAGGGCTTGACAAAGCCTCGATGAGTGCTTCCCAAAGATCTTTTGACAGATTCAAAGCATCCAGAATTGATAAGATGGATGGTACATGGGCCAAGTGTTTCAATATATCATACTTTTGATCCAGAGGTCTACGTTTCTTAATAGGAATATGTGGTTTAGCAGGTACCTTGGAAGCAGATGTTTTGGAAGTTGATGCATCTTGTATTGGGATAGGAGTTGGAAATATTCCCAGTTTTGGAAGATTAGACTGATTAGATCCATTTACTTGCTGAGAGGAAGAATATGGAACCTTCAACCGGTCTTCCAAAATAACTGTGCCAGGACAGAATTTGCTATTGGTAGAAGAACTTTCTTGTTCTTGCTGAGCTCGCTGAAGGGCTCTACCACGAGTTTCTACTGCGTACACAGTTCTAGCATGGGTAGAATTGGAATAGTGGCTTCTGAAAGATCCATGTCTTCCCCTGTATCTTGATCCCCTGGAACTTCCTCTGATTCCTCTGTTTGATACGGGGAATTCAGGCTTATCAAAATTGAAATTGCGACTGGCATATGGATCTGTTAATTGAATCATATTAACAGAACCGAAGATTAACTCTTCTTCTGATGAAGACTCTGCCTGATAAGCCTGTTTAGGCTGTGCCATTTGGTGGGGCGGTGCCCATGGCTTTGAATTAGATGACATGAAGTCCTCCAAAGTCAGAGACAACTTAGGCTTTGACACATACTCATCTTCTTCTGATTCTTTTTCTTTCTTTGAATCATGCCGTTTCTTTGAGGAATTTACCTCTGACGAAGAGGGTTTTGCTGCAACATTCATGGAAGAAGACACAATTGGTTTCCTTAATTGTGTTTTCAAAATAGCATGAGTTCGATTGATTGTCTTTCTGACCATCCAATCATCTTATTTTTGTGCATTTTTGCTTTTGACTTCCTTCCATTCATATTCCTCCTCTGGAACTGTAGCAGTGACACATGATACCTAGACTGAGGAGCCTTTCAATGTGACTTGTCCCGAGTTGACCATCTTTTGCAGGAGGTCTTTGAAGACAAAACACTCCTGGATGGGATGCCCCAATATTTGATGAAAAGGGAAATAATTAGGACAGTCTTCATCTCCTTTCTTGTTTGGCCTCTTGGGTATTGGGAATTGAACCAAATTGTTTTCCAGAGCCAAAATGAAATAACCAAGAACTTGTTCATTTCGGAAATAATATGTTTTTCTCTTCATATCCTCAAATTGTTTTCGTCTTTGATCTTTTTGATCATCTGGACGAAAAGGCCTTTGTTGTTGGCGCTCAGAAGGTGGAGCCCATCGAGAAGATGAAGGTTTTGAGGTAGAAATTGGTACAGGTGCTTGTTGAAGCATAACTATAGAAGTTTCTGCTTTACCCATTCTCCTTCATGGAGCTGATGGAATTACATGAGATTTAGCCATAGCCTGTATAAGGGAATCTTCAATCTTCTGAGCGATTGAAGTAAGGTCTCGAAACCCTCCTGTGTATTTCACAGGGATTAATGGCGTGCGTAATTTGTCACGCAGATTTTCCACACAGATTGGCAACAATTCTTCTTGAGGGAGTGCTAAAATCAAAGAATATGTTAATCCCTTCCATCGAGCAATTAAATCAGAGACTCTTTCATTCTCCCTTTGCTTACAATTTGTAAGATCAAAAACTATTGTCTTTGGAAAAGTTGAGCTGAACTGAAGGAGGGATTTTTGGTGAAGATCCTCCTATCTGGTAATTGACTGGGATTTCAAGCTTGTATACCAAACAAAAGCTGGCCCTTTCAAGGTTCACATGAAGCATCTGAGTTTCACTGCTTCTTGCTGCTCTGAAGTTCCCATCATAGGATCGCAATAAGACACGTAATGCGTCAAATGCTGTTCAGGATCGCCTGATCCATTGAAAATAGGGAATACAGGATTCCCAAAACTGGATGGAGGAGAAATTGAATCTTCCCATTCAGGGTAAACATTCTTTTCTGGTTGAACTTGCGCATGTTTCCCTTCCATAGTTTCTAACTGAGCTGTTAATGACTCAATAGTAGTTATTAACTTTTGAGAAACATCCGGTTGAACTTGGACTTGGGTAGGTGCAATGAATGGAGCTTGGAAAGATCTGGCGATTGGTGCTACAACTGATAGTAGCACTGCCAACTGTTGTTGCACTTGACCCATAGGATTAGATCTATGAGGGTGTACTAATAGAGGAGGATGTTCTTGATCCATCTCAGTAGCTGAAACAAATGTTTTTTGCTAACTAAATCTAGCATGCTTAAGAAGAATACTACTCTGAAGTAGTTCTTCTTTCAACCTTATTAATTCTTTAATTTATTCCTCCTATTGTGCAAACCTCTGCTCTAATGAGAGCGATTGACCTTCTCCAGAGGAAGGATATGTAACCTAGTTCTTTCCCTTCCCTTTGCTGGATCCTTTTCGGAGAGGGGGAAGTGGGTTACTCGAAGGATTACCTATTTTCTGAGTAATCCTTTGACTTCGTGTACACACACATTCTTCATTTGTGTCGGTGCATACATCTTCTTGAGCAGGAACCTCTTCATCCGAGTCCCCGGAGTGAGCCTCATCTGGTGGATCAGCAACAACGACATTGATGACATTGATTGATTCATAACTCATCGCATTCCTTCTATCAGCATTTCTGTGATATTGTCTTCTTCCATTTCTTTGATGAGGCATTTCCTTTTGTTGATTCAATCCCTTATTAACTTCTTGATGAACCATAATTTGGTGGGAATCTCCTGATAATTTTGTTCTTAGTTCCTCTTGAGGTTTCTTCCCCAATCGAGAAAAGACCGACTTTCTCCGAGAAGGCGATTGATGATTTGAAAAATTCCCCAGTCCCGTGGACTGGGGTTGTTCCTGCTGTCCTCGATCAACTCCCTGAATCCTTTTTGTTGATTCCAAGGGTTGGTTTAAAAGAGTCCCCGGTTTGGCGAGCTGGGGTGGTTCTTGACATGCTATGTCTAAGACTTTCTTGAAAGTCCTCCTGATCTTTCGAACCTTAGTCCGTAAATTAGTTGGATGCATTAACCTGTATTTGCTTTTATCACCTGGTTCAAAAGACCGTTGGATGATTTCCGACAATTCTGTCACTTGGTGACGTGCTTTCTCCAAACGAGAGGCCTGCTCAATATTCTCTTTTGCTTGATGCAAGAGTAATTCAACAACTTGTTCTCTGTATTCTTGATTTTGAGAGGAAATAGTTGAAGCCTGTTCTTGGTCAAGATTTTGATTACAAAAAAATCCCATTGACTATGGCCGGCCATGGTCAATAACATTGCATGAGATCATTTTTGGCGGGCTATGCTGACTGGAGGGCACCGTGAAATGCAGTTCTCCATGAACAACCCATCCTATGACACAAATACCAGATGGGGCATTGTAAATTAACTGACGAAATCTTCTTAGTGTGCCAAGGCATGAACGTTGAAGGGATCTCTGCTGCTTTTCAGCCTTCGGATATCGAGAGGTTGATAGAGATGCCAAATCAATCTGACGTTGTAACCCTTCTATTATCATAAGACGATTTTCATATTCATCATAAGATAATACTTTCTTTTTCAACTGACAAAGAGTTTTCCATATGTTGAGATGAATATCATGAATTTCATCTTCCGTCAACATTTCTGGAATATTATAGTGAGAGACAGCCAGAGGCCAAAACATGACTGGCACTTCACCCTTTTCCAGTTGTTTTCTCATATTCAGCATTTCCTCTTTATCATTTGATGACGATTATTCTACCTAATTTGACCAAAGTTGGTGATTCCTTGTTGCTTCATTGTATTGAACATGATTGGTAGAGAAATCATTGATCAAACTAGAAGATGCATGACTTAGGGGTGGTTCGTAGAATGACCTACACCCTGGTCTATCTTCTGTTTGAGAAAGTATTTCACCTGCTAGCGATGAAGCTTTAGACATGACTGGTTTCGCATTTGCAAGTGCCTCAAGATAAGAGGGCTTTCTCGGCACTACATTATCCACTAGAGCATTTTCCGGGCAATATGAATCACTACTGCAGAGAGGACTTTCGCAGCAAAATTCATAATCATGGGGAGGAACACCATAATGGGTTACAACAAAAGATGAGATCTCTTGCTCCTTGGTCTTCTGACCACACAGAGGGTTCCTGTGGCTCTCATCTGAAGACGAAACTTCGAGATCGACCGAATTGTCATGAAGCAAGACTTCATGAGGAAGTGTCTGTTGAAGACCTTCGGAAATAATGATCCCATTATTGGAAACTGAGGGAGTAGAATCTTGAATTCCAACTGATAATTGTCTGAGGGTTTCAATAACTCTAGCATCGAGCAAGGCCTTGTTACAGATTGGCTCTTGATCTCCTGACTGAGATGTGTGGGTCTTTTTCTTAGACGCATTCTTACTCGCCTTGGAA
This sequence comes from Viscum album, assembly GCA_963277665.1. Lineage (NCBI taxonomy): Eukaryota > Viridiplantae > Streptophyta > Magnoliopsida > Santalales > Viscaceae > Viscum > Viscum album. The sequence continues at coordinate 639,889,577 of OY728119.1, forward strand.
ACCACTTGTTGACGAATGTGGCTGCTCTGATCAGGTTTATGTGCCTGATTAGGAAAGATGACCAGGTTAGGATGAAGATATCCTCTCAAATCAGGTGTATGTTCCTGACTTGGTCGTCCGTATGATATGGGGGAGTATGCCCCATTACCCTCTTGGACTGGAACAGATGTGTGTATCTATTCCGGAGTGAATTGTTGATGTATCACTCCACTGGTAGGGGTAGATTTATGTGTCTTTCCCTAAGATGTTGTTGAAGTTGTTATAATATCCTGGCAGGCATCCAGAATATGAGCAGGGATTTTCTTCTGCTCTTTCACCATTGATAGAATATGCTTGGTGACTTCAGCTGCCAGAACGAGAATATACATCCATTCCTGGCTTGGAGCAGGTGTATGTGCCTGCTCCTGTCCTCTTTTTCCTATCAGTGAATCCTGATAACACTCAAGTGTGGGGGCAGAGAGTTGAGTCTGCCTCCTATTTGTTGTCGGGGCTTTCTGACTAACTTCTCCGAATGCTACCAAGAGAGACTGTTGGTAGGCTTGATTAATACTAGCAGGTGTATGTGCATGCTGATTTCACTTCGCCAAACCTGGTTGACGAGATCCATCATATGTAGTCAGATGAGCCTGCTGACTAGCTGATGATGTATAAACAGGTGTATGTTCCTTCCTATAGTACTCCACCGGAATTTCTTGGCGGTATTGGCGTGATGCTTCCAGATGAGTCTGTTGGACAGTGAAATTAAAACGGGTAGGTTTATGCGCCTGCTCGTTTCATACCACCAAGTTAGGTTGGTGGACTTCTCCGGAGATGGCAGAGATGAGAACCTGCTCACTGTTGACCGGATTCTGCCTCTGGTGTTTCATCTTGCTTGCTCGGGTTCGAGGAACCTGAGACGAACACCTGGAGTCGGTACCCTCATCATGTTGAGGGCACACTGCCGCACGATCCTGGCGGCGATTGTTGGTGGGATCCCTCAGGAAGGACTCCTGTCTGTTTGAATTAAGGTCCCGAGGGACCTTCTCATTCACCTCCCCAGAATAAGGGAGAAAATGGTGATTGCGTTCCGGGGATAACGACCCGAAATGGTTGGAGATGGTAGTCAGCACCGCCTGCTTCTTGATCACTGGTCATCGTTGTCTAGACGACCGATGTGAGTTATTTACTTGGAGGGCTTGTCGGGCAGCCTATAGAGTTGGGATGCTACCGTGTTGACGGTACTCCTTAACCAGTGCATTTGATTTCCAGCGTTGAAGATGCTGAGTAGGTGATATCGTCCTAAGAGCAGACGACGATCCAGTAGGAGTAGCAATAGTGACATTTACAGCAGCAGTATTCACAGGTGTGAACTTGAGAGCAGCCATTCTAGAAATGCAGAAGATCTTGGAAAAAGAGTGCTTTTTTGAAATAACAGACGTAATCAAGATAAATTCAACCACTACATATTTTGGATGAACACATATGTCAATGATTGTTTTTGTTGGCCCTCTCATTGAGTTTTAAATAGAGGCCTTGATGTAATTAATATTTTCATGACTTATTATATTCCCCCTTTACCTATTTTATATGAAATGTGCATAATTTGTGTGAAATATTAATGTTTTAATATTAAGTATAATATTTGAGCATTTTTAGAAGCAGTCCAATTGAGTCAGTTTAATGTTTTAATTATAACTGTCACTATAATGATCCAAATTGTCTGGTTCTTGTATTGTAGGATTATAATTTCAATATAAAACATTTCATTATAAGGAACCATGATCCAATTCTGCCATTTGAAGGTTGATATGGTCCTCACAAACAAGACCAAAGAATCTGTGAACAAACTGGACCAGCCTTGACGATTGATTTACTGGGCTCAATACAGAAGTCCAAAAACATTAACTCTCCACCATAATTCGGGGGACACTACATTTCATCTTGGATAAAACTTTCATGGCCCAAATCCAAGTACAAGGGGCCCAAATGAAGCTTTGAACTCCAGCCCACTATTCTGTCCGAGAATTAAAATCAGTATACTATTCATGACATATCTCATGATGTAATCATAAAATCGATCTTCTATTTTGCAGTGGGAAAGAGGAGATATAGGCGGCCGACTTTGTTGAAGAAGTCATTCTAATTTGAAGGCATCTTCCTGTTCAAAAATCCATTCACATTTTGGCCATCGAAAAAGCATGGATAGAAATGGACAGTTTACCTTTGTTTAATAAAACTGCCATAACTTTGGCTCCACTTGTCCAAATGCCTCCATATTTTTACAGTAGTCTGAAAACGTTATTATCTACAACTTGGAGGAAGTAGATATTTGTAGATTCGGCTTCCTGAGTAGCCAAATTGGAGATACAAGTGGAGGGACAGATTGGGAATGCAAACAGTCCACTCCTTGGGCTATAAATACTCTCCCCTTATCTCCTTGAGAGGGGTTGGCATTTCAGAAGAGAGGATATCATATTGGCACGACCAAAGCCTTTCCAAAGTCTTGTGAGGACCTGCCATACTCATGTTTTCACTTGAGAGACCTTTCCTGCTCTCTTGGTTTTCACTTACTTTTGTGTTCTTCATTTTTGTAATCTTGTAATTCTCTTTCTTTGTAATTCTGTTTTAATGCAAGTTACTTCTTCAATATCTCTTATTCTCATCCACCTTCTGTAGTTTAATATTTATGTTCCAAAAATAGTTTAAATTCAGTTTAATACCCTTCCCTTATTTTTCTTCCTCATTCAATCGAAAATCCGTTTTTAATTATCATCATCGTTCGTGTGTGTGTGTCAATGTACCACTCTTTTCTAATCCCTTTCTTTTTATTCTATTCTTAACTTATCATCATAATTATTTTAACCAGAATATTAAACATCCAAATGGCTGAGTAAATCTCTCATTGGGGTGAGTTATAATTCGGGGATGTTAAGTGATTGAGAGTTTTTCTCGATGTGTATTCTTTAAATTAATATTGTGTATGTTAAACATAATATGTCATGGATTAATGATATGTTTTGTTTAACGAGTGGTTTTCATGGATTATTGGAACCATAAATACACTACCATAAAAAAGTTTTGATTTAGATTAGAACCCTAAGTTAAGTTAAGGCTTGGATTAAAGCCTTCACACTTAGGAATTCCAATCAACGTCAACTTATGACATGGGTGTTAATTTAATGCAATACAAAGTAAGGCTCAAGGATATCACATGCTTAACTCCCCAATAATGAACTCACCCCAATCTTTATCAATTTGGTAAATCAAACATCATCCATAAATCATTTCAATTAAGCTCTGCAAACAAACCCCCCTAATCAAAATACAATCAACTAAAAACAATCGACTATTACAAAGTACCATTGCCGATGATTCGACCCGAGTGATGCTATACACATTAGCAGAGCACCGGAACTTTGACCGGTCGATATGCGACAATCGGCCGTGCATTTCAAATGGCACCGTTGCCGATGATGATTCTTTAAGTAGTCATTAGTTTCTTGTCATTGTAAAAAAAACCAAAAAAATCAAAAATTTTGAATAAAATTGAAAAAAAAACACAAAGAAAAACCCGTCTTCCTCTTAAAAATCATAAACTGAAAAATACAAAGGAAAACCCATCTTCCTCATCCTTTCTAAATCTCTCTGAATCCCCGCAGCCTCCCAAACAATCCCTCAGATTTGTTTGACCCTGAAATTGATAGAACTCTTCGTCGACATAGGAGGACCATTAGGGATAACCAAATCACCGAAGAACCAATAATTTCCCTACCAATTGAATTAGATATGGCCAATCCTAGGGAAGAAACATTGAAAGAACTTGCTGCCCCTGATATGAATTACCAACCCCTTGGTATTCAATATCCAAACATTGATGCTGACTTCGAACTCAAATCGGGTTTGATTCATCTTCTCCCTCATTTTCACGGGCTAGCCGGTGAGGATCCACATCTTCACCTTAAAGAGTTCCAAGTAGTATGCTCTACCATGAAGCCTCAAGGAGTTTCTGAAGAACAAATCAAGCTTAGAGCTTTCCCATTTTCCCTAGCGGATTCTTCCAAGTCTTGGCTCTACTACCTCCCACCTGGTTCCATAAACTCATGGGTTGACATGAAGAGACTTTTCCTTGAGAAGTTCTTTCCCGCTTCCCGAACAGCTTATATCCGAAAGAAATAAGCGGCATCCGTCAATTCCCTAATGAATCACTCCATGGGTATTGGGAGAGGTTCAAAAAGCTTGTGGAAACTTTTCCACACCATCAAATCCCTAACCAACTCCTGATCCAATACTTCTATGAGGGGTTATTGGCTATGGAGCAAACTCTCATTGATGCCGCAAGTGGCGGTGCTCTTGTTGACAAAACTCCAGCAGCTGCACGAGAACTCATAAGCAACATGGATGCAAACACGCAACAATTCCATACTCGAGCACATGCTCAAGTTAAACAAGCCCAAGAGAATCAATCCATATAGCCCAACAAGATGACTGAGTGGATGAGTGAACTTACAGGTCTTGTGCGTCAACTAGCGGTGGCTACCAAAGCCCCAACCTCATCTTCTCTACAGTCACTATTCCTTGGACCTATCAAGAATTGTGGAATCTGCAACTCTCCATCTCATCCGACTGACACATGTCCACAACTTCAAGATGATCCATCTGATTCATCTAGTCCAATGGAGCTCAATGCAGTATATGCTCAGTGAAACTTCAACCCTCAACAATCAGGTCAGTTTGTTAGAAACTTCAACCAACCCCACTCTGAGCCCTTCTCTTCTACCTTTAACCCACCTCTAAGGTATGGTAATCTCATTTCTCATCCTCCTCAGTTCCCTCATCAAAATCCAAACCAGTTCCAATATGGTCAAAGTGGTGGTAAGAGCCATCAACCTTATCCTTTTGTTCCTCAACCCCAAAGGAACAATCCTCCTCCTGGATTCCACTATCCTAACGAGCCTTCCCAATTACCCACCCAATACAATCACTTTCCCAGGAACCAAAATCAAGGCCAACCCAATTTGGGACAAGCCTCTTCTTATAAACAACCATGGGAAAGTGCTGTAGAGGATCTTGCTTCCTTCACCCGTTCAAGCCTCAAGAACATTGAAACCCAAATAGGTCAACTTGCATCGCACCTTAGCCAGCAACAACCATCCAATTCATCCCAACTCCCAGCTCAACCATTACCCAACCCTAAGGGTAATGTAAGTGCAATTGCACTTAGATCGGGAAAGCAAATTGCTATGCCCCATGCTGATTTCTCTACCTCCCCTTTCGATGTTGATCTAGAAAATGAAAAGATCAAAAAGCTGGAAAAGGAACTTGAATCCACTCCTTCACCTCCTTCCATTCCTCTAAGGAACCCAATTCCTTTTCCTCAAGCCATCTCCAATCCTAAGAAGTCCTTTGAACCTGATCCTGAAATGCTTGACATGTTTAGATGTGTTGAAGTGAACATCCCCCTCTTAGATGCCATTAAACAAATCCCTATGTATGCCAAGTTTCTTAAGGAATTGTGGACCCATAAGAGGAAACATAGGAACATTGAAAATGTTTCAACCCAACAGTCAATTCCCATGAAGTGCAAAGATCCAGGGACCTTCACGGTTCCATGTCAAATAGGGAGTTCCAACTTTGATGATGCACTCATAGACCTTGGAGCCTCAATAAATGTCATGCCCAAATCCATTTTCTCCAACATTGGTCTAGGTCCCTTGAACCCAACGGGTGTTGTCATTTAATTAGCCAATTGAAGCACTGCCAGTCCTGAGGGGATAATTGAGGATGTTCTTGTTCTGGTCAATGGTCTTATCTTCCCAGCTGATTTCTATGTCCTTGACATGGAAGGTGAGACGACCTCTTCTCGATCTCCCCTAATTCTAGGAAGGCCATTCCTCATGACTGCGAGAACCAAGATTGATGTCCATTCAGGCATCTTATCCATGGATTTCGGTGACCAACTGGCCAAGTTCAACATTTTCCAAGCCATGCGATACCCATCTGAGGATCACTGTGCATTCTCAATCCATGCTTTTGAGGACACTTCTAAGATTCAATTGAACCCCAATCCACCATGTTCTTCATGTTCTAATGATAAAGTATCTTGTGAAATCTGCACCATGATTAACAAAGTCATAAATGGTGAAGTTGATGTGGACCTCTCATTCATAGACTCCATCAATCTTGAAGAACTTGAAAACTCTCTTGAATCCCACATCAACTCTGATCTCTACTGCTCCACCTTGGACAGTGTTGAGGAAAATGATCCAAACCCTTCTGGAATCCCTTCTCCTGCTCCTAACTTGTCTAGATCTCAAATCAGGGATGAAACTGATCTAAAACCACTTCCTTCACACCTCAAGTATGCATTCCTTTTCCATGATCCCACCTACTCTGTCATTATCTCTACTTCACTTTCTGAAACTGAGGAGTCCCAACTTGTTCAAGTGTTAGAGGAAAACAAAAATGCCTTAGGTTGGAAGCTAGAGGATATTCCAGGAATCAACCCTGCCCTTTTCATGCATCACATCCATCTAGAGGAATCATCCAAACCAATTAGGAAACCTCAAAGAAGACTCAATCCACTCATACTTGAGGTAGTTAGGGAAGAGATTACCAAGCTTCTTCAAGCTGGTATTATCTACCCAATTTCTGATAGTGAATGGGTTAGTCCAATTCAAGTCGTTCCTAAGAAGGGCAGGATAACAGTTGTCACAAATGAACATGGAGAAGTGGTCACGACTCGAGTGAAAAACAAATGGCGTGTGTGCATCGATTATCGCAAATTGAATGCTGAAACACAAGAAGATCACTACCCACTTCCTTTCCTTGACCAAATTCTTGAGAGATTGGCCGGAAAGTCACACTATTGCTTTCTTGATGGTTACACCGGCTACTTCCAAATTCCAATCGCACCTCAAGACCAAGAAAATACCACATTCACTTGCCCCTTTGGAACCTATGCCTATAGGCAAATGCCTTTTGGCCTTTGTAATGCTCCTGCAACATTCTAGCGGTGTATAATGAGTATCTTTTCGGAATTCATTGAGAATTGCATGGAGGTATTCATGGATGACTTTACCATTTATGGAGAGTCATTTTAATCTTTCTTACATTCACTCTCTTTGGTCCTTCAAAAGTGTGTCAAGTGCAACCTTGTGCTGAATTTCGAAAAATGTCACTTCATGGTTTCAAATGGGATTGTTCTAGGGAACAAAATTTCTCAAGAGGGTATCCAAGTTGATCCAGCCAAAATTGAGGTGATCCAATCACTTCCTGAACCCAAATCAGTTCGAGACATTCGGTCCTTCCTTGGTCATGACAATTTCTATCGACGATTCATTCAGAACTTCTGCAAGATTTCCCTCCCACTCACTCGTTTACTTTAAAGTGATGTCACATTCAATTTTGATGAGGATTGCAAGAGATCCTTCATTGAACTCAAATCTTCTCTCACATCTTCTCTAATAATCCAACCCCCATATTGGTCCTTAACATTTGAATTGATGTGTGATGCTTCTGATAGGGCCATTGGGGCTGTTCTTGGTCAAAGAAGAGAAAACATTCTTCATGTCATCTTTTATGCCTCAAAAACATTGGATGAAACTCAATCACACTACACTGTGACTGAAAAAGAACTTTTAGCTGTGGTTTTTGCCTTGGATAAATTCCGGCCCTATCTCATAGATGCCAAAATCATCATCTTCACAGACCACTTAGCATTAAAGTTCTTACTTAAGAAAAGTGATTCCAAACCAAGGCTAATAAGATTGATTTTATTGCTCCAAGAGTTTGACCTTGTGATAAAAGATAAACCTGGAAAAGAAAACCCTGTGGCTGACCACCTGAGTAGAATTTCTAATTCTTCTCATTCTGAAATAATTGATCATGAATTTCCAACTGAACACCTCTCATCTCTCACTCCAAAGTTACCATGGTATGCCCCAATTGTCAATTACTTGGTTTCTGGTGTTTTCCCTGAATATTTTTCAAAAGAAGAAAAAGAAAAGATGAAAAGTGATTCAAATCATTATTTTTGGGAAGATAATAAACGTTGGAAAACTGGGGCTGACATTGTAAGTAGGAGATGTATTGATGAAACTGAACAATCCTCCATGATGGAATTCTGCCACTCAATGCCTGGAGGTGGCCACTTTGGACCAAAAAGGAATTATTGAAAGGTCCTAGATTCTAGATTCTTTTGGACTTCACTCTTCAAGGACTCACACGAGTTCTGTCAATCATGTCCCACTTGCCAAAAGTTTGGCACAATTTCCAAAAGAAACGAAATGCCTCAAAAGCCATTAATCTTATGTGAGCTTTTCGATGTTTGGGGCATCGATTTCATGGGACCTTTTCCCCCTTCCAATGGATTATCCAACATTCTCATTGCCGTTGACCATGTTTCTAGGTGGGTCGAGGCCAAACCCACTAGGAAAGATGATGCTCAAACTGTGAGTGAGTTCCTCAAAACCCATATCTTCCATCGATTCAGAACACCACGTGCTTTGATAAGTGACTTAGGAACTCATTTCTGTAATAGAACCATGAAGTCACTTTTGAAAAATAATGGGGTTGTACATAAAAATCCACTGCATATCACCCTCAAACAAATGGAATGGCCGAACTTTCTAACAGAGAAGTGAAAAGAGTGCTTGAAAGAATTGTTAAGCCCACAAGAAAAGACTGGCCCGATAGACTTGGTGAAGCACTTTGGGCCTATCGAACAGCCTATAAGACACCCATTGGGATGTCTCCATTTAGGATAGTTTTTGGTAAATCCTGTCATTTACAAGTTGAAATCCAACATAAGTCATTTTGGTCTGTCAAAACTTGTAATTTTGATTGTGAAAAATATGGTGAAGAAAGATTGTTGCAGTTGACTGAATTGGAGGAGCTTCGACTCGATTCGTATGAGAACTCCATTCTCTAAAAAGAAAAGTCAAAGTCACTCCATGACAAGAACATTCTTCGAAAGGTATTTCATGAAGGTGAAAAGGTAATGCTCTTCAATTATCGATTTCGACTTCACCCAGGTAAGCTCAATTCTCGTTGGGATGGACCTTTTATTATTACTAATGTTTACCCATGTGGTGCAGTGCAAGTCCAAGACCCTTCTTCAAAAAGAACATTCACGGTAAATGGACACCGGTTAAAGCATCACCATGAGAGGCCATTCACTTCAGGTTCCACATCGACTTCCATTGACCCACCACTAGATGGAAACGGCGACCCACCAAATCCAAACCAGGGGGCACCTCTTTCCCTTTAACTCTCTCTCTCCTCAATCTCTCTTCCCTCTCTTCTTCTCTCTATTTCTTCTTCTTCCTCTCTCCCTCTCATTTTTTACAACATTCTTCCACAACCTTTTTTCTATTTTCTCTTTTTTGTGGATGTGTCATTAAAAATAAAAAAAAATTAAAAAAAAATTAATTAAAAAAAATGAAAATTAAAAACAAAAAAGGGGTGTCATAATTACTCATCATCCAATATTGAAATTCTGTCCAACGATTTTGGGGAGTCAAAAGGTTTGTTTTAAACTCAAATATATTGAATATTTATCTCAAACTTGGGTAAACAATTTTGTGTCAATAACAAACATTTTGAATGAACAATTTTTTGGTGGAAAATGATTCTCCACTACCGTGAGGAATAACATTAGCCTTCATGCCAGGGTCATATATGGCCATCTTTTTCATTGTGTGTCTTAACCACTGATTGTGAGTCTTGAGTTTGTGGACCTTCGAGCTGAATTTCCATCTTTTGTGTGCATTAATATTATAGAGGAATTTTCTAAGCCACATGAGAATCAGAATAGCCAAATAGCCTCCCATTACCCTTACATTGATCCTACATTTGAAAGCCCCTTTGAGCCTATGAAAACCTTTCTTTTGATAGCCACATTACAAGCATAATACCTTTTCCCACCCAACATCTTCATTGATTTTCATCGTACAATGTATTGAAATTTAAGTGTGGGGGAAATGGAATTCATTTTTTGGCGTACTTTCATTTATTTCCAATGTGTCATCATATGCTTGAGGGAAAGCATCCATTCAAGTGTGGGGGATAGGTTGTAATTATGTGAGCTTTGGGATGTATATGTGTAATTTTCATTTTTAAAAAAGTCATTGAAAAGTGTTCAAAAAAAATGAAATAAAATTATATTAAAAAAATGAAAAAAAAGGAATGGGTTGTGTCTTGGGTGGGTCAAAAATCATTCATCATCAACCTTTGATCGTGTTATAACTACTAAAATTAGTTCCATGAGAAGATCAAACATGGGTTGGGAGATGACTGTGAGACTTGTTTCAAGCACAACTTTCGAAAAAAAAGAGCAAAAAGAGAAAAAAAAAGAACACTTGAATCATCTTGTATTGTGTAATTATTGGAAGTCTTCCATGTTGTACATATTCCATCATCTCACCCTATTTCATTTTCTATCTCCCTCACTTTTAATTCATCATACATTCATGCCCTTGTAAATATGTGTTTCTATTTCCTTTCAAATGAAATTTCAAAAAAAAATGTGCATTGATTTTTCCATGTTGGTGTTTTTAACCCCTCTTTTCCTTTGGACATTATATACCTACCGTCCCATAGCCACTGAAAAACCCCTTAAAAGACATCTTGATTCTTGTACACATTAGATTTGGGAATGGAAGCTGAGAGCTCTTACAAACTCTTGATTTTCACTTTTTGTTGGTGAATGAGTGAACCTCCTAAAATACATTTTTATCATCTTGAGAGGAGTAATTTTTGAGTGCCTACATTTTCCAATTCAAACCTTGAACATGAAAAAATGAATTGTTTCTGATGCATTATTGTGAACCAAATTTGTGATGGAATTCAATATGGATGAGTGAAACAGTCTAAACCTCCCCTGATTGGAGAAAACCAAATTTTAATATTTGTTGGTGAGTGAAAATGATTTTGTCATGTTTTTATATTTGTTGCACATGAGGACACACACAAATATAAGTGTGGGGGAGTTGATGTTATTAATATTCTCATGACTTATTATATCCCCCCTTTACTTATTTTATATGAAATGTGCATAATTTGTGTGAAATATTAATGTTTTAATATTAAGTATAATATTTGAGCATTTTTAGAAGTAGTCCAATTGAGTCAGTTTAATGTTTTAATTATAACTGCCACTATACCGATCCAAATTGTGTGGTTCTTCTTTTGTATGATTCTACTTTCAATATACAACATTTCATTATAAGTAACCATGATCCAATTCTGCCATTTGAAGGGTCATATGGTCCTCACAAACAAGACCAAAGAATCTGTGAACAAACTGGAACAGCCTTGAAGATTGATTTACTGGGCTCAATACAGAAGTCCAAAAAAATTAACTCTCCACCATAATTCTGGGGACACTACATTTCATCTTGGATAAAACTTTCATGGCCCAAATCCAAGTACAAGGGGCCCAAATGAAGCTTTGAAGTCCATCCCACCATTTTGTCCGTGCATTAACATCAGTATACAATTCATGACATATCTCATGATGTAAGCATCAAATAGAGCTGCGATTTTGTAGTGGGAAAGAGAAGATATATGCGGCCGTCTTTGTTGAATAAGTCATTCGGATTTGAAGGCATCTTACTATTCAAAAAACCATTCACATTTTGGCCATCGAAAAAGCATGGATAGAAATGGACAGTTTACCTTTGTTTAATAAAACCGCCATAACTTTGGATCCACTTGTCCAAATGCCTCCCGATTTTGAAAATAGTCGGAAAAATTTATTATCTACAACTTTGAAGAAGGAGATATATGGAGATTCGGCTGTCTGAATAGCCAAATTGGTTATACAAGTGGAGGGACATATTGGGAATGCAAACAGTCCACTCCTTGGGCTATAAATACTCTTCCCTTCTCTCCTTGAGAGGGGTTGGCATTTCAGAAGAGAGGATATCATATTCGCACGACCAAATCCTTGCCAAAGGCTTCGGAGGACCTTCCATACTATAGTTTTCACTTGAGATACCTTTCCTCCTCTCTTTGTTTTCACTTACTTTTGTGTTCTTCATTTTTGTAATCTTGTAATTCTCTTTTGTTGTAATTCTGTTTTAATGCAAGTTACTTCTTCAATATCTCTTATTCTCATCCAACTTCTGTAGTTTAATATTTATGTTCCTAAAATAGTTTAAATTCATTTGATTCCCCTTCCCTTCTTTTGCTTCCTCATTCAATCGAAAATCCGTTTTTAATTATCATCACCGTTCGTGTGTGTGTGTGTGTCAACGTACCACTCTTTGCTAATCCCTTTCTTTTTCATCTATTCTTAATTTATCATCATAATTATTTTAACCAGAATATTAAACATCCAAATGGCTGAGTAAATCTCTCATTGGGGTGAGTTATAATTCGGGGATGTTAAGTGATTGAGACTTTTGCTCGATGAGTATTCTTTAAATTAATATTGTGTATGTTAAACTTAATATGTCATGGATTAATGATATGTTTTGTTTAACGAGTGGGTTCCATGGATTATTGGAACCATAAATACACTAAAATAAATATGTTTTGATTTAGATTATAACCCTAAGTTATGTTAAGGCTTGGATTAAAGCCTTCACACTTAGGAATTCCAATCAACGTCAACTTATGACATGGGTGTTAATTTAATGCAATACAAAGTAAGGCTCAAGGATATCACATGCTTAACTCCCCAATAATGAACTCACCCCAATCATTATCAATTTGGTAAATCAAACATCATCCATAAATCATTTCAATTAAGCTCTGCAAACAAACCCCCCTAATCAAAATACAATCAACTAAAAACAATCGACTATTACGAAGTACCATCGCTGAGGATTCGACCCGAGTGCTGCTATACACATTAGCAGAGCACCGGAACTTTGACCGGTCTATAGGCGACAATCGGCCGTGCGTTTCAGGCCTAAAAAATAGGTAAAACATCATTTTAAATTGTTTAATGATTCACATCAGGTTCACCATTTTTGTTTCCCTCGGAATCTCGGGATGACCGCCTTGATAAGAGGTTCAAACGTTCTGATTGGTTTCTAACGGGTTTGTTCGCAGAACGGGAAACATCCAATGATTCCACATACATTCGGGCCTACATTCCAAAGGTAGGTGCACATTAGTTTGTGGACTGATGAGGCTTAGGAATTTTCATTGGTCGAGAGGATGGGAGGTCGGACTCATCACACCTTTTTGAGGGGAATTATTATCTACTCCGGGACTCTCTTTATAGATTTAAGTCATGTTCGTGAATCCTTATTACATTACCATGTATAAAATGAGATTTCCTTCAGATCTAACAATCAATGATTAAATATGTAGGAAATTTAGAGAATTTTTGTATGTATTTTAGGTTCTTCATCGATAGAGAATCATCTGTATTTGTTATAGATTCTTGGTCAATGGTACCCTTCGACACATTTATACAGAAGTCTCTTGGTCATTATGATGACCATGCTGGTTTTAAAGCCACTCAGTGGGGCACTTGAAGTTTATTGTCATTCAGAAAGACATGGATTATTTTATAGTTGGGATCAAACCCACAGACGGGCTACCTATATATCCTTTGTTTATAAAAGGAATCAGAACCCACGTATTTCGAGTAAGGGATTATGATGTTTATGATTGATGGATCAAAGAACGATGTCACAATTACTTTTACACTCTAAGCTCATGTGAGTCATGCTCTGTGTGAGAAACAAGAGGTATTGGTAAAAATAAGACAATTGTGCCATGAAAGATGCAGTCATAAGAAATAATGTGGGGCTTATGTATGTATGACTGCCCAGATAAATGAAGGTTAGGATTCCCTTTAAGGAAGAAATCCAGGAACAGGGTCCATAAAGGTATATGTGCTTCATGGAGATTTTGAATACTCTAACTTGAGGCTTACTCCTGAAAAGGAATCCCAGATCAAGGGTAAATTAGGACTGGTTAAGAGAATTATGACTGGGGTTTACTCCTGAAAAGGAGACCCATGCTAAAGGATTATGACTGGGGATTATTCTTTAAAAGGAGGCCCAGGTTAAGGGAATTAAGGTTTGGGGCATAATCCTGAGGAGGATTCCCAAATTAGGGGACTGGGGATTACTCCTAAAGAGGATTCCCATATTTGAGACTGGGGATTACTCCTGAAAAGGAGGCCCAGATTAAGGGATATGGGGCTTACTACTAAATAGGATGCCCAAAAATTGAGATACTTGGGGCTTACTCATAAAGAGGATGCCCAGATTTGGGAACTTTAAGAATTGGGGCTTACTCATAAGGAAGATGCCCATATTTGAGACTGGGGCTTACTCTTGAAAATGATTCCCAGGTTAGGGGATCTGGGGCTTACTCCTAAGAGGATTCCCAAATTAGAGGACTTATGACTGGGGATTATTCCTGAAAAGGAGACCCAGGTTAAGGATTCTCTCATCTTAAAGGATGGGGTTGAATGAATGAACTCTCAATATTTAGGGACATAAAGATATGTAAATCACTAGGTTTTGAGAGATATTCAAAATAATTCATTTCAGATAAGGAAGTCAAATCAAGAAATCATGCCATAAATGGCTTTGAAGAGTGTCTTGAAGACTGAATCTTGAATAGGAAAGGTGTAATGGCTTAAGAGTGGTGAAAATGGGAAAGAAAGGCACCCAAAAGGCAGGGGCACGCAAGTCCTGGAAGGCGCGCAGGTACTGTGTGGGCGCTCAATTCTTGGTCACGCAGGTCCTGGTCGCGCAGGTATGCATGCGCGACACATGGTGTACTTGCGCGATGGTTAACCAGCATGGTAATACATGAGTGACTTCAGGTTTATGCCTTTAGAATCCTTTTGAGGCTCTTCCAGGAGAGGGGTGCGCAAGTTCTATTGAAGGAGTAAGGCGGCGCACAAGTGTGTCCATTTCCCTTAAGGGCTGGCCACCTAGGCGCGCAAGTGTTGATGAGTTTCAACACTTAGGCATTCCTCCCCCTCTTTAGATCTTCCGTTTTAGGTAAGAAATTACCTTAGAAGTGTTCCGGAAGCTTTGAGAAGAGACTAGGGTGCCGGGAGCTCAAATCTGGGTTTCTGGAAAAATTCCCTCCGAAATGGGGGGCCACAGGGTCTATTTATAGGCAGGAGAAGACCCCGGGCGGTTACCAGGCGGTTACCACTTAGGTCGCGCAAGTCACTTGCGCGACCATAAGGCATCGCGCAAGTGGACTTGCGCGACAGTGATAGAACATGTGCGGCAGAGGTGATTTTGATCCCTTGTTCATGCCTTTGTCTATTTTTTGATATTTTCTTCAAATATTGAATCACTTTGAGCTCAGATATTCCCCTTTTCTGATCATTAGATTCTATGATGAAAGGAGTGTCAACAACGTGGACTTCGATTCCCGACCAACCGGGATATGTAGGAAACCTCCCCGAGGTGGAAGCCCAATATAAAAGTTTGATACACATCTTTCCCTATCAGACCATGTCCTTATACATCAGCAAGACCATCTTCAGGACCAGGAAATCACTTCCCTTGGGTCTTCTGGGCCACTTCAGTGTAAGTCCCACATCAAATTTGTCCAGGCATCTCTCGCCCAGGTGTCCTTGACACTAGAGGTTAAACTGCACAGTTAGGTCCTTGTCGCATGACCTTAAAAGGTGACGTGTCCCGTCACGTGGCACTGAACTACTTGGATTCCAATTCCTCTCACGATGATACATAGGAAGCCCATATCACAGGTTCGATCCAAACACTCAAGTCGTTATCTATCCCCCCTAGATGAAAATAAACTCCAGAGTGCCCAGTTATGAGGATTCAAACCAGCGTCATCTCAATTAGTCCAAAATCCTCTGAGTCATTAATCCAATGAGGGATGGTAAACCATGGGCCTAAATGATTCTGAATCCCTGGGTTCAGCTGACCATTTCCAACCAGGAGAAATCCTTGGATACTATGCTTGGGTATAAACCAAAAATTTGTGAACATATGAATATATCTTAAATCTATAAGAGAGTCCTGGAATAGGTAATAACTCCCCCAAAAAAGGTGCGATGAGCCCGACTTCCCATCCCCTCGACCAATGTGAGTTTTTAAGAATCACTGGCTGAATCACCCAACGAACGCCTGCTTTTGGAAATATGGTCCACGTATCGTTGGATATGGAACCGTTGGGCATTTCGAAATGAAAACGGTGCACCTGATATGAGTGATTCAGCAGAACCCAAACTTCTCTAATCAACCGTCAGGCCGCACACATCTCCCCCTTGGGTCGAAAAAATGAGAAAATGTTAAGAAATATGTATCATTTACTCAAGGCTAATATTTTATGATAATTCATACTAATTCATGTATTAAATTGATCATTAGGTATGGGAGACACACTTTGGACCAACAATGACTGGTTAAGCCTAGATTTATATATCCCCTAAGTGCATTAGTAGTATCATAATGTGAATTAGTAATTTATCATTAAATAGGTTTGTAACTTTAGTTTTAAACATAATGTGAAAGGCCTTTATAGCAGAGGTATCATGATTCTTGAGCTCATGAAATCTAATAATTAAGCATTTATTTCATTTAAAATTATATTATAATTATCAATAATATTTTACTAATGATATTATACTTTTATGGATTTCGTTATCATTTTATTGATCATATTACATGTGTTTTATATTATTTATATTTTCAAATTGATTACACATTATCTGGTTATTTAAATGGCATGAGTGTTCAATTATTTACCTTTTCATGTTGATTATGACTATTGATTTAGGATAGCTTCCTATTTACTTAACCATTACCAAGAATTTTAGATCACCGTTATTTTTTTCCCTTTCACTAGAATCTATCAATTGTACTGTGATTGATATGTAATAAAATGCTAGAGGTAATAATGTTATTCTCTAAAAATAATTATGTTGTAATTTTTGTTTTCAAATGTAATGCATGACTCAGGTATGTTTGTAGTTTAACCATACTACTAAATTATCCGGACCATTGGGATTTGATTCATTGTATCATATGAAAATGTAATAAAGCAGACTAAAAAACTAAGCTTATAATGTCACATTCTCTAAAAATTAGATATAATAATCCAAATAAAGTTATTTTCTTCAAATGGCATTGACTTAAGTGTTAGCCCAATTATAAGTGTTTCCATACTAATCACCCTTTATTGATGTATATTTGGAAATTATGAACCAATATTTGTTTTTATAGTGTAACTAATACACATTTACCTATAATAACTTGAATTATTTTTGTTCTGGGAAACTTTACTTTCATTAATAATCAATTTTTGTTTGACTATGATTGATATATGCCATATAAAATAATATTTTCATAACTCAATCTAATTTCCTGATTCATAGTTTGTCTCCAGGAGATTAATCTTTAATTTCTTATATTATATCCTATTTATATATTTGGATATTAATTCTGATTCAATTAATTCTTATTGGTTAGTTCTCTTCCTTATTGTAAAATGTAACTGTGTTAAGAATAATTGTCATCCTCTATAATTACATTTTCCCCTCCTTGTCTATAATTTACCTTCCCACCAAAGATAAAATTTTTAACTGAAAACCCAATTAGGAGATATCTCATGTATTTTTTAAATTTCCCTCCTCATATTGTTAGAATAAGGGATGTTCAAATTACTTATGATGTGGTATTTTTACAAAGTTATTTCAATATATCAAAAATATTTTTCCTTTCAAAATAAAATTTTTCATCATTGAATTCTATTTTAATATTTATCTATATAAGGCTATTTTACATGAAGTTATTAATTATTAACCACCCTATAAAAGTTCTTATGTATCACTTATTTTATGTTATTGAAATTGGTATAGGTTTATCTGGTTTATGTGGTAATTTACGTGATACCTTTTAAAATGAAACATGGAACCCATTATTATTTCTCAGTCTTAATGATGCGATTGATAAATAATTTCTTATGGAATACATTTTTATAGTTAATATTTAAGTGATAGGGGATCCCAATATAAACCTAAAATGCATTAGGTTATGTTTCACATCTCATAAGATAATAGTGAAACAAGTTGAGGTTCTTGATACAAAATGGGAAACATGTTGTGATGTCTGATCCACTATAGGAAACAGATTATGATGCCTAATATACTATGGAAAATAGGTTTTGATGCCTCTTCTTATTTTGGAAATATGTAGTGATTCCTCATTTAGAATATTTATTTTCTATGATTATATTGGTTTCACACTATTATGATATGCAGAAATTCTTTGACCATGTATTAGGATTTATGTCTCATGTTTTCACCCTTCTGACATCGATTTATATTTTGGATCATATGAGATTAATTTTTTCTTTCAAATTTCACAATATGAATATTTTTTTATGATTCCATGTTATTTTAATCAAACATACATATCATAAATATATATTCCCATATTCTTATGATATCAACATGGGTAACATGTTGATATGTTTCTTATTATAATACTAAGTGTTTGATCCCACAATTTTTATATGTTACCATTTACTAGGAAATCAGGATGAGTTTAACATACGATACATCTAGTAGAAGAACAAGTATGATTAAAATATGGGGAATTGTAAAATTTTTTTCCAAATAATTAGTTTATATTTATAGTATCCAAGTACATTAAACATATCAATTTTATATATGTTTCTATTATTATGAAATACAATGTTTTAATTGATGATATGATATGAAATAAATAATTTTTTAGCTTGTACTTCCATAGTTGGTAACAAGGAAATTCATTGTTATTTTTGGAGATTAGTTTACTAACTTTTTGTATTATGGATAGATATCCTTATTGAAAATCTTAGATATGAGTGTATATGATGATATCTTGAAATATTAGTAATGTCATGAGTATGTGGTTTTCCTAGAAAAACATCCCAATAAAGATACTGGAAGGTGGATGCAACTATGGTACCGATACATCTTAGGGTAATCCCAATGAAATGGTTTGGTTGAGGATTGATTTAATTATCAATATGTGGCATGATGAGTGGGCTTAATACTACACACCTATCTATACACTCCCTTGGGATATTATTGGGTTTATCATTGATCACTATGAACTAATATGAGGTATTTTTAAGGACCAAGAAATTACATGTAATTTTTTTTAAAATTATTTAGGATTGTTACGGGTTTTTGAAAAATGACATCACTTGATTCTGAGGCCCTTTGTGCCCGGAATGGAATTTTGAACTTCATTTAAGGTACGTTCAGTAAATGTACATGCAACATTTTCTAACTTTTGAACTAGTGCTTGAAATAGAAATCTGAGGACACCGTTGAATCCATAACATTATCATTCTCTTAAGGGGGAATCACTTCAAACATAGTAGGTTGGGTCAGAGAATTAGTTTTGTGGAATTCTAAAAGAATTAAATTCCCAATTACACATTGATGTGTAAACACACCTCATGTAATTAAGGTGATTCACTAATTTCACCATTTAATGAGACTTTTATTGAAAGGGGTTTTAATCACATAACTCACCCTTTTAAATTAAATTGTGTGTGTGGATTTTAGAAACCCACAGAAGAATTCCGACAAAGCACCGATGAAGAATCCTCCCAATGAAGAATGGATGAATCAAACTGCGATCAACGAATGCCGACAGCTTCAACGGAAAAGGCTTCTTCATCCACCACAGCAAAACCCCAATTAATCTCTAGGTATGGGGTTTATTATTTAAGTTTATCTTTGATGAATTAAATTGAAACTACTTGTTAAGATACTAATCCGGAGGGCGCGAGCTAAAAGAACAAGGCCTTGACCCTCCTCCGCTTTATTCTTGTTGCGTTCATTGGGATTTGAATTTTACAACATGACAGAACCTAGAATCTCGAAGCCGTGTAGTGATTGAGGCATCCCGGGAGGCCCGTAGGCAGCATCAGAAGGGAAAACAAACCAACGGAGCTCACCCGATGGCCGGTGAAAGATCCACCAATGCAACACCGGTTCGAGGACACTGATGGAAGCCGAAGCTCGCTGACCGTGGAAGGGGGAATCACCATTTGGTTCCACGATAGACCCAAAGGGGCCGACAACACTTGCCTAGATGCATTGGCGAGGCAACATGCCGTCACGCTTCGTGTTGAGGTGGTCGCGGTTCCAAAGACACTATGGTGGAGAATGGGACCCATGCCCCATGGGTCACACTAGCATGGGCGACACCATGTGGCACCACCGTTTACAATGATCGATGCACCAACGGTCCGTTCGAGTGGTAGATTGTTTGACCCTTCGTACGGGTAAAACTAGCCTGTGGGCCGAGCTAGTCCACTGCCCAGTGGGCAAAACTGATAGTGACCCAGCCCAACTGGGCCGACCCAGGCCAATTCAGGCTTGGATGGGTCAGACCTAGACTATTTTGGGTCGCACCGGTTCAGGCCAATCGGGTCGGACTGGACGAGGACCCCATTTGGGCCCAGATATGGTTAAAAGAATAGATTTTACAAACTAGATGTTCGTTTGAAGATCAGTCTACAAAATTGAAATCCTTAGGATGAGACGGTCCTTTTGAGATACTCCACTTGGGTTTTGGGGAAAATTGGAGTACGATTGGGTTGGATCATACCCGAATACAACTAGGCCCTCAGCCCTAAAATGTTTATAACTCATAGACCGAGCATCCGATTGATGAGTTTTCTATTGCGTAATAACCCTTATGATAAGGATGTCCTTTGGGTTACTCTTTTGTGAGATTTATTAGTAGTTTAGGCCCAATTGATATATAGAGGATCAGATACTACAGAACTCAAGCACACCAAGTGTGGGGAATGTTGTGGCTTGCTGTAATCTGAGTAGTGACCCTGTGTGGATCAACATCATAATGACCCTGTGTAGTTCAGCATATATTGAACCTATGTGGATCAGTATCATAGAGACCCTGTGTGGTTCCCCATCTAGGGACCCTATGTGGATCAGCATCATAGCAACCCTCTGTAGATCAATATCTAGCAACCTTGTATGGATCAGCAGTGCACGACCCGATGAGAACTAGCCTTAGAGTAGCCCATCGTGGATTAACTATATACGACCCTTTTTGGATTAAAAAAGGAATAACTCCCACATGATTTAGTTGAGTAAGCATCCTAAATGAATGAAATGATATAGATTTAGACTAATCATCATTATTCCTGAACTCTAAGTTGTATACTTGGTTAGAGCTGAGTCTTTTTCTTTTGTGCTTTGTGATTGAGATCACGATTTTTGGTTTTTCCTTTGTGGAATTAAGGGAGTCCTTCGGGGGTCTTGGGGTACCTAATAGGTATTTTCATACTCACCCCTACACGAGCTTTGCCCGCACATTGTTGTGTCTTGTGCAGATGGTGAGTAGATCAGCTGTGACTATATGATCTCGGGCCAGGCGGTACACAGAGGTGACTAGTTGATTTATAGAGCTTTGGAGATGAGCTATACCTACCCTATAGGTAGGAACCATGGTCTATTACCTTAGGATCTATTTTTTTTTGTAGTTTTATCTTTTCAGTTTGGGTTGTATTCTGGACCCTTTACATTTAGTACACAGTATTACTACTCCAGTTTTACTTTATTGTTGCATCTTTTCCTGTGTGTTTGAAGGTTTAAAGTAAATTCATTCCCATTTTAGGTAAACACCTTTCCAGTGCTGGTCACCATCCCCTGACCTATAGAAGGTGGGCTTGGGGTACTCACGGCATGGGCCCTAGTGGATGCATCATAATAATGTGGTATTAGAGGATTCAGTTCTACCAAAGAACTAGGACTCTGATATTTCCAATGTAGCAATTGTGTTATGTGTTTTGAGTGTGGTTTTCAATTCAGGGAGTCCAATGTTGGTGCAACGGATGACATATCCCTACACCAAGACAATAAATTCTGATTTCCGACTCGGTGCATGAAAACACTTATTTCATGTGTTTGGGAAATGTTTTACTTTATTTTTGAGTTAGATCACCTGGTATAACATATTAAACATGGCACACATTTATCTTTTTAGGGTGCCACCATGTAGAAAACCAGCCAAGATTTTTGAGAGTGTTCACAATGACGGACCACCGAGCGACGAGGCTTCGGTGTAGGGCCATCTTACTATGTTTCCACCTTCTGGTGGTGTTCTAGAAGCACCACCACTCAGAGAGTAGAAGTTCCCAATAGCCCCACTGACAGATGGTGCACATATACTAAGCGTTTTTTATGATTTTTAGTGGCAGTCGCCTCTGAGGTTTTGTGGAGAGACAAATCCCCAAGAAGCATAATACTGGTTAGAGGCTGTGGCTAGAGTTTTTGACCTAGTTGGGACAATATCAGAGCAGATGGTGGTCCATGATTCTAGCATTTTACAAGGTACAATAAGGATATTGTAGATTCTGAAACTCCAGACACATGAGGAGGTGAAAATCTATTGGTTGGACCTCAAGACCCTCTTCATGGTGGAGTTCATACCAGCAAATTTACACTCCGTGCGTATCTAGGAGATGCTGCACTTACAACAGGGCAACCTATCAGTGGCCCAGTACTTGGAGAGATTTACTGACCTCTCACGCTACTCAAATGACATAGTATGATACCCATTATTCAAGGCATAGAACTTTGAGTGGGGTCTCTAGTGGGAGATCAGTGCGTTCATTATATTTCTGAATATTCCAATGTAGGATGGAGTGCTCAAGTGAGCATTATTGGGGAAGAGATTCTTAGCCAAGCAAGAACCGACGGTGAGAGGCACCTCCAGATTATAGGTGGTCGACTCAGCTGCAGTAGGAAGTAGGAAGATGATGCATATGTCTAAGAAGGCTAGACCCTCCGGTGGATGAACCCTAGGATACAATGTCGGAGGTGCGGAGCTCGCAAGGTAGAGGGGGTCAGCTAGGAAATAGACTGTGCTTCACGTGCAACGGGCATGGTCACACTGCTCGTGACTGACTGACCCTTCATATCAATGAAAAATAGAAAGTCGAGGTACCACCAAGGTAGATGTAGAGATTTAATCAAAGACGTCCGCATGGTGGAAGACGTCGCATAGGAGTAGGTCGTACAACAGACGGTGGGTGAAAATTTGAGGTTTTACTGCCACCACCCCTAGGTGGTCCACCCCGACCACAAGGAGAATGTAAATAGGGATGAGGATAGATACAGACGGCAGAGGCCTATGAACATGACACCCCGGAGAATTTTAGAGGTACGATCTATGTATATTACACCCTAACTACATTACTTATAGACATACGTTTCAGTCACACTTTAATTTCCACGACACTCGTTCGGAGCTCGATGACTTTGATAGAGTTGTTGGATCGATACTTATTATTATAGACTATTATGGGAGAAGATTCAATGATTAAACACTAGTGCAAGAAGTGTGAACTCAATCTAGGAGGTGAGAGATTTTTTGGGGATCTCCTAGTAGCATCGTCGAGGCCTTACAATGTCATCTTGGGTATGGACTGAATATCTACAATCCATGCTCAGATTGACTATTTTCTATGCAAAGTGAAGTGTGTACACAAGGATGGATTCATGTTTTCCTTCATCAGTGAGAGGGAATCCTTTGCAACATAGGATGGAATTTCTCGAAGGAGGGTGCAGCCAATCACTAATCAGTTGTCTAGCCTTACCCTCAGAGCAGTTGACGTGAGGAGTCCGAGTTATCCTGTATTAGTGGACCAGTATGCTAGTGTCTTTCCTGATGATGTTCTGAGACAACCTCTTCAAAGAGAGGTAGACTTCTACATCAACTTGTACCCTGATACAACACTAATATCTATGACAACATATCAGATGGATCTTGCAGTTCCTTGTGAGTTTCTGGTACAACTAGAAGTCATTTAGAGGAAGGGATTCATAAGACCTAGTATTTCTCCAAGGGAATCCCCAATTTTTTTTTGCTGAGAAGGGGGATGAGAGTCTGAGGAATTGTGTGGAATATCGGTGCTTGATCTAGGTGACTGTGAAGAACAAGTTTACAATACCGAGGATTGATAACCTCTTCGACCAGCTAAAGGGAGCTCGACGGTTTTTGAAGGTAGACCTCAGATCCGGCTATCACCAGCTCAGGGTACTAGATGAGGACTTACTAAAGACAGCCTTCAGGTGTCGGTATGGACATTATGTGTTCTTGGTATAGCCTTTATGTGTGACCAATGTTCTGGTAGTGTTCATGGGGATCATGAATAGGATCTTCCAGCCTTACCTTGATCGATTTGTGGTAGTATTTATTGACGATATCCTGATATACTTGGTGTTGGAGGAGGAGCATTCCACACACCTACAGATAGTTCTGGATACAATCTGAGAGAACTATCTTTATGGAATTATCTTGAAGTTCTAGTTCTGTATATGGGAATTCCACTTCTTGTGGAACGTTATCTTAGAGAATTGAGTTGTAGTGGATCCAGTGAAGATAGAGGCATTTCATTTTTCGGAGCCACCCAAGAGTTTGGCCAAGGTATGAAGTTTCTTGGGATTGGCTGGGTACTGCCGGAGATTCGTAGCTGACTTTTCCTGAGTTGGGACACCTTTGCCATCTTTGAAAAAGAAGGTAAACCCCTTAGCATAGATGGAGAGATGACAGTAGAGTTTTCAAGAGCTTAGGCTAAGGCTGACGAGTGCCCCCATGTTAAGGCTATTGGAAGAGGGCTTCGGGTATGTAGTCTACTGCGACACATCCGAGACTAGACTAGGCTGTGTCTTGATGCGTGGGGGAGAAGTGATTGCCAAAAACTCATAGCAGTTGAGACAACATGAGAAGTACTATGATACCCATGACCCGGAGTTACTAGTAGTGGTATTTGTGATGAATATGTGGTGGAACTACTTGATAGGTGAACGATTTACTATAAACTCTGATAACAAGAGTCTTAGGTATATCTTCTCATAGAAGGACCTGAACATGAGACAATAGAGATGGATGATGTTCTTCCAGGACTATGACTTAGAGATAGTCTAAACTCCTAGGAAGGGAAGTGTAGTAGTCCACACAATCAGCGGGAGGTCTGGTTTAGAGTTGCTGAGTGGGGCGATAGATCAGCTAGCTGCGCTGAAGATAACCTTTGTGGAAAGAGATGGAGCAGCTCACCTCCAGTCTATGATGGTCACTCCCCCACTTCTGCAGCAATTTCAGGAGTAAAAACTTGGGGATTAGGAAAATGAGGCCTGATGTGCTCAAATATCATCAGGAAAAGCTTTTGAGGTATTTTTTTGAAGTTAGGGAGCATGTAATCCTCTTTAGAGTATGCACAATGATACCTGTGATGCTTCGAGAGGAGGTGTTGAGGTAGTTCCACATATCTGCTTTGGTGGTTCATCCTAGAGTGGAAAAGTTTTACCAAGACCTCTAGAATCTGTACTGGTGTCAAGGGATGAAGAAAGAAGTGGTGGAGTTCTTATCTCAATTCCTCACATTATATCATGTGGAGTCTGAGCATCAAGTACTATTATGCTTAGCTCAACCACTCGATGTGCCATAGTGGAAGTGGGATGGTATCTCCATGGACATTGTGATAGGGCTACCACGTACGTCCATGGGCCATGATTCCATATGGGTGATCTTTGACTGACTCACCATGTTGGCCCACTTTATACCGATATGATAGGAGGGATCATTAGAGAGATTGGGATTCCTCTATATACAAGATATGTTATGACTCCATGGGGTTCCTTCGACAATCATCTCAGATCGTGACACTCATTTTACATCCTATTTATTGAGGGGATTTCATGAGACATTCAAGACTGAGATACCCTTGAGAACCACCTTTCACCCTCAAACATATGGTAAGATGTATTGGTCCATACATACACTCGAGGACATTCTTCGTGGTTGTGTTCTTGATTTTGGTTGTAGTTGGGAGGACCACCTACCCCAGCTGGAGTTCGCATACAAAAACAGTTACCACACCACCATCGGCATGGCTCTGTTTGAGGCCTCTTATAGGCGATCGTGCAGATCACCCCTTTGCTAGACAGAGCAAGGGGAGTCAGCATTTATGGGTCTAGAGTTGGAACAGGCTACCAGAGAGAAGGTGTATATCATGCATGAGTAGATGAAGACTACACAGATCCGACAAAAGTCTTATACCGATAGGAGGTGGATACCCTTGGAGTTTGAAGAGGGAGACCATGTCTTCCTATGGGTCTCACCCCGATGAGGATTACAAGTGTTTGGACTGGGCCGCAAGCTATCTTCGATGTTAATCAGACCCTTTCAGATCCTCAACAGAGTAGGCGAGGTGGTTTATCATCCAGATGCATAGGGTTACTAATGTTTTTTATGTTTTGTAGCTGTGGATGTACGTTAAGGGTCCATCACACGTAATCAACTGTGGAGAGATGGACATCAAGGATGGGGTGAAAATTTTAGAGTTTTTAGTGGGAATAGAGGATCGAAAAGACCGAGTCATTCATGGGCAGTTGATTCCTCTGGTGCGAGTTCATTGGTAGCACGAGAATCTATTGGAAAGAAACGAGGAGTGGGATGCTTATATATGAGCTCAGTACCCCCATTTGATTCTTTAGTATTATTGTATTTTTCACGGACAAAAATACATAAATTGGGGAGAATATAAGGACCCAGAAATTCCATGTAATGTTTTTATTAAATTATTTGGTATTCTTCTAAGTTTTTAGAAATTGAAGGCACTTTATTCGAAGGCCCAGTGTGTCCGGAATGGAATTTTGAAATTTATTTACGGTACGTTTAGTAAACATACGGGTCAAATTTTCTAAATTTTAAACCAGTGCTCAAAATTGAAATCATAGGACACCGTTGAATCCACATTGTTGTGATTCACTTGAGAGAGGCTTCACTTTTACCGCAATAGGTTAGTTGAAAAATTTATTTTTGCGGACTTTTGAAAGAATAATAAAATAACATGTTAGGTTATTTTATTCTTCCTTCAATCAATTGAGTAATGGTGGCGAGACCCATGAAGATGGTCAGGAATCTAATGAAGGACATTAAATGCCCGGTTACACATTGATGTGTAACCATATCTAATGTAATTGAGGTGATTCATTAATTGCACCATTTAATGAGCCATTTTTTGAAATGGGGTTTAATTTCTTAACATACCCTTTTAAATTAAATCATGGGAATGAGTTTTGAAAACCCATGGGAGAACTCCAACGACGTGGCAATGAAGAATCCTCCCAACGAAGAATAGAGGAATCGAACCGAGATTGACGAATGCCGATGGCTTCCATGGACAAGGATTCTTCATCCACCACCATGACATCCCCAATGAATATTGGCGTAGGGGGTTTATTATTTATGCTGATCTTTGATGAATTAAATTTCTACCACTTGTTATGATACAAATGTGGAGGAACAGGTCAAACAATCAAGGTCGAGACCCTCCGCCGCATCATTCTTACCACATTCATTTGGGGAAAAAATTTCTAGCAGGAAAGAACCTTGAATATGAGAGCCACAAAATGACAGAGGCATCTCAGGAGGACTGTAGTTGAAAGAGGAAGGGAAAATGGAACACCAAATCTCATCCGGTTGCCCACTAAAGACTCGCCGGCGTGGCACCGGCGACCGGTGCTCACTGGCCGCGGAAGGGGGTGGCGCTGCTTGGTGCAGCGGTAGACCTGATGTGGTGGCTGACACTCAGCTAGCCACATTGGTGAGGCAGCACACTGCCGCGCTCCCCGGTGAGGTGGCCATGACATTGAATCCGCTACAGAGGCGAAGGGGACCTGCATCCCGTGGGTCCTAAAGAGAGGGGCAACACCACGAGGCACCGCTGTTTTGGAAGACCTAAGGGACTAGTAGTCCATTCGAGAGGTATAACGCATGACCGTTCAAGCGGGTCATGCCAACTAGTGGGCTGAGCTGGTCCACTACCTAGAAGGCCGAGCCCGCCATGGCCCAACCTAGCAGGGGCGACCAGGCCCGTTTGTGGCTTAGAAGACCGAGCCCACCGCGCCCAGCCCAACAGGGATGGGACAGGCCTGTTCGGGCTAGGGTGGGTCAGACCTAAACCAAGGCGGGTCAGACCCAGACCAGGGTGGGTCAGACCTGGGTCGGGTTGGGTTGGCTCATGCCATGTTGGGTTGGGTTGGTCCGACCAGGTCAGACCGAACCCGAACCACTTTTGGGACAAGATACGCTTAAAAGGTCGTATCTTAGACACTAGGTGTCCACTTAAAGAACCATCTATGGCATTGGAGTCTTTGGGATGAGATAATCCTTTTGAGACACTCTACTTTGGTTTTGTAGAATGTTAGAGTAAAGAAGGGTTGGATCGTACCCAAATCCAATTGGGACCTCGGCACTAAAATGCCTATAAATCACAGACCGAGCGTCCAATTGACTCGTCGTATATTGCATAAGAACACTTACGACTTGGAAGTCCTTTGGGATACTCTTTTATGGAACATCATAGAAGTTGAGGCATGCACAATATCTAGAGAAGAAGATACTATATAACTCAAGTCCATTGGGTGCAGGGAATCTTGTAGATGGATGTCATCTGAGTAGCGACCCTGTGTGGATTAACATGATAGAGACCCTGTGTGGATTATCCTCTAGAGACCCTGTATGAATAAGCATTCTAGAAACACTGTTTGGATGAAAATATAGAGACCCAAGTTGGATCAACACCATAGTGACCTAGTGTGGATCAAAATTATAGGGATCATTTATGGATTAGCAATGCATGACCTGATGAAGACCAGCTTTAGAGTGGACCGTCATGGATCAACGATATACGACCCTGTGTGGATAGAAAATGGAACAAATCCAACATGGTTCAGTTGTAGAAACTTTCTAATGGAATAAAATGATATAGATTTAGATTAATCATCTTTATTCCTAATCAATAAGTTGTATAGATGGTTTGAGTTGAGTCTTTTTCTTTGTGATTTATGATTGAGATCATGTTTTTTGGTTTTTCCTTTATGGAATTCTAGGAGACCTTTTGGGGTCTCAAGGTCGATACTGGGTATTGTTATACTGACTCCTGCATGGGATTTTCCCACACCATGTTTTGTCTTGAGAATATGACGAGAAGATCAACTGAGACTATAGGATCTTGGAACAGGTGGGACACAGAGGTGACTGGTAGACATAGAGTGCTATAGAGACGAGTTGTAGCTACCCTTCAGGTAAGATCCTTGGATGATGATCTCAGGGGATGTTTTATATTTTTTTGTAGTTTTATCTTTTCAGTTGGGCTTTTATTACGACCCCTTGACATTTAGTACACACTTTTACTACTGGAGTTTCACTTCGTGGTTGCATCTTGGTCTGTGTGTTTGAATGTTTAAAGGCAGTGCCTTCCCATTTTAGGGATACACTTTTCTGGTCCTGGTCTCTAACCCCTGGATACTGGAAGGTGGGCTTGGGGTAGTCACGACACGAGTCTTGGGGGATGTGTCATGACATTATTTATTTCCTAGTTAATTAGAAGAATTTTGTTCAGAATTATAAGATAACAAGAATTAAAGTAAACTCGGTGAAATTAAAATTTATATTGTTTGAAAAAAGGAATTATATGATAATTTAATGGTGTAAATGGTTAAAAGTTTTTAGTTTTGAATCCCTTTTACATTATTGATTTTGATAACCCCCTATGATTTTTAATGTCCATCACCCATGTTAACCCTTTGTATTTTGGAAGTGCTATAGCTAGGAAGAACCAAGTTAATAATAGATGTCATGGACAATGCATTAATTTTTCTAAAGGTTAATTATATGTGATAAAAGATGTTGTCGAAAATATTATGGTTATTATCAGACAAAAATATTGAGTTATGATTAAAAAAACGAGTCTTCATGAACATATAAACCCACTAAAAAATTAAGTATGGGTTTTCATAGAAGATCAGTGATGAAAATGATAATGTAAAGAAGATTAAATTTCCTTTCATGAAACAATACGGGAAGAGACTCCTAGGGGAATGTATCAGTTGAACTGGATTATTTTTTATTTGTTGTAAACGAGGAAATCATGCAACATTATATTGAGGATAAATAAATATTTTAGTTAACATACTGAAGAATATTAATGTTTTTCTTAATGATCCACAAGCAGTTCGATGGTTTAGATGTGAGGTATTTGGGAACTATAAAAAATATTGAAATGTTCCATGGGATTCAGATTAAAATGAAAAAAACATACTATATAATGGGATCAAGGAAAATCCTATGTAATGAATAATATCTAAGTAGATAGTTATAACTATGTGGTGATATGTACCCTTATTCATAAGTATATATATGTAGATATATCATGTTTTTTATGTTTTCACCCACTATTAGCTATTAAAATAAATACACAAGGTGGTATAATTATTATATTGATTTTATATGAATGTTATTCATGGATTGTGGTATTATGATTCATGAAAGTTGTATTATCGTTCCTTTAGTTAAATTTAATGTGGTTTTTAGAATGGATTTGTGTATTTACATAGTGTAAATATTATCTAGAGAAAGGAAAACTCATTTAATATTAAATTATAATATACTATCTCTGAAAGGATGATAATAAACACCCATTATAAATAACTTTTATAATGTGGGTCATGATCCCTAATAATGGTAGTCCCTTAAACAAAAAATGTAAAGAAAAAACTCAATATTAGGGATAAGACCATTCTGAGAAAGAGATATATCTCTCATGTTGGTAATGATTATATCACTAAAGAAATTATATCCTGAGTTGTCTCTATAATTAAGATTCAATTTTGTATTTCTATGGGAATGTGATAATTTAAATAGAAAAGATGTAATTTATTTATGTGAGAAAATGTAAAACCTGAGGTTTTTAGGAAGCATATTCTTTCTATAAACTATATGTTTATAATTATAAACTATTTTTTATTTTTTATTTTATTTTTTCAAAGGAACTAAAATATTTTAGTTGAAAATACATATAATATGGGGATTAAAATAACAAAAAATTATTATTTATTTGTAAAATGTTACAAAA
Organism: Viscum album; assembly: GCA_963277665.1. Taxonomy (NCBI): domain Eukaryota; kingdom Viridiplantae; phylum Streptophyta; class Magnoliopsida; order Santalales; family Viscaceae; genus Viscum; species Viscum album. The sequence goes on from OY728119.1 coordinate 639,920,471, forward strand.
AAATCACATAAAAATAATAATTATACATCATGGATGATTAAATACATTAACATATTAAAAATTATAAGAGGAAATAAATTAAAAAGAATAATATCCTTAAACTAGAATCTACCATGGACCAACATTTATTTTAAGAATAAACATTATTATAACAAAACTAACAATGATAAAGGATAAATCATGTTGTGAGATCTAAAATTAAAACTCTAGAAAAGGGAAGTGTGAATGAAATATGTTAATTAAGGTTATATATATATATATATGACTGAGATTTGGTTATTATAAATACAGTTATTACAAACTGGTCACTGAAGATATGGTCATTGTAGATATGGCCACCATAGATATGGCCATTGTACATATATCTACTATTTACACTAAATTCATGCATTATTAAGTGTTAAATATAAAATAACATAACTCAAAATGAAATAAAAAAATGGTTTTAAAATATGATATATATGTATATATTAGGGTTACAAATAAATATAAATACTACATTTATTAACATATTATATGGTATATATATAAAATTAAAATAAATATTTTTATATTAATAGAGTAGTAAAATAGAATTCTAGAATATAAATAATCAATTTTTATAGTATCTGTTAAAGAGTACTAAGTATGAAAGTAATATTTATTTTTTCCGATAAATGTTTTGAAATTTATTTTATATTTTATCCCATGAGATTAAATTGGTCTCTTTAAAATATTATTATATGTTAAGTAATGTATTTACATAATTCAAATTATGGATTGACATGAAATAATATTAAAAGCACATAATGATTAAAAATACTATTTTTCTATATAAAAGTAGTTTTTTGTGATATTTTTCATTCTAATTATATATATATATATATATTTAATTAGATAAAATTAATATATTTTTTTAATTTATAAGGTAAAACTTATCATAGGCTGATGTTTTGAGATTCAGTAGGATCATTTGATTTTTAGGTGAATAGTGTGATGTTCTATTTTTACTAATATTGTGACTTTTAGGCCATTATTAATATATAAGTATGAATTAGAATCCTGTGAAAAAATTTTATTTATAAATTTTTTATTTATTGATATTATATATTTTAAAATATTTATTATTGTTTTAAAACCTATGATAGATATTTCAGAATTCAAAAATATTATTCTCACAATCATTTTATTACATTATACATTTATTATATTAAAATTATTTTTAACACTTTTAGAAGTTGAATTAGGAAAAATTTAATTGAAAATATTAATCCATTACTCCAAATTATTTAATAAGAATCTATTTTTTAATTATATATATATATATATTAAGTAACATTATTTAAAAACTATTTATTGTAGTAAAAGCTAAAATGGTTAAAATAATAATTCAAGCGTTAGAGGAATTGAAACTTGTTTAAAAATAATGAATAATTTTTTTTGAGGATTTCATGACCTTATATCTTCCTTAAACCATTATTTCTCAAATTTTTGATCCAATTTCTTTGAGATTTACATCAAATTATTGAAATATTTTTGGTATTTACAAATGTTTCATCCCTTTTCATTTATAAAAGGGACACTCTTCTCCTCAGTCCCCCTCACCCCAAAATCCACAATTTTTTGCCCAAAATTATACCAAATCAATCTTAAAAATATTTATCCCCCATTAATATGTAATGTTCTTCTAAAAGGCCACCCCTCAAAGGCTTATCCCCCTTCATAAATGAGATAAACAAATATGTGATGCATGAGTTCCTAACATCTCTTTCCTAATTCTATATCAATTTTTACACTATTTATTTTTATAATTTTATTAAACAAAAATAAAATTATGACATGTATATCCTTATTAAACTAATATTTAAATATAAAAATGGTACTAGAATAAACACCTCTTCTCTTTTCCATTAATAAAAAGAATACGTGAAACGTGCGTATGTGCATATGTGCTGACTACTAGCTCTATGAATAAACAATTTAATTTTCCATAACCATAAAACCTATCTAGTCTAAAAAATAAATTTAATATATAATTATTTTCTAGATAAATTATTTATTTTTTAATTATAATCCATATTACATCATTCATGATTCTAGCATGATCAACAAAGTTGTTGTAGTCAACTGCCACATCATCTCCACAAAAGATTATTGAAATTCCAGGATACATTCAAACATTACCCCCTTCCGGGTGAGTGCTGTCATAGATGAAGCTAGTAATGAAAAATCCTGAATGAACCTTCGATAATACCCTTACGGGCTAAGAAATCTATTCAATTCAAACACATTCTTCAGTTGTTCCCATGACATGACCACACTGATCTTATCCGGGTCCATTCAAACCCCTCACTCTGAGATGACATGGACCATTAACATCACTTCCCAAATCTAGAGAGTTCACTTTGAGGACATAGCTTAAAGATGATGATCCCACATAGTTCCCCACACAATCTATAAATGATGATAATGATCTTCTTCAGATTGATAGTAGACTAGTATATCATCCATAAATACCCCAATGAAAGTGTATGTATACTGGTAGAACACCCTATTCAGGAACTCCATAAAGTCCTCATAAGAATTTATCAATCCAAAGGGCATGACCAAATAATCAAAGTGGTCAGACGTTATTCAAAAATCCTTTTTCGGGATATGCCTCTTTTATCCGAACCTGGTGGCAACCAGAATGCAATTTGATCTTAGAGAACCACTTTTCCCCTTTAAACTGGTTGAAGAAATAAAAAATCCATTGAAAAAAGTATTTATTCTTGATAGTTACCTTATTAAGGTTCTGGTAGTTGATGCACATCTAGAGAGACCAGTTGGCCTTTTTCTCAAACAAAATAAGAGTAACCAAAGGAGAGATGCTAGGGCGAATGAACACTTTGGATTAAAAATCATCCAGCTGTATCATTAATCCCATAAATTATGTGGGGCCATATGATATGAGGTTAGAGATATAGGTTGTGTTACAGGTTCCATATAAATCAAGAACTCCACATCCCGCTCAGGGGTATGCCTGAAAAATCAGTAGGAAATACATCTTGGAACTCATAAAACACATGAGGTAATCCACACACATGAGCATAACCACCATCCTCTATCTTGAGCGATGATAGTTGAAAATAAATATTACCCAAATATAGGAGTGAGGTTCATCATGACCTAACCAAGGATCCAATTCCCTAAGGAAAACCTAATGACTTCCATGAGGTTCCTGGAAACTAAATTCCCGCTGATAATAATCAATATGAACTTAGAAATGAACCATCCATTCCATTCCAAGGATCACAAAAAACATGTACACATGCAAGACCATGGAATCTCATTTCATCTCATCCCCTAACATGGAAAACACACATGATGGGAACCTATAGCCCTACTCATTCTTCTTTTCCTAACAACATCATAGACTCCAACACAAAAGATAACAATTCGGTTGGAAAATTAAATTGGTTCACAAGATGGGAAGATATAAAAGACAAATACACACCGATATGGAATTGAATAGAAGATTAAAAAGATGTAATCCAGATGTGACATTGAACATTTGAGGGCCCAAAATCCTATCCGACTGGTGCCTTCTGCATAACATGAAGATTCGTGGTATCTATCTGATTTTTCCCATGACCACTGGCCTACGACCCTGATTTGAGATGAATCTAACCAGAAAAAGATATAGTGTTGCCACCATGACCACCAAACTAAGATCCCACCATCCTAGATGGTTCTGACTGAGCTATTATTAAACTGGAAGCCACTGACACATCACCTACTGGATAAAAATGTGTACCAATGTCAAATCACTACATGTTCCAAAACACGCTACAATGATAACATGGTTTGGGAGGAGATATAAAAAATGGTCAAGTGTGTCCCACCTTTCTGCATTGGTGGCACACAACGAACCAAACATCAAAATCCATAGAGGAAGTTTCCCTAGATGGCTGTCTTGAGATACTACAACCATTCTTCCCTTTCTCCTCAAGATTCCTCTTCTTTTCCAAAGAGCTAACACTTCCCATTACTGACATATCCTCAATGCCACCCGACCGACAATTACAGTCAATCTCCACCATAAAAGATCTGTAAACTACTTCAACATAAGGCTTCACTTTGATCAAGAAGTCCTGAGTGTAGATCTTTGGCTGTAAGCCATTTTTGAACCTCTGAGATTTCATCTTCCCATTAGAGACTATCTCTGTGGAATACTGAACCATCTCATCCAAACCTTTGGCATCCTCCATCACAGAATATCCCCCCTATAAAAGATACATGAACTCCCTATATCTAGAATATTCTAAGAACCCAGGGTTGTAATAGTCATTGAATACCACCTTGAAGTCTTTCTAGCTCATCTAATCATACTTCCCAGCAGGTGTCACAATGTCCCACCACCTTTGAATAAGAACATCTAGAAAAAAATGAATCACACTTCACCCTGAACTCTTCAAGAGTGTCTAGGAACTTGAACATGAGATCGATCATCTCGATCCATTCCTACAATTCTTGGTGTTTAGAGCTACCTCAAAAACAAGGCGGTTTATTCTTCATGAATTACTGGGATTTATCCTTCCCAGAGCCATGGGTTAGATTCCCTAACTGGAGCAAGATCTGGACCTGATCCCTATCCCAGATCCTAAATAGCTCTAACCACAGAATCATCCAACATATAATCAAGTGTTGAGGGAGAAATATCTCAGGATCCATTCTTTAATTGTAGGGGAAATTTTTATAGATTTATGTTGCTACAAGAAGAAATAGTTTAATAAAAAAAATCATTAATTCAATAGATCTAAAAAATCTCACAAAGAATAACGGACATCATTAAAACATGCATTCCAATCAATACAATGACTAAACCACTTCACCCACACCTAGCCTCCACACATAGTCTACATCTTGCACACCCCCCCAAGAGGGGAATCCAAACCAGAATCCCAACTTCCCATAGTGAATTGAGGTCTGTCACGAGGTGTGCTGGTTAGGAATCCTACTCACATCAAGAACTCTGAGCCCCGATAATCCAAGATCATGTCTAACAAGATTCATCCCAACTCACATGTCCTAAATATTTAAAAATCATATGATAACATTTTTTCATGAACAAATCCAAGTATCCATCTGACCCGGTGCCCGAACCAGTCCGTGGCAGGGTCCGAAGGGTGTTCCCAATTTACACGGGCTGACATAAGGTCCCAGGTATCAATACAAGTAGGCGGGAACGATTTTCTCAAATATAAAAACATAAAAAATCCAAAATATAAAATAAACCTAATCTAGAAAAACCAAACAAAAAAAGACTTTCTAGGGATCTAGGTTTAGGTATGCAAGTAAAAATAAAACCAAAAGATAACTACTAAAAAAGGGAACCATGAACCATATCCAAAAAACCACCACAAGGAAAGGGAATCATCTCCTTTAAGCCATCACCACACCACCACCCAAGAGGATCACTAGCATCCCAAAATACCATCACCAAAGGATTTACCTTTATGTATAATAAACATAACCAAGTCTTCTTACACCTAGGTGTGTAAGTAGGGTGTGAGATGATGCCCAGTAGTATTCCACCCAAAAATATTCCATGCTCTAAATTTTAAATGAAAAATAATCTTTCAGGTTTAGTAAATGAAAGGAAGTTCTAGAAAAATTTAAAGGAAAGTAGTTTTAATTAAAATAAAATTTAAAGGAACAAAATTTTAAATGAAAACCCCTTTATCCTTATAAAGACAAAAAACAACACCATATTACAACCATGATAACATCGTTATCAAAGAGAACTAGTATGGGAAAGGGCCTTTGAGTATTGGATAGAAAATGGGACCCTAGAACCACGTGTCTTGGTGTAAAGTGGTATAGGAACCACAACAATCCACGATCTCATGCATGATCCACTAGAGAGGAGAATCATCCAATATTTGAGTGGTCTTTGATCGAAATCAATGTTTAGTTAGTGTTTTTATATTCAATCTAGCTATGTGAAACTGGGATTTAGCCTCTTCTACATCACTAGAACATAAGTCCCAGTCCACCCGCCTAGATACCTAGGATTCCATTAGTGCTCAATAAATTTTACCATGTTACAAGATACACCACAATCACACACAATATCCCAAAAAGTCATTACACACACCAAAACCTACAATGTTCATACCCAAAACCACTTTCAAAAACCAATTCACCACAAAACCATTCCAAACACGATTCACAATCCAAAAACAACTTAATATAACATTTACTCAATTCATAAAATATTTCAAATGCACACAATAAGGAATCACTCCAATAATACCCCAATTTCACATTCCAATTCCCTTATAAAATCAATTGCATATCAAATCACTTCAAAAACTACTTCCACACTACATTTATAAATCAAAAAATATGTTAATGAAAACAAGAATGCCTAAAACATTCATTAAAAAAATGTTTAGATAAATAATCATCTATCTTTGATATGGAAAACCCCAAATAAGGTGTGAAATTTTCACCACACCTCAACCACTCCACAGGGAAGAAACGTTGAGCCCTAAATAAAAAGAACTATCCAAAAAGATCAAGAATAAACCATAAAATCAGAACCCTAATTCTAGAGAGAAAGAAACCCCTAATATAAGAGAGGTAACCCCAGAATAGATGATGAAGTAAGGAGATGAGACCCTTAATTGATGATTTTTTTAAGAAACACACCAAATATGGCCCAAAAATGGAGTCCTAATGGAGGAGAAAGGAGGGTGAGGTGTGCATAGGATAGGAAAATATGAGGGAGGATAAAAATGGTGCGATATGTGGGGTCAAATGTGAGAGTAGAGTGAAGAAAAATCAAAATATTAATGACCTAGAAGATCCGCATGGTTAGTCCGCATGGTTTGGAAAACCATGTTGTAACCGTGAAGATCATTATATCTAGACCGAGAACTCTGCAGAGTTACCTTGTCTATGGTGCAAAACCATATAGAAGCCATGTGATAGGTTCTGTCTCCCACCCCACAATTTCATGGGTGGGTGCATGGTTACTAATAACAGTGCACCAATCGTGCGTAAGGCTATGCCCACCCAAACATTCCATTTTCTTCCAAAATTTCAAAGGAAACCCAAGGAGAAATGATATAAAAAATAAAATAAAATAAAACCTGAAAAAGAGATCACTGATGTGACACTAGCTCTATTAAGAGAAGGTTATATCTATTGTGTGGAAAGTCAGTGTGCAAAAAAATAGATAATTGTTATGTATAATGAATTGTCCCTAAAATACTACCTGTATTTACCTCTAAATAATGAGAAATTCAAGATAGATATCTTCATTAATTAAAAATTATTTATCAAGAAATAATGATGAAATAAATTTGATTCACTATGCTAGCACCCAGAGATTGAGTGGCCTTACTCGGAGTTCATAGGAGTACATGTGGATCACTTCCAGATGGATTCTATCCTTGGATCCTTACATCATAATAAAGATAATACAAAAGGGTATTTTTGAATGATCTCCACTCATAAATGAATAATGTTCCGAAGCCCAAGTATTAATTTAGTCTTATATTGAATAAATTAATAGTAAATTTGATGTGGAAGATACTCTCTCATGGTTTCAGGTAATGATAATTAAAATAATGTTTCATATATCTCCCCACAAGGCACACATTCACTATTCCAAGAAAATTTAACTCGGTGATGGTGCATGAGGGGGCTTGGGGTTAATCTACTTCTATTGTCCCTATGTATTTTTGAGGAATCCCTCCTTGATTCTTGGTTTCATATTAAATATATAACTTATATTCCTCGTTTGCTTCCCTTATTCCCTTATTTTATTTTTTCACCTTTTCTTGTTATTTATTTAGTAAAACCCTAATGTATAGATATGATGATTTATCCTTAAATTATTGATGTTAGGTAGTGAATATAAAGTTTTTAGTATAGTTCTTATAGTTTCTGAATGTTTAATTGAATATGCATAAGTATTGAGGTAGGTGGATTCATGCCATTGGATTTTTATTGAACACAGTGGTTGATTTGGAATTTTTAATCGGGATTCAATAAAATTAAGGTTATTTTATGATTTATTATAGGTTTATGAAACAATTTTTAATGAATTTTTTAATTTAATTCAATGCGATGATTCTTATGCCTTATATTCGACAAAATTACGAAGTTGGTTTTTGTGTGTACATTGATTAATTAATTAATTTTTAGAATTTATAATTCCTTGTGATTTTTTATATGTCTAAGGTATTTATTGTCATAGTTTCATGTTTCTTTTACTTTCGATGATTTACCATATTGAAATATTTTATTTTGTTAAATGGTTTGAATTGGGTTTTCTCTTTTTCTACCTTATTTCTTACTATGAGTATAAGTATATATATGTAATTATGAACTTATATATATATATATATCATTCTCTATGTTTATTGTAAAACCCCAAGATTTTTTTTAATGAATACTATGTTTAATAGTGTTCACCAGACAGAACCTAGGGCATAAATAAAATGTGAAGAAATATTATTTAAATGCGATTGTTATAACCTAGACATTTCATTAACTTTTATGAATAATAATAATCGATTTGTGAACAATAAATAGAAATAATATTTTTAATATATATAATTAATTAATTCAAAAAAATTCACATTCATCTAATTTTTTTCTACATGAAATGTATATGAATAAATTGTATTAGGGTAAATTTTTGATATTATTCTGAAATGGTTTATTTTTTCATGAGTAATGAAACATAAATATTTCATAAAAAATATGAATTTTATTAAAATATAAAAATATAATAATAACATGAAATTCTATAAAATTTTTTTATAGAAAACATATATGTTTAACAATAAATATAATTAAAAAAAATGCAATGTTAAACTTAGAAATATAATCTTGACATTTTGGAAATCTAAGGAATTATTTTGTTTAAATAAAAATTGTTTTTGTTCATCTATCTTAATCTAGAATATACAAGGTTACTTTTGGTCTTTTTTTGGTTTAAAGAAATAATTATCATTTCATTGAACATAATATGATTAATTCCATTGGAATCATCATTATAAATTATTTTACTGTAAAATAATTTTTATTCTTAAAATACACATTTTTCAATATAGGGTTTTCATTGCATTGTTCACAGTTATATTGAAAACTAATTTTAACCAATTCTGAAAATATAATCTGGAAAGTGTCATCCATATTTTGAATCTAGATAACTAATATTATGTTATAAGGTTCACATGCTTTTTGGTTATGATAAATACTTAAAATAGTAAAAAGTTGATACCACAGTTAGGATTAAAACATATTTTCTAGGGGGGGGGGAATAAGTGATAAGGGTAAAAATGTCACTTAAACCTATTTAAATATTATTTTTCAATGATATTTAGAATTTAGAATATATTATTATTTAATTCCTGTACATTTGGTGAAACATTCAAAATAAAATGGCTTTATATTTGTTTATATCTTTTAAGTAATTCTATGTGTGTCCCTACCCTCACTTATAAAATAAATCCTTTTATCCTCTCATATTCACAATCATAGATCCCTAAGATTATCCATTACCTATAAAAACAATCCTAGATTCCTTTTAATCTTTTTAGACCTTCTTTTCTTACCAAATTACCATCCAAAGAAGGTTTAGGTTTTAATCCAAATGATGTCTCGCAAAGAAGAGGTAATCATATTTAGCAATTCATTAAAAGTTTATATATTCTTATACTTAATATATATATATATTGTATTAATACTAAAATAATGATTCAGGTATCATCAATACACTGATATGTTATTATAATTATGTTAAAACCTTTTTATTCCTCCATTCCATTATATTAATATGGAAAACATTGCTCGTGCGTGCATACAATCCATCGTCTCCATGTAGTTTTGAAATTCATTATTCATCACCACTTTATGTCGATGATTATAAAGATAAAAATAATGAATATATATGATATTTATTACATAATTATTCTTCTATAATTATAATATCTTATCCACTATCTTAACTTCCCATATATTAGTATATGATAACGTCACTTGTGCGTACGTGTACACTACTTCATCCATCAAGTGCTGTGATTCATTCTTCATTTACACTTTACATGTATGGTACTAAGGGAAATTGTAATGAGTATATAATATATTTATTATGTAACACCCTAAACTAAACCATTAAGTTTGTACTAAACTTCCACAGGACATCATGTGTGCCTCCTCATAAGAAAGAGGCTTCCCTCTAGTAGCAAGAGTCTAAGTCCATTAGTAGATAGAAAATACAATCTGTACAATTCATAAAAAAACATGAAATAAAAGATAATATAATAAATAACCAAAGTAAATATATGGATAATAATAAATGGTGTATAGGTTCTATGAAAAATGGTATCCCCAAGTGGAACGCCAAACATGAGTATGAGAGACAACTGATAAATAAATAAATAAATATTAGGGTCATCCAAATACTGTTCAGATCCTGAAACTACTCTAACCCCTCTGATAAGACATCCACCATAGGGACCTTACCATTCATCAGATCCCTTGTCATGAAATCAACAGTCATAATAAAATGCATGAGTAACGTGTGAGTACAATACAGAGTAAGACAGATCCAATACATCCTTAAACATTTGTTCTCAATTAAATAAGTGTATTCCATAATAAAAAATAAATGCACAACAAGAATAGTAATAAAAAAAATTTGAGTGGCCGTGTGATAACCAAGCCACTAAAAACCCTAGATGTACCAATTTTGGCTCTATGCTACATGTAAATTCATAACAGATGTATGGTGTAACTAATCAAGACATATGGATAGTGAATCAATATCTTTGAAAAACTCATGAAATCATTCATACATTAAAGCCTGGTATTTCGTAGGCCTCAAGCATGAGATGATTCTAAACATCTAATAGGAATTGAGGGGAATTTATAATTTACTAGTCCATAATAAATATGAATCTTATCATACATTCATTGATTGCATCGTCGACATGGATCAATGAAATCATTATATCTCCATATTATTCTCTAGTCCATCATCTTCTACATCACTAGTAGTGCGTACTTCCCATATAAGGGATAATTATCAAACTACAGTCCACCTGTTCTGAGAACCAAGAATGATACATCCAAAAAATGATATCTTTTATACAAGTTGATCATATCATCACAAGAATAAAGTTACAACACAGAAAACTTGTGAACACAATAAAACCTGGAAATAAGATACCTTTCTAATACTCATGGATTCAAGATGATAATATGTAGACCCTTATTTCTTATATTACTATTACATAAATTTAAAGATAAAAAAAATAATAGTATTATAAAACCAGCATCCAAAGGTTTTGTTTCATGTATATATTTGGATGAAACACAAAATTTACTTAATAAGACCTAAGAATTATTTAATTCCTTCTAATCTAGCTTATCAGTGGCCCTCATTTTCTCCTTAGTACAAGTAATCACCAGAGGATATACTTCAATGAAAGGGGTGAGCTAAAAGATCAGTAAGATGATAGATAAGAACATGGATCAATATAACATGGGTGAGAATAATCATTATCATCATAACATAAGCATGTGATCATCATCATATTGAAGATAAAAAGTATTAGATAAAGGAATGGAATGGGGTATTGCAAACAAATGAAATAGTGTGTATTTGTAGTTAAATAACAAGAATTGTTGGGAATGAAGCTAGCATCATGTTCACACATATTTCACTTTATCTCAAGACATACATCACATTACCCAATTCATTATAGAACTATATAATTTTACGTTCACCCATCACATCATATGATTTATATAATCATGCATTTCACATGCAACATATATCAATATTAGACAATAAAATATCCCATGGAAAGGAATGGGGTTTATTAGAATACATAAATGAATAAAAATTGGGGTTCCCAAATAAAAAATGTAATAATGTAATTGGTATAATAATCATAAATCTTTAATGTAGAATAAATAATCTCGAGAGAAGTAAAAGACGTTTTTTTAGAAGGAAGAGTAATTTTGAAAAAATATTCACATTCTTCATAAATCCATATTTGAAATGATTATATCCTATAAAATAAATAGGAAGTAAAAGAAATGATATTTAAGTAACATTAATGGAATATTCATACAGAAAATTGAGTGAGAGAGGGAAAACTGAAAGGAAGAGAGTTTGGTTTGAGAATCCCCTTACCTTATTATTGAATTCTTTCTTTACTTTAATATCATAGATAATAAAATTATATTCATTAATTAATAAATACAGAACCATTTATACATTTATTTTATTTTTTATAATTTTATTAAGTTTTTTTGGCCATTTTTATGAGCTATAGTGTTCGATTGCATTGTTTGAGAGAGTTTATTTTCTTGATTTTCATGATCGGTTCACTTGTATTCATGTATGGAAGATCACGTAAAATAGAGATAATAATATATAATTGATATTATATGTTATAAATGAATTTAAATTATTTTTATTGGTATTATATATTATTATTTTCCCAATAATAGGATGATTCATTAGAAAAAATGATAAATATAATTATTTAGATTAATTTGGTTGTTTTTTATCACAACAAACTTGTTTTGTTTAATTATTTAAAATTATATATATAATTTAGTTAAAGAAAATTAAAAAGGTTATAAAATAATTTTAAAAATCTATTTAAACAATTAAAAAGGTTTTAATACCATCCTTGAATGCGGTAGTGTAAAATCCAAACATCTTGTCCTTGATGTTGATAAAATAACAACCTTACAGATGAAGATTCCATTTTTAGAATAAAAGGGAGAGGAAAGAGGTTTGATGATATATTTTAACATTAAAATAATAAAATTATCATATATAAAATATAACAGAGTCATCAAGAAAATTTTATAAGGGGATATGAGAAGATAATAAGAAATGAAAATAAAATGAAAACAAATTAAAAAAAGAAAGAGGATTTTACCTCTTGAATTTACTCCTTAAAACCCTCCTATGGGAGATTGGTTTTCGTATTTTTTTAAAAAAATAGATCCTAGAAATTGGGGATGTGAGAAGGATTTTTATTTTTCTGATGTTTTAAAATATTAATGGTTTTGGAGGTGTTAGGAGAAGGGGTGGTGAGGGGTGGTATTTATGATGGAGTTAAGGGGTGTTTTTTTATAATTTTATTCTTTAGTTTAATATTTAGGATCAAGAATATAAATAGTTTGAACCCAATTAATAAATATATTTACATAATTAAGTACAGTTTGAGATTATGAGATTACATTATCCATACATTATTTATTATCAATAATTCATGTATTTGTTAAATACTGTAAATTACCATATTTCAGTACAGAAAAAAATTCAACTGTTTTAGAAAAAATATGACAAATTAAATCAAATAATTTATTCTCATGTAGAATTAAAAAATGGCCACCGTTTTATGAAAATATTTTTTTAAATATTATAAATCCATTTTTAAAATAAAATCATCATTTTTTCAAAAAATACTGATTTGAAAATTATAACTAATTTTATGACACTTTGAAAAATTAATTAATGTATCATAAAATTATCATATAATTATAAGACACAAAATAATAAAATCCAAATACATATTTTGAAAATATATATATTTTTAAATAATTATATTAATTATAACTTACAAAAATACCAACACTTAATTTATCATTTCGAAAACATTTATTTAACTATACCATGAAATAAATATATCATATTTTAATTCATAATATAAAGAAATATTATTTATACTCTCATAGGAGATGTTACTATTTTATTGGATGGATAATTTTTCCTAATGATAACATTTCTATTCTGAAGGTCTTGTTATTATTCTATTGGTATCAGTTCCTCAAATTTCAGAATTACCTCTTATTACATTATTAAATAATTTATAACATTTTTATTATGTCCCCTATGTGATTTTTACTCTATATGTAATAATTATAAGAATAAAGCTTACAATGATAAAATTATGTGTTGTTTCATTCTTCCCCCTTATGAAATTTCACACTCAAGATTTTATTTTACATACTATGTTGAAAATAAGTGACGGTACTTATGATTAATTTCTTCCTCCTGTTCCCATGTTTCCTATTTGTACTTATGGTTCCACTATAATATGTTGAAAATATGAGTAGTATTTTTGCGTAGAACAATATCTCTATGGACTATGATCTTCACCACCTACTCCTCGTGAGAGAGATCATTTTCCATCATTACCACATCTAGATCCAGTACATGTAATGGATCTAGTATATAATTTTTCAAGAGTGATAAATGGAATATATTATATAATTGAGACATGGTAAGTGGAAGTTCTAGTAGATATGCCATATCTCTAACATGATCAAGAATCACAAAGGGGTTGACGTACCTCAGACTCAGCTTTCCTTTCTTTCGAAATATAATTATCCTATCCCATAGAGATATGTAGAGGAATACTATATCTCTAACCTCAAACTTTATGACCCATCTATGATTGTATGCATAGATGTTCTATTGAATTTGTGCTTCATTAATGTGTTACTGAATGGTTTTCACCTTTTCCACTATTTTTTCAACCATTTCTGGTCCTACTCACTTACATTAACCAACCTCATCCTGGCATGTTAGTTTTCCACATATTTTCCCAGAAATAGATTTATATGGAGCCATTTGGATGGTTGAGTTGAAACTATTGTTTTATGAGAATTCGGTCAGAGGAATATGTTGGTATCATCCTCATTTTATGTCCATAGAACATGATCACAATATTTCTTATTTTGTATAAATATTATTCTTTGATTGTACCTTAGTTTTAGGATGATAAAATGTAATGAAGTTAAACTCTATGTTCAGAGCATGTTGGATACTTTTCCAGAGCATCTTGTTGAAACATGGATCTTGATGGGATGTAATCAATAGTGGTACGCCATGTATAATTACCACTTCTATGATAAATATTAGTTCATGTTGGTCCAGTGATAATTACACTAAAATTTTGATCAAGTGTGTTGTCTTTGTGTGATGATCCAGAAAAATAAATATACAATAGTTTCCTCTATATGTATTTGAATGTCTAGTGACAAAGGCCATGTTTATGTTTTCCCATTTCTATGTTTGTATGGGTAATGGTTTCATTATCCCCTTATAAATCTTCCTTTAATCCAAACATACCAAGAACATTGATGTATATTCCACAATTTCCTTCTTGATATTGTCCCACCAATATTTCTCTTAGAGATCTCGATACATCTTTTTTCTTCCTAGATGAATAGAGATGATTGATATATGCATGCCACTCAAAAGATATTTCTTAATATTTATATTGGATGATACAAATAGTCATTAACCAAATCATGCAACTCATTCATCAATAATTATAACTATGAGGATTTCATATTTTTTATGGCTTCCACCTTCTTCAAAATTTCCCCATGATTTTTTTAACATCCTTTATTTTCTCTATGAGAGATGGTTGAGTAATCAGTTTAGAAAGGATTGATGATGTTACTTACTTAATTATTCTCATGTCCATCCTTTTCAAATATAAGAATATTTAATCCTTATCAATTATAATTTTTGATAATGTTGATGGATATTTTGTACTTAAAGCATCTACCACATTATCTACTTTTCTAGGATGGTGGTGGATTGAGTAGTCATAATCCTTGATGAGCTCTAACCATATTCTATAGTGCATATTAGGCTCTTTATATTTGCATATATATCTGAGGCTCTTATGATCATTATATATTTCACACCTATCCCCATAGAGATAATTCCACAGCATTTTTAATTGCATGACCAAAGTTGCTAACTCCATATCATCCATGGGATAGTTTTTCTTGTAAATTATTAGCCGCCTTGATCTATATTCTATATTTTTTTCATTTTGAATTGGTAAATAGTCTGATAAATTTTTAAAGAATCATTGTATACCAAAAAGATCTCCCCACTTGTTGGATTTGTGGGTACATGTGTGGTGATAAGACTCTTTTAACTCTTTGGATAAGTCTTAACATTCACTGGTCCAAAACAATATTTCTCCCTTCTGAGTCAGCTTTGATTGTGGGTTGGAAAATTGTGAGAAGTTCTTCACAAATCATTAGTAATTCATTGACTGACCAAGGAAACTATCGATCTTTATTACAAATATTTTCCTAGGCCACTCCTCGATTTCCTTTGTATTGGAAGGGTCCGTAGATATTCGTTTTTCAATGATAACATACCCCAATAATGATAATTACTCTATATAGAACTCACAATTAATGTGATTTTCGAAAAATATATTCATTAAAAATGTTTTTACCATAATTTAAAAAAGCTTATTATGTTCCCCCTTTCTCTTGAAGTATATCAAAATATCATCAATAAATACTTCAAAAAATTTGTTGAGGTACTCTCAAAAGACTCTATTTATTTAGTCCCTGAATACTGCTCGAGAGTTAGTGAGTCCAAAAGTCATCCCTGTGAACTGATAGTGTCTATACCTCATTAAAAATGAAGTCTTGGGAATATCTTACTTACTCACCTTTAATTGGTGATGTCCCAACCAAAGATCCACCTTAAAAAATAATTCTCCCCTTGAAGCTGATTGAACAATTCATCTATCAAAGGAAGGAGAAATGTGTTATTTATAGTGATTTTTATGATCTAACAATAATCAATACAAAGGAACCTCAATCCAACCTTATTCTTAATGAAGAAGACTGATACACTACATGGTGATGCACTCAGGCGTATAAAACACTTTTCCATATTCTCTTGTAACTACTTCTTCAGTTTTTCCAACTCAATAGTGGCCATTATGTAAGGTGTATTTGGTGTAGGATGATATATAGGAATACATTAAATTGGGAACTCAACCTCTCCGTTAGGATGAAGAGTTGTAAATTTTTAATGGAACACATCAGTTTAATACCTCACAATGGGAACGTTCTCAATCATGATTATCTGGTTTTTCTCAATCATTTGAATGTGATACGCTTTATCATAAGGAAATAATATCCCCACTTGAGATGATGATTCTGAAAGAGATTCATCATCATCCTTACACTTATACAGATTTAGAAGATGCCTTAGGATGTTATGGGTGATCCCCCTTTCCTAAAAAATAATGCAGATTTATTTAAATAAAGCCAATCCATGCAAATATAACATCAAAATACACCAAATGAAGAAAGAAAAGATTTTATGGGTGGTCCAGTCCATAAAAATTAACCAATGATGAGTTATATATTTTGGATGAAATAATTTCCCTATTTTTTGTTCTGAAAGGTAACTCAAACTCCATTTTTTGAGGTTGTGATTAAATTTTTCTACTAAACATGAAAGATATGAAAGAATGCGCAGACCCAGAATCAAATAGTATGTCTACTATTCTTGAAAAAATAACCAGCATACATGTCACCACATCATTATTGGGATCCAACTTAGTAGTAGTGATGGAATGATATTTCACTTGATCATTTGGATTTGGTGGACAATAATAAAGATTACCCTCAAGGACTCATGGTTTAGTGCCCTAGTTTTCATAGTGACCTTGCTCCCTACAATTGAAGAATTGAACCATAGGTTGTACTATCCTTTATTACACCACATTATCCAGATTCCTCATGTCTCTTAGACATTCATGAGCCTAGTGACCTTCTCTCACACACTTGAAGAATTTACCAATACCTTTGAGGTAGTTCACATGATGATTCTTTCCACATTTTTGACATGTTTGTGTATGAATTTTCTCTCCACCTTTTAAATTAGATCCTCTAACTTGAAAACAAAACTTTCATTTCTTGTCTTTATAGAAAAGGTACCATTCTACAAACTCCATCTCCACATTCAGATTATATTGAACAAATTCTTAATAACTCTCAATGTGTTGAATTTCTAAAGCCTTTTTAAGTTTTTGTTTTAAACAACTGAATAATATATCAATTTTTTTATCATTTTTTGATAAAAAACCATAGGTGTACCTTGAAATCATTGTGTAATTTTATTCATAATTTATAAAAGATTTACCTTTTTTTCTTTATCTCTATAAATTCTCTCACCACCTTCATATAAATATTTCAAGGGAAATACTTTCTTAAATTTTAACTACTCCATCTCTTCAATTTCATCCTTCAACATGGTGTTCTTAATAAAAACCCACCATTCACCAGCCTCTCCATCAAAATGGTAAATGTATGGAGTCATCGTCTCCATATCATAATAGTGTATCCTAGAAAATATATTCTCTATTGAGTCTACCGACTGTTCGGGGACTATTGGATTAAAAGTTCCACAAAATTTTGGTTGTTATTTCCATATAAGAAATGTGATATCCATTTTCTCCATCTTTGGAGAAATAGGATTCTCCACATTATTTCGGTTATTTCTCATGGTATATGATATTCGAGTAAGCTTTGACATGAATTTTTGAACTCCACATCCCATGTCATTGGGAATGTCATTCGAGAAATCACTCCAATGTCCCTCAATTGGGTTGTTTGCCGAGTTTCTTCTCATTCCAACAATTTTATAAAATAGAATAGCTCTGAAAAAAACATATGTCAACAATTCATGAATAAATGAATTATTCCTTTATGAAATTAACTTTAATGGAATATCCCATGGGATTAATATGTTCAGTGTAAGAACTCGGATCTCCCTTTCAGGTATGTTTTCCTTTTCTGGTCATCTTTGAGAAAAAGAGGAATTTCTAGAAATTTTCAAAGTACATGCCATGTGATTTATGAGTACACACCGTGTAATCGGTTACCACATGTAGCTATGTACTAGACATATAGCGGCCATACACACTGTCATGTGGGGGTGACCTGGAGGCCGCTTAAAGCGGAGTACAGAAACAGAAAGTACACGCCGTGTACTTCAAAATTACACATTTTTTTCATTAAACACACCGGGGTTGCATCTAATCACCAATAATGTCTCCTTATAGGTTTCATTTGGTTGAGAGATCATATACGACCATGATCTTCCTCCAAGCCCCGGACTGAGCATCTGAACTCCGATTCGACTGCCGTCTATTGCATTGGGATTTCCTAGATCTTCATATTTCTAAGGTGATTCAAGCCTCTAGGTTCACATATTGAAATATACTAACACCTAGGTAGGTGGTTTGTGCTATTCCATTGAATGTATTTGAGTATTATGTTAAATTATGACCAATACCCTTGAATGGGGTTTTGCGTGTTTACCATTTTTTATGCCCGTTGATTGCCTACCTTGCTTGTATGCTTGTGTAGAGGTTAATTGGATCTGAATAGGTTTGATTGCTATGATTTGGATGTTTTTTACCAAGCATGATCTGTTTATGAACGTTTGGTCCTACTTATCTATTTGGCCGCCTTGATTTTTTCCATGCATGTTGCTATAGGGTAGAGTGTTTGTATCCTGACATGCTTGATAAGCTGTAGACTAGTTAGCGAAGTAGTTATATAGGTTTACTTTGGCCATATTGCATTGCTATTATCATTGACCTACATAGGGCCGTGAGAATCTGGTGTAGTAGAATATAAGGCGAATTGACCGAGTGAGCTTCCTTAGAGAGTCTTTGAGCACTTTAGGCTTTATGGGGAATTGACCAAGTGAGCTTTCTCAGTGAGTCTTTGAATTACATGAATAACTTTCGGAAATAATGGGAATTGATTGAGTGAGCTACTTTAGAGAGTCCTTGACCTTGGGGCTATTAGGGGAATTGACCGTATGAGCTTCCTTAGAGAGTCCATGAATACGTTAGACTATAAGGAGAATTGATAGCATGAGCTTTCTCAAAGAGTCTTGAATCACTTTTGACTATAAGGGGATTGACTATGAGTGCTTCCTTAAAGAGTCTTTATATATTGTGATGAATGAACCAGAGGGGATAAGTTGTGTTTACTTCCTAGAGGGTTACCATGTTTGATTAGTTGATTCTGACACGTGGAAAATTTTTTACTGAGTACTTTCTTGTTTACTTCTTGGGTATTTTAACTTCCATATATTCAATGACTGCTAGGCACAAATCTTCGGGTGGTTGAATACTGGAATTTAGTCTCACATCGTATTTGGGCCATGCTTTGGGCCCAAACAAATTATATTGTTATAGGTATAGATAAGGCCAAGATCCTTTCTACTCTAGGTACCTGACTTGATGTGGAGATGAAGAGCATAAGAACAAGGTTAGGCTTGTGATGCTGAGGAGCTGTTTATCTATTTCTTTCATAATTTGGTATAGTACTGTTTGTGTCCACCATTGTGACTGGTTTGGCTATTTTCTTATACATATGTATCATGCATCATATATATATATATGTGCCTCAGTTTTTTGTTATTCCAGTCTTCCACTATTACTATTGTCGGTATATTTACTGCTTCCGCTATTGTGTATTAGTTTCCCTTCCGCTGTGTTGCTCTCCCAATGAGGGCATATTTTCCCCACTATCACACCCAAGGCCCTCACTGGTAGTTGGAATTCTTTGGCATTTGGGGAAATGCGCTTGAGGTCATGTGACAAACTGGGTACGGGGCACAACTGGGTGGCTTCCGGAACCGGGATGTTACATTCAGCATTTTTGAAAAATAATGCTTCTTGGTTGATTTTATACACTTAATCTCATACTAAGGGGATTCAATAATGTTTAATAATAATAATATATAAATTAATTAAACTATTATGGGATACCATATTAATAAAAAAAACATTTATTACATTAATATTACAC
The DNA here is from genome assembly GCA_963277665.1 of Viscum album. Lineage (NCBI taxonomy): Eukaryota > Viridiplantae > Streptophyta > Magnoliopsida > Santalales > Viscaceae > Viscum > Viscum album. Next base: position 639,941,147 of record OY728119.1, read on the forward strand.
CATTTTAAAGATAAATACTATAATAGTGTTACAAAACTTGGATCCAAAGGTTTTTCTGTCTCAAGAAAATCAGGACCAAACCTAACATTTACATAATAAAAAATAATCATTATTTAATTACATAATTTATATCTTCATAGTATCCATCGCTTTTTCCTCAGTACCGATAATCACTAGAAGATATTCCTCAAAAAAAAGGAGTGATTTCAAATCCCGATAAAGGGATAGATAAGAACATGAATCAATATAACATGGATGATCATAAGAATTATCATAATAATATAATCATTGTATAATCATCATAATTTTTTTTGTAAGCATTAGATAAAGGCATGTAATGTAGAAATGAATAAAAATGAAACACCATCTCATAATGGTTAACTTACACATATAGTTTTCAACAAAGCTAGCATCATGTTCACACATAACATATGTGCATAATCATAACAATAATACTTTGAAAAAATCTATCATCATGTTCACATAAATTTCACATTATCTCATGAGATACATCACATTACTAAATTAATTGGAGTTCAATATAATTATGGGTGCACTCGTCACGTCATAACATTTATATATTCATGCATGCCACTTAGAAGATATATCAATCTTAGACAAAAATTAACCCATCCAAAGGAATTGGTTTCCTGAGAATAAATTCAGGAATAAACATTAAGTTTTCCAAATAAGAAATGAAATAACATAATTAGTATAATAATCATAAATCGTGAGTGAAGAATAAACAATCTCCAGAAAAGTAAAATATGTGTTTCTAGAAGGAAGAGTTATTTTGGAAATATATTTTCATTTTTTATAAAACCATATTGGGAACATGTATATCCAAAAACATAAGAGGTAAGGAAAATAAATGAAATTTAACAAACATTATAGTAATATCCATATTGAATATGGAGTGACAGGGGGAACCCAAAGAAAGATAGTTGGGTTTGAGAATCCCATTACCTTTTGTCTTCATTATTTCCCCACTTTAATATCATGGATAATAAAAATATATTTATTAATTAATAAATAAATAAAGACAATAAATGTATTCTATAATCTATAATTTTATTAAATTCATTTATATCCATTTTTATGAGTCATAGTGTTCAATTTAATCTCTTTGTAGTGTTCATTTTCTTGGTTTTAATGATTGGTACAATAGTATACATGTATAGAAGATCACATAAAATGAGGATAATTATCCATAATTGATATTATATTTTTTTAATGAACATAGATTAGTTTAATTGGTATTATATATTATTTTTTTTCTATATATGATGATTATTCATTAGATACAATGTTGATGATAATAATTTAGATTAATTTGGTTGTTTTCAATCAAAACAAACTCATTTTGTTTTATTATTTAATATTATGTATGTAAGATAGTTCCATAACATAAGAAATGATATAAAATAAATTTTATAATATTTTTCAACCATTAATATGGTTCCATGACCATCTGTGATGGTGGTAAAGGAAAATAAAAACTTTTCATCCTAGAAGGAGACAAAACAGCCCCTCACCAAAGACGTTTCCATTTTTAGAATAAACGGGAGGGGATTAGAGGTTAGATGATAGATTATTCAGTTAAAATAATATAATTATTGTATATATAAGATAATTTATTTATCATTCCACTTTGATAAAGATATATGAGTTGATAATAATAAACAAAATGAAATGAAATGAAATTAATAGGAAAGGAAGAGGATTTTACCTCTTAAATCATTATCTGTGAGAACCACCTTTGGAAGATTGGTTTTGTTCATTTGTTGATAAAACCTACTCCGGGACGTGTGGGAGGTGATTTTGAAGATTATTGGGTATAAATTGGACAATAATCAATGCTTTGGATGTGTGAGTAGAAGGGGAGGCGAGGGGTGGAATTTATTGTGGAGGAACAATGTGTGTTTTTGATTATTTTATTCATTAGATTATTATTTTGGATCAAGACTATGATTAGTTTGAACTTTATCAATAAATATATTAAAATAATGAATGAAAGTTATATATTTTGGCATCACATCATACATACATCACATATGACTCAATAATTCATGTATTTGTTAAATACTATAAATTACCATATTTCACTATTCACAAAAATTCAACTATTTTAGAAAAAATAAAAAACATTCTCCCTTAACATTTTTCAACATGTATAATTGAAATATGGAATGCATTTTTTAATTTTTTTTCTAAATATGAGAACATTATTATTTTAAATAAAATAATCATTTATTACAAAATACTGATTTTAAAATTATAACCAATTTTATGACACATTAAAAAATTACTTAAGGTCTCATAAGTTTATCTTATAATCATAAGATTTTTTTATGAAAATAGATTTTCTATTAATTATTTATACTAATTATAAAATTTTAACAAAATATTTATAAATTAGAAAAATACAAGCACATAATTTATCATTTCTAAAGCATTTATTTACTTATACAATGAAATAGATATATATCATATTTTCTTCCATAAGATATGTAAATTTTATTTATACTTTCATAGATGAGGTTACTATTCTTTTATCTGGATTAATATTCCTAATGGTCACATTATTATTCAAATGATATCATTACTATTCAATTTATATTGGTTCTTTAACCTTTTATTCCAATGATTAATCATTTATAAGGTTTTTATTGTGTCCTATATGTGATTTTATGTGTTTTATACTACATGGAATAATTATAAGAAGGGAGTTTCCACTGATAAAATTCGGGGTCGTTACACATAATGGGTCCCATGGGATATACACATACCCACATGTGATAAAAATAAATCATGTATATTAGTTATTCACAGAAAAACATTATGACATAACAACATGTTTAACTGAGATCCCTATAAAGGAAAGGAACATCCCATCTCAAACTCGTTGATGTCACTATTAAGGATACAAATGTGTGGTTTGAAAGCATGAATGGAAACCTCAATATCCAAGAACACCTCCTCTTATGACTATTATTGTAGTTATCTACATGTCAACACTGATGGTTCATTAAAGGTTATTATAAATAAATCCATTTAATTTATTTCTTGAAGAAAAATAATATCACACAAGATCAAACATTTCTCCGCATGATAATTTTTCCAAATTATCTTTTTCGGTCAATACATGTTCTAGATATATTCTTCTAAAAATAATTATAAATTCTCATGAAATTATATATATATATATATATAGATTAACACAAGAACCTATGTGGTAGTTCATTATAATTATTATTTGACAGCTCTATATTATTATCCTTCGATAATTTTTCTTTATTATACTTTGATATTGCTCAAAAATTATTCTTTGATAATACAATATTTTTATCTCTTATTAATTATTTATAATTATTCTTTATAATTTCATATAATTATTTTTTGATAAATTTCATTATATATTATCCTTTGATAATTAAATATATTTATCTTATGATAATTCTTGATAATTACCCTTTTCCATTTTTATGTAATTATATTTTGATAAATCTTGATAACTATTCTTTATTAATATCACATAAATATATGTTGATAAGTTTTATAAATTATCCTTTTATGATTTGGTGTAATTATATTTTGATAATTATTTATTATTATATTTTGATAATTTATTTTAATTATCCCCTAGTAATTTGTTTAAGATTCATCCTTTGAAAAATCTATGGGTTATCATTTTATATATAATTCAAATTTTCTATATAATTTTCAAATAAGAAACAATGTATGAAAATAAATAAATAAAAATCTATTAACCCTTATTTAAAATGCCCAGAACCATAATATAATACATGTCCCATTCCTTAAACTAGAAAAGGGAACAAAAAATGGATCGATATAGGCCTTACTGGTCATTTTAAGGGTATTCATGGTCCTCAGGATGCTGGTGCACGACCTTACATCTCTATTAGGTAAGTCATTTGGAAAAAAACCCGGTAATGTACAACCCTTCTTAAGGTATGGAATCCACTAATCAGATCCTCTATGATTAAATTATAGACCACTACTCTTTCATATTCAAGGAAAAAATCATTGTCAATTGATTATGTATCAAGGGGAGGTAACATAGTGGATGACTTAGCTAGAAAGTCACGTTGATCCACAACATGTGTAGATAAGAAGGAAAGGGAAACACCTTTATTAGACAAGGAATAATATTATGTAAATGTGATCTAGACTATGGCTTGACCAGTAGATGGAACCTCAAAATATTCCAGAGTCGGATCCACTACATACATGTGACCTACTCAGATTTGTGACCTTGTCTTTAATATGCATGACTATTCTGAGCCATCATCTAGGTCCACTATTAAGAACTTTTGTCAGACCCCTAGGTCAATGTTTAGGTCTACCCTGAAACTATGTGGAACGTTTTCATTGATTCTAGCACATAACTACTATATATTTCATGTCTTGTCACATTTTCGGCATTGTCCCTATGGTTCTATGAAGACCCTACTATAGTGACCACAATTGAAGCAATTTAGACCACCACTAAAGGGTATGAAAAAGCCACATTCTTGTCTTCCAATATAAAGACACTCTACATCACATCCATGGTATCCCTTTTTCTATCACTACAAGTTGTACATATGGTAATATTGTGAGGTTATCCGGACTAAACACTGAAGGTTAGAATAAGACCAACCTATTGAACCTCCTCCAAGATATTTTATATGGGCAAGACCTTCAAAAAATCCTTGGGGTATGATGCCAGGTCTGAACTCCCAACCTATTTTTTAATGTCGGAACAAAGTGTGGTCATTAAATTCCAAGACTTATGAGCCTCATTCCTGGAAAATAGTGGTTAAATGTGAAGAAAATCAATAAAATGTGAAGAGTAAATGTGAATTGTCATAGAGACTTACTAAAACTCCATGAACTATTATGCTTGATCATGATTCATTATATTGGGAATGATATCCTAGAAGAATAGGTAATTGAAGGCCTCCTATGAGAGTTTCTCACATTGACTATGTTGACCCATGACTTCCCATAATTTCTTGGAGGGTCCTTGGATCAGGAATATTTACCATATCACATTCCTTTATTTCAGAGTCTTGATAAGATCCTTAATTCCATTAGTGATGTGCACCAAGTCCTCAACATCTTATGGTCGACCGATTCCATGAAAGGTTGGTGGGTGCTAGAGATGGGAATCCCTATAATAGTCAACCATGGATATTAGTTTATGGATTCCCCACCAAAGTGGGTCTACTTACTACACCACAAGAGATAGTGTGGGAAAATGTTCGTGATCACCCTTTTACTCAGCTTGCAGTCCTACCAAATGTATGCGATGCATCATCTTCTATAATAAAAAGGAACATTAAGAACATAATCAGATCCAATTTAATCTCTAGCATCACACAAGATTCTCTCATAGGTGTCTACCCATAACCCATGATATACCCTTCCAGCACTATCCATGGTCACTATACAAAATAATTACTCATATTCATAATATATATACTAACGCGAAAACATTCTTAGTTCAAGTAATTAATTCCAAACAATGATATTCCATAATAGCATCAAAAAATAAATATATTACGAAATCAGAGAAACTATCACAAACAGTTAACACAATTGAAAGCATAAAATTTAATAACTACTATGATACACAACAAGAAATATATATATGGAATATAGAAGTATCTTCATAGTCATGATGCATGAGCACAATCCATGTGTCATAATATAGTACAATAATCTCATCCATGATAACTCGAAGGCCTCTTGCACATGTGCTAGCTATGCTCATGGAAAATATCTTACTCGAGTCTGATGTAATAATCTCATTTATACCATGACCCTAGTTATTATGAAATGAAAATAAGAAAGATGTGCTATGAAACTATTTTGTAACACCTTCACTAGAACCACAGAGAACAAACAGAAGTAAACTATAATTTAATGTTCATCTCCCCATATGCAAGAGTATTATGACTAGAAATGTGGATCCAAATCCATTTGTGGGGAGACTATACCCTTAGAAATAAGGCGTATCACATATTTTTCATAATAAATAAAATAATAAATAACTAGTTTAAATATAAAGATACTAATAAACGGTGTACATGTCATATCATAAATGGGCTCCCAAGTATGCAAGCCAAACTGGAGTAGTAGAGATAGATGATAAAAAAATAAAAAAATAGCGGGGGTTCTCTAGAGACTATCTCGGTATAATACAATATCCAAGCTCAATTTCTTATCCATCCACCATAGGAAATTTTCCCTTCATTATATCCCAAGTAATAAAATATACTAGTGCACAAATATGTACGAGTAGAACAAGATTATAGGCCTTAATAGGAAACCACCCGTGTTTCATTAACCAAGCATGCTCATGTAAACAAGTGTATTCCCTAATAAAAAATAAAAGGTCAACTAACATAACAATATATAATCTAAAACCGACCAATCATGTGCTAACAAATATACCATCTTCCACGACTATACCTAATTCGGTCCCATGGTATAAGGATAAAAAAATGGATTTAGGAGTACCAAAATAGCTACGGAGCTAGAAAATTAGTCTCTTGAAAACCACATGGAATCGTGCCTAAATACATGCTCAACATTTCCTAGGCCTAAAGTATATAATGTAGCTCAGTATCTACAAGGCATCAAAAGATATTATGAATTCACTAGGCCTTGAGTAACCTAATAATTAGAATCCATGCATCGACTTAATTCTACAACATTGATCTATGGTATCTTCATATATACCTCATATGATCAGGAACGTCATCATAATCATTGTAAGCAGTGTGTACTACCCATCAAGGGATATTCATCACATGATTATACACCTATTTAGAGGATAAATAATGATACATCTAAATCAAGGTAAAATATATATACAAGGTAGATCATATAAGGAAAACATATCATAATGAGAATAATGTAACAGCACATAAAAAATGTGAACCCAATAAAACATGGAGACAAGCTACTCTACCAATAATCATGGAATCAAGATGAAAACAGGTCTCATGGGTGACACACACAATCACATGTGATCACAATCAATCAAGGTTCTTAGTTATTCTAAACCAAATATTATAAAATGTAAACATATGTAAACGAGATTGAAAAAAATGTAAGGAACTTCCAACATTAAACTCATCGAGGTCAATGTCAAAGATAAACCACCATGTGTGGTTTTAAAGATGAATTAGAAACTGATGTTGCCAAGTGCTCCCCCTACTATTCATTATTTGCGTAGTTTTCAACATGTCAACCCTTATGGTTCACTTAGGGTTCGTAGAACCAAGTATAGTTACTTTATTTTAAAAGGAAATAAAATATCCCATGCAATGATACAAATCTATCATGTATAATTTTCATAATTATCATTTTCGGCCAATGCGTTTGCTAGAAGTCTTATCGTCAATTACAATTATAAAACCACATGGGATAATATATATCTCTCTATATTAATCTAAGAACATATTTGGTAGTTCATTATAATTATTTTTTTATAAGCCTATATAATTATCATTTAATAATTTTTTATGATTGTCCATTAATAATTTTTATAAATTATCTTATGATAATTTTATATTTTTATCTCTGAATAATTATTTATGATTTTCCTTTGATAATTTTTCATAATTATACTTTATAATTTCCATTAGTAATTATCCATTAATAATTCGATGTAATTTTCATTGATAATGATTGATAGTTATCATTTTTAAATTAGACATAAATATAATATGATAATTCTTTATTTTCAAACATTGATATTCTAAAATAATTATATTTTGATATTTTTTATAAAAGGGTATATTTTTCTTCAATTATTGATAGACATTGATCATTATAAATAAAATATTACATGAACAAACACCTTCCTATATTCCTTATATTAGTTATTGAGCTCCTATTATTACCCATGTACCATCATATGGTGTCATAAGGTGTAAGACAATAGAGGTCTCCAAAAGAATATGTAATCATCTTTACCGACTATTTCAAAGATTTTTTATTCTTATAATTAATATAAATATATTTTATTCATATTAAAATATTTAATACTGTATCAAAACAATAATTATATTTTATTATAATTTTGAGATGACAATTTTTGACCTCTTTTCCATCCTTTGAAAAATGAATGGATTGCCCATGAATACATATCACTCGCCATCTCTACAGAGAAATGTAATTTATTTGTCAGCACCAATTTACATGGATGGTTATAAAGATTGATGTAATTAATATAATTTATATTTATGAAAAACATTATACATTTATAATTATAAATTCACATCTACCTTCTTACCTTACCATGCATTGGAAAATGATAACGTCGCTCGTCCACTCAAGTAGACTACCTCATCCACATTGTAATATGATTCATTTTTCATTTTGATTTACATGGATGATAATAAGGATACATTTAATAAGATTATATAAAATTTATGATATGATATTGATTATTTAAAAGTAAATTATTATTTACCTTTCATTATTCCATCCATCGAAAATGGTAAATGTATCTCATTCACACTTACAGACTACCGTCTCCATGATGTGATGTAATTAATTTTCCCTCATCGCTTTATAAGAATGGTTATAATTATAAAATATAATGATAATGAAATTATTATTGTTCTATAGAATATTTAACCCTGATGAAAATAAAAGGACTGATCCTACCAAACTAAAACTTATATTAAAAGAAAACAATTAACACTCAAAAATAATAAATTTAATAATGAATTATTAATAATTGAGTGTTGAAATGTAATAATTGGATCATATTTTATATTTTAATCTGGAATTGGTTCTATTATAAAAGAATAATAAAATATAATTTATTATAAACGAGCTTAAAATAACTTACGATGAAATTCAAACTTGTGGTAAGAGTTTTATATTATAATATCACTTTTTAGCAGGATTGTTTATGCCTAAAGTAATATTGACAAAATTATATAATATATTTCTCAGAAACCTTATTTATTTTATTCTTATTTATATATTTATAGAAAATATAATATTTCCTTTCATTTATCTCTTTTCAAGTACTCAAATGACCTAATTGTTTTTAAAGAAAAGTTGACTATTTTTCTATTCAGTCCAAATTATTTTATTTCAATGTTAATATTTTCATTAAAAAAAATTCATGAATGTATTTAGTATTTACAAATTATTTATCAATGTAATGTGTACACATGTGTTTGACCCTTTGTGAGACATTTGTTTTAATAATCACAACTCATTCCAATCATGATAATTTATACATTATGTTTTATGTAATGTTAATCATTTTAATGAATATTTATAAATGAATAAATTATGTCAAATGGTATAATAAATTTTAATAAGTAAATAAGTTATGGATATATGAGTTTCACTATATCTAAAAGTTTATATATACATGTATTTATGAATTTCACTTAAGCTGGTGTTGTTCAATATAAGACAGACACTTTGTATGTTTTAAAAGTCCCTGACACCGATTTGTTTAGGGATTCACCGATGGCTAACTCACCATGAACAAGTCACCAATCAAAGAAGTCAACAATCAAAGAAGACCCCAATACAAGACTCACTGATATAATAAATTAAAAACCGATCAAAAATTCATCGATGATTGGTCACAATGATAGTTCAAGTGACTCACTAATGGATGACTCACCAATGAGCGATACACAGTTAGTTCAAAGGACTTACCGATGGATGAGTCACTGATTGGAGACACAAAAATAGTTTAAAATGACTCCCCAATGATGACTCATCAATACCTGGAAAGAAAGATAGCACAAACGACCCACTCATGCCCAGATTTATCGATACCAATGTAAAAGACTCACCGATACATAGAATCACTGATGCTGAAAGGCCTATGTCGACTCACTACTGCTTATGAATCATTGATAGTCATAAAAGATGTATTTAATATATTAATTGAAATTTATATATAACTATCATATTTATACAAATTAATGTTTCTGACATTATTTAATGTTGTCTGTTGGATATTCAGAGGAGAGTACGATTTACATGCATGTGGGAAGATCATTGTGTCTACTAGACCTTGATGTATAAAAGGATTACAAGCTAGATAATTCAAGATACAAGAAAAAGGTGAAATACCGAATGAAAGTGAAAAAAGTGCATAAGAACACCTATAATTATCGAGCATACTTGAAAAACCCAGTAACTAAAAAGGATGAACATATGGGGAGATCAATAGGACAAGATAAACCGGCTGAGCTGACATGAGCATATTACCAAAAAGAAGCTGAACATTTCACTCTGGGAACTAGACTGCAGAGACTTCGATACTCTATTTTAGAGTCAAATTCCATAAGAGAACTCAAACTTCATTTTCACTATATCAATTATGTCCAAAGCTGCACTTCATAACACATAAATCCTTACAAACTTAACTCTACATATTTTAGCTCTATTGTGTTCATTTATTTACATTTTTGAGTAGAGTGTGTATCTTTATGTTATTTAAACATTTAATACTGTTCGTAACTAAAGGATACTTGATATCCTCAAACTAACACTCTATTTATCTCTTTGTATCCCACATAGAACTGTGGAAGTGGTCGCGTGTTACCTGTTTGTTGGTTTCCCCACAAAGAACTATGGTAGAGGTCATGTGTGAAATGGAAAACCTTTTTCATTGTTTTCAACCCCGATCTAGGGTGTGGATATAACTATTTATTAATTTAAACATCTTGGTAACCAGTGATTACCAAGTAGAGAGGATTAAGTCTCTACTTTAGACTAAACCTATTGTTTCATTTCCACTATGTTTTTACCTTTTATTTTCACTATTTTTTTATCACAAATTCCACAAAACAAAATTTAACTTTTATAGATACTTTAGAAAGTTTTTATAATATTTCTGATCTAGTATATTAGTTCGAAATGCTATATTAATCATTAGATCAGTATAGCTGAGAACCAATCAATCTCCTATGAAATTAACTATACATTTAGGGCTCCTGTAAATTCACTACAAAATGACTTAGATTATATTTTTTAATTGGGGTAAACAATCAATGAAACAATATTTAAACTTAAATTTTTATAGATACTCAATTCACACCCTCTTGAGTACTCTACTTTAAAAATATTTGGAATCAAATGCTCATGAATTTTCCATTATCAATGCTATTTCAAATATTTTTTAACTATCATTTTAGTTGTATTTCAATGATCTTAAAATTTCTATCAATACTAACTTTTTATCCCTTAAAAATATCGTTCTAAATTTTTTATTATGGATAACAGACTAGAAGGTGGTTCTATAAACATACTTCCATTCTTTAATGGAAACAATTATACACAATGGAGAATTTAAATGAAAATTCACTTAGAGAGTATGAACTTTTAAACATGGTAATCAATTTTATATGAGTATAAGATTCATTATACTGCTAGAACTACTAGGGATGAACCAAATAAGACTACATATAACAATAATTTCAAATACATGAATTCTTTATACTTTTCTTTAGTAGATGAGGAACTCAACAATATTTATGTATAGAAAACAACCCATAAAATTTTGGTTACATTGACCATTTCACATGGAGGAACATCTAGTGTTAAGAAAATAAGACTTAACACATACACTATTAAATATGGTAACATAATATGAAGTCTGATGAGTCTATTTCTGAAATGTATATCAGGTTTAATGAAATAGTGAACACCATGATCTCCCAGGTAATAGAAGTTAATGAAAAAGAAAAAATTATGAGGGTTCTCAAATGCGTACTTAATAGCCGGAGAAGAACTTATTCCTCTATTGGAGAATCATGTGACCTCATAAAATGACCTATCAAAGAACTCAATGAAAAAATGATGATGTATGAAGAAGAGTTGAAAGTCAACAAAGAATAGGGGGATGAACCAAGGATAAAATCTGTAGCCTTCCAGACTACCACATCCAAAAGAAAATACAAAAAGAAAATTCAAGCTACTATTGAGATCACAAGCAGTGAAGAATCAACTTTATATAGTGATGAGGAAATGACCTAGCTGGCCAGGAGATTCATAAAATTGTACAGGGAGAAAAAGTTCTTTAAGAAACAAAAATTTAAAATAAAATATTCTAACAAGGGAAACTGTAAAAAGTAATTGAAAAGAAATTACAAATCAGATGAGATTTCAAGACATGAATACAAGATTAGAGGTCATTTCAAAGCGGACATTACAATGTTAATGTAAAAAATGATGTATGAAAACAAAGAAAAGAAGTATAATAATGATATTAAGACCACCTGGATTTCCTTTGAGGATAGCTATAGTGAATCCACATCATATCATGATGAGATAAATGACATGAAAAATATGTGTTTTATGACCAATACATAGGAGGTAATCTTAGATTCACTTACACACATTTCTAAATTTTATGAAAATGAAAGTGAGTCTGAAAATATGACAAATGATGAACAATTTGAATACCATAACATGTTGAAAGATACATGTAATGAACTAAAAGATAAATATAAATATATAAATAAACAACATTCTCTTACTGTAACTATTAAGTCTAAAATTACTACTGATAAAGAAAATAATGCTCAATTTCTCAAAGAAATCAATGAATTAAACATGTCTAATGGGAAATTGAAGGAGGATTTAGAAAGGTTTACCAATAAAAATAGCAATCTTACTCAAATGATTGGTAAACAGATAGATCCTAGGTATAATACTAAAATATGACATCATTCAAGAAAAATAATCCAATCAAAAACACATTTAATGACAATATTTGGAAAATCTGCTTCTTTGCCTAAAAATCATGATTTTAATACAATTTATAACTCTTAAAAACCATTTACTGGATCGATTTTTTCAAGACCAAACTATTTTTATTTTCAAAATAATTTATATTATAAATATAGGAAACCCATAAGACAATTTTGGGTTCTTAAATATTTCATTATTAATTTTTATGGACCTAGAAAAATATGGGCAGCGAAATCATTTCTTGGATAAGTTGTTATATAGGTAAACTGTCTAATGAGTTCCTATAGAAATATTTGACACATGAAAAATTTATATTCATGTAACTTGATAATAGACTATTCATGATTCAATAATCACATCAATATTGAGGGGGATATGTCACATTTGGTGAAAATAGAAAATTAAAAACCATCAGTTTAGGACATATTGATAACACTAACTCTATTTCAATTTCAAAAGTAATCTATGTTGATGGATTGAAGTATATATTTTTTATCATATCTCAAAAGTGTAATGATATATTTACTGGGAAATTTATAAACAATTCATTCAAATTTTTTTTTCCAAGAATAAATTGGTATTTACTGCTCTTAGAAGTGATAATGTATATGCTATAAACACAGACACACCAGAATCATAGAATTTTTCCTACCTAAGTTCCTTTCACAAAGACTCTTCACTCTATCAAAGAAGATTAGGAAATTATAATGTAAACTCCCTAAATAAATTAACTTGAAAATATTTTGTTAAATACATTCCCAAACTAGAGTTTCTGGACAATAGGGTGTGCAATCATTGTCTAAAGGGAAAGAAACATAAAATCTCTTTCAAACCAACGTTATAAGTTACAAATTCTCAACCACTCTAGTTGGTTCACATATAATTGTTTGTAACGTCTTGAGTTTCAGGTATCAATGGAAATTAGTATCTTTATGTTTATGTAGATGAGTTTTCTAGGTATATTTGGACCTTTTTCTTATCTCACAAAAGCGAATCTTTCTCTTACTTTACCATGTAGGTTAGGACAATATAAAATCCTTGTAGACTTAAAATTAAATTCTTAATAAGTTATCATTCCCATGAGTTTGAAAATAAATAATTTGAATGTATTTTCTGACAAAATGGCTATAGGAACAACTTTTACTCCCCTTGGAAACCCTCAACAGAATGCTGTAGTAAAAAAGAAAAAATGGAGCCCTATAGAAAATTTCCCAAACTATGCTCAATGAATATAATGTGCTGATTTATTTTTGGTCTTAAGCTATTAATAAAACTTATTATATAATAAATCAAGTCTTAATCAAACCTATCCTTCAAGAAATTCCTCATGAGTTGTGGAATAATAGGAAACCGAAGGTAAATTATTTTAAAGTGTTTAAATGCAAAGTTTATATTCTATACACTAAAGATAATCAATATAAATTTTCATAAAAATGTGATGAAGGAATATTACTTGGATACTCAACATCAAGAAAATCATATAGAGTCTTTAATAAAAGAACCAAATGTGTATAGGAATCTGTACATGTCAAGTTTGATGAAACATATGCACATGAATCTAAGACCTCTTAAGGGAATATTGAAGAGGATATGTAAAATCTATAAATTAATGCTAAACCCTCTAACCATCCAATAAAGGATTCTATTAAGACTTCTAGTTCTTGAAATTCTATTGAATCTAGCCATAATGAATTAGATCTAAGTGATGGACCTAAAATAACTAACCATTATTTTACTAGACCAACTATAAATATTAAATACTATACCTTAGATACTGTAGTTATAGATTTTGATAGAGGAACACAATCTAGATCTTCTTTTGGAAATCAGGTTGGACATCAAGAATTCTTGTCACAACCTGAACCTAAAAATACCAATGATGCAATCAATGATGAATATTGGGTAATGGATATGAAAGAAGATCTTAATTAGTTTGAAAGAAATAATGTCTAGAAGCTTGTTGATAGACCAAAAGATACCTAGACCATATGAACTAAATGGGTGTTTATGAATAAATTAGATGAATCTAGAAATATAATTAGAAAGAAATATATATTGTTTGCATACAACTATAATCAAGAAGATGGAATTTATTATGAAGAGACCTTGGCACCAGTAGCTAGGATTGATGCCATTAGAATCTTAGTTTCTTATGCAGCACACTTGGATTTTAAAATTTATAAAATGGATGTCAAAATTATATTCATAAATAGTTATATAATTGGGGATGTTTTTGTTGAAAAAACCCCATGTTTTACAAATCCATATTTTCCAAATCATTTTTTCAAAGTAAAAAAAGATTTAAATGGTTTGAAAGAAGCTCCAAGAGATTGGCCTGATTGATTAAGTAACATTCTTATTTCTAATGGTTTTATAAAAGGATTTTCATATCCTACTTTATTTATATAATGAATTTCCAAATAAGTATTAATAGATCAAATATATGTAGATGATATTATTTTTGGTTCTAAAAATTCCTTATGCAATGATTTTTCAAAAATGATGCAAAGTGAGTTTGAAATGAGTTTGATTGGTGAGGTTAAATATTTTCATGGATTTCAAATATTTCAAAACAATTATGTTATTATTATAAATCAAACTAAATTTACTGAATATCTTTTGAAAATATATGGATTTCATGGAATTAAGAGTAGCGAAACACCAATGAGTTCTACATATAAGTTGGATCTTGAGGAAAATGGGAAATCTATTGATCAAACATATTATAGAGGAATGATTGGGAGTTTTCTTTACACAACTGCTATTAGCGCATACTTTATGTTTACTGTATGTATGTGTGCAAGATTTCATTAAAACCAAAAAGATTCACATTTAAATGATGTTAAAAGAGTTTTCAAATACCTCAAATATACAACTTATTTAGGATTGTTCTACCCAAGGGGAAAAACTTTTGATATGGTTATCTATTCTGATGCTAAATTTGGTGGATGTTTTTTAGATAAAAATAGAACCTATGGAACATGTAACTTTTTGAGAAAGTATCTAATTTCATGGTGTAGTAAAAAAGAAAACTTTCGTTTCATTATCAACTGCTAATTGCAGCAGGTTGTTGTTGTGCAAAAATTTTGTAGATGAAACACACCTTATTAGATTATGGATTTAAATTAATACATATTCCTAGAAAATTTTACAATACAATTTCTATTAACATTTCTAAAAATACAATTTATCATTATTTAACAGAACATATAGATGTAATACATCACTTTTGGAGAGATCATTATAAAAAATGTGATATAACTACTGAGTTTATCAGGAATAAACATCAACTTGCTGACATTTTTACCAAACCACTAAACTCTAAGAGAATGAGCTACATCATATGTGAACTAGAAATGATAAATATATAATTTCTATATGACAATATCCCTTAGAAATATTTGTTTGTCAGTGACACCGATCAGGTGAAATTGATTAGGTGAAACTGATCAGGTGTAACCAATCAGATGAAACCAATCACTGAAACTGATCAGTGAAACTGATCATGTGAAACTTATTATTGAAACCGATCATGTGAAACCCATGAGTTAAACCGATCATGTGATACCGATCTAGTTATACAGATACTGTTAGACTAAAACTGATACAGATAGGGACTTTTTATTAAATATGTATATCTGTCTGTTTAAAAAAAACAACACAGTTTCATTCTTTCATTTTACCATAATTCTTTTTTATGTTTTTAATATGTAAAATCCCTCAATGGTAAAATTAATTTAATCCACACTACTTATACCCTTCGACCCTTCACTACCCTTACTCTACCCTTGACCCTTCGACCTTTAGAATTATTTAAAAAACAAACCTTTAGAATGGCACATAAAAAGCACGTGATGGATGGACTGAGTGAATATTAATTGACCAAGTGTAAAAAAAGGGAATCCAGTAGTGTCTCAGGTTCAGTGAATCTTGGGTTGGGAAGTCTCTTTGTTACTCAAGATAAAGAAGTGTCTGTCGAGTTGTTGTTGTTGATAATGTCTCTCTTGCTGAAAGTGATGGAATCACAGTGGTGGATCAGCTGGTTTTATAACAATGAGAGACAGTTCTATCCAAATATGGTACAAAAAATTTATTTGAACATGAATGTGTTTTTTATGGAGCCATGGAGGATCTGATGAAGTCAGTGGTAAAGGGAAAAGAAATATCTTTTACTTCAAAGGAATTGGCAGAATGCTTAGAGATGCCACAAGATGGCATATTTGCTAATTACCGGGGTTATATTCCACCAAAATCAAATTTATTTTCTTATTAAAAATCATTTAAAGAGTTTACTAGAAATGATGAATCAAGGAGTGCAACAACTAAAAATTTTGATAGAGTGGCCTGAATTATCTTCAAATTTATTCAACACCAAATCTTCCTAAGCAAGGGAAATTTTTCGTCATCGTAATATCAAGACGTATTCCTGATTTATTTTTTGTTTAATGGGGTGAATGTGAATTTTTTTAGGTACCTTATGGTACATATTTATGATATGTCCAATTCCTCTAAAAAGGGAACCTTTTTTTACTACCTAAGGATGCTTTCTGCAATGCTGGAGAAGATATGGTTTCTAGAGGATAGAGATGATGTGATTATTGCTTATAGTGGTTCTGCCTACATAAATACATATAAAAGAGGATGAAGATTATTTGGAACCCCTAGAAGAGAATGTGGGTGTAAGATGAGGAGAAAATTTATAAGGATTATAATCCTATATATCATCCTACCAGACCAAGGGATCAAGCTAATACAGGTCTCAAACCTGGTGAAAAGCTTGTGTATTATAATGAGGAACTTGTGCCTAAGATGTAGAGAGAAGAGGGGTATTTTATAGATGATAAGAGTGAGCTAGATATTGCAGAAATCTCTAAAGGAAAGTCATATGGACCTTTTAGTCCACCATTAGAATGACCTTCTCGAGAACCTTTTTTGGTTGATGAAGATGAGGAAGAGACTGAAGTCTCTAGAGTTAAACGATATGTGAGTAATTTTGATGATGATGAGGATGAAGATGATGATGATGAGGATGATGATGGTGACCATGTGAGTGACTCACTAAATGCTAGACTAGTTGTAGATAGTTCAGGTGAAGAATTTGTGCATATAGACGATGATGAGGATGATAGTAAGGATGATGCTGATCATGTTCGACAAGATGTTTCTGAT
Organism: Viscum album; assembly: GCA_963277665.1. Taxonomy (NCBI): domain Eukaryota; kingdom Viridiplantae; phylum Streptophyta; class Magnoliopsida; order Santalales; family Viscaceae; genus Viscum; species Viscum album. Next base: position 639,959,072 of record OY728119.1, read on the forward strand.
AATGATAATGATGGAGATGCTAGAAATGAGGACATGAATGACCACTTGGATGATTCTCAAGGAATAAATCATGATCTTAATGAAATAATTGGTGGATTTCAAGAGGATGAAGCAGAATCTAAAATTTCATCTATGCTTCAGAATGAGGAGGAGCCTTACGTGGCTAGAGTGGCCCAAGAGGCTGGAGTGGCTGGAGTTCAAGAAGAAGCTTATGTTAAAAATGTTCCAGTGCATAAGAATTAAAATTGAGCTGGAGTTCTAGAATACTCTCATGCTCAGAATGTACTAGTTCCTCCAAATGAAATTTTAGCGGGATATCAATAAGAATAATTATAATCTTGGATTATACTTATGCCTCAAGGAAGAAGAGTCAGAATTGACAATGTGGAGCATATAGACTAGACCTTTTCTAGTCAGTCGAATAGAAATCAATGATATATTCTATTTGTTATAGATTATGATTTGTATGAGGATATTATAGCTTCTCTTCCTCCAAAAGTTGATGTGGAACCGATTTCTCATGCTTCAATTGTTTTTCCTAATGTTGATGAGCTTGTTGTACCTTTGGTTCCTAGTGACTATGTCACCAAGTATAATCTAGAGAAATTAAAAGTTGAAATTTGTGAATATGTGAGATCCTCTATTGGAGTCAAAAGTGAACCTTGTATATCTTGGATCATTTCATAGGCAGATTCTGCTATCATTGGATGAATGGTGATTTGAGAGATATATCCTAACCTAATCACTACAGATGCTACCATTAATAGAAATAATGCAATACTAAGAGAGGAAGTAAATAAAATGGGTTAGGATTTGTAATCCCTATCCAATTATTTATAAAACACACCTTGGGTGTTATGGAGATTCTTAGGAACATTTTAACACATCTAATGAGTGATGTTTTGAAACAGTTGAAGGAGGATATTGGTAAGATGATTTCTAGTGAATCTAGTCCGAGAGTTACTAGGATTTTTGATGATATGGAGTCCCTAAATATTGTGTGATATGAGAACTGAGGTCCATTCAATGTGACTCAGATAAAGAGACCCTTTCCAAGGTGCATAGGAACAATAGAATTGTTTATAATATGGTGAGACTATATATAAACGAAGCATCTACTACTCAAAAGGAGATAAGAGAAAAGGTTGACAAGTATTTCTTAAAAATATACAACAACAATGATCTAAATAACAATTTCATATACATGGATGAGAACATAAAGATACCACCAGTGACCAAGGACTTCAAAAGACAAGTGATCCAGACGAATTATTGTACACCGAATTCGGAAAAGTTCATGGATAACAAGGAGTATTTTGAAAAGGCTATGCAATATAGAGGTGGAATCATATATTATTTTAGGATTATTTTGAATCCCTACTTGAATGTACATGGTGAATCTATAGTGGTCCCTACAACCGCTTTCATTGGACCTAGTCCCAAACCTTTTTCTTAGATGACTGTATCACATACCTTATCTCTAATTAGGATAGTGATCTAAGAGAAGTGTTAAAGTTGTGTTCTGTTAGAGAGGAGACAAATACATGAAGCTAATGTTTCTACACATGTTTCTTAACTTGGTGTATTCAATCGATCATCCCTTCCTACATCCACAACACCACCTCCAGAACCCACTCTTGACTCCTCAGACTAAGAGAAAGATCTTCAAAATCCCAAGCCTTAGTTGTGGATCCTTTTTTATAGGGATTTGTACTTTTTTATGGTTATACTATTTTTACATTAATGAATATCAATTTGACTTCTATATGTTTCACATTTTCTTTATGTTGTTTTCCTTCATCCTTTTTTTTTGTTTTCACCTTTTTTCAAATCCCAAATGTGGGAGAAATCTAGGGATGAAATAAACTCTTAATCAAAGGGGGATAAATTCATGTATGGAATAAACTCTTAACCTAAGGGGGAGAGTTAATACGGCCTAAGAAAGATGGAATGTGATCAAATAGTTATGGGGGAGAATAAGAATCTCTTATATATGCTATGATTCAATTATTGAGGTGGAGATTAAAGGGAAATATATTATAGTTATATTGAGAATTCACATTAACTCTTGGTACGCTGTGTCAAGTAATTATTATCCCTTAATATATTGTATAACTCATTAATTCCATGATTTTTTATTATAAAATGTGGGCGATTGTTGGAAGCTTTGTGAGATTGTTGTTTTAAAAATCACAACCCATGCCAACCATGATTATTTATACATTATATTTTAAGTAATGTTAATCATTTCATTGAATATTTATAAATGAATAAAATATGTCACATTGTATAATAATTTTAAATAAGTCAATAAATTATGGATATTTCTGTTTCAATATATTTACAAGTGTATATTGACATGTATTTATGAATTTCACTTAATCTGGTGCTAATCTATATAAGATAGATAGTTTGTATTTTCATCAAAGTCCATGGAACTGATTAGTTTGAGGAGTCACCAATGGATAACTCATCGATGAAGAAGTCATGGATCGATGAAGTCACTGATTTATGAAGAAACTGATACAGGACTCATCGATACACTAAACATCAAACTGATGGACATGTCATCGATGATTGGTCACACCGATAGTTCAGGAGACTCACTGATTGACAACTCACTGATGGGCAATGCACCTTTAGTTCAGAGGAATTACTGATAGATGATTCACTAATGTGAGAAAAACTAATAGTTAAAAATGAGTCACCAATGACAACTCACCAAGGCCCAAACAGACGGATAACACAAATGACTCCCAGATGCCCATAGTCACCGATATTGATGGAAAGGACTCACCGATACAGGGAATCACCAATTATGAAAGAAATATGTCAACTCACCACTTCTTCTGAATCACCTATATTCATAAAAAATGTCTTTAATTTATTAATTCAAATTTATATCTAACGTTTATATTTAGAAAAATTAATGTTTTGATATTATTTCATGTTGTTTGTAGGATATTCGGAGGACAGTATGAAGTATATTCATGTGGGATGATCATTGTTTCTACTAGACCTAGAAGTAAAAATGAATTATAATCTCGATCATTCCAGAAATGAGAAAATTTGTAGTACCAAAAGAATGTGAAAATAGTGCGGAATAACACTTGTAATTTTCGAGCATACTTTAAAAACCCAAGAACTCAAAATGATGAGGATATGGGGAAATAAAAAAGATAATATAAAGCTGCTGAGATGACCTGAACATATTAACAACAATAAGCTGAACATTTCATACTCCTGTAAGCCATCCCATAGAGGCTTTGTTACTCTGTTTTAGAGTAAACTTCCAAAATAGGACTCAAACTTCATTTCCACTACGTCGACCAAGTCCAGACCTACACTACATAACACACCGAGACTTCTAAACCTAACTCTACATCTTTTATCTTTGATGTGTTATTTTATTTACATTTCTTAGTAGTGTATGTATCTGTCTGTTACAAACACACACACACTGACTCCTGTGAATAACCGAAGGATACTTGATATCCTCAAAATCACACTCTATTTATATCTTCGTATCCCACATAGAACTCTGGAAAATGTCATGCGTGACCTATTTTTTGTTTTTCCCATGAATAACTTTGATAGAGTCCAAGTGTGTCATAGATAGCATTATGTTCTTTTGTGATCCCCGATCCATGGTGTGCATCAAACAATTTATTAATTTAAACTGCTTGGGGGGTGGTGATCACCAAGTGGGGAGGATTATGTCTCTGATTTAGATTGAACCTCTTGTTTCATTTCATATATGTTTTTACCTTTTAGTTCTACACTGTTTTATCACATATTCCATAAAACTAAATTGAACTCCGATAGATAGTTTTAAAAGTATTTATAATAGTTTTAAAGTAGTAGAGTAGTTTGAAAAGTTATATTAATCTTTTGATTATTATAGATCAGAAATAATCAATTTCATGAGAAGTTAATTTAAAATTCATAAATCTTATAAATTCTCTAAAAATCAACTTAGATTATATTTTCTATTTGGGGGAAACTTTTAAATAACCAATGTTTTAACAAAATTTTTTATAGATACCCAATTCACCCCCCTATTGAGTACTCTATTTTAACCAACAACATGTTTTACTTCTTATAAGAATGCTTAAAATAAATATTCTTGTCATTTTAAAAAATATGTACTTTATACAAATAGTGTAAATGAAATATTTGTTTTTTTATTACTACACAAACATATTTTCCAACAACATGTAGATTATTTTCTCTAAATATTCCATTACAAGTTCCTATGGTTATTTTTAAATTTTTTTACTATTATTTAAATTGTTATATTTTAAATATGTTATTCCAAATTGAAAAGTGTATTCTCCTTATGTAATTTTCAATAACATTTTAAAATTATTTTCATATATGATAAAACTTATAATTGTTTTGGGATAAACAATAATGATATCATCCGAATTATTTCCTTAGATGGAATATGAAAATATTTTTAAATTAACTTACAAGGGAAAATACTAACACTTCATATGATTGTTTAACTTTATGAATGTCTATATTGAAATTGTATTGAGTTATTATTCATGTCTTTAATATAATGTTTACATTGTACTTAATAATTTACTGACATTGCATGTTATAGATCCTCGATTCATCATTAGGTCTTAAGAGACAAACTAGTTTTGTAATTTGGGATATTCCTTACCTAATTTTGGATAATGTCTTGGCATGAGACCTTTATGGTAATATTATGATGTTTGAAATTAGGTATTCTATCATTATGAAATTACATTTTATCATCCTTGTGATTTTTTATTTTTTATTCCATACATGGATATATTCCCCTATTTTTATAATTAATAATATGAAATATTTTATTATTGTTTATCACTTGCATATTATTTAGGCATTTTTTATCCAATTATATCTTATCTAGTAAATTTTCTCTTATAGAGCTTATGAGCTAACCCATTTTAATGTTTTCTTTTCCCTAGGTTATCAAGAAGGGATTTATAAATGATCATTTTGATATACTAAATTAAAAGATAAATTCTTTAGTATAATATAAGTTTTATTTCATGTTTTCATATGTAATGTGATAATCATGTTTATATCTAGCTCCCAAGACTGTTTAACTATTTAACCATTCAGTATGTGTTCTATTGTATCTTATGTTAATATTGATAAATAATCATTGAAATTTGGTTACTAGTGTGGAGGTGTTACATGTATGCATACATACATAGGTGTGTGAATATATATATACACATGAAAACACACAAAAACACATGATTTCATAAAATTACTAAATTTAATCTTGGACTTTCAAAATGTATTCTGGATTTAAAATTCATCTTTAAAAGTTATTTCCAAATTAAAATTTTACACAAAAACTCATAGAGATAGTTTAGTTATTTAGAATGACTGTTCAAATAGTATTTTTTTGAATTGGTTTACAATGTTTTCATGGAAAACAGTACTACTTTAAATTTCATGTGGCCCATTTGGAACATTCAAATAGGTTTTAGTTGAAATTAAGTTTCAAATGGTTTCCAAATGATTTTTTTGTAAAATTATACTATCTTAAAATATATACGGGTAAGTTTTAAATTTTATTTTTTTAAAATGTATCTACTCCCCATGGAATTCCTCTAGAATACCTCAGAAATTCACATAAATGGGCATGTGGAAATAGGATTATCATGGGATTTGTCTTATCTGAATCCTTGATGGATATGTATGATGGGTTGTCTACCTAATCCCCCACTAATACTGTTGTCATTGGATTATATGTATTTTAGTGAGAGTAGAGTGACAGTTACTACATAGACCTAACTAGAAACACAAGATTTTTTCTGGGGATGGATATTCATCAACCACATGGGAGGACCACCGGTGATTATAGTTGAGAGAAACTGATTGGTTATTAACATAGAGACACATCGATAAGACTTCAAAATATACCACCTAATTACATTTTGATTCACCTCTATGGATTTCTAGGAATGTCCCATGATCACATATTCATTATGTTTTAGTACTTATTATGTTTTGATACAACGATATTTCTTAGTTTCATGTTATTTTTGTGAATTATCCCACTCATTACATATTTATATTATGTTATTTTATTATATTATATTTTTCGTTTATTTATTTTATTTCATGTGATGAAGATGTTTGTTTAAAATAGGGGGTTCCATTGTGTATTTAAAAATTGATGGTTTTGTTAAGGTTTTGAATGCTTATTTAAAAAGTATTTATTTTTTAAATATATTTTTTCTGGAAAATCATTTGATTGGTTTCTATCAAGTAGAAAATGTATCTTTTATCTCTATTTTAAACCAGTAATGATAGTTTATTTTAGAAAAGTAAATACATGGACTCTTTGGTGATTTCTTTTCAATATTTGTTATAATCACACCCAATTGTTATTACTCGGCATCAATAAGAACATGTTTTTGATAGGTTTATCATTAGTTATTGATTGCATATGGATAGGGTGTTATTAAATATGGATGGTTACCAAGAGGTTTAATTTATGTTGAGTTGGGTAGCTAGTTTCATTTTAATTTTTTTTATAATATATGTATCGACGTATTCAACCTATTGAAACTTTGATCCTGCTTTTTATTACTATAGTTATTTATTTAGGTTAATTTTATTATACATTATAGATACGATATGTACTCTATTTATTATTTTGAATCTATTATTTCTTGTTGAATTGGCGATATCCAATGTCTATATAGTTTATTCCAAATTATTTAGAGAAATCTTGTTGTTAACAATTATTTTTTTTGAGTGAAATGTTCAATAGTGATTTCTTGATATGGTTTTTATCTGTTCAGAAAATTGATTTGATCATCAATAAAATTATATTTTACATATTCTTGGATATCACTGATGTTGTAAGTGAGTTCGATATCTAGACACTTTTTTAGTGTACCCTTTTCCAGTGTTTATTTTATCTTTGATAAAATCACCCATTAACAACACTAAAAAAATAACCAAAATAAGAGTGTGTATATCAGTGCTAAAATATTTTTTCAAAAAATTTGAGCTACCAAACTACAAAATTTCATCCCCCACCCATCCTAACAATCCATTGAACCCACCCTTTATCTTTTCTCACTCCTTCCCTTTATTAGCACTTGTCTACACCAAAAAACACTACTAATTCACCCCCACTAGAAAAAATATATATGGATTCAAACCAGATATATCATTCTACAAAAGTGAAAACTATTACCATTGATCCATCTAGATTCATTGATATTTTATGAATTATATATATATATATATTAATATATATATATATATATATATTCAAAATTATTTTTTAATTTACAATTTTATTCATATAAATATACATAATTATATAATTGTTTTGTAACAAATTTATAAAATAAATATTTTTTTTAAATTTTAATATTTATCTATAATTATGTTTATATATATATATTAATAGGTTGAGGTCAAGGAAACATTTATTTGGAATAAAATCTATATTTTTTAACTTGGTTAAGAGGTAACTCTTAATGAACCCGAAGGCCTAGTGGCCTGAAGGGATATACATATCCCAAATATCCCAAGTAAAAAGTTTCCATCATGATCTATCTCAAGTCAAGAATCATAAGAACCTCGTCCAGTAAGTATTCCACCTTGAAAGTAGTCTAGTAGTTTCATCATTACCAACCATTAAAAGTTACATCATGATGGAATGACACATCATTATAGGGAACCTCTCTAATCCATGGTGTAGGAGGAGGGTTGGGTAATAGGTGTCAATCCACCCATCTCTTTTTCAATCCATCCACCTAATTATTCTTGCGTGGCCCTCACTTGCATAACCTTCCTAATGGTTTACATATTCATATTGGTCCCAAGAGTAGATGGTCATGTGGTCGAGAACCCCTACTCCCACATCAGTGGTTCATGGGGACAGAATGTTGTATGATAAGCTTTAACATGTTTATCCGAATAATAGAGGCTTCCCATTCTCCATTTCCTACCAACACTACCTTCTCGACGAACTAAGAAAATTTCCTCAATTTCATTTTCACCTTCTTCCAACCACTGATGATCTGAAGACTCTATAGATTGTGGTAATTCGGTCTATGCATTCCAGTGCTTGTACTACTAGAGATCGCTGATATCCTACATTTCCCCTATTACACTATGCGCAACACCATTATCATCACCCCACCATCGTATTGTGGCCCTAAAAACCTCCTCTCTCTTTTTTTGTCTCCTACATATGGACCACCATCACGCTGACATCATTTGACGCTATCCCAACTGCTCTAAAGGGACAGTAAATCTTCAAAATAGATGAGATAGGGATTCAAACCCTTCACATATAAATTCTAATGACGAATATTTCCCACAATACAAAGACCCCTGATGTAAAATGTGAGTAGTGTAACGATGGAATCCTAGAGGGGGGGACCATGAATAATGTGCACCACCACATTCCCTAACTAGGAAATGGCTCTAAATCACCCTGTTCTCCTTTATTAAATGCATTTTTATTTTAAATACATTTTGGTGTCTATGTGTTTGTATATGTATGTGTTCCTATGTGTGAACAATCTCTATCTCTCTATAAATATATATAATTGTCTGTGTGTCTGTATATAGGTGTGGGTGCGTGTGTCTATATATATAAAATTATATATTTTTTAAAATATTTATAACGCAATGTATAAAGATACAGCTATATTAAGTACTCTTACCACTGGCCTAGAGAAATTTTCTTGTTTTAAATTAACATATTTATGTATATGTATATATATTACAATATATATTTAATTTTATATGTCAATATATATATATATATATATATTAATATATATATTAATATTTATTTTAACATATTAATTGAATATATAGATAAATATTTATTTGTTTATTAATACACACACGTATATACATATACATATATATAAATATATAAACATTATATATAAATTTGTAAAGTTATTTATATATATATACATATATCCATACATTTTTATTAGCTAAGTAAAATGGTTATACATTTTTAAAGATAAAATGGATTATAAATATATATTTCCACCCTGTTTATATATTTAAAAATATATTTATAAGTAAATATGTTAAATATTGGTTTATAATATTATATATATATATATATATGAATATATATATTTATAAATTAAAATGATGTATAAAAATGGCTAAAATTGAAAAACCATAATATCTATATTAGTGTAAAGGCTAGGAATAAATTAAGCCCTAACTGAAAAAATATAATAATTCCCTCTTCAACAAAGCTATGATCCCATTAAATAATAAACCAATTTGGGTATCACAATTAAAAAAAACATTTTTGGAGGCCTTCTATGTTTTTTTACCATAAATAAAAAACATTAATAGGGTTCCCTTGGATAAAACATCGTAGATCACTTTTTACGTTTGTCTTGGTATCTCGTGGTACCCAAATAGACTCACCGATAAATATTTATGTCTATTTGAAGTTATAGTCTTATTTTCATCTTGTCTTAATCTATTAATTAATTTTTCCACATTTCCTATCCGAAAATTGTTATTAAATGTCTAATAATCAACACTAATAAAAAATATTAATAATTATAAATTTAGTTTAAAAATTTAAAAGAATTTTCACTAAATATATTATATATTAATTACAAAAAAATATTTAGTATTATATAAATCATATTTATGAAAATATATTATATATATATTTATCATTAGAAATATATCTGTAAATTAAAATATTATTTTAAATAAATTTTTTTATAAATGGTACCTTCTATCGAAGCTTAGAAAAGTATTGATTAAGGCACAAATTATCAATGCAAAAAAATAATTTTAAAGGATACCTTTATCAATTGTAAAATAAGTTTTAATAAAGTGGGTGATTTCATCATCGATTTTTTAGCACTAATAAAGGAATCCATTATTAGAATTTTCATAAACCAACCTAAATACCCTTGTATAATGGTACCTGATCCAATACTGACATGTATTGAATGCCATTTTTGATCCCCATGCATTGGAGACTAGTGGCAGGGAAATAAGAAATAGTCAGAAGAAGCTATTTATCCCCAAGAACAAACAAAAAATATATACAACAATGAAAGATAAAATATGAAGAGTAAGTGGTCCAAACACTCCGTAAGGATAAAATTACGAAAATTATAATAATAATGATCAAAATGATACATCATACAAAAAGATAATCCAATATCCATCCATATAAAAATTTAGAATCCCCTTATAATGAGTTGGTAAAAGCTCCACTTGTCTCCTCCATCTCCTAAGATCTCATGCATTAAGAACACAAATAACCTCACAGTGGTGATTTACCTTTTCCTATACCTTCCATAAAATAATATAAAAATTCCCAAATGAAATGTTTAGGTGTGACAAAACATATCCCAATCGGATTTCTCGAAACATTACATAAGCATTTCCAGGAAAAATAAACCGTTTATAATTGAATTTAAATAAATAAAATTCACCATACACCACTTTAGAATTTTCAGTAAAAATATATTTCAAATCATATAGATTGATAGTATATCAAAAATAGTATTAAATGTACTTTTTAGTAAAATATAACTACATGAGTAAAATAGTTTGATTAACATAGGGAAATAATAATCAAATCCCACAAAATTACCACAGTCATATACCAGAGGATCATTATTTCCTAGATCTTATAAAATTTCACTATTGAGTCAATGAATAATGAATTAATGTGGTCACATGTCCCAATGTCTGTGGATAATGGGTTATAATCAATTAATACCCTGCCATGGAAAATTCGTGAAATACTTGGTTTATTCAGTGTTTTCATCATCAATCCTTTTTTATGGAATCAGAGTCACACCATTATTGTTTTAGACACCCATTTACTAACAAAGATCACATGTTCTTAATACAATGAATCAATATTTGGAAATTATTATTTTCCATTCAATTCATTATTCATGGATCAAATTTTCAATTTGAAGTCCCAATATGTCATTTCAATTTCAAAACAAAACCATATGATTTTTATCATATTCATGAATTTCAAAATCATCTCCCAATTAAATAAAATTTTATCAAGGATTTACATCAAATCATTTCTTATAATAACTTCTCATTTCAATCTATAGTTCCTCATATCCACACAATATTTTCGATATCTTTGAAAAAAGGTTTGAAATTTTAATTCCATTAATTTTAAAACAGTCATTTAAACTATCTTAAATGAATATTTTGAAATCAATTGAAACTAAATTTCAAATGATGATAGAAATAAAGGATTCGTGTCTAAGGAAAAGCCTTATATACTAACGTACCTTTAGTTTTATCATCAAGAAATCAATCTAAATTAGAACTACCAGTGGAGTGTTGAGGGAGGGGAAGATCAAAGAGGAATACTAAGAATTATAATCCATCAAATAAATGTTTAGATACAAAAAAACCATTGGGTTATATCACTATTAAGTAAAGAGAGATTAAATAAATGATTTATTCTAAATCTTATATATAATAGTTACAAGAGACGGATCAATCTCTTTAACTATAACTTCGATCCAATAAGAAAATTCATTAAGGAGAAAAAATAATCGCTTGATATCTTCCAAAAGACAAAGAGTCATATTATGTTCGATTATAAGGTGTTTATAATGTATAAAAATGGGTTTAGGATGTCGATTATTATTTTCATGGGATTAGAATTCCCATAACATTATTTCCTAGGTTATTACGCATGTTTAGAGCTAACCATGTTATACTATTAGGCTTTTATAACCACATGAAAATAAACACCATTTCCTAGAAAAATCAGCATAGGTTTCTCTATTTTTGTACCAACCATATACATCCCCCAAAACATCCTAAAAATTTCAAAATTTAAAAAAAAACAACCCTAAATAAGAACCGATCAAATGTTGATCAAAACAATAGGTTAGAAGTATCTAAAAACTGGTAATGGGATGTTTATTTATCCTAAATATAAAAACTTATTATCCCTAAAAATAATATTATGGATACTCTATATTAAATAAATGTGGAAACTTCCTTCTAATCAGTTCCACACACTCACAATTCTCGTAAAAATTAGATACATACTACCAAAAACATGAAAATGTGGTATTTAATTCCCCTAAAAAGCCTTCATCCCAGGATCAACAGTGTGAACTACTTCTCAATCACAAATAATGGAGATTTATATTTTCATTCATACAAGGCCTAAAAGTGTTCCATCTTAATGGATTGATGGTAACTATTTTTATTGGAAAACAAAATCCATCCCAAGTTGGTGTCCTAAGCTCCCACAATGTTGAGAATGAAATCAAGAATCAAATATTCAAGAATATGTATACCTCATTATGTCTATCCATCCTTATTATCCGATACGTTATGATAAAACTAATCTGATATTTCATTACCTCTTAGTGGCCTCTACAAAAATGATAAGTGAAACATATATCTTTATCAAAAACTATAGTAGATGGAACATCGTACAATTTGATTATCTCTTGTAAAAAAATAATTCCCATGTCCTCAAATTTTGTTATGTCATGAATGGGAATAAAGTGATATCATTTGTTTAGTTTATTGATCACTAACCATATCATATTATTCCATCATGTAGTACGTTGAAACCAAACATGAATTCCAACGAAATATCATCCCACTTCCAAGATGACACCTGGAGGGGATAAAATAAACTCGAAGGTATCTGGTGCTCAGCCTTGACCTGTTGATTATATAACTACTAGAAACAAAATCAGTAATTTATCATCTTATAACTGGTGATTAGAATTTTCACTTCATATCATATATCTTCTTCATAGATCCATGGTGTATCACTTACAAGGAACTATTGTACTCCATAATTACTACTTTTATCAAAGGAAAAGTTATGATGTACTAGTTTTGAAAGCATTGGATACCCTCAAAGGGTAACAAACACTCATTAATGGTCTCCTCACCATAAATAGAGTCCCAAATTCCATAGAATAGTTCATTATGTTTCTACTCCCGAAGAAACACATGTTGAAGATATGGGGCCAGCTGAATGATTTTCAAAACAGTCTCATTATTTTTATGATAAACATCAAAATTCATACAAGAAAAGAGATCTATGAAATTATACTATTCTGATGATTAATTTACAGATTGGTTTATAATCTTCCTGCTTAAGAAATAAAAAAACCTTAACCTTTCTTGGAGTGTAGGAAATGATGATATCAAAATAATAAAAGTACTCCACCCATCCACTTCGATGGATATTAAAATCGTTTTTTGATAATATATAAATCTAGTTTTTATAGTCACAATAGATAGTAAACCATTCCCACAATAGGTAATGATACTAACTATTAAGATAATTCCTAACAACTTCATGTTTAGTATCACGAGTAGGTTATTTATTCCCATGTTTCGTATGTTGTCGGGAATCATAAGCCACCACATGACCAACCTACCAGAGAACACATCCCAAACTCAAACATGATGCATCATAAAATGAAATATAGTCATATACTACCTTTAAAATATTAAAAACAATTTCATAATTTAAAAGGAACATCATATCATGAAAATAATTATAACATTTCAAATACCACATGAAATTTACTACTTTATGAGTGAGAGAGGTCATCAGAGAAGCCATGTTTGTGAAAAATTTAACCAACTGATGGTAATACACAACTAAACCCAAGAAACTCCATATATCAAAGAAATTGTTTGGTTTTTACCATATCATAATACATTTCTCCTCTTAATAACCTACTAAAAACCCTTGATCTGAAACCACATTCCCTAAGAACTTCAATTCCTAGATTTATAAAAAACATCTTGACAACAAGGGAAAATTGTAATGACCCTCCAATTCTCGTTGGCGGGAGAGTACAATGAGTCATTACTAGGACTTAAGCAACATTCCCAAGGCACCAAAGGCAGGCAATAAATGCCAAAGGCTTTAAATTCATGTGGGGGGCGATTTACCCTTTGAGATATAAACCAACCAAAACATCACTAACAACCACTATATGATGCATGTTAATGAAACAACCAAATCATGCATTACCAAAAGATAACTACACTGTTCCACAAACCAATAAAACTAACAAAATATCAGAGTACCAAGCAGAAGACTAAAAAAACACCAAAATAGATCAATACACGCACCACGGCTCCACACCGAGATCCATACTCCAAGCACCACCACATCACCCAAGCATCACCATGAACCACAAGTAATGAGATGTATTACCATTACCTGTGTCTCAGAATAAGACATCTACAAAATCACCAAAGTGCAAAAGCTGTTTTCCCTAATGACTTCACTACTCACGCCACTAGGATAGAAGAGTTTTCAAAAATTATATAAAAATAATTTATATAAAACATTTTCTCAAAATAAGTTTATAACTAAATAATGACAAGTTTCCATAACCATTCGTAACCAAAAGCATCGAATAGAAATTGAAACCGGTTATCCAACAAGTCATTTATCCAGAAAAATAACCAATCGAGCTTTAGAACCACTTCAAAAAATCCCTTTTTGGCATACCCAACCATTTCACAACTTGTGAAATCAACCATGCATGCTTCGTTATGATAGTTCCATACTCATGAGCGGTTTCTCGTCGATCTACCAGGTCGTCACAAGGTAATTGTTTCCCATGTGCCATTACACCTTTGGAACTGAGCACAAGGTCATATTTCAGCCATGCCTCATACATAAAAATCCCATGAGCCATTAAACGTTTGGCACTGAGCACAAGGTCCTATTTCAACCAATCCTCGTATATGCAACATGAAACACACCACACATTCACAGTAATCATGACAAAACCATCCTTTCAATAAAAAACCTTTTATTGAAAACCATTTCCATCAAAACCAAGCATGTTAAACCAATTCAAACCATTTCAATAAAACCATTTCAATTCCAAACCATTTACAATTTCAGAAAATCCATAATCTAAAATCAACATTCTAAATTCGAGAAGCCAAATCACTTTGCACAACAATTCAACAAGATTTCATAATTTCAAAAAAAACCATAAATCATCACTAAAGAAGATTTATTCCATGCTTTTCACAATCAAATCCATTCAACAAACCAATTTGAAACCAAGCCAATCAATTCTAATAAGAGGATTCGAGAGAGAAGCCTCTTACTTCAAAGGTTTTGACGAAAACCCTAACAAAAGGATAACGCACAAGAAAACTGGGCAGATTCACCAAGGATCCTCCTTTGATCTCTTAACCAAACACAACCAAGACCAAATCTAATCATATTTGGAATCCACACACTTAGATCTACCCATAACAGGCGTAGATCTTTGAAACCTAGAGAAGATGATAAATAGATCTAAGTAGATCTAAGAAACAAAACAAGAACGATCACATACCTCAAGAATTCGGCTTCAATTCATCAAGAGAAGCCTTCAGATCACCTTCAGAATGATGGGAGAACCCACCTTGACATTAGGATAACCCAAATCCTGAGTTTGGGCTGCCTATGAGCTTAAATAAGGCATGTAGAGACCAAAATTCATGATATCCACAATTTAAGGATCTCATTTAAGTGCCCACACGGTTAGTTCGCACGATTTGAAAAACCGTGCATCAGCTACTGCGTCTACTGCCCTTCTCACAGGGTTTGGCCACATGGCTAGACAAACTGTGTGCTGACTGTGTAGAAGCTACTGCCTCCAAGACCCACTGTGCACAGTTTGGCCACATGGTTTAGAAAAACCGTGTGTTGCCCGTGTAACTTCCCCTTTTGCCTCAAAATTCATTCCAAGTTCTCACGACTCTCCCATTTGTCACCCTTAATTTTATAACCATTAAAAGCACCAAGAAAGGGTAACATACCATAAACCGGGGGTAGTAAATTCTCCCCACCATTGGTCTTTCCATCCTCGGAAAGTAAAAAACCTTCACCTAGCTGAAAGAGTTCCGGCCATTTCTCTTTCATTTCTTTTTCACGTTCCCATGTCTCTTCCTGAATATGATCATGCTTCCATAAAACCCAAACTAGACCGATGATGTTTCCACACAAGACATTATCATTATTATCCACAAACCATACCAGGATATGTATCAATGAAGCATCCAGCTCTTGGTCAATGTGATCCCAT
Source organism: Viscum album (assembly GCA_963277665.1). Classification (NCBI taxonomy): domain Eukaryota; kingdom Viridiplantae; phylum Streptophyta; class Magnoliopsida; order Santalales; family Viscaceae; genus Viscum; species Viscum album. The sequence goes on from OY728119.1 coordinate 639,975,184, forward strand.
CTGATCACATGGTAAGGATCCGGATGATACTTTTTCAATTGAGATACATAGAACACATTATGCACAGAACTAAATCATGGTGGTAATTCCAACTGATATGCCACGTATACAACCCATTATAGTATATCAAGAGGGTCAATGTATCTAGGATATAACTTTCCCTTCTTCCTGAAATGACGATGTCCAAGTCTTAGAGAGATCCTCAAAAAAACATGATCACCCACAACGAATGACAACGGTCTTCGACGGTGATCTGAATAAGATTTATAATGTCTCTAAGACATATAAATCCTCTTTCTAATCAACTAGATCTTATCTATTGTCTCTTGGACAAGGCTTGGACCGACTGGGGAAGTTTCACCCATTTCCACCAATCATAGTGGAGAACGACAAGGACACCCATACAATGCTTCAAACAGAGCCATTCGTTTCGAGGCCTGAGAACTGTTATTGTATGAGAACTCCACTAAGGGTATATGCTCCTCCCATGAGCCACAAAAATCCATTTCAAAGGCACATAACATGTCTTCCAATGTTTGTATCATCTGCTTAGATTTCCCATCCTTCTGAGGAAGATATGTTGTGCTCATAGTCAACTGAGTCCCAAGGGATTGCTGTAATGATTTTATGAAACGAGATATGAACCTTGTATCTCTATATGAGAATATTGACATTGGTACACAATTAATCTTTTCAATTTCTCGGATTTATTTTTTTGAAAGATCTCCCACCGTATGGGGTTCATGAATAGGGATGAAATGAGACGACTTGGTTAGACGATCCACTATAACCCAAATGGCATCGTGTTTCCGAACCATTCTTGGAAGACCTATTTCAAAAACCATTTCTATATGATCCCATTTCCACACTGGGATAGGTAATGATTGTAACATACCTACTGGTCTTTTATGCTTTTATTTGACCTGATGAAAAGTTATGCACTGCGAGAAGAACTCAGCCACCTTCCTTTATATGCCGCTACCCCAAAACTACGCTTTCAACGCCTTATACATATTATGTGTACCTGGGTGTACGACCCATATTGAATAGTGGTATATATGAAGGATTTGTTCTTGACAAACCATAGGTACAACCATACAGTATATGAAACAAAAATATGAACCCCCACCAAGTTTCCAGCCATTAATGGTCTCTCCACCATTGAGTTTTGAACTTACAACGAGACATTCTGCATCAGATTATTGTGCTTATTTGATCATCCTTACCAAATTAGGATCAAGAGTATATTAATAGAATACTTCAACATCACCTCATTCTTCACATTCCACATGCATGTCGGCTAATACCGACATCAACTTCCATTCTTCTGAAGCTTCTTTCGCCAACTAAGCATATGAATATCTACTCAATGCATCTTCCACCGAATTCCCTTTTCCTAGTGTGTTCATCAAGTCAAAGTCAAACATCTGGAGAGACTCCATCCATCTCCTTTTCCTGAGATTAAAATCTCACTGTGAGAAAATGTGTTTCAAGATTTTGTGATCAGTAAACACAGTAAATTTTTCAACAATGAGATAATATCTCCATGTTTTCAAAGCATGGATGACTGCAGCCAGCTCCCAACCATGTGTTAGGTAATTTTTCTCATTCACTCTCAACTGCATTAAACCATAAGCAACCACAAGATCTATTTTCATGAGAACACAACCCAACCATGATCCTGATGCATTGCAATACACCACATACCCCTGTCTTGATTCTGGAAAGATCAATATAGGTGCTGAGGTAAGCCGAACTTTCAGTTCCTGAAAGGATTTCTGACATTCTTCCGTACATTGGAAGGGAGCATTATTCTTAGTCAGAGCTATAATTGGTGAATCTATTCATGATAAATCATGCACAAAGCGTTGGTAGTAACCAGCTAGATCAAGAAAACTGTGTATCTTGAACACATTCTTTTGTGGTTGCAAAGAGATAACGACTTCTATCTTTTCAGGATCAATAGAAACACCTTTCATAGAAATGTAATGGCCAAGGAAAGGTAATTCCCATATCCAAAAATCACAATTTGATAATTTAGAATACAAATGATGATCTCTCAAGATTTTTGACACTTTTTGCAGGTGATCCTCATGATAAACTCTCGTCTATGAATACAACAAGATATCATCCAAAAACACCACAACAAAAGAATCCAGATATTGCTAAAATATCTGATTCATCAAAGCCATGAAGACCGCAGGTTCATTCGTTAGACAAAAAGGCATGAATACATATTCGTAGTGGCCATATCTACTTCTGAAAGCTGTATTTGAAATATCCTCCTTCCGAACTCGCAATTGGTGACATCCTGATCGCATTTCAATCTTGGAGAACCACTGAGCTCCCATTAATTGATCGAACGGATCATCAATGCTTGGAAGTGGATATCTTTTCTTTATCGTAACTTGGTTAAGCTTATGATAATAATCACATAGCTGAAAAGTTATAACTGCCTTCTTCACGAAAAACAATGGTGCTGCCCATGGAGAAGTACTTGGTCGAGTGAAACCCTTTCTTTCTAGATCCTCTAACTGCTCTTTCAATTACCGTAACTTTGTTGGTTCCATTCTATAAGGCGGAAAGGAAATAGCACTTGTCCCCAGAAAGAGATCAATCGTAAACTCCACTTCCATTAGAGGTGGTAACTGTGAGAATTTTTTGGGAAAGACATCTGGAAATTGATCCAAAATAGATGGAAAACACGTTCAACAACTGTTTCTCTATTCACCATCTTCGTATAATCCGTAATACAGAGCACCACAATCTTTAATCAGATCTCTTTCCTTAGCCCCGATTTGAATATGCATGCCTTTAATGACGCACTTGCCGCATCCTTTGGTGAAAAATGGACTAAATTCAGGAATTTATCCGCATAATCTATGAAAGAGAGAATCTCTTGCTATAGGCTGAAGAAGTCTATCATTTTATAGATCTTGAACGTGCGAGGATAGAATTGTTTGTTGAAAAATTCTACAAATCCTCCCATGTTAGGCCTTCATCCAATTTAGCATGCACTACTAAATCCCACCATTGAAGTGCAAGATCCTCGAGCATATACGTCACCAACTTGAACTTGAGCTTTGATGGTGTCCCGATGAAATCGAAGATACGATTCATCTTACTTAGAAACACCTCCTCCTTTTCTGGTTCAGCATCACCCCGAAAGTATGGTGGATTCAGCTTCATTAACTGGATGGTATAATCACCATGCCTTTGTTCATTCCTCTAGTTCCCCATATCCACAACATGAAAGTCTTGGATGATACTCTGAACCATCTCTTGGTTCACACATGGTTAAGGTGAAACCACTTTCTCCACATCTTCTTCGGGTTGGTTCTGACGACACCAACTGGGCGCCATTTTCTACACCAAAAACAAACTCTGTCAATCTCACTCTCTATCAACTAATGGCTTAGAATTTTAAATTCTATCTCATCATCTATCACAAGATTGTTTTCCAAAACATCCTTTTTCCATTTCAACCATTTTAGAAAACATTCAACAACCTTTTTGAAAATCAACCTATTTTCAAAAAACACTAAATACCCTATTTTCAAAATCTATTACTTGAAAACAATTTCTACATTTTTCAAAATTTGGCACCTTGCACAACAACCTTAATCATTCCTCACAATGAGATATGAAATTCTAGTGGGAATACATTCATCTATAATGCATGTCATGCTCATCTCAATGGCAAAACCCTTGACAATGAGATTTCCAACATTCTAGAAGTCTATACAAAACAGTTATGTACCCAACAACCTGGTAACTTTATGATTAGCATAAACGAGTTAGTTACGTCCTTTTATGATGTACATTTAAAGTTCCGACAATCCAACTCCTGTCTAGGATTTCCCAAGGAATATATAAGAATGAATTACAACTCCATGACCAAGAACATCAATTACCATTTGTTTGGAAAGGACCGAACTAGCTGATACCATTAGTAATGACCCACCAATTCTCATTGTCATGAGAGTACAATGAGTCATTACAAGGCCTTAAGCGATATCCCCAAGGTTCCAAAGGATGGAAATAAATTCCAAAGGGTTTCAATGAAAGTGGGGGATGATTTACCCTTTGAGAAATAAACCAACCAAAACATCACTAACAACCACTATATGATGCATGTTAATGAAACAACCAACTCTTGAATTACCAATAGAGAACTACAATATTCTACAAAACAACAGAACAAACACAATATCATAGTACTAAGCAGAAGAATAACAAAAGACCCAAACAGACCAAGACACGCTCCATGGATCCACACCGAGCTCCATGATCCAAGCACCACAATATCTCCCAAGCATCACCACGAAACACAAGTAATGAAATGTCTTAACTTTACCCATGTATCGGAATACAACATCTGAAAAAGCAACAAAGTGCCAAAGTAGGGTTGAGTTTAAAAATCATTAGGTTTCCCCCAATGACTTTTCAACTCACACCACTAAGATGGAAGAGTTAACAACAAGTATATAAAAACGGTTTATATAAAACATTTTCTCAAACGTAGTTTATAACTAAATATAAAAGAGTTTCTAAAACCATTCGTAACCAAAATAATCAAAGTGCAATTGAAACTAGCTTTCCAACAATTCATTTTTCCAAAAAAATAACCAATCAAGCTTTAGAACCATTTCAAAAAATCCCTTTTTGGTATACTCAACAATTTCACAACCTGTGAAATCAACTATGCATGCTTCGGTATGACATGTCCAAACTCATGAGTGGTTTCACATCGATCTACCATGTCGTCACAAGGTAATTGTTTCCCATGTGCCATTATACCTTTGGAACCGAGCATAATGTGATTTTTCAACCAAGCCTCGTACTTAAAAGTCCCAAGTGCCATTAAACGTTTAGCACCGATCATAAGGTCCTATTTCATCCAATCCTTCTATATGCTACATGAACACACATCACACATTCACAACAATCATGCCACATCCATCCATTCAATAAAACACCATTTATTGAAAACCATTTCCATCAAAACCAAGTGTGTTCAACCAATTCATAGCATTTCAATAAAACCATTTCAATTCCAAACAATTTACACTTTCATAAAATCATTAATTTAAAATCAACATTTTAAATTCAAGAAGCCAAATCACTTTTCACAATAATTCACCAATATTCTATAATTTCAACAAAAACCTTAAATCATCACTAAAGAAGTTATATTACATGATTTTCACAATCAAATCCATTCAACAAACCAATTGGTAACCAAGCTAATAAATTATAATAAGATGAGTTGACAGAGAATCCTCCTACCTCAATGGTTTTGACAACAACCCTAACAAATGAAGAATGCACAAGAAAACCAGGTCGATTCACCAAGGATCCCCATTATATCTCTTCTCCAAAGACAACCAAGACGAAGTCTCATAATATTTGGAATCCACACACATAGATCTACCCATAATAGGCATATATCTAAGAAACCGAGAGAAGAGGATAAGTAGATCTATGTAGATCTAAGAAACTAAACGAGAACGATCACATACCTCAAGAATCCGGCTTCAATTCATCTGGATAAGCCTTTGGATCTCCTCCAGAATGATGGGAGAAACCTCCTTGCCCTTAGGAGAACCAAAATCCAGAGTTAGGGCTTCATATGAGCTTAAAAGAGGCATTTACAGGCAAAACATGAGAGATCCACAATTTAAGGATCTCATTTAAGTGCCCGCCCGGTTAGTTCGCACAGTTTGAAAAAAGGTACGCTAACTGTGCGTTAGCTACTGCCTCTACTTCGCTTCTTAAATGGTTTGTCTACACAGTTAGATAAACCATGCGCTGACCGTGAAGAAGCTACTACCTCCAAGACCCACTGCACACGGTTTGGCCGCACGGTTTAGACAAATCGTTCGCCCCCCGTGCGACTTCCCCTTTTACCTTAAAACTCATTCCAAGTTCTCCAGACTCTCCCATTCGTCACCCTTAGAACTTTATAACCAATAAAAGCATCAAGAAAGGGTTATATACCAGAAAATGGGGGTACTACATTCTCCCCACCATTGTTCTTTCCGTCCTCGGAATGTAGAACACCTTCACCTAGCTGAAGGTGTTCTGGCCATTGCTATTTCATTTCCTTTTCACGTTCCCAAGTCTCTTCTTGAATCTGATCATGCTGCCATAAAACCCGAACCAGGCCGATGTTTTTTCCACTCAAGACTTTATATTTCCTATCCCCAATCCATACTGGGATATGTATCAATGGAGCATCTGGATCTAGGTCAACGTGATCCCATATGATCACATGGTCAGGATCAGGCTGATACTTTTCCAATTGAGATACATGGAATACATTATGCACCGAACTAAACTATGGTGGTAATTCCAACCAATATGAAACCTCTCCAACCCATTCTAGTATCTCAAAAAGGCTAATTTATCTAGGAGATAACTTGACCTGCTTCTCGAAATGATGATGTCCAAGTCTTGGAGATATCCTCAAGAAAACATGATCACCCACAATGAATGAAAACGGTCTTCGACGGTGATCTGCATAAGCTTTCAGACAACTCTGAGCCATCTCCGTCCTCTTTATAGTAAACTGGATCTTCTCAGTTGTATCTTGGACAATTCTTGGCCTAACTAGTGATGTTTCATTAGTTTCCACCCAGCATAGTGGAGAACAATAAGGACACGCATACAATGCTTCAAACGGAGCCATGCGTATCGAGGATTGATAGCTGTTATTGTATGAGAACTCCACTAAGGGTATATGATCCTCCCATGAGCCACCATAAGACATTGCACAAGCCCGTAACATTCCTTCCAAAGTTTGTATCGTCCGCTCGGATTTCCCATCCGTGTGAGGATGATACGCCATGATCATAGTCAACTGAGTCCCAAGGGATTGCTGTAATGATTCCCAGAAACGTGATGTAAACCTTGAATCACTATCTAAGACTATAGACACTGGTACACCATGAATCTTTACCACTTATCGGATATATATTTTTGAATGATCTTCCACCCTATGGGTTTCATGAATAGGGATGAAATGAGCCGACTTGGTTAGAAGATCCACTATCACCAAAATGTAATCGTGCTTCCGAACCATTCTTGGAAGACCTGTAACAAAATACATTGATATATGTTCCCATTTTTACACTGGTATAGGTAAATATTGTAACATACATGCTCGTATCTGATGCTCTGATTTAATATGCTAAGAATTTATGCACCGTGAGATGAACTCGGCCACCTTCCTTTTCATGCCGCTCCACCAAAACTGCACTTTCAATGCCATATACTTCTTCTATATACCTAGGTGTACGTCCCATCTTGAATGGTGGTAACCATGAAGGATTTGTTCCTCACAAACCATAGGTACAACCACTTGATCTATTAAACACAAAACTGAACCCCCACCAAGTTTCTAGCCATCAATGATCTCCCCACCATTGAGTTTTAATCTTACAACCAGAAATTCTACATTAGATTTTTGTGCTTCTTTGATCAACCTTACTAAATCCGGAACAAGCGTAGCTGAAAATAAAACTACAACATCACCCCTGTCTTCACATTCAACATTAATATTGGCTATGAACAAAATCAACTACCATTATTCTGAAGCTCCTTTCGCCAACTGAGCATATGACTTTATACTCAATGCATCCACCACCGAATTCCCTTTTCCTGGTGTGTACATCAAGTCAAATTCAAACATCTGGAGATACTCCATCCATCTCCTTTTCCTGAGATTCAAATCTCATTGTAGGAAAATGTGTTTCAAGATTTTTTAATCCTTAAACACAATAAATTTCTCACCAAAGAGATAATGTCTCCATGTTTTCAAAGCATGGATGACTGCAGCCAGCTCCAAATAACATGTTGGGTAATTTTTCTCATGCACTCTCAACTAACTTGAACCATAAGAAACCATATGAACTCTTTGCATGAGAACACAACCCAACCCTGATCCTAAAGAATTTCAATACACCACATACCCCTTTCCTGATTCTGGTAAGATCAAGATAGGTGCTGATGTAAGATGAAATTTCAATTCTTGAAAGGATTTCTGACATTCTTTCGTCCATTGTAAGAGAGCATTATTCTTAGTCAGAGCTATCATGGGTGAAGCTAGTCATGAGAAATCACGCAAAATGCGTCGCTAGTAACCAGCTAGACCAAGAAAACTGCGTATCTCAAACACATTCTTCGGTGGTTTCCAAGAGATAACAGATTCTATCTTTTCATGATTAGCAGAAACAATATTCTTAGAAATGACCTGGCCAAAGAAAAGTACTTTTCGTATCAAAAAATAACACTTTTATAATTTTTCATACAAACGATGATCTCTCAAGATATTTAACACTGTTTGTAGGTGCTCCTCATGATTAACCCTTGTATTTGAATACACAGAGATATCATCCACATACACCACAACAAAGGAATCTAAATATTGCAGAAATATTCGATTCATCAAAGGCATGAAGATCGCTGGTGCATTCGTTAGACCAAAAGGCTTGACCACATATTCGTAGTGGACATATCTACTTTTGAAAGCAGTCTTTGGAATATCCTCCTTTCGAACTCACAATTGGTGATATCCTAATCGCATGTCAATCTTGGAGAACCACTGAGCTCCCCTTAATTGATCGAACAGATCATCAATGTGTGGAAGTGGATATCTATTCTTTATCGTAACTTGGTTAAGCTTACGATAATCAACACACAACTGAAGAGTTCCATATGCCTTCTTCATGAACAACACCGGTGCTGCCCATGGAGAAGTACTTGGTCAAAAGAAACCCTTTCTTTCCATCTCCTCTAACTGCACTTTCAATTCCCATAACTCTGATGGTTCCATTCTATAAGATTTAAGGGAAATATGATTTTTCCCTGGAAGGAGATCAATCGTAAACTCCACTTCCCTTAGAGGTGGTAACCCTGAGAAGTTATTGGGAAAGACATTTGGAAATTGAGCCAAAATAGATGGAAAACACGTTCAGCAACCGTCACTCTATTCACCAACTGTATATAATTTGAAATACAGAGCACCAAAATCTTCAATCAAATTTCTTGCCTTAGCCCTGATTCGAAGATGCGTGCCTTCAATGAAGCACTTTCCACAATCTCTTGTGAAAAAAAGACTAAATTCATGAATTGAGCCATATAATCTGTGACAGAGAGACTCTCTTGTTTCAGGCTGAAGAAGTCCGTTGTTTTCTGGATCATGAATGTGTGAGGATAGAATTGTTTGTTGGACAATTCTTCAAAATCCTCCCATGTTTGGCCTTCATCCAATTTAGAATGAACCGATAAATCCCACCATTGAATTGCAAGATCCTCGAGCATATACGTCGCCAACTTGAACTTGAGCTCTAATGGTGTGCTGATGAAATTGAAGATACGACTCATCCTACTTAGCCACACCTCCGCCTTTTCAGGTTCAGCATCACCCTAAAGGTTCGGTGGATTCTACTTCATGATTTGGAAGGTATGATCCATATGCCTTGGTTCATTCCTCCGGTTCCCCGTATCCACAGCTTGAAAAGCATATATGATACTTTGAACCAGCTCTTGGTTCACACATGGTTCGGGTGCAACCACATTCTCTACAGCTTCTTGGGGTTGGTTCCGACGACGCCTACCGGGTGCTATTTTTTAAACCAACAAAATACACTGTCAATCTCACTCTCTAGAAACTGATGGATCAGCATTTCAATTTCAATATCATCATCTATCACAACCTAGTTTTCCAAAACATCTTTTTTCCATGTTCAAACATTTTTGAAAAACTTCAACATAATTTTTGAAAATAAACCTATTTTCCAAATACACCAAATACCCTATTTTGAAGATCTTTTACTTGAAAAGAAGTTCTGAATTATTCAAAAGTTATCACCTTGCACAACATCCTTACTCATTCCTCATAATAAGATATGGAATCAAAGTGGGATGTCATTCCTCTATAATGCATTTCGTGCTCATCTCATTGGCTAAACCCATGACAATTAGATTTCTAACATTCTAGAAGTGTTTCCAAAACACTTATGTACCCAACAACCGGGTAACTTGAAGTTCAACATAAACGGGTTAGCTATGTCCTTTTATTCGATACATATCATGTTCCAACAATCCTACTCCTATCTAATATTTCCCAAGGAAAAGACAAGAATGAATTTCAACTCCAAGACCTAGAACATCAATTACCACTTGTTTGGAAAGGACCGAACAAGCTGATACCATTTGTAATGACCCGCCAATTCTCATTTTCATGAGAGTACACCGATTCATTCCTATGCCTTAAGAAACATCCCCAAGGTGCCAAAGGCGAGAAATAAATGACGAAGGGTTTCAATGCGAGTGGGGGAAAATTTAAACTATGAGAAATAAACCAACCAAAATATCAATAACAACCACTATATGATGCATGTTAATAAAACAACCAACTCATGCATTACCAAAAGAGAACTACACTTTTCCAAAAACCAATACAACCAAAAAAATATCCAAGTACCAAGTGGAAGACTAAAAAAAGACCAAAAAAAGACCAAGACATGATCCACGACTCCACACCAAGCTCCATTCTCCAAGAACCACCACATATTCCAAGCATCACTGTGAACCACTAGTAATGAGATGTCTTACCTTTACCTGTGTCTCGGAATACGACATCTACAAAAGCACCAATGTGCCAAAGCAAGGGTGAGTATAAAACTAAGTTGGTTTTCACCAATTTCTTCCCTACTCATGCCACTAGGATATAAGATTTAGAAACAATTATACAAAAACAGTTTATATAAAACATTTTCCCAAAGTAGTTTATAACTTAATATAAAAAAGATTCCAAAACCATTCGTAACCAAAATCACCCAAGAGAAATTGAAAGTTGTTTTCCAACAAGTCAGTTTTTCAGAAAAATAACCAATCAAGCTTTAGAACCATTTCACAAAATCTCTTTTTGGCATACCCAACCATTTCACAACCTGTGAATTCATCCACGCATGCTTCATTATGATAGTTCCATACTCATGAGTGGTTTCTCGTCGATCTACCAAGTCGTCACAAGGTAATTGTTTCCAATGTGCCATCACACCATTGGCACTGAGCAGAAGGTCATATATCAAACAAGCCTCATACTTAAAAGTCCCATGTGCCATTAATGATTTGGCACCGAGAATAAGGTCATATTTCAACCAAGCCTCGTATATGCAACATGATCAAACACCACACATTCACAACAATCATGCCAAAACCACCCTTTCAATAAAAAACCTTTTATTGAAAACCATTTCCATAAAAACCAAGTGTATTCAACCAATTCAAACCATTTCAATAAAACCGTTTCAATTCCAAACCATTTACAATTTCATAAAATCCATAATTTAAAATCAACCTTTTAAATTCATGAAGCCAAATCATTTCCACAATAATTTCCCAAGATTTCATAATTTCAAGAAAACCATAAATCATCACTGAAGAAGATTTATTCCATGATTTTCACAATCAATTTCATTCAGAAAACCAATTTGAAACCAAGCCAATCAATTCTAATAAGAGGATTTTAGAGAGAAGCTTCTTACCCTAAAGGTTTTGATGAAAACCCTAACAAACAAAGAACGCACAAGAAAACCGGGCCGATTCACCAAGGATAATCTTTAGATAACTTCTCCAAACATAACCATGACCAAATCACACCATATTTGGCATCCACACACTTAGATCAACCCATAATGGGTATAGATCTATGAAACTGAGAGAATAAGAGAAGTAAATCTAATTAGATCTCTGAAACCAAACAAGAACGATCACATACCTCAAGAACCGGTCTTTAATTCATCAAGATAAGACTTCATATCGCCTCTGGAATTATGGGAGAACCCTCCTTGAACTTAGGACTAGAATCCCAAGTTTGGTCCCCTTATGATCTTAAATGAGGCATTTAGAGGAAAAAATGCGTGAGATCTACAATTTATGTATCTCATTTATGTGCCCGAATAGTTAGTTCGCACGGTTTTAGAAATAGTGCGCTAACTGTGAGTTAGCTACTGCCTATACCGCCCTTGTCTCATGGTTTGGCCGCACTGTTAGACAAACCATGCATCGACCATGCCAAAACTACTGCCTCCAAGACTTTCTACGCATGGTTTGGCCACATAGTTTAGGAAAATCGTGTGCCGCCCGTGCGACTTCCCCTTTTGCCTCAAAACTCATTTCATGTTCTCCTAAACCTTCCATTCGTCACACCTAACTTTATAACCATTAAAAGAATAAATAAAGGGTTACATACTAGAAAACAGGGGTACAACAATAACGATGTTGATCTTTTATAAATTAGGTGATGCACATGATCATCCAAAGTATTTGAGTTAATTAAGTTTTCATAAAAAAAACGCTTCCATAAATGAATGTACAAACACATGGAAAATTATGTTCATCAGTACTATAAAACCCATTTGAGTGTTAGTTAGACCAAAATACATATCAAGGTACCCATAACGGCCATACCTACTCTGAAAGGCTATCTTTCAGGAATCATACTCTTTGATTATAAGCTTGTGATGACTAGACTGAAGGTAAATCATTAATAACCACATCAACCCTTTAAACTAATCAAATAAATATTCAATATAAGGAAATGAATAATTATTCATTACCAAAAATTGATTTAATTTTCACTAATCAACCCAAATGTGATGTGTCATTCATCGTTCTTCACAAAATGAACTACCTCCACCCAAGGTGACACACATATGAAAATGAATCCTTTATCCATCAGATTTTCAAATTGGTTAGTTAAATACTTCAACATATCTAGTTCTATATGGTATGGGGGAATATATACGGTCTTGGTACTAGGTATAAAGTCAATAGAAAATTCTACCTCTTACTAACAGCAAGACACAAAAGTCTATTGAAAACACATTGGGAAACTAGTTGATTACTTGAAGAAGATAACCATTAAAATATTATTTCCCAAATCAAAAGAAAAATTAGATAACACCCTACCCAAATAGAGAATAGGTTGTCTAAATCTACTCAAAATATGGTCCCATTCTCCATAGAAAACATGGCACACCCCATCAGGGGTATTGAAGGAGTCACACCAAATATAACAATTAATATAGGCTTTATAGGAAATAAGCTAATATAAAAATAATGATATCTATTGTATTTTTATCAAGAACGAAAAAATCCATGATGAGATCAATATATGGTAATGATAATGAATAATTGGGGCATCATTGACCCTTCAATCTCTTAGTTGTATAGGGAATAACAATTGGAATCAGATAAGGCAAAAGATCAGCATGAATGTTTATCAGGTCTACAATACTAGTCGATATGATTGAATCAGTTTAACCATTACAAAATATAGAGGTTTATAATGATATATCTATAGTGATGGCACCTGTCACTATCAGTGTACAAGAATTATCATCCCCTAATGAATTTTACACTCCATGAAGATTCTTCATTATGGAAGCCTATGTCTAGAACCCCTTTTTTCATGAAGAAACCATCTACACCATAGTAAAATTAGGTGATTATGTTCCCATTACACTATAGAGAATACAATATTCATGTCAAAACTTTTCAAGTGTCTTAAAAGGCAACATCAACCATAGATTCTTAGTGCCTCTCAACAAACTCACTTGTAATGTCGGATCTTCCCATATTTAAAGAAATTCAATAGGCCTATATCAGAAAACACATAAGGTTTGGATGATTCCTTCTATCATGATCCAAAATGATAATAATCACACCTACTATTCTCTTTGAAGGAATTAAAAAGACCCCACTTAGATTAGGAGGAACTCCCATTGACCTTGACTTACTAGCTAGTTGAATCTCTTCTATCAAATCTCTATCCACAAAATATTTATATTTAGTAAGCTTCAAAATGAAAAATTCAGATCAAAAATTACATAATAGATCCATATCAAATATTGATTCCTTCATATTATCATTCATAAATACCTTCTAAATGAACCAAATTGGTTCATTAAAGTGATTTATATACTGATTCATGGTTCCATTGCCTTGTTAGAGGTAGAAAAGACATTTTAAGTCTATGGATCGAATAACTATATAAAAACATATTTTAAGTCTTTCCACCCTAAGACTTCTTGTTTCTTCATCATAAAAATTGAATCCTACAACCTCTTTTATTGTCATTCAATCTTGAAGGTAATATATTTCACCTTTGTTTAGTCTAGAATTTGAAATAACATAAAAATATTCTCAATGTTTTTCAACCAATCATCTGCCTCTTAAGTAAAATTCAAGCATGGGAAAGGTGGTGGTTTGTATATAAGAAACTATTGAGAACGATATCAAGTTTCATCTTTTAGAGGTTTCCCTATTGGATTATGAATGGGAACGATTGTGGTTACCTGTCCCACATCATTGACCATATATAAAACAATATCAATGAGGTTCTAATCAATTGGATAGTTCTCTTTCCATGGTTCATTATTATCTTCTTTATGAGGTCTATTAAAACATTCTCTTGGGTTGATGTTACCACACAACATCAATAAACAACATGAAAACATCTTCATTGATACTCAGATCATAAACTCCATAAAGGGAAAACTTAATATCAATTCCATCAGATATAATTAATTTTTAATGGATATCAATACACTTATTTAATTTAAAATAAATAATACAATAAGATCAATTTATTCCTAAAAAATGATTTACCCAAACACCAATGGTGTCTTAAGTCTCACCACACTGAGAGATGGACAATAACTCACTTGTAAGATACCCCTTATATCCTGATAATCCTACATACTATCTTCAAGGATTCTTGAATACATACCAAAATCAAAGAAAGACGATCAACCTACCCTCATACAACTGTTTCATGAAGAATCCGAAATAATCTAGTACACTAATACTTGGGAAAAAACTGACATGGCATAAAGGGTGTTCTCAATCCCCATGTACTAGTGACTAGCTCCAAGGAATCAAAAAATGGTTAGAGGGTGCAGTTTCACCATAAGAATAAATAATATATATATATATATATATAATAGTAGAAGATAAAATAATGAATAATAATAATAATTCCAAACACTCCTTAAATATAAAAGTACCACAATTAGATAAATAAAGATCAAAATGGTACATCATATAAAAATACCACACAATATCCATTGAAACAAAAACATTGAATCCCTATGTAACAAGTGGATCATTGAACCAAAAATCACTTCCACCAGCTTAGGTACCTTGTATCAATCACACCTACCACCTCATAACAGCACAATCCATTTTCGTGGACCTTGGATAATATAACCTATAATCACTTGAAGTCAAAGGTATGGTGTGGAAAAAAATATCCCAGTAGGATTTCACCAATTTTCTTATAAGAAGGTCCATAAAAAATAAATTATTTATCCTATAATTTAAATAAAGACTTCATAGGATAAAATATTTTCACATTTTTAATCAAATAATAATTCCAATCAACAAGATAGAACTTATATCAATAATAGGTTTAAATACATTTTTTAATTTAAAAAAAAGGAATGAGTAAAAAAGGTCAATAAAAAATGGAATGTAATTATCAAATCAAAACAAATCACCATAGTTGTATAGAATATATATCATTAGTTCATGGATATAATATCCTTGAAATTCTCAGCCAATCAATCACAGATCAATGTGTGCACACATCCCTATGTTTTAGGCCACCGAGATATAATCAATCAGTTACCCATCATAGAAATTCACGATGAACATGGTTTTGTTATAGTTTTCACCATTGGTCCATTTATAGGGAGTCAGAGTCAAGTGTACTTTTACAAATAACCCAGTAGCTACTCAGGTTCGCACATGTTTCAATCAATCAACCAGTTATGGTAAAATAATTTTCTTTATTTCGAATATTCATTCCTGATTAAAATTCAAAAATTCAAAATAAAATCATATATTTTTAATAAATTCATGCCTTTAAAAACCATTTTCTATTTAAATCCATTTTTCATAAGGATCTACATCAAATCATTTCTTCAAACCACTTCTCAATTCAAGACACCTTTTCTCAAATCAACCATATATTTTCAAAATATGTAAAAAATTGTTTTATTTCATGATCCCATGCCTTATAATATAATCATATTGAACACATAAATTAAAAATTTGAAACCAATTGAAAATAAATTTTTAATCAAGTAAAAAATAAAGGTATCATGTGGATGGAAAATCCTTATGGAACTAATAAACTTTACTCACAAGATCAAGAAATCCATTGAAGTAAGAACCACCAATTATGAGTAGATGGTGATGAGTATAAAATAAGAATACCTATAATTATAATCAATAAAAAACAATCTTATATCAATAAAAAACAAGAGGATTCATTGCACTAAAGAAAGAGAGAATGGATATTAAGAGGATTCAAAATCGGCGAGACAAAACTTACCAGAGTGAAATAAATCGAATCCAACAGAACATTAACCGAAGGAAAAAGGGAATAGGGGGACAAAATCCTCTATAGAGAGCCTTTAAAATACAATGGTTCTGATTATATTTGATTAGGAGGTGTATAAAATTTACAAGGGGGTTTGGGAATTTAATCATGTTTTTTAAGGGATTAAAAATCACATCACATCGTTTCATGGGTGAGGACATGTGGTTAGAGAAATTTGTGCACATTATCATGCACGATTACTAAGATTATAGAGTTTGTAACATAGTTAGGCCACTTGGTTAGAAAAAAAAATAACCATCTATGTGATACATCATCTGATACTGGACAAAGGGTGCATGGTTTGGACACATGATTTGGAGACCTTGAACCAACTATGATCTCCCTACTATCATAAGTAGCATGGTTTTAGGTGGGGGGCACACTATTTTCCAAAAATATGCAACCCCTCAAAAACCTCATGAAAATTAACATGGTTTCTTTTTCCAAACCACAATGTTTTATTTAACCATGTTCCAACTATAAACATACCAAACCATTTCCATGTTTTCTTTGAAAATCCCCCAGAAAGAAAATAAATAAGACGAAAATAAAGGAAGATCAAAATAGGGGATTAAAATTATCTGAATGACTATAATAGGATGTTACAAGCTCATTTAACAAATTCTATTAAAATCAATGCCTTTATGAAAGCCCTTTTAAAACCGATAAAGCGTGGCCCAAAATAAGAGTGGTTTTATAATAGTGAATCAAGAACTAATCATTTCCAATAACCAAGGAAATATAGATGAAAAAGGTGATCTATATAGGATTGAAAGGATGATGGATGAACACCCAAATAAAACCACCATCTGAGATAAGTGGCAACAAGGGGACACTATAAGGATAGTGAATATGGACCAATGAACACATAATAGAAATAGTAGGGAGAGTTTTTAGGGAAATAAAACCTAGACACCAACCAAAAAATAATGAATAACAAACCCTGAGCATGATTAAGGAGGTTGAAATATCACATTCATCACCTAATGATGACCAAAGAAACCCCAAAAGATTTAAGAGTTCATCCCCAATGAGATTAAAGTAACACCACTATCATGAGTGAGTACATCTCCTCAAAAGACAACATGGCCATATAAAAATGTTATCCTTTCCATAACCTTAATTGTTCTTTAAATAAACCAATTATTACATAAAAGTGTTTTGGATAAATTATTTTAATTTAATGTAACATAGATCACTATGGATTTATTTTTATTTCCAAGTGTATAGGTTTTTCTTAATCATTGCACTAATGAAATGTCACTATATTCAGTGTTATCTTGCATCACTACCAAATAAAAGCATTGATAGAGGTGTTAATTTTATGAATTCTATAATAAAATCATTAATAAAGGTGATCTTTATTAGTGTTAAAATTGATGATAAAAGGGTAAAATATATTAAATAGTTTATGTATACATATTTTAATATCCTTAACTATGGTATATAATATATATATATATATACATAATCATTTATAATTTTTTTATAATATATTTAAATTAAAATTTTAGAATTTAAAATATAAATATATATATGTGTATATTGATCCTTAAATTTATTTATTTATATCCCTTTATAAATATATATATATTTATATTAAAATACTTATAATATGAATATATATTTATAATTAAAATATAAATTCGCAATTATATGTTACTATTTATATACATTCATATATATTGACACACGCACACACACATGCAAGAAAACACATAAACAAACTCATAAATATTGAAAAGGACTAACTAGGATCAATGTATCACCTAGAGGGGATGGGTGAATTAGTGATATTTTTTTATTTTATGATATATTTTATATAATAACCTTCGACACCAATTAAATAATTATCACATTAATGAAAATAAAACAATCACTAATATAAAATAACTAAATTATTTACAAAGTTCACTACTTAATAAGAGTATATAGTCCTTGGAATGGTTTAAAAATAAACCAATATGAAAAAATAGACTAGAATTTTTTTTTCTATAGATACAACTTGTATGAAATACCCTTACACTTGTTCATCACTATGATCAATAAAAAAATGAATGTTATTTTTCTTGAATAAATTATGTAAAAAACATTTTGTAACATGTTTAGAAACCTTCACCTGTTGGTTTTGAATAAGTCACTATAATACTTAACAACATACACTTTTGTAAACATTCAATAAAAAATTTCATCAATCTTCTATCTAGAATCACATCAAAACAAATTCTTTTTAATTTGTATAAAATCTTAGTTCTATGGAACATTATGGTTTTCTAGTCTAACTCTCTTTATCTGGGAACAAGTATAAATGAAATTATAGGTATAATTATGAATTATCTATTTTTTTAGAAACCATCAGTTTGATCACTTGATATGATCTAGGAAAACTCTACCACTACTTCTTCATCACACATGTTCTCTCCGAAAATATTTCATCAGAAGAATATTTTTGGAAAATTTCCACTTCCAACTCAAAACTTATATACTATCACTCTCAGCCACACCTAAAAATTATTAGAGTACATTTTAATTTAACATCTCTCTATTGGTTCACCATTAATGGAATTTATGAGAAACCAATTTTATTTTCCCTCTCAACTAAATTCTAGAATATCAAATTTCACTTTTATTTTGATTTCAACTATTACCTTTTTAGTGATTCCAAACTCCTATAAGTGGTTGTTGAAAATTATCAAGTCTTCTCACAAATTCAGTCTCCTTCATAATTATATATAAATCCCATGTCCCATACAATTTTTCATTCTAATACGTTTTGTCATTACGGTTGAACATTTGTAAAACTAAAGTCATCCTATTTGGATAATCAAAACCAACTGAAACTCACCATCTATATTATTTTTTCAAATTATATACAAATAAAAATAAAATATTTCCTATGAAATATTTTACATGTTTCACCATTTAAACCGCTTATATAATTTTCTAATAAACTCCTAGAACTAATGAGACTACATCTAATGAAGTCTAGCTTAATATGATTTATCAGTGTCAAATCCTTTCTGATGTGTATTAAACCAAATTTTGTTAACTTTTTCTTTATAAAAGTGGTAAAATAAATATTTTTTCTTCACCTGGTTGACCGGTCCTTGATCCCAACTAATGGATCAGTCTCCATGGAATATCTCATTCATCAGTCCCCATAATTCCAACTTATTGAATGATGTCATAAAATTATATAATTTTTCTCTAAATAAATTCGGGTCTGCCTCTGATAGAACTCTATATATGATTCCATATTGATACTAACAGTTTTTATTATAGATAGCTATTATAAAATCCTCTCATAAATATATGTATGAAAACATATGATTTTTTTGTGGTACACCTTGTCCGATATACTAGTATCAAGAAAATAATTTTTCCTTTCTAAAACGTAGTAGCTGATGGTTCAATTGATAGAATGGAATGATATATGGATTATACAGTATGATGGATCTATTTATCCACACTTATAAAAAACCTTTTACTTCAAAAAATTAAAATCCTTAGACAAAAAAAACATCTGTGTCCGGTATAACTCACACTGAAGATCTATGACTGAAAGACTTTGAATTTGTATTATCTTTTCTTCTACAAATAATTTATTATATCATGACTTCTTCATGTTTTTTATGAACATTATTATCTATATAGAATCAAATATATTATAGATTATTTTCTCATACATTATTTCATAATTCATGGAACACATGTTTTTCAGGTAACTTATGATATTGAAAACATACAAAACAGAAAATCATCCTTAGATGAAGAATATATTATCTAAAAATAAATTCTGAATTTAATAAAACTTCTCACTCTAATAAGAAATTTCATTTTTTAAACAATGTGATTTTGAAACAAATCATCACCCACAAAACATTTCTAGAATATAAAACCTCAAACAAAGGAGTTTATTGAGAAAATTTCATTCAATTATTTTGGTATATTACTCCCTTATCTCCATCAAAAACAAATTATAAATTGATGTGATTTTATGCAATGAAAAAAAATAAAAAATATTCAGTAGCAACATATTCTAATATATAAAAACAACTTCTAGATAGCTTGTTCCAAAAAATCTAACCCTTAAGAGTTTATTTTCATAAAAGGTTCACAAATCAAAAAAACTTTGTAACTTGAGGTATAGATTACTAATCAGAAATTCTAATACAACATCACTGAACAAAATATTGGAAATAAGAATAATTGATAGAAAAACTACATTTTCAATAATTAGTGACTTATAAAAAATTCTTATTTAACTTAAACATTCAAAAACATTCCACCCCTTCACAGAATCTTTATTCGAATAAAGTTTTTTCCATTAACCACTTTAAAAAATTGTTAGAATAGTTCAAAAACATACATGTTATGTTATCAACATACTAAAAAATATCCAAAATATATTCTTCCTTAAAAGGTTTAGAAAAAATAAATGGTTATATTTATGAAACAACATTTTAAATAATGACTATATAGTGAAGTGACTTCACATAATGTCGAAAAAATACAAAATATTCAACAGAAAATTATTCTAGCATACAAAAACCAAATTTATCTAACTTGGTACCAAAAATCTCCCCATTGAATTTAATTTTCATCTAATTTTCATAAATCCCTAATACTTTCTAACTCAAGATAAGGATCACTAATAAATAATTTTAATCATGAAAGAGAAAAATTAGTGTAATAAACAAGAATCATTTATAAAAAAATCATGTTATCAATAAGTAGTGACATATGAAACTACTAAGGTATCTTCAATCATTAAAAACTATCCACCTATTCACAACTTCATTATTACCATAAAAAATTTGTTTCGTACGTACACTTCAAAAAACTATTAGAACAGTTCACACACATACATGTTGAGTTCAAATCTTACTCACAACCAACTTAAATATAAGTTTCATTAAAAATTTTATCACATATCAATGGATATATTTATGAAACCTAATTACACCCTTGAAATCACTATATAATGATAATATGAAGGTGGGAAAAAAATTATCACCCCAATCTTGGATAGAAAAAGGTTAGATTCTCATGTTCAACCTCATTTTTAAAATTTTTCTTTGAAAATAATTTTTTTTGAAAATGTTAGAAACATGTTACATTGTAGGAACATACTACAACGTGAGTTAATTATTCTCCACATGATCATTAATGAAGTGATATTTTATACCAATATGTTTTGATTGAAAATTTTGTACTAGGTTTATTTTAATATTTGTAGAACTCAGATTATTATATTCTAAGAGAAGTGGTAAATTGAATTTAAATAAAAAATAATCCAACTTTGTTTATATCCAATTGAGTTATTTTTTAGATTTATTGGAAGAAAAATACTAATATTCAGTAGATCTAAGTCTTAAATAGTTTTTCCTTTTAGTATTAAAAATCCAAAAACATTCCCCCCAAAAGAAAAATCCACAGGATTTGGATATTCAATCATCTACATTTCTTTCCCAATCAATATATATATACCCAAACAAATTAATTTTTCCTAATACTTCATATCTAATTATAAAATATGTTTTACCTCTGATATATCTAAGAATTATTTTTTCAATCCAAGCACTGTGACTCCTTTGGAGAAAATTATAACCATTCACATTGGGTAAAAACATACAAAATATCTAGTATTGAAGTTCTCATATGTAACAAATATTTAATAATATTTCTAAAATATTTAGAATCAAATTGTTTCACTTATTAATATTTAGAGAAGTTGGCTCCCACAAAAATTGTTGTGGATAATGATTTTGAACTCTCTATTAAAAAAAATTATTAAGAAGTTATTTAATATATCTTGAGAAAGAAAAATGTATTTTTTTAGATTTTTATGCTAAGAAAGTATTTCACTTAACTAGGAATGTAAATTTCGAATAACTTCTTTATCTCTATAGAAAACGTTTCACAAGTTATTTTATCATTCCAAGAAAAAATAATATCATCAACATACATGTAAGAACCCGGTTCTTAGTTTTAGAGGTACATGCTTCTTTTTTTCCTTCTCCTTAAGTGTTTTTGAGAAAATATGGAAAATGCGAAAAAATCATGAATTTTGGAACTACACGCCGTGTACATTATCCACACGCCATGTACTTTTGGCCGTGTTGGGATGATTACACGGGGCGTGTATCCATGCCAGTGATGAAGGGTGTGGGAACCAACTACACACTGTGTAGTGGTACCTTACACGCCATGTAGTCAGTCGGAAGGCTTGAATAGGAAGGCGGTGGAGTCACCGCCAGCTGGAAGACAGTACACGCTGTGTACTTGGGAGTACATTCCATGTACTCATGTAGAAGGATGAACAGTGTGGAGGTGCAGCCAAATGAACTGTTAAATGAAGGGAGTACACGCCGTGTACTCAGAATTACATACCGTGTACTTTGTTTTTTCGTCTTAAAATAGGCAGTAGCCTCCTCATTTGGCAGAGGAGGCACTTGAGCCATTTTGGAGCCAAAGGAGGGGGCCAGATCTTTGAAGATCCACCGGGCATTCGTTTGGAATCCGATTCAGCTTCGGACGATATCGTTGGAACCGCACGGGTAAGCCCTCTCCTCTCCGGGTACCATCCTTACCAATTCGTTCCTGAGGGGAAGTTATTTACGTTTGTTTGTTTTTGTTCTTCTTCAGATCTACGCTGTTCTTGGGAATTTTTGGAGTCGGCGTTCGTGTATAATGCTCGTTGACGTATAAGGTAGGTGGCTTTGTGTTTATTTTCCAACTGTCGTGCGTTTTTGTGCCTTTTTTTAGCACGAACCCATGTTGGGGTGTCGTGTGGATGAGGCCGTTTCTATATTTAATGCCTATAATTTCATAAGTGATGAAATTGTGATAATAAAATTCTGGTTGGGATCATTTGTTGGATCCGGAACCACCCTGGGGGTGTGTTCCTCTGTTTAGCTATTTGGCCAGGATACCCGAGGGTATACCTTAAATGTAGTAATTGTAGAATTGCCTTTAAAGGAATTGCTTGTTTACTGCATTTTTATATGTTGGGCATGGCCTAGTTACCGGTTTAGCCTAAGGGCATTGTTGTGATTAGCCTGTGGGCACTACACTGTATAGACCAAGGGCTGTAGTTAGTTCGGCCTGAGGGAAACTTCTTCTATGCCTGTGGGCAGTTGATTCTGTGCCTGCGGGTGACACTACATACGCCTAAGTGAAAAAATATGTTATGCCTGAGGGCATATTCTTGTGTTGGATACTCGTTACCTGAGGGTAAGAGTTTACGTGTCTGAGGACACTAGTTGTTTACTTAGAAATGCACTGTGGTGATTTCTTATATAAAATGGGTTAAATGAATAATTAAATGACAATTTACCTGTTAAGATAGTTACTTTTTAGAACTACTTACTTTATTGCATTTTACCACTACACACTATTGTTGCATGTTAGCATGCAGTTGGGCACGTGCCTTTGGTGGGTGCCTACTGAGATATATTTCTCACACCCTATTTGGGTCATGCTTTTCGACCCAAACAGATTACGTTGATGTAGGTGTAGATAGGGGAAAGAGTCCCTATACAGGTACTTGATTGTTGCAGAGGAGTAGGAGGGCATGGGACCGAGCCTAGGCTCGCGATGCCACTGCCAGTTGTTCGCTATGCTTTGCTGTACTCTGTTTCTGCTGTATTGTTTTGGTGTATAGCATGTTCTGGCTATTTTCATAGAACATGAAACATGTAGAATCATCTTTTATATATTTTTGGTTGCATCCACTGCTGTAGTTTATTTCAGTTGTGTATGGATTACTGCTTCCGCTTTCGTTGTATGTTTTATTTCGTATTCCATTGCACTACACTTTGACAAATGAGGGCATAGTTTCCCCACTATCAGACCTGGGCCCTCGCTGATAGTCGACAGCCTCTGGCGTTTGGGGAAATGCACTTGAGGTTACGTGGCGAACTGGGCTCGGGGAAACAATTGCTTGGAACCCAGGTCCAGGATGTTACAAAGTGGTATCAAATGGGTGTTCTTTTCTTTGACTTACTATTTGGAGCCGTAGTCAGGGATAAGATGAACAGTAGTTGGTAATAAACTTTTCTAGGGCGTAGCTAACCCGTGTACAGGGAAAAGCCTGTCTACCTCATATTTTGAATTCTTTTGATTTTTCAATTTTACGGTTGATAAGTTTTGACCGTTGGGTGACACACTTGGATTGTGCAATTTATATTTTATCTGTGGGTTCTATTTAGATGAAACCCGATGAGATGAGGGTATGCCGTCTCATTAATCATATAGGCACATGCTAGATATCACATTCCATTCATAGTTTCCATGCCATGTAGGTGCATTATAAATTTGCATGTTGTTGTGATAGTTGTTTTTCTAGAGAAGCATGCTGTTCTTATAGCTGATTGATAAAAATACCTGCAGTGAGCCTATGTATAGAATGGATTCCATGCATTGGTTTTTGGGGAGTATGGGCCCCCATTGACCGGAATTTGGTGGATCATTGACTGTTATTGGTTATAACATAGATAAGATGTCATACTTTGATTCGTGGGGAGTATGGGCCCTCATGGGTCGGAATATGACACGTAGCTGTTAGTTTTTAGTATTTTCTGGGTTCCGGGGAAGTTTTTGAGGCATACTGTCTGGAAAACCCAGAATACACGCCGTGTAGGTGCTTAGACACACCGTGTGTGATCTTCTGTTCGGGAAGAAAAATGATCTTTTTGAGTACACACTGTGTACCCCGAGTACATGCCGTGCAGTCTCTTCCCGTGTCACTAACTATATGGGCGGCGACACGGGGTAGGTAAGGGCTTGGGTAAAACACGCCATGTACCCAATGGACACGCCGTGTAGTGTGACCCGGAGTCCGGCCGTGTAACTAACAACACGGGTCAGTGAACTCCTTGACAGAACACGCCGTGTCAATAATAGACACGCCGTGTAGTGTGACCTAGGGACTCGGCTGTGTAGATGACAACATGAGCTGGTGTCACCTCTCCCTGGACACCCCGTGTACCTGTGGGACACGCCGTGTGGTCTTGTCCAAGGACAGACCATGTGGAGTTAGCCGTTAGGCTGGAAAACGGGATGGTGTACACACCGTGTGCAGGTGTAACACACCGTGTGGTGTAAAGACGGAGTAGTCGGCCATGTCACAGACGACACGCCCAGTTGGAAAATAACACCGTACATGCTGTGTAGATATAATACATGCCGTGTAGTTTTGTTGAACGGAAGCCATGTGGATTAGCCGTGTAGAAGGACCCGGGCAGGGGAAGGGAAGTCAAGTACACGCTGTGTAGTCGTTGTACATGCTGTATAGTCTTGTCTTGCAAATTTTGAAATGCTTTCTTCCTCTTGTTCCATTGTGGTTCCTTATCTTTGATTCTTAATAATCTTGAATATGAGGTGTGCTTTTGACCTTGTAGTGTCATGCCGCCTAGACGACCGCGATTTGTTCGCAAGGAGAGCGGCGACGATTATACTCCGGAGATGGTGGGCCATGGGCTACCAGTTGATCCACCAGTAGAGCCAGATGCGGCGCCAGCTGCTATACCGGACACAGGCGCGGAGGCGCAGTTCTGTGAAGGCTTATTGCGGTTCGTGTAGGCCTTTCAGGGAGCACAGCAGGCTGCCACATCTATGGACGAGCTGACACTTATCTTTCAGCAGCATCATCCACCTATGTTTTCAGGGGATGGAGGACCACAGGCTGCAGAGTCTTGGTTGGGGTCGATGCAGACTATTTTCGAGCATCTTGAGACGCCTCCAGGGTGGAGGGTCAAGCTCACGACTTACATGATGTGTGATTCCACCAAGAGGTGGTGGGATGTTACCACCTAGTTAGAGCATCACAGAGACATGGCATGGGAAGATTTTCAGGCAGTCTTTTATGACTTCTTCTTTCCCGAGACGCTGAGGGAAGATAGATCTCGAGAGGTCATGAATCTGCAGCAGGGCGCCATGTCGGTGTTGGACTATTCTGCTCGTTTTATGGAGCTTCAGCATTTTGCACCCGTGCTAGCGGGTGATGAGACATTGAGATCCATACATTTTGAGGATGGTATTCGGTATGACATCTGAGCGCTAATGAATATTTTCAGGTTGCCTACTGTACACGCGATTGTGAACCAGGCGTTTATTACAGAGAGGAACGTGCGGGAATCGAGTGGTGTGGGCCCGGGTGATTCAGCACCAGTTACTGGTGTTATTTCTACTGGAAAGAGGAAGAGTTAGATGTAATTCACTCAGGGCAGCAGTACCCATCAGAAGAATTCTTCAGGTGGCCTGGTTATGTGCTACCAGTGTGGTAGAGAGGGGCACAAGAGACCACAGTTTCCACGAGACCCAGTGGAGTGCCGAGCTTGCGGAAAGAAGGGTCATCTACGTCGCTTTTGCAGGGCGTTTCCACCTGTGGCTAGTGAGAGGGGTTCTGAGTAGACTCTGCATGCGGGAGTAGGACCAGTGGCTTCATACCAGTTAGGGAATTGGAATATGTCAGGGCGTGCACGCAGAGATGGTAGTCGTGGCCATGGTAGCTAGACACCAAGATCTCAAAGGCAGCAGGGCGGGACAACTTATAGTAGCTAGGCTATGTCGCAGGGCCGCGACACTGGGTAAGAATATGCAGTGCGACATACCCATCATGAGTAGGATCCCAGACCTTCTAGAGTTAGACGTACTATTATAGTAGCTTCTGTATTGTCTTGAGTACTTTTTGATATGGGTGCTACGTATAGTTTCATATCTGTACACGTAGTGGAGAGCCTTGGGCTATGTGTTTCTACTTCTTCTGATATCATGATGCTAGACACTCCGTTGGGGACTAGGAAAGCTGGTGTGCGTCAGTTCAAGGAGTTCCCCCTTGTGGTTGGAGGGTGTCACTTTCTTTGGGACCTCTATGACTTGGAGATGACGAGCTATGAAGTTATTCTTGGGATGCACTGGTTGGTTCCCTTCCGAGAATTTGTCGACTACTATCGTCACAGGGTGAGTTTCACGTCACAATAGGGAGGAGAGTTTCTATACAAGGGCGAGTGGGACGTTCAGGCGAGTCGAGCTGGACCAGAGCATCATGGGCGAGGTGGAGTCACAACACAGATTGTGAGTTTATATCTGGATGATCAGGGGACTTGTCACACGGATTTCCCTCTAGTTGTTGATCGTTTCGGGGATGTCTTCCCAGATGACTTTTCAGGTCTACCTCTGGTGCGGGAGGTGGATTTACTTATTGAGCTAGTGCTAGGAGCAGCACCGGTGTCCATTCCTCCTTATAGGATGGCCACGCCTGAGTTGCAGGAGCTCATGATGCAGTTAGAGGAGTTACATGCAAATGGTTTTATCCGACCCAGTACTTCTCCTTGGGGTTCTCCAGTACTTTTTGTGAAAAAGGCGGATGGTACCCTCAGACTTTGCATGGATTATCGGATGTTGAACCAGTTGACGGTTAAGAACCGATATCCCTTGCCAAGGATAGATGATATGTTTGATCAGCTTCGTGGAGCACGAGTGTTCTCGAAGATTTATTTGAGATCCGGATATCATCAGCTGTGCATTAGACCATCTGATATACCTCTCACAGCTTTCAGGAGTAGGTATGGTCAATATGATTATACGGTTATACCGTTCGGACTGATGAACGTGCCAGCAGTTTTCATGGCTCTGATGAATCGTGTGTTACATCCGTATCTTGATTCTTTTGTGGTAGTATTCGTGGACAACATCTTGGTGTACTATCACACTCGACCCGACCATGCCACCCATCTTGATATCATATTGGGTACACTGAGAGAGCATCGACTATATGTTATTCTCTCAAAGTGCCACTTTTGGATGGACCAGGTTCACTTCCTGGGTCACATTATCTCAGAGGCAGGAGTTGCAGTAGACCCAGAGAAGGTGAGAGTAGTAGTTTCCATGGAGCAGCCTAAGAACGTGTTTGAGATACAGAGTTTCTTAGTGCTGGATGGTTACTACAGGCACTTCATACATGACTTCTCCCTATTAGAAACATCGTTGATGGGTCTGACTAAGAAGGGTGTGACGTTCGTTTGGTCAAAATCTTGTGAGACAACTTTTCAGGACCTGAAGGGAAGGTTGACATCAGCCCCGATCCTGATACTCCCAGAGCAGGGGAAGAGCTATACAGTTTACTGTAATGCATCAGGGATTGAGCTGGGAGCCGTTTTGATGCAGTGCAACCGAGTTGTTTCATACGGGCCTCGGCAGTTGATGCCACATGAGAGGAATTACCCGACACATGATCTTGATTTGGCAGCAGTTGTACATGCGTTGCACTGTTGGAGGCATTATCTATTGGGGGATCATTTTGTGGTTTTCACCAACCACAAAATTCTCAAGTATATCTTTACTCAGCGTGACCTGAATCTGAGGCAGAGAAGGTGGGTTGAGTACCTACAATCCTTCGATTTTGAGCTTGCCTATAATCCTAGTAAATGTAATGTAGTAGCCGATGCACTGAGCATGAAGTCTCAGATACCGGAAGTGCAGGAGGCCAGTGGCGAGTGGCATCTTATGGATTTTTTCTCTGAGATGCATCTGGAGGTGCATGAAAGTCAGGGACAAACTTATCTTTCCTCGTTAGCTGTGACTTCTACCCTCCTAGATAGAGTGAGGATGAGGCAACTATCAGTTTCAGAAGGCCCAGTTCTATGGGAGTCTGTGGTATGTGAGGACCCTCCTCCCGGTTGGACGATAAGCGATGATGAGGTCCTGCATTTCCATGGACGAGTGTGGGTTACAGGGGATATACATGAGGAGTTGATGCGGGAATTTCATGCTTCGGCTTGGGAAGTTCATCCTGGGGTTACCTAGATGTACCGTGACTTGAGGCGTCAGTACTGGTGGCCGGGTATGAAGAGAGAGAGATAGCTGGTTTCGTTACGAGGTGTTCCACCTGTCAGCAGGTGAAGGCAGAGCACCAGAGACCAGCTGAACTATTACAGCAGTTACCCATTCCAGAGTGGAAATGGGATGATGTCACGATGGATTTAATGACAGGTTTACTGAGGTCACCTCGAGGCAATGACGCAGTGTGGGTTGTTGTGGACAGACTCACAAAGGTATCTCACTTCATGCCGATCACGGAGACCTTCGGTGTGGATGAGATCAGAAGGCTATATATCCGAGATATCAAAACTCTTCATGGTTTACCTCATTCTATCATTTCCGATAGGGAAAACCGCTTTACATCTCGTTTCTAGAAGAGTTTTTGTTGGGCGCTGGGTACACAAGTGCTTTGGAGCACAACATACCACCCTCAGACAGATGGCCAGTTAGAGCGGATGATACGGGTGCTATAGGACATGCTGCGCGCATGCGTCCTAGACATTGGGGGCTCTTGGGATAAGCATATACCCTTAGTCGAGTTCACCTATAACAATAGTTTTCAGTTGACTATTAAGATAGAACCATACGAGGATTTATATGGTAGGCCATGCGGATCACCATTGTGCTGGTTAGAGGCAGGTGAGGCAGCTTTACTGGGGCCACAGCTCGTGCATGAGACATCTGAGCAGGTCCAGTAGATTCATAAGAGGATGGATACCACACAGTCTCTTCAGAAGTCTTATTCTGATTTCCATAGACGACCTTTGGAGTTCATGGTCGGGGATCAGGTTTTTCTACGTGTTTCGCTGAGGCTGGGACACAAACGGATCAGGAGACATGGTAAGCTTTAACCGAGGTATGTGGGGCCATTTGAGATTCTGGAGAGAGTCAGACTAGTTGCCTACCGGTTGCAGTTACTGCAATGGTACCGAGCCATGCACGACGTCTTCTATGTGTCTCAGTTGTGTTGCTACCATTCAGACTCATCTCACACCTTTCAGCCTCAGGAGGTTGAGCTTCAGCATGATGCATCCTTTGAGGAGAATCTGATCCGTATCGTTGACCGGAGCACGAAGGTTCTCCGAGGCCGGTCAGTTCCTCTCATGCGGGTGCTATGGAAGCATAGCCGAGTGTAGGACGAGACCTGGGAGCGGGAGGCCGACGTACGTGCTCAGTGTCCAGAGCTGTTCTGATCTTTATCTTCGCCACCATTGGTCGGGAAATTCAGGGACAAATTGCTATAAGGGGGGAAGTTTTTAAGAACCCGGTTCATATATTTAGAGGTACATGCTTCTTCTTTTCATTTTCTTTAAGTATTTTTGAGAAAATATGGAAAATGGTGGATAATCCTGAATTTTGGAACTACATGCCGTGTACTTTATCCACACGCCGTGTACTTTTGGCCGTGTTGGGATGAGTACACGGGGCATATAGCCATGCTGGCGACGAAGGGTGTAGGAACTAACTACATGCCGTGTAGTGTTACCTTACACGCTATGTAGTCAGTCGGCATGCTTGAATAGTAAGGCGGTGGATTCGCTGCCATGTCAGTGACAGTACACGCCGTGTACTTGGGAGTACATTCCGTGTACTCAAGTCGACAGATGAACAGTGTGGTGGTGCCACCAAATGAACAGTTAATGAAGGGAGTACATGCTGTGTACTCAGAATTACACACTGTGTACTTTGTTTTTTTGGATTAAAACAGGCAGTAGCCACCTCATTTGGCAGAGGAGGCACTTGAGCTATTTTGGAGCCAAAGGAGGAGGCCAGATCTTTGAAGATCCACTGGCCGTTCATCTGGAATCCGATTCAGCTTCAGACGATCTTGTTGGAACCGCACGGGTAAGCCCTCTCCTCTCATGGTACCATTCTTAACAATTCTTTCCCGAGGTAAAGCTATTTACCTTTGTTTGGTTTTTGTTCTTCGTCAGATCTATGCCGTCCTTTGGCGTTTCTGGAGTCGACGTTTGTGTATAACACTATTTGACGTATAAGGTAGGTGGCTTTGTGTTTATTTTCCAACTGTCGTGCATTTTTGTGCGTTTTTGTAGCATGAACCCATGTTGGGGTGTCGTGTGGCTGAGGCCGTTGATATATTTAATGCCTATAATTGCATAGGTGATTAAATTGTGATAATAAAATGCTGGTTGGGATCATTTCTTGGATCCGGAACCACCCCGAGGGGTGTTCCTATGTTTAGCCGTTTGACCAGGATACCCAAGGGTATACCTTAAATGTAGTAATTGTAGAATTTCGTTGAGAGGAATTGCTTGTTTATTGCATTTTGATATGTTGGGCATGGCCCGGTTACCTGTTTAGCCTGAGGGTGTTGTTGTGATTAGCCTGTGGGCACTGCACTGTTTAGCCCGAGGGCTGTAGTTATTTTGGCATGAGGGCAACTTCTTCCGTGCCTGTGGGCAGCTGATTCTGTGCCTGTGGGCGACACTACCTATGCGTGAGGGAAAAACTCTGTTATGCCTGAGGGTAGATTCTTGTGTTGGATACTCATTACCCGAGGGTAGGAGTTTACGTGTCTGAGGACACTAATTGTTTACTTAGAAATGCACTGTTGTGATTTCTTATATAAAATGGATTAAATGAATACCTAAATGGAAATTTAACTGTTAAGTTAGTTACTTTGTAGAACTGCTTACTTTATTGCATTTTACCACTGCACACTGTTGTTGCATGTTAGCACACAGTTGGTCACGAGCCTTTGGTGGGTGCCTACTGAGATATATTTCTCAAACTCTATTTAGGTCACGCTTTTTCGGCCCAAACAGATTACGTTGCTGCAGGTGTAGATAGGGTAAAGAGTCCCTATACAGGTAGTTGACTGTTGCAGAGGAGTAGGAGGGCATGGGACCGAGCCTAGGCTCACGATACCGCTGCCAGCTGTTTTCTTTTCTTTGCTGTACTCTTTTTCTGCTGTATTGTATTGGTGTATAGCATGTTCTGGCTATTTTCTTATAACTTGAAAGATGTAGAATCATCTTTTATATATTTTTGGTTGTATCTACTGCTGTAGTTTATTTCAGTTGTGTATGGATTACTTCTTTCGCTATCGTTTTATGTTTTATTTTGTATTCCGCTGCGCTACAATTTGACAAATGAGGGCATAGTTTCCCCATTATCAGACCTGGTCCCTCGATACTAGTCAGCAGCCTCTAGCATTTGGGGAAATGCGCTTGCCGTCATGTGGAGAACCGGGCTTGGGGCACCCATTGTGTGGCACCCGGGTCTGGGATGTTACAATACACAATAACAATGAGATACATATCCAAATTTTATTTGATATAGAGATTTTTATCAACTATTAATTTTTTTTGAAATTCAACTTTCATAAATAGGCATCCAATTTTTAATATAAAACTCTTGAATCATTCTTTTTCCCATAAAATTATTTCTTCAACTCGCACACATAAATTTCATCTTTTATAATAAAAAACCACACAACTATTCAATATAAACTCGTTAATCAATTTATATAATCATAAATGATGATTTAACATCTATATGATTTTTTCAACTTCATTATATAGTGATTTCATGAAATATTCTAATTTTTTTCAACCTTAATACTAGAGAAAAATTCCCATTAAAATCAATTCATTAAATATGTTATTAATCTTTTCAAATTAATATTTATTTATTTTTTCATTTCACTATCTTCATTCAAATTATTTTAAAAAACCAACTTTGTTCTAATTTTTTTTTTATCATTTAGTTTTGGTAAAAGTTCCAAAGTTTCATTTTTCTCAATGTAATCCATCTATTGATTCATAGCATGAATCCACTATTAGTTCTTAAAATCTTCAATATCATATTTTGGCTCAAGTTTTGAATATAAAGTAGTTTGTGCAACAGATTTTTATTTTATTATTGTTTGACCCTTTATGATGTTGATCGCCAATAATGTTTTGATCTTACTTCTATTTCCTTATAAACGGATGATTTGTAATAAGTTATTCATTATAACTAGAAATAAATAATTTGATTCTTCCTTATATGTGGCATTACTTTTGTCTATGCATTTTTCATGATTTTTAACAACAACTCTTTTATCTTATTTATCTTCCTCACCTTCATGTGTTTGTAAATCATAATAATCGGTTTTTTCATGAACTTTTACATCAAAATAATGAACTATTATTATTTTTTATCTTTTTTTAAACATCTATATCCTCTTCCATTGGGATCATATACAAGAAATATTATCTCTTAATCTCTCTGATCATGCTTTCCATGATGTGCAGCTTTGTTATTTGTGATGTAGGGACTCCCAAAAACTCTTAACTGTTTCAAACATGATGTTATAACATAGAATCATTAATAAAATATCCTATATAACTTGGATATATGAAAACTAGCTCTTAATATAATATTTTTTAATCATTATCTTCCTCTAAATGTGGTGATAAAGTCCGTGTTCAATCAACATTATACACCCCATCTCAAGTAAACTTATATTCTTCCTTTCAACAACACCATTTTCCTGTTTTGTGTATGGGGCAATAAAATCATGAATAATTTGATGTTTTTAAAGATAAATTATTAACAATTCAATCTTATATTCACCACCATTATCAGTTAGAAACTTATTCACATAATACCCATATTACTTTTCATCCCTTATCCTAAAACTCTTAAACATTTTTACTGATTCTGATTTTTTTTTTCAAAAATATAATACATGTGATGTGAGTGAAATCATCAATGAATTAAATGACTTACTTATCTATTAATTTTTATTTTTTTCTCATTCAGCTAATAATATTAAAATTAATTAGTTATAGGGGAATAATTTAATGAATATTAACTATATTATGCATAGATTTGTTAATATTCCCTTTCTAAAAAATTAAAAAACACCAATATCTTCCTCTTGTGATATTAGGAATATAACGAACGGTATATCAATCTATTAAAATGATCATATTCCTTTCACACATATTCCCCATTCTTTTATACTATATCTTTTTATCTTACATCCTTCTTAAATATCATTAATTCTATATATCGCTAACTTGAACCAATTTTTCCATTGTACATTGGTCTTTTGTATCAACTTTTACACATTAATATATTTTAACCACAAAAACATATTTTTTAAAATAACTCTTTCTAATTCATTAAGAAGTTTTTAAATATTCTATATGTTTTGTTTTATCCCATAAAAAACAAATTATTCTTGGATTTCAACATTTCCTCCATAATAATTTCAGATCCAACACCTTTGATTCTAATATATTTATAATTACCAAATTTCATTATTCCTTATATGGAGTATTTAAATTTATTTAATAGAATAAAGTATCCTATCATGTGTGAGGATAACCCAATTTCCAAGATCCATGGGTTTTCTCCTTTTATTTCATTGAGAGCAGTTCCAACAAAAAGATATTTTTCTTTCCCTTTATCTTTTTTTACATATAAATTTTGATATTTTTCTTCTAAAAATGATGATATTATGGTTAAAAAACAAGACACCATTTTCAAGTTGTCCCAATTTCTCACATATTTCACAAATAATTTCTATAGGTTGGAATATATTTTCTAACTTTAAAAAACTTTATTAGAACTCTTCATTTGAGAGGATTAAATCCCCCTAACACACTTATTCGTATATCCCATGGGATAATTGTAATTATATTGGTCAATACAAAACATATTTTTTGTATTTCCAAATATACTATAATTCCATTAGTAACCATTGAATGAATATTTACCTATTCACTATCTATCCTTCTCTGAGTTTTGAAAAAAAAAATCAATAATTTTTTTATCTTTCCCATCAGAAAATTAATATTCTAATAACTTCCTGTTATAACATAAAATATTATTCATTAATTAAAATTTCATCCCAAATTTATTAGAATCAAATTTAGTAACAACCATTGTTTTGGACTCCAAAATTTTAGAATATCTGAGTTTTCAACATTGTTGGTTTTGGCCACATTATTTATTTTAAAAGATTTCACAATATTAAAGACAACCATAAAATTTATTTGTAACCTTTGATGGTAACTTTTGTTGATATTTATTAGGTTCAAACTTTCTATAATTTTTTTAGACTCTAGAGATAGTGTTTTTGAGACTTTAAACTCCTTGGCCACCTTTATAATATTTTTGTTAAACAACTTCCATATCATACTTTTTTCCTTTTACATACTCTTCAAGATATTTTTTTACAATTATTTTATTTTTAAAAATAAATCTCCAATTTAATCAATATCATCCAATAGATTTGGTTTTTATTCATGAAAATAATCTTGAATATTTTTTGTGTAACCATCTGTTTTTAACTTATTGATTTTCCTTTCAAGTATTATTATCCTTCTAAGAAATTATTTCAACTCTATTTTCTGATGATATTATAAATTAGTCTCTTATTATTTAGAACTACTACTTTAAAAAAAATTCATTTTTAACTGTTGCACTGAATTTATTTTTCTTATCAAATTTAGTGAATTTTTCATCTTCAATTTCACTATCTTCATTATCATCATATTTAGAAAAAAAACATCTCCTTATGGAATTTAAGAAACTTTTTTCTTTTCCTCGGGAATTATGTTTTAATTTATTAACATGTTTCTTTCAAAATTATCTTAGCCTTATATCATCCTCATCAATAACTTCTTTATTACTTTTTTGGAAAATTCACAACAATGTTCCCAAATATTCCACATTCAAAACATTTATGGCTAACTTTACATTGTACTTTCTTATACCTATTTTCAAATTCTTATAAAACAAGATAAAAATTTAGCATGATTGATACAGACGTCATTTGAGGAATTTGAATCACCACCATATTTGTCTTCGAGAGACATCTTAGATTTTCCTTGACAGTCATCCCTGAAAGAAATTTCTAGATAAAATTTTTATTTTCATTTCATAACATCCTCCCTTATCATTTCTTATGTAATGAGAGTATGATGGTGGTCATCCAAAGATAGAGTTTTAGGATCTCTATCTTCCTAAATATGACTATTTGGAATCAAATTTTTTGATAAAAATTCTCCTGGTATTTTAAACAATATCTGAACATTCTACCATACCACTAATATATATTATAGTGCTAATAGTATCATTAAAACCTATAAATAAATCACAAAAAAATTCATACTCACCCTTTTTGTGATATTTATATTTTAGAATCTAGTTTTTAGCTTCTCCTTATTCATCTTTATACTGCATTCATAAATGATTTTTCAATATCTACTAGATATATTTACCAGTTCCAACTCCCTTAATTATAAAAAAATAAAATTTTAGAATTTGACGGGAATAAATAATACTTATCTCTTCCATCATTATCCAGATTCTTCGTCTCCACAAATATAAGAGGAACATTTTTAAGAAGATGAGTAAATCCATATATTGTAAATTTCAAAAAATCATACCCAAGAGATATATGATACAGTAGAATTATATCTTTTCATATATGATATTTCATTCCACTAAAGACTAGAATATCATTATTTTTCACACTAGTCTAATTCACCATAAATAATTATCTTAAAAAGGATCAGCAATGAGAAAATGAAGGAAACATTCACTATGATATTAATGGAATGGTTCAAACTATGATCAATATATCATTGAGAGGGGGAGGATATACATCAAGGATATATTTTTATATTATGTTACCTCTATTTTTCAACAATATTCACATCCAGTTAAAGAATTATCACTTTACTATTAAAAAATCACATATATATATGAACACATGTATTTACAAGGTTCACTACTCAATATGAGTATCTAGTAATTATAATGGTTTGGAAATTTTCCAATATCACATAATCCACTAAGAGTGCATGTGTGTATTATAGCATTGATGATATAAATATGATTTTGTAACAAGTTTATAAATTTTCTCCATTTGGTTAAAAATATTTCACTATGATGCTTAAAAACATCAATTTTTTTATATATTAAATAAAAAATTCTTCAATTTCCTTCCTAGAAATATAAAGAAAAAATTCTCTAGACATTCTATAAAAACTATGTATGATGGATTGTCTTGGTTATCGGTATAATTTTCTCTATCTTAAAATAATTATGAATGATAGTCCCAAAAAAATTCAGAATATCCTTCTCCTTTTGTTGAAACCGTCAGTCTAATAGCCTGGTATAATCTAGAAAACCATAACTACTACATTGTCATCACACTTATTCTTTCCAGAAAATATTATTCTAGAGGCTCTATTTTGAAAAATTTATCAGCCAACTGAAAACTTTGTCACTCCCACACTTTCCCACAAATGATTTTTGATAGAGTACATTGTACTTTTACCTATATTTTTAGATGTTATTGAAATATAATGGATATGAAAACTATTTTAATTTCCCACTCAACCAAATTATAGAAAAAATAAATTCAAATTCATTTAAACTTCATCATTGACCATTTCATCACTTCTCAACTCTTCATGGATTCTCTAGAAACATATTTAATCTTGTTACAACATCAATATATTTCAATAATACAAAAAGATATTCAATAGGATATAATTTTTCATTCTGATAATATTTTTCACATCGATTTTTTTAAATTGAATACTTTCTATTCTAATGGTTCAAACCATAAAACAATAATCTAGCATAAACATTGATGAAATTTCCATAGACATCAAAACCCAATAATAATCTGATGGAAACATCAACATGTTTCTCTATTTCAACCACTTATAGAATTTTTCACCAACTCCTCAGACTGATCAGACTACGTCTCATTAAGATCATCCTATCAGATGAATCTGGGTATAATTTCAAAAATTCCAAACAATTTCTCAAAGAAATTTTTTGACTACATTGTTTTACTTCATATATTTTATTGGTATTTCATTATATCTAATGGATCTATCTCCAAATATCATCTCATTCATAGGCCCATACAATTCTAACCTATTTATTAGTGTTATAAACTTATCTTCTTATTTTGAAAAAAATTATATTGATCTTCCTCTGATAGAACTTTGTATATGATTCCATATTGATACCCACTATGTGTATGATAGACCAGTTCCAGAAACAATTCTGATGGATCAGTGTATGAATCCATCAGAAAGTTAGGTGGGACACTTATTCTAATAATCATTTTTAAAAAAGATTTATTTATTCAAAAAAATCAGTCGCTAATGGTTTAATCCCTCGATTGGTGGATCAAGTTCACTAGACAGTCTGATGAATTAGTCAATATTTTCTAATAAAAAACCTTTGACAACAATACATTCAATCATTCACACATCATGCAACATTAGTGTGTGATAAAACTCAAACTGGTGATATGTGACTAAAATAATTTGAATTCATAGTCTCTATTGTTTAACAAACTCTTCCTTGTGTCATTACTTCTTCACAATGTTTAAGAAAATTCAAGTCACCATAGTGTTGTATGACATAGAAATCATTTTATCTTCATTTTCATTCAAAAATCATGGATTATATTTTTTTAAGAGATCATATGATATTGAAAAACATACAAAATATCAAGTTTTCACTAGATATAAAATATTATATCGTGAAAGCCATTATGAATCTGATAGAACTTCTCACTGTGATGAAAAAACACATTTATGAAATAATGTGAGTCTAAAATAAATATTCACATAGAAAAAATTTCCTAAATAAAAAAACTCAAATGATGTAATTTCATAATAACAATGCATATGATCATTTGGGTTTGGAACTCCTTTCGTCTAATCACTAACACTTACAAAGTGAACTAACCACCGATAATAAAAAAATAATACAAAAGATTCTATAACTTATTATTTCATATGAAAACCACTTCAAACCATGTTTTTCACAACACAAATAATATATAAACAAATTTATTATAAAATATAATATTAATTAAAAAAATAAATATACTAATATGTTAAAAGAGGATAGTTTTTAAATTTATTACATATTTATATTCATAATACATAATTTACC
The DNA here is from genome assembly GCA_963277665.1 of Viscum album. NCBI lineage: Eukaryota > Viridiplantae > Streptophyta > Magnoliopsida > Santalales > Viscaceae > Viscum > Viscum album. Next base: position 640,014,419 of record OY728119.1, read on the forward strand.
ATATACATGTATTTATAATTATATTCATGTTTATATATATATATATATATATGATTATATATATAAATATATAAATGTTTAAAAAAATAAATATATTGATAATATGTATATTTAAAAATATAATTCATATTAAATGAAAAGGTTTTATCTGTCTTATTTTTATAATTTATATATTTAATATATTATAATATTATTTAAATAATTATATAATTATATAAATTATCAAATGTTTATTTAAGTATATTTATATATAGTGTATGCAAATAATTATAAATAAAAATATATTAATATAATCTGTAGCGTTGTGATGTGAATCCACAAAATGGCCTAAATATCTCACTATGAAAAAAAAAATTTAAAAAAAAATGCGGGGTTAATACATGTATATGTGTCCAACATGTATGAATGTATATATATATATGTGTGTGTGTGTGTGTATATATATGCTTGAATGTGTGTGTGTTCTAGTTTTTGGGTGGTTCTTAAAGCACAGTTTTGTTTGATTTTTGAAATTAGAACTCTTGACTTGGATGATGATGATGTGGTGGATGACAACCATTTACAGTGTTTTTGAATTTCAAATATGTTTTACATTGGAACGCAGTGATAGTTTTGGGTTTAGTTTTATTTTTTGTTTGAATTTTGTCTATTTAGATTTTTTTGAAGGTTCACACATAACCTTTAATGGTTTCTTCATAAAATGAAAAAATAAGGATTTGGTGGTATGAAGATGTATTTGCATTCATGTATGTATGTATATGTTTGATTGAACTTGTAATTGTTTATGAGTAGGTATGTTAATGTGTATATATGTGTATATTGGTCTATATATGGGCATTAATGAATGATTATGTATATAAATTTATCTGTATGTGTATAAATGTGTATGAATGTGTATGTTTGTGTGTGTATGTGTATATGTGCATGTTTGTGTGTGTGTATTTGTATGTGTATGTATGGGTGTGTATGTGTATATGTGAATGTGTGTGTGTGTATTTGTAAGTGTATTCATGCGTATGTGTATATATGTGCATGTGTATGTGTGTGTGTGGGTGGGTGGGTGTGTGTGTGTGCCTATTTCTATGTATGTATGTCTCTTTACATGCATGCATATGTGTATATTTATGTGTATGTGTATGTGTATGTGTATGTGTATGTGTATGTGTATGTGTATGTGTATGTGTATGTGTATGTGTATGTGTATATGTATAGTTGGATACTCATAGGTATGTGTTGACTTATCTATATATCATACACAAAAAAATAAAATATTTATACATTTAATTAAATAATAATATTTTTAATTATAATTTAAAATTTTAAAAATTATTACTAATTAATTATATTTTGAATATACAATCTATACAATATATATATATATATATTATTAATTAGTAATTATAATATAACTATATTTTAGATAAATTAAATCAATTAAAATATAAATATTAACATTCTTAATTTTAATTTTATAGTTTTATAAATAATTATATACCATAAAAAAATAATAAAAATTTACTAGTTATAAAATTTTTAATTAGATTTTTTCTGAAATATTTATTCATTTATATTGTTCATAGTGTTTTTCATTACAGTTAAAAATTTTACATGTAGTTAATAATTAATTATATATATTCATTTTTATTAGAAAGTAATTTTTTAATTTGTAATTTACAATAATATTAACGCATTTATTCATAATATTTAACAAAATATAAATAAATTTATTATTATATTTATTAATTCATTTTCTAATAAAACATTTATTATAATACAAATACATTTATTATAATAAAAATAAATTTATTTTATTATAATATTAATACATTTATTAATAAATTATTATAATATTAATACTAAATTTATCATAATATGAAAAAAAAATTTAGAATATTATTTCATTTATCTCCTCACCTGAAGGTGTTGATATTTTTTTAATTTTTAGATAATCCCCTTTTTAATTGGATTTAGAGGGAACCCTTACATTACTTAAAATCCCAAAGTATATGGCCGAGTGTCCAAGAGGTGTAATGGCCTTCAGATTACATAGCCCGAAGGCCCTGGGGCACCGATGCCTTAACATGTGGCTCATATACAATATACATAAAACACCCCATCTCTACCTTCTTACTGTATGCAACTATCACATTTCCCCAAAATTTTATTTGGGGTCTTCCATCACCACCCATCATAGGATTATTTCAACAGGTGTGGGATTAATTTCTCCAAGGATAGCCCTTCTATGTCCAATGAGCTCCACTTTTCCATCGTTGCACTCTCTTTCACTCCACCAGACTAGGAGCTGCTCCCCCAAAAAGCTCAATGGTCCGCCATGGATGACCCTGAGGTCTAGTGGCCCGATCACCCAAATATTAATAAATTTATCACAATGTTTACTAATTTATTAATAAAATTAATAAAATTAATATTACCTATCCATATTTAATATTTTTGTTAATTTATCCATTTTGATCATTTAATATTTTTTTAAATAATTTAGAAATTTTTATTTATTATAAAATTAATACATCTAATCATAAGTTTTATTATAATGTTAAATTTTTTTTATAAAACATTTATTAAAATATTTATAGTTTTATTACCATTAATAAAACCATTTCATATATTTTAAAAGAACATATACAAATCACGACAGTTGTTTTCATCATTCAAGATATCAATAAATTCGATCCTTACTTCTACCTCTATTGAATGTTTTGATAAATCAACCCTGAAAACAAAATTTATGATTTTCATTACATTTTTTAAGTTATCTTGAATAGCTTTCTTGATTTTTATTTATTCTTCAAATCTTTACCCACCTGCACCATCTTTGTTCCCTCATTTCCCCAAAAACTCACCATATCGCATGGTTGAAGAGACAATGTTTTATTTTTTTGATTCCTTGAACCATTAACCTCAACCAATCACCACCACCACTCTCTCTCATTCCTACTTCTTACAACTAGTTTCACCACTTACTTCATCCATTACAGTAACTACCATAGAGTACCTCTTACATGATTAACCATGAAATGATATTCCTTAACTATTACTCCAAATAAACTCAACCCTTTTAAGTTCATAAATTCACTTTCAACTTTTAATTTTGATTAATATGCACTTATAAATTTCACAAACACATGATCCATTACACTCTTCAAGCAGATACCATTTATTTGAAACCTCTACCATTCAACCCTCACTATTAGTTCATATCACCTATATGTGAATTTTTTTATCATTTATCCACTTCCAATGATTATGGTAGCCACTAATATTAAAAATGGAAAAAAGGAGAAGAAATATTTTTTTATAAATTAAATCATAGTAAGACGGTTTTTCTGATTATTGTGATTTATTTACAAATATATTAGATGAATTTTGTTTTTATAAGTTCATAACATAAATCCTCATTTGTTATTTTTGTAATGATGCTTCATCAGAATGTGTAGTATTATTTTAGCCTTGTATTTTAAAATAAGTTATAATTGAAATTTCTAGGTGAATATTTTTTTGGTAATTATTCAATGTTTACAAAGGGTTATATATATGTTTTTTAATGATATGAGTTTTCACTGTATATTATACTTAAAGAAATATTGTGTTCAATAATTTTTTTCAAAAACAACACCGAACTAAAATGAATCATAAAATGTTATATGTATATTATTAATAAAATATAATAAACACCCAATATTAAATAAAAATATTACAATCAACTATAAATTTATAAAAAATGTGACTAAGAACATTTATATCATTAAAATGACATTTTTTTTTCTATAAAATCAGTTTTTTATTTATTGTATTTTCATTTAAAATATTAATTTACACTTTATGGAATTTTAATTTGAAAAAATTAACAAAATTTATGTAATAATAATTACAAAATTATCCATGTTTTAATTTTTGATCTTTTTCTTAAAAGCATTGTTTTTATGTGAATAGTGAAAATAAATATTTCTCTAAAACCAACACTTTTATGAAATTATCATAATAGCAAAAAGAATTAATTGTTTTTGATAATTTTTTCTATAAAAAATATATAAATTCATAAATAAAATAAATAATCTAAAACTAAAATTTTGTATTTATAAAACCATTTTTTAATTTTTTGGAAACTTAAGTAATATATTACTCTAAAAACAAATTTATTCTCTTATATTAAAATTAGCTTTCTTAACATTCAGAATTAAAATCCAATAAAATGGATTTTATATTTTAAAATAACATGATAATATTATTTAATAGTTACATTTTATTTTTGGGAAGATAATATGATTATTATGGATGGATTTAATGACCATGATAATGGTAAAACTGTTATTTTATAAGAATTGTTTTATTAATATTGAGTACATATTATCCAATAAAATAAATTAATATTTTCTAAAAAATGGGTTTAATATAATTTTATCAATTTATTTAAATATATCATCACTAAATAAATTAGCATGAACTAATAAATATGATTAGGATCACTTCATGGTAAAAATTACATTTGTCTACAAATAATTTTTTCTATGTATAAAATATTTTAATATAAAAGATAATTTTTTATTATTTATAAATTGAATTATATTAAATGGAAATAAAATTTTGTTTCCACACAATTTTTTAAATATGGTTTATTTTATATATTTATTAAAACATAAGTTACTTGGATAAAAATTAGTTACCCGGGTAAGAGAAAAAAAGATTCCATGTAAAAATATAAAAGGAATTGATCACAAAACAATTTAAACCATATGCAGAAATACTTGGTTGAGGATATAATAACCTAATATCACCCCCAATCTTTTTTTAATTTTTAGAGTCATTGAACCCAAAATAGTTTAGTGATTCCATTGAAATGGAAAAGGGTATTCACAGAAGATCAATTTTCATCACATATTAAAGGGGATCACTTCTACCGACTTAATGATCCATTTAACCTTAAAAATATCCTTGAATAACAGCCAATTTTCCATCTCCAATAATTAAATTTATTATCATAAATTCCCTATTCAATACATATTATCATAATTCCATCAATTTGAAGGTGTTTATCAAGAGGATGTCTATGGTCTCGATGTAAATATTACATACTCTTTACCATTTTTTATTAATACATCTCTTCCTAACTGACAAACAATTTTAATATAATGATATTAGTATCAATATTATACTTAATATATATTATATTAATGAAAAAACCCGTATTTACTCGTTCCCAAAAACTTATAAAAATAGGATAATGTTGATTGTTTATTGCATTGACTCCTTCCACCATGAATCAACATCTTCTATTTTTCACCATCGCTTATTTTTTCAATTAATAAATATTTAATTGAATAATAGATCTGATATATATAATATCATTTTGAATATTATGATACAAATTTTATTCCACCTTATTTTTGTTTCATTCATAGGGAACTGATTACATTAATCATGTATTGTACAGACAACCTCCACCATGATGTAATGTTTTTCATTTTTCATTTTTATTATCAATATTTACCTAAAACACATAAAATATGAATAAAAGCCTTAAAAATATAAACAATATCATTATTACTTGGTTATAATTATATTATATCAGAATAAAAAATTTCTTTACCATGCTCCCCAATTATATTATTGATTGTTCATATTTGGATCCATATAACTACATACATGATAAAAATAGTAAAACTTTATCATAGAAGACAATAGAAACATAAATACTGATATTATTATAATTTAATAATAAAATAATTATTTTAATTGTTGTTATTTGTTATATTATGTATTTAACTTATTATTAAAGCATCATCTTTTTTCACTAAAATTAATAAAATAATTCCCACCCAATTCAATTTTCCTCAAACATAGATAAAATAATAATGGAGTTACATAAGGTATTTAAAAATTAAAATTTTATGGATTACCTTAAACTATATTTTAATGATGGCTATCTTAAGAATAATAAATAAAAATAATTCTATTACAAAACTAATTCCAAACGATCCGTATAACTTATATCTGATATTGAAAATAGATAATAACTAAAAACTATACATGTGACGAATAATTATAAATAATTTTATTACAATGTTGTAGATATTAATAAATTTATGAAATATGTTTTTAAGATATATATTTTTTTATATAACAAATTCAACCATTTTATTAAAAGTTAAGAATTAATGTAAGGGTTTTGTCCCAAATTTATTCTCAAGATATATATTTCTAATTATAAGCCTTGTTTTTTATGTAATGTTGTATCTAATACAATAAAATATTTCTAATAAATATCCTATAATAATTTAAAGTATTTTATATTTCATTGGAAATCATATCCTTTAATGGGTTTTCATTCAAATGTTTCTAATGTTGTAAGGGATTAATCGACTCAATTTCTAATACACTAGGTCATAGTCTTTTATACATTAAAATGAATGTAAATATTTATTTAATACTTCCATTAACCAATTTAAATTTAATTTTATCTTGTTATATTTTTGAATTACTTCTAATAATATTTATATAGATCTTCGGTGAAATGTTTTTGAAAAAAACTATAACTGTTTTAATAATAACTCTCATTATTACCAATAAATTATTTATTCCATGTGTATATTTTAACACCCCCAATGTTTTAATCTCTTTTTGGGAACATAGATATGATTTAATTCACATGATTTTATTACTTCTTATCCTTATATTTCTAATTAAAAATTTATTTAATAATATATGATTTGGGTTTTCGGTATTTTGGTTTCAAAATATTAAATGATTTTATGTAACATGTATATATTTCTTATCTTCCACTCTATGTTTTCTCTAAAAAATATTTATTTCATTTTTAAGACACTATTTTTGGATATTTAATAAATATTATTTTTAAATTTATCCCAAAATTTTTCTTACAAACATTTTTAAAAAAAATTCTTTAATGACACAAGTGAATTTATCTCTTAGCATTTTTTATAAAAATAAGTAATTAAGATTTTTTAAAAATATGTTCTAACAAGATTGGTTTATTAATTTTTTTGCATATTTTACCCATGTTTTGTTGTTTTAAAATTAAAATTATTTCACCATTATTCTGTGAATTTTATTTTAAATTTTTATTGATTAAAATTCATCTTCATCATGATTTTCAATGTAAAATAATTTTATTCTTCTAAAAGTTTTATTCATCTACCAATTGATTCTTTTAAATTTTTTCATAAATGGTGGACATTAAATTTCAATAAGATAAATGAGTCATCACTACCAATTTATTATTTAATATTTACATTTTAGAACCATAATTTTTATTCTAATTCATTTCCTGGGTGAATAACCTATTTTTTATTATTTTGGTTGAAGAGTTTTCACTTAGATTCCATATTCTAATTGACTATAGAAATTATTCACTTAAATGTATATTATTTTTCTGTATAGTGTCAATATTATGTTCTTTATTTTCTTTATTAGAGGAAATTTACTTAGAAGGTTAATAAATATATTTGGACATCAATTTATTTTCCTTGGTTTTATCATGTTATGATTATTGATAGAATTATAAATTATTTCTTGAAGATAATTTATCTGAGAAGGGAGCTAAACCCCTTTTAATTTCATGGGTATTTATGATGTGATGAATGAAACCCATTTCCTTAATAAGGGTTGTTTTTGTAATTATGTATGATTGATTTTTCTTTGAACACATAATTATGTATGAATGATGTGCGGGATTCTATATCATTCCCTAATTCATTAGTTAAAATTTTAAATCTCACATGATATGTATACATGTGTAGAATTTAGTTTTACCCAAGTATGGGTGAATGTGTGTGGGTCATGAAGGTTATGTCTCTCTATGATAATGGGTTTTTTTACAGTCATATACCTATTCAAATGAATATTTTTTTGTCCCATAACTCATGTCTATTGACTAATTTTTATACTCTCGTCATTCATTTCTGATGTTATGCCATTTATTATTCCATAAATAATGATGTAGGAGATATGAATTTTTTGGAATGATTTTTATATATTTCATTATTGTACCCATATTCTTATCTTATTCCCACTTCTAATCCTTAACTACTATCAATTCTGTTTACCCATATTTATCCTCAGAGCTCACCCCTTTCTTATATTTATTTTTCCATTGTTATGAAGATAATAAATGTATTAATTTTTTATAATATCATCTTATATGAGGAATTATTGGGTGATGTTAAAGAATTATTATGGATCAATTAGTTACTAATATAGTTATAAAAATACCTGTCATTTGAAAAAAAGGTCATGCAATGTTTTAGTTGATGATCTATCATAATTAACAAAATCTATAAACTTAGAAGGTCTCAGAAATGTATTATAATGAAATATTTTCCTTAACAAATATAATTTAGATGGTCACATTTGTGGGCTATCTTAATTGGTATGAAAGAAGGGTTTATAAGAAATTAGTGATTGGGATGTTAGTTGAGGAAAATTTAAGGGATGATAAGTTTTGGTTGATCATAATTTCAAAGTTACATAAAACCATTTATGTTTTTTGATGTAATATTGAATATTTTTTGGAATGGGATAAGGGAAATTTTGTTAACCCACTGAGGATAAATATAAGGGGTGATTTTGACATCATAAAATGTTCATAAAGTATAGATTTTGTGGTTTTCCTAGAAATAAAAACCCTATATAGATACAAATAATGGACGTAGACATTGTAATAGATGTACTTTGGGGTAATAATCATGGAAAGTGTGTTATGTGTATTAACTCAATTATCAACTAGTTCATGATAAATAGCCATAACTACACACCAGGTTTGAAACTCCTAGGGGAAATTCATTAGATAATCACATTAACATTACAATACATTATGAAAGACTTAATATAAAAAGGAATTAGGATAAGAAGTGTGAGAGAACACAACCTAATGAAACCTTGATTGAACTGAGAGTGATTTAGGTTAAAAGGAAAGCTAATATAATAATTTCAAAAATTAAGATATTTTGAGGTTTATAATCATTAATAATATTATAATTATTTTCTTTTGGTGATAATTATTGATCACCCATGATATAATCATTTTTGTTTTACTATTGTTTGAATCCCATAAGATCCATGTTAATAATGTTTGTATTTACAAATTTCTAGATTTTCCCAAAAAGAAATTCATTGGGATATTATTTGGAGATATAAAATTTGTGATTATGTTATACATGTTATTTAGAATTATTATTAGTTATGTGAACACATTTGAGTTTACAAACATAAAAAAATATTGATGGATAGAGACTCATGATAGTTCAAGTGACGATGATTATAATTGAATGAAGATACAATTTCTTTCATTTTAAATATGATGGAAGAAACCTCATGGAATATATATGAAAATAACTATAAGATAATTTATTTTTTTTGTAACTGATGGAATAGAGAATATAATTTCTAAGGAAAAATAGAAATGATCAACTAACACTGTGAAACGAAAAATAGTTTATCCTAATTTACACCTGAAAATTTTCCTTATAAATTGTGGGTAACTTATACATTATCCAAGTAAATTACTTAATCCAAAGAATAAAAGGGATGATAAATACAACTAACATTAAAGACAGGGTAATGCTGATGAATCTAAAACTATATAATTGAGTTATGAAGAAAATGTGTCATAAGGAACACTGATCATCCTCTCAAGAACTATGAGTATTGTTTTCATATATTTTTTTAACCTAATCCTATATACATAGTAGAATTTCTTTGAAAATAAATTCAACACCATGACGAATACATGTATACTTATTAATAAAATCTTTTAGTGGTATTGTTATTTTATTCTAGGTATATTAATTATTTGTAAGATATTTTTATAATATTTTACTTCCTAGAAAATCCTATTATCAATAGTTTCGCGAAATATGATGAGATGTTAGGCATGGATTGACACTCTTGACATAGAGGTCATGATAATTTCCATGATAGAAAAATCTCATCTAAAAATAATCCCATGATCACATATTAATACAAGGATAACTACAAAATACCTATTAAAAATTACTCATGTTATATTGTGGTATTTAATACTAATGGACAAAAAAATAAATGTTAGTTATATTCATATTATAAGGAAAAATATTTATTTATTATTTATAGAGAAAATATTTTCCAAAATTTATATATAAATATCAATTATTTTTACCCTCCAAAATATTCAATTTAATCTTATTCGGAAAAATTTAGTATATATGGTGTTTTGAAGAAAAATTTGAAAATTGCTTAATTCTTGAATTTTAACAGCTTTTAAGAACATGGATATTTTTGGAATAACCATGAAAATATTATTAAAATTTTAGTTGTTAGTTTCTTTTTAGAATTACGTGATTTATTTTATTCAGAATTTTATTCTAGAGAAATAGATGATTTGACCATCTTTAGGCTTAAAAAAATTAGTGATTTTGAAAAACCCTCTTGGCAGATTGTGTGGACCACACTTCCGTAACTAAATCATTGCATTGTATAAATGGCTTCAATTTATGTGATTCCATATGGATATGAAAATATGAACATAGGGGTGTTCTAAAAAAAATTTCATGGAATTATGAAATCCTCAATGTGGCATTTGAATGAAATATATTGAAGGAAGCTTCCTAGAATCTTCATCGATAAAAATATATAGTCAATAATAATTCAATAAATTTATCTAGGAATGCCAAAATAATATAGAATATTTAGGTCAAATAGTAAAATCAATTTCCAACATCCTATAATAAAGGAACTTTGGATCATTCAAACATATGGTGTGACAAATTGGAGAAAGCATTCATAGAACATATCTTGCTCAACAAGTTTTATTCATTTATTTTATGTCTTCTATTATTTATAGTTTTTCATTGCCTTTTTCTTCCCAATTATTATTGAATAACCATACCATGGTGGGGAAAAGTTTTGGCAGATTGGTAAATGATTTTTTTTCTATTATTTTAATGCCTAGGTTCTTGGATATAATTGAATGAATCCTATTTCTCACATCTGCGATGTTGTTTTCAATTTCATATAGGAGGTTTTATTACCAAAAATTAAAAACTAATAAAGAAACCTTTAATTTATAATAGAGTTAGATTAAGGTGGTCACACATATTATGCAGTGTGTTAACTAATGAGACTTTAATTTGTGTAATGATTGTGCTCCTTGAAGACTCTCTCAGGTGAACTTCATTTCTTCTCTAATTTCATTATTTTAAATATTTCAAGTGATTTAGAATTGAATTATCATTTCATTTATTTTAATAAATTACATTTTTTACATAAGACATTAAACATCAAAAATAACTATTTCTTAGGTGAATTATATTAAGTAGGTGAATAAACTAATAAAGATCTTCATGTGAGATGACCTTGGTCAACCATTGTACTACACTAGAAAAACATAGAAATTTTCTTTTGCCATGCCCCATGAAGGAAGAGAATAAAACATTTCACTATTTATAGGAAGTAATTTCCAAAATGTTATTGTAAATATTTTAATATTTTTATAAAAGAATAAAATAATTTCTTTTTACCATGTTGTTTTTAAATGATTATTTCTTTAATTAATGGAAATTTTTACCCACTGATGAAGGAAATAATTATTAACTCACCCTTTTCAAGGAATGATAGTGTTTATTTTATTTTTAGATAGGTGGGCTTATATTTAATATCAAATAATGAAGACCATGCTTTCAAAGAATTCATATATGGATAGAGGGAGGACATTGAAAATTGTTTTTGGAATCGATGGTCTGTGAGATAACACTGTCATCCTATTAATTTTTAGAATTCTATAAAGTTTCAAAGGTATATAATAACCACCCTTTAGTCTTCCTCGATTTTTCTAAGGAGATCTAAGAAATGGATGAGACTGACTACCTACCTCTAACTTCTACTATTAAACTCCAAGAGGCTCTTTCTAATTAAGAAGATACTGATGCCAAAAAAACTTAGGGAGTTATCATTTCATGAAATTCTTATCTTCTAATTTTATTAAAAATTAATCGATTATCACATAAAATTGTTTTAAATTTTCATATTTGGTCAACATATACATTGACCTGGTGGATGAGGAATAAAAAGAATATTCACCTGATGATGAACATTTGGTGGTACCTGAACTTTTTGAAAATATATTAGAGGGATTTAAAAAGGAGACCAAAGTTGTTTTTACTAAGTAAAAATAGATAAATTCATCTCAAATTAAAATTGAAGAATTTGATATTGATTCTTAATTCTTTGATTTTTTTTAAAATACAATTAAAATATGACATTACCATTGATTATTACATTTACTCATCATACCTTGAGAAATAACTGGTGAATGAAGAATAAATTATACTAGTGGAAACTAATAATGAGGGGGACACATTGACTATCCTACCAATATTATGCATGTTTTATTTAATTCCCATGGCTGTTTATTTGGAATAATATATATATATATATATATATTTATTCATCAATAAAAAATGAATAATTGAATTCCATAAAGAATAATTTTTATTGATTCTTGAGTAAGAAACATAACCCACCATCAGATTGGAGATAACCAAATTGAACTACCCATATAGAGGTAGTCAAAACCCAGGGCCCACATGGGGGATAATACAATGATTTATCATTTTACTAATTTCTATTACTTTAAATCTCAATATTTTGAATTTAGATTTCAATTTCATTCTTACGATTATTACATCTTGCATCCAAGTCCCTCTTATTTTTTGATCTTTAATAACATGATCCATGTGTTTAATTGATTAATTTTTGTCTAGGTTTATGATGGAATAAGTAAAACCCAAAATAATTGCAGGAGAACAAAAGCTTCATTTAAAATGGGAGACCCTTTTTATTTTTTTAAATTTTTGAACTCCCTACATTTTGTCTGAGATTATCATTTGAGCATTAAACTGTAAACTACTTGCCCAAATGAGAATTATTCTTTACTTAACTTGTATAAGTTACAAGAGTTTATTAGGAATCATATGATGTAATGTTTTATATTTCAATTTAAATGAGTAAAATGGAGAATTAAATTTTTAAATTGAAGCATGGATATTGAAATGATTACTCTTGATTTGAGGGAATTGATTAATTCATGTAAACAAAATATCCAAACCATTATTCATGCCTAGATTTCTTTATGATTCATGTTATTAGATTTGTTATTATTAAATAATTCCTTGAGTGATTGTCCAAATCTTATGTCTCATTACTAAGAGTATTTATAGACCAAATATTTCTTATTTTATCTTGAGCATATTTCTTGAGTGATATGGGAACATGTCGCTGAAATGAACATTTATTTGAACATGTCAAAGCTATGACTGTGAAAAAACACATTTAAAATGATTGATGAATCTTTTGATAAACCACATATCCATAAAATACCACCTTTACATCAATCCTTCTTTAACCCATATAGCTCATGAATTACATTGTTAGGGATGATCAATGTTTTAAGCCATTTTTATCAATTCATTCTCAACTCTAAATAATTACATGATATTTTAATATTAATGTGTGGGGTAAAGGGAATCATGGTGTAAAGGATGTTATACATAGTAAGAAAAAACTGTGTGTGTGTGTGGGGGGGGGTGGGTGGTATTTTAGTAAATATAAATGGCTCTAGAATTATTCATTGTAATCTATTATTTTCCCCCTCTTGATTATAAAAAAAATAAAAATAACCCAAAGAACCAAAAAATGAGAAAAATGGGTTGTGATTTGGGGAATCCAAAAATATAAACTACATGAATTGTGATTTATATCTTACATGGTTAAGTGAGGGTTGTGAGGTTTCTTAACATTTTAAAAAAATGGTTTTTTGAAAAATAAAATAAAATTATAAAAATAGAAAAAATTCAAGGGGGTTCAAAAATCATTCATTATGAAAAAATTGATCATGGCCTTACATTGAGTTTGTGGGAAGTGTTAGTTTCTACTTAGAAGGATATAAAATCATTATAATTGTAATTTTGATATCATTAATTTTACTTCAGAGATAAACCACCTCTTTAAAACTTAATTTTTAAAGTAGCAAATCAAACCAACCATAAGCCTTAGAGTCATTTGAACCTTTATTGGAAAGTTCTCATTATTTTATGTTCGTTTATTCTTTACAATAAATATAAGTAAGTTATATTAAAATAATATAAATAAATAACATGTTTTCATGATACGAGCCTAACTATACCTAAATTGTATCATGAGATATGAGAGAAAATATTCAAAGGGAAAGTAAATCCTTACGTGGCATGTTTAATAATAATAAATTGATATTCTTGAATAAATGAAAGGAAAAAATCAATCATTTTTTAAAGGGGGAAAGTATAATAAATTAATTTTATATTTATTTTTAAAATGATATTTTTTGTGTATTTTTGATATTTTTATTTGAAATTATTTTTTTATTTTATTACTTTGGAATTTGAGTATTGGTAACATTGTTGTCCTCTGAAGTCCATGTTGAGATTTTATGGTTGGGGAAAAGAATTTTTTAGTGTGTGGCAATTGATAGAGATAATTGTTTCCTCATTTTATATATACATTTCAATTATTTTAACACTCTCAATTTTCAATTTGAGCTTATTTGGATCATTTATGGTGTGTTTTGAACAAAAACAAAAATTTTATAATTATGAAATTTTAATAAATTTCAATCACAACATTATTTTGGGAATAAATTTTAAAATATTACTTCCATTTGATTGATTCGTTTTTAAGATTACCTTGAATTTTTATTCAACATTTTCTCCCATAGATAGTGCTGACTCGACCATATTGAGGCCTGAAAAAATATGTGAAGCTGAAAAACCTTCTCCGAGGAAAACCTAGACGCCACCTCTATAACTTATCCATAACACGTCCTACAAAAATTAAATTGAGGTGATTAGATATATATATATATATATACTAAATAGTACTAATATATGAATTCTAACAATAAATTTTAGGGAGTTATGATTTCATTAATGTGGCCTTATAATGAAATACATTTAAGGAAGATTTTCGGAATCATAGTTTAAAAAAATACATAGGAAATATAAATTACATAAATTCCACTATAACCATAAAATTAATGTTAAATGTTTAGTTCACATAGTAAAATTCAATTTTAAACATCCCATAAGAGTGTAAATTGGGGTTATTCGAACATATGTAGTTCTAAATAAGAGGAAACATTCAGAGAACAAATTCGGCTAATCATATTTTCTTCCTTTTCTATTCTCTCTTTTATTTTTCTTAGTTTTATAATTCATTATTCTTCCCCATTCATCTCGATTACACTTAGCATGGTGGGTTAAATAATTTATTGATCTGGGTATGGTTGGTTTTTTATTATTTAATTCTTGAGTTCTTGGACATAACTTAAGGAATTATCTTTATCTCTTTTGTGATGTTGTTTTCGATTTCATATATAAATTGTTATTATCAAGTGCGATCACATTTGTTTTTTAATTACATTATTGAGTTTTTCTACAGAAAATTATCATTATATCCCTCCACTAGGTTTTGGTTTACATATGATGGGATAAACCAAGGTTTAGTTGTGAAGTACTTGGTGATCACATTAGGTTCCAAATTACATCATTGATTTTATCTTTGGTAAATGGTCATTATGTCACTCCACTAGGTTTTGGTTTATATATGATGGAATATACTAAGGATTAGTTGTGATATACTAGAATATTGTCAGTACGTGTTAGAGGGGTAATGGATGATCTTAACTGTTTGGGATAAATAAGACCCGATTGGGAATTTCCGAAGTCATTTGAGGATATTCATTAAAACTCTTTTTTACATGGAAGGATAGTAGAAAAAAATCCGATCTTGAAATGGTATTCTCTCACCATCACCATTTATAAAAGGGAGTTTGAGGAAAAAATTGTGGAATCTAACTTTAATCAAAAATTAAAAAGAAGATTGAATTAAATAGAATAATGATATCATTTTAATTATAAAATTGATCCAGTACCAACCACCATTCTCATATCATTTTTTTAAATCAAATGAATTTCCAATTTATTCTCAATCATTTTCTTAATTGATTACATTTATTTCAAAAATAATAAATTAAAAAGCAACCCCATTTTACCTATAATTAAATTTGATTTTTTTTGTGCAATCCACTTCAAGGGACTTCCTACGGTTAATTTCTAGACTATACATAGGGAATATAATTTTTTTACACCCCCTGATAGGCGTTCTTCAACTAAACATGATAATGATATTGAAGATGAAACACTATTGGAAATTAAATCTAGATCCATTTATATATTATGGGAACAAATTATTAAATTATTAGTTTGAAATAATTGTAATTAAAAGGTTGTAATTTATTTAAGGGGGAGGTGGAGAATGTAATGACTTAATATTTCACTATATGCATTCATAAAAGAAATATTATATACAATTGATTGTCTCACACATAAAACCAAAAAATAAAAAGATATTCCAAATTATAATAATATTATTTCAAAAGATAATTAAAAAACCAATATTAAATAAAATTATTATAATCAGTTATAAATTCATACTATATAGGATTAAGAACACTTAATTATTTAAAAATCATTTTCTAATTAAAATAGTTTTCTTTCTATAGTGAATATTCATTTTAAATATAAATCTATAAATTTTTGAATTTTAATTTTAAAAAATTTTCTTTATTTTTGTATTTATTATTTCAAAATTATATTAGAATATTTTTTTGTCATTTTTATGAAAAAATTGGTTTATATGTGAATAGTGAAAAATACTAATTTTGCTATTATCATCATTTTTATGAAACTATCATAATATAACAAATAATTGATTTTTTTTGAAAACTTTTTCTAAAAAAATATACATATTTATAATTAAAATAATTCATTTATAATTATTGTATTTTATTTTTAAAGCTGGTGTTTAATATTTTTAAAACATAAGTAATATTTTACTCTAAAAAATAATTTATTCACTCATAATAAAAATTAGTTTCACCACTTATAGAAATTAAATCCAAAAAATGGATTTAATATTTTATACAAATGTTATAATATTATTTACGAAGGAAAATTTTGTTTTTATTCATAAATTTATGATTACTAAGATTAGAACTAATCATCCGGATAATTATTAAACTAGTATTTTCAAAGAATTGTTTTATTAATTTTGTGTAATTTTTATCTAACCCAATATATAACTGTATGATAAAAAATGAATGTAATATCATTTAAAAACCAATAATTAATTATATTATCTCTCATTAAATTATTAATCAATACTAAATATGATTAAGATGACAAAATGTTGAAAAAAATAAATTTTTATAAAACAAATTTTCTATATATAAACGTTCTTAATTTAAATAATATATTTATATAGTTTAGAAATATAAGTATATAAATTATATATTAACTTTATATGTGGGATTCTAATCTTTGTTATTATGTATTTTTTATATTCTTTGTAAAACATACGATACATGGGTAAAATTTAGTTACCCTAGTAAATGAAAAGAAAATGGTTAAAAGTAAAAATATATGAATAAATGACCTAATTTTTTTAAAATAAACTATTAAATAATATTTTAGGCATATATCAAACCAAAATCATCTCACACTCCAATATTTCATACATTTTGAGTAACTAACCACATAATATTGTAGTGATATTAGTGAAAAGTAAAGATTATTCACAAAAGTACCCATGTCATTGCTCATAAAGGGGGAAAAAAGATAATGATGGCCCATCTATCTACTACTTCTGAGAATGCTCCCCACAGACCTATTGATTCTCAAAAAATATTTACCCTTAACCCTTAGAGCGTTCTTCCTCTGGTGGAGTTCTTGGCTTCTTGTACCATCAATCCCAATTTTTCTCCTATAGTTGATACTAGTTGAGATTTAAAACACTCCCCATTCTTTCCCCCTATGCCTTGGTTCCTCGATCTATCCTTCAAGGAGGCCCTTTTCGTCTCATCCAGCGCTCCTCTGAACCCCTACTTCCTAGATGTCCGACCATTTTTTCCTGATGTTTTGTGGGATGGATAGGGACTATCAATAGAGGTACCCAATGCAACATATGGTGACACAGTTTCTTGATTAAAATGGAATCTTGTAGCACGCTTTTCCTTAGATAATACATCTATATAGACCTTTCAACACTTCATAGATTCCTAGGGTTTTCTAGCTCCATCTCTAATCTCAACCATCCACAGAAACTCATTCTGTCGGGTCATTGATTCAGAATCAGATTTTGTAAAGGCTTGCTATAATACTCCTAGGTGCTGGGGCTACTGGCACATCAATCTGGCTTGGTGGTAATTGGATGTTCATAAAGGTAAAGAGATCCCCTTTGAATAGCTATGTGGATCATCTTTCCTAGTCTATAGTTACCCTTCCAGAATGGCGCCTTTCTGAAGGCCATTGGTGACTCTCCTGGAGGATTCCTCTATGATGATGTTAATACTCATAGTGGTGAGGAATGCTTGGTGGCTCGACTCTGTATTGAGCTGGACTTGTCACTGTCAGTCCCAAAAAATATCATGATGAACGGGTAGGACTCACTCAAGTGTTCTTAAGACATCATCAACCATGTTTTCCCCGGGGTTTTAGCTTCCTGTCTTCTCTAGGTCCACTCCTTAGAAGATTTCAGGAAGCGATGTTGGGGGGGGGGCACCACCAAGTTCCTAGAGAGGCTCTGCATCACCCCACCTCCCTCCAAAAGATGCAGAGACCTAACTTAGTGGTCCCTCAAGCTGGTCCTAGGTCTTCTGAAGTAGTTGTTTTGGTTTCCCCTCTTCAAGCTTGTTTCTCTTCCTTGGTCTCTTCTGATCTTCACCCTAACTCTCCAAGATGGGTTCTCATCCATTATGCAGGTTTCCCTCTCATGGAGGGGCACATGGTATGTTTCCATTGTCTCCTCAAGCCTCGACCGAAATTCTTTGAATATGGAAATTTGGAGTATTTTATCAAGGTCCCATATCAAAACATTGCTCCTCTCCTATCATCCACACCTATGCATTCCTTTCGTACTACCTCATGTGTTGCGGTGCATCCCCCACTAGTTGACCTTCTAGAGGATTTCCCCTCACTTTCACTAGAAGGTGGGGAGAACCTAAGGAAGATCATGCCTTTGTTCTAGTCACCACCTTGCTCCACAAGAGGGAAGATACCCGAATCTTCCTCTAGTCTATACCTTTAAGCATCAAAGGCTCCTAAAAATATCTCAAGCATGTGTACAAGGTATCGTTTGAAATTATTGAAATCATGAGAGTTCTCTTCCAATCTTCTGAATGAGACCAGGGTGCCTGCGGCCAAAGATTGGCCTTCTTTTTCCCTATGATTTCCATCCCTATATGGAACTCCTACGTGTTAGGTGCAAGGTTAAAAACAGATTTCATAGTCTCAGAATCTTGGAAACACAAAGATTATATTTCAGTTGTTATTAAGCACAAATAGTCTCCTGTATGAATTAGAGAGTTTGTGTGAAAACTCTGGATGCATGCATCTATGCATGCAGACCTAATCAATAAGAATATATGGATCTTCAGAACCAAGACCATCTCGATCAACTTGTTAAAGGAAGGTGATTAGTATATCATGAATATGATCTTCTCTGGTACATGTTCCCTTTGCATGACCAATGTGTATGGTAGATGTGACTCACAAATAAGGTAATTTATGTGGCATGACAATAATGGTTTTGACCCAGGGGGTATGTCGTGGATTATAGTGGGTGAATTCCACCCTATAAGAGAGACCGCAGTGAAGAAAGGTAAAGGTTTTTCCCTGCATAAGGATATCATGGAGTTTGTCGAATTCATGGTGTAGAAGGGTCTCCTAGACATGGGTTATATAGGGGAACCCTTTACATGTTTCAACAACCTAAAATGGAGATGACATTGAAGGAGCTGTATATATTGATGGCTTGCCAACATCAATGCGCTTTTGATGTTTCCCAACACCATGTTAACTCATTTGGATCACGAAATCTCAGATCATTATCCACTTATGCTCTCCTTGACACCATGACAAGAAATGCATGATAATTTTAAATTTGTTGGTCTTTGGAAAAGTGATCGTGGCTATCAACAGTTGATTAGAGAGTTTTGGGGTGAACCGTCCCAAGGCCACTCCTAGGTGGACCTCCACAATAATATTTGATGACTTAAGAAGCACATTCAATATTGGGCTATGGACCTATTTCTGGATGACCAAGACCTAGTCGAACTCCAACATGACATTTAGAGGATGGAAAAAAGCCTGGATACTAAATTAGATGAACTAGTTTTTGGTGATCTATACAACAAAAATAACACATTGTTGGAACTGATTCTTTCTCTGGAAAATAAGGCAAGGGAGGCCTCAAGGATAAAATGGCTTCCTGAAGGGGACAAAAAAACCATGTTTTTCTAGGCTTTCACCATGGAGAAATTTCACCCCATAAAACCTAACATTTTATTGGAGGATGGGTCATTCACTAGTGATGGAGAGGTGGTTGGAGGAATGGCTCATAACTTCTTCAAGGACCTAATTTCAGGGTTGAGTTTGAACATACCAAATGGTTACCCATATGGGGGAGATGAGCTATGGTATGGGACACCATGTTCTGTTACTACCTATGATAATAATCTCTTCGATGCGATACGAGAGGAGTGTGAGATTTATATAGCCATGAAGATATTAAAACATGAGAGTGTGCCAGGTCTGGATGGATTCCCTAGTGCATTTTATATGGGATCATGGTAGGTGGTTAAGGAAAAAATTCTCGCTACTATCAACGACTTATTCTATGGGGGAATCTTTCCTAGGGTTGCATGTGAAATGAATATATTTCTCATCCCAAATATCAAATATGCCTCCTCCATCCTCCACTACCGACTACTGAGTATGTGCAATTTACCCTACAAGATTCGGGAAATCATCCTCAATACTCATCTATCCCAGAATCTTCCCCGCTTGCTATCCCATGAGCAGCATGGTTTCATAAAGGGCCACTAAATACAAGGGGTGATTGTGTTGCATATAAAGATGCTAAGAAATATAAACACCAAGTGACATGGATCTAATGTATCCATCTGATTGGATATGAACAAGAAATTTGATAGGGTTGAATGGGGTTTCAATAATAGGGTGCCTAATAGAAAGGGCTTCCCTGCCTAGGAATGTGACCTCATCATCATGTGTTTTAGTTCTTTATGGCTGGCAGTCTCATTCATGGGCCGCTCTCATGGGGTTTTTAAAGATCTAAGGGGGATATGACTTGGAGATACTTTATCCCCTATAATATTGATTTTAATATAGGACACTGATAACCACATGATTAACAGGGGCATGCCGAATGTTGATATTATCTCATACCGAAGGAAATGGAATTGACCCTCCATCTCTCTTTTGATGTTTGCAGATGACACATTAATCTTCATGAATGCTGGAAGGAGGACTCTATTTTGACTCACCAGGATTCTCAATGACTACTTCCACTGGATTGACCAAACTATCAACAAGGATAAGATAAATATCTTCATTTCAGAGCGATGTGGTACAAACAGAGTCACGAATATTAGTCTCATAATGGGAATGCAGTGTAGTTCCTTCCCCCTAGAGTTTCTTGGTGCTACTATATCCTCAATAAGTCATCTTATTCTTGACATATATCATGTGGTGAGATAGATCACGGGATGAACCCTCAATTAGAAGAACCACTTTTTATTCTTTTGGGGCCAAATTGCTATGGGGAATAATGTCCTTGCAGCTATACTAGTCCATGCCCTGGCCAAAACCTTGGTCCCAAAATATATCCAAAATCAACTGACAAAATGCTAGTAGGATTTATATGGGACACACTCTTGGAGGGGAAGCACCACAAGGTTTCATGGGAAAAAATGGAGAGGTTCATTATCAAAGGAATGATCAACATCAACAGTATTATTGAGACCATAAACTACATGCACACGAAACATGGGTGGGAAATTATCGGGGGTCAAATTTTGTGGGGGAAAACCATATCTCATGTCTAGGGTGGTAATGAAGATTTCTATACTGTTCCCATATCTCATATCTCAAGAAGAACTCTCCCTAGATTATAGGGGAGGGAAAGATCCCTTTTTAGTAGCATAAATGGGTATGCAACATTGTTGGTTACCCAGGATTCCCTTCTCCCATGATCTCAATCAAGGAGGCGTTCCTTTATCCATCCCTTTTTCAAGAAATTCTTGGACTCAAATTAAAAAGAGGCGATTGATCTCATTTCCCTCAACTCAAGTCCTGAAAGATGTGTAATCACTACTTCTAACTTAGGGTGGTTCAATTCAAAGGTCTTCTAAAGTTATTCATCTACTTTTCTTCTGCACAATCAAATGGATCTATTAATTTCTGTGTAATAAAATTCCAAATAAGTACAATTTTCTCACTTAGATGATCATGAACCAATCCTTACATTCATATGACAACGTTAAGAGGATTGGGATCAACATTTCCTCATGCTACCACTTTTGTATGAAATTGTATGAAGTGATGAATAACCACATATGTTTTGAAGGGGATTGGGCGCAGGATGTATGGAAGGCCTTAGGTGATCATATTGCTTACTCATCAAGTGAGATGATGAATAATACCTTCCTAGAAAACTAATAAAATGGTACAAGGGAAGAGGGACTGTAGATAACAGTGAGAACTATGATACTCAATGTTGGGTGATAGTTTTTATGGCCGACCCTCAACAGGACTTGGTTTGAAGGGTGTCCTACTCATGGGAGGTCCATCATTATGAGGGTGAAGAGCCTTATAGTGGAAATGGTGCCGCTAATTACCAACTGGTAGGAATCTCCCTCACTTAAGGTGATGTATTCCTCTTATCATTCGACTCATTTTACTGTCCCCAGGCTCCATGATCGATTGTTGAGGTGGTCTCTACCCAAAATCAGGCCTTAAGATGAACACATATGGATCTTACGGTTATGGGATCATATGAAATGGAGGAGTTGTGAGGGATTTCATGGGAAGTGTGTGGCTATCCATTACAGTGTATTATGTCGATGTTACCTCCATACTGGTAAAGGAAAAATTAGCACTTATTGGTCTCATTCTTTATAATCAGGAGATTATACATCTATCACAGGTTTGAACTGATTCCATGGTCATTTATGACTCCTTATAAGATAGAGGTCCATTTCATACATCATCATGAAATTCAAGCTGCTTTTAAACAACAATGTATAGGACACCGACACATTGTGTTAGGGGGACAAAGTAGCTGATCAAATGGACTCTCTGGAAGATCCAGGATCCAATGTCACACACTTGTATACCATTTATTCTCTCAAACCGGAGGGGGTAAATTCAATTCGATGAGATTCCCTTGGTCTATACTAAATTAGGCCCCTTAGTCCTTGTTCACCCTGGTTTCTCTTGTTCCTTTACTTTTGAATTATAATTTTAACGTTGTTGATTAAAATAGGATCACTTACACCCTATCAATAATCTAATTTACATTATACGTATACTTGAACTACCAAAAAATGTTACCCTTGTTCAAGTCCCTTAGATTTACTAAATCCCATCTTCACTATAATTTATATCTATTCATTCAATTATACGGAGTTCATCATTGGGATGTTCAAGGTATCGACTTAATTATTACTTAATCATTTCCATTTATTCTTATTATTTCTCTAAAAAACCTACCATAAAAATAATAATATAATGAATTCAGTATCATTTATATACATAAGTGTTGTTGTATTAATGTAATAAATCTTATTTCTTCCTTCCCAACCACTTAAAAAAACATTTGTCCATCATTGTACGGGCAATCGCCTCCATGAAGCGACATCTTTCATTTTTCACCACCACCTACTTTCATTGGTTATAAAGATATAATTAAATAATACATTTAAAATATATAATATAATTATTAATATTTATATATACAGATATTATAATCCACCTTCATTTCCTCTCATGCGAAAGTAAATGAAAATGATAATCGTTTGTTGTACGGACTACCGCCTCCACGAAGTAAGATTTTTATTTTTTAATCTAGTTTCTAAATAATTAAACAAACTATTTAAAATATGATTAAAACCCACAAAAAATATAAATAATATAATATTTATTTTTTTATAATGATGTTATGTCAAAATAGATTATTTATTAATAGTACTCTCCTGTTGAATTATGGTATGTTCATGTCTAGGTCTGTCTAACCACCTACTTGAAAACTTCAATAAAAATATATCATGAATAACTATTGGAACAAAATAATAATATTATCCTAATTGAATAAGAAAATAATGAATTTTTTATGGTTTTGTATAGGTTATATTAATTATTAAACATATTATTAAAATAGCATATTTGATCACTAAAATTACTGAAGTAAGCCCACACCAATTCCATTTTCATGAAACATAACAAAAAAAATAATGGAATAAGGTAAGATATTTATAAATTTATAAGATTATTATACCTAAAATTATTTATAAATCACTAATTGGGGGATAATAACAAATAAAAACACTACTATTACAAAAGTAGTACAACGTGATCAAGATAACTCCCAACCAATATTGAAAATAGATAATAAGTGACAAATGTAAAGTTAGAGAATAATTATAAATGAATTTTATAAAAGGTTATTAATATGAATAATGTTATAAAATAGATTATTAAGTTAGTTATTTTTTATATAGAAGATTCAATCACTTTATCAAATTATTGAATTAATGTAAGTGTTTATTATCTCAAATTTATTCTTTAGATACATATTAATAATTATAAACCTTGTTTAATTTGGAATGGTTATTATAATTTAATTTAAAATTTTTATCATGATTCTATAGTGACATAGTTTATTTAATGCGTCATTGGAAACCATAACCGTTAACAGTTTTCCTTCTAATGTTACTATCATTGTAAGGGTTTCATAATCTCAATTTATGACACATTAGGTCATAATATTTTTTATATGAAAAAACATTGAATGCTTTATTTTATCTCTCCATTATACGTTTCTGTGTTATTTCCAATTTTTCACAATGGAAATTACTTCTTATCATTAATAACCACTTTACTAATAAAATATTGTCCAAAACTAAAGTATAATGTTGGTAATAATAACCCCATTTTGAACTAACAAATATTTTCTTCCATATCCATATTTTTCTTTCCACTAATGTTTTCCTCTCTTTTTTGGAACTCAAATGTTATTTAATTCATGTTATCCTTTTAATTTTCATGAGCTATTTTCGAATAAAAAAATTATTTCCTTATTTATGATGTGACTTTTTTAATAATTTCATTTAAAAATATTAAATAGTTTTATGTATCATTAATATATTTCTTATCATCCACTCTATATTTTGTTTATAAAATATTTATGTCTTTTTTCGGACTCCATTATTGATTATTTATTAAAAATTAATGTTTTAATATACCTCAAAAGTTTTATTTATAATATTTTTTGAAATGACTTTTCAAAAGAAATATGTGACTTTTTCCCTTAGACATTGTTTATAAAAATAGTAATACGAAATACGTTTTTAAAAAATTTAATAAGAAGATAGTTTCCATCATTTTGAATATTATTTACCATGTTTCATGGTTTTATATAGTAGTTTATTTTACATCTATTCAACTTAATTTATTTAAAAGTATTTTCTTGAAAAAAATATTGATTTTCATGTTTTTCAATTTAAAATTCTAATATTATTGTAAAAGTATTCTTCATATACCAATTGATTCTTTCCCTAGGTTTTCTCAATTGAGAAACATTAAATATCAATATAGGAAATGATCCATCATTACATTTTTCCAGATGAAATATTTTCAGTCTATAACCATAATTTTTATTCCAATTCATTTCCACTTTGAATATCCTATTTTTATTCCATTTATTGAAGGGTATTATCCTTGACACCGTACATTGATTAATTTGGGAAATTATTGAATTAACTATATATCCATTATCTATATGGTGTAAATACCATGTGTTTTATTAAATTCCTGTTAGGATATTTACCTATTTTCTTAATATATTAGGATAACCATTTATTTTCCATGGGGATATCATGTTATGACTATTGATAGATTTATGAATTATTTATTTATGTGATTCCACATGAAAAGTATATGAACACCATTACCTTTCGATGGGTCGTTAAGATGTCATGAATAAAACCAATTTTCATTCCATGGGGTATATGTGAGATGATGAATGATTGATTTTAGGTGAAAAAATAAGTATGACTAAATGATGGGTGTGGTCCTACATCACCCTCTAATACATTGGTTAAAAGTTTAAATCTCATGAGTTATGTTTATGAGGGAAGAACTTTACTTTTTTCAAGAATATGTGCGTGTGTGTGACTCATAAATATGGTATTTCCCTATTCTAATGTTTGTAGCATAGTCTTAAACTCAATATAATGGCTATGGTATGATTTCATGTATTTTTTGTTGACTTATGTATTCACACTCACATAATTCATTTCTTATGTTATGACATGTCATAGTCCATGAATCATGTTTTATGTTCTAAGAATTATTTCATATAAATTCATTATATATCACATATGATCATCTTTTGTTGACATAGGATACTTGATGGTTATCTATTATGCTTTCCCTTACTGAACATTTATGGCCACAAATTTCTTAAATTTCTATTTCCCTAGGTTATGATGATATAAAAATTACTAAATGTCTAGAAGAATATCTTATTTTGGGAATTAATGGAATATGATAAATACTTCTTGTCGATTTATAATTTCCCTATATAGTGAAAAACTTTCAATTATTTGAAAAAAGAATTGAGTTTTATTAGTTATAGTTTTTTTAATTCTATAAAAATCCAAACCTAAAAGGTATTTTAAATGTATTGTAATACAATATAAAATTTAATTCATATAAGTAATATGATCACATTCATGGGTTGACATTGTGTGCTTATATTTTTCAATTTAGATGTTAAATGTCATTCTTTTAATGAATAATTTTTTTGAAAAATTTATATGGTGTAAAAATAAGTTGTAAATTCCTTAATTAAATAGTTTTAAACATGATGAATAATTCATAAAGTTTAAATTGATACATATTTGTTTGATTTATGTTATTTAATTATTAATTAAAGTAAGGTACTGCATTTATTTTATAAAAATTGGGTTTTTTGGATAGGATGAATTAATTAATGATTCATTTTATTGTTCAATAATGTTTATAATGTTTTGTTTTTTTGAAAGTAGTGAGTTATTTAAAATATATTCCCTTGAATTCGGATATTATTTTGGAATCCGTTGTTGTTTTTTATTTAAAAATATTTTTTTGATTTTTTATTGTATAATACGTTGTTTGGTTGGGTCTCCATTTGTTTTGGGATGGTTAAAATTAACCATCAATTAGATAGTTTTCAATGAGATATTGTATTTTAGATACAACCCCAAAAGGATTTTAAGTGTTTTATTTCATTACATAACATGATTAAATATAATAAAATTAAAACATAACATTTTTTATGTATTATAATATATAGAATTTATATATTTACAAATGAAATAGTTTTACAGACATACACATATATTTATATACTTTCACACAAATATTTAATTTTTTACATATAATATTTCATATGAATTATATCCATAAAATTTTTGTGTTTATATATTTATTTTAAAATATGATTATTGTTGAACTATATAGGATTGGTATGAATTGAAAATGGATGAATTCCAATTATTTGAATAAATTATATGAGTACGTGGTTAAAAAGGATGCCAATATTTAAATATATAATGCATGTTACCTTTATCTATTATACCAACAAAATCCGATAATGAAACATTTATTTAAAATTAATTATCCATTGTGGAGTTAGTTTATGTTATATGATTGTAAAATTAATTTTCTATTAATTGTTTCTGTAAAGACTCTTGAATCATTTTATAATTTTCTTGCAAAGGATCTCCTTCGAAAAATTGAGGGGAATGAAAACCCCCACCCATTAGTTATATATACAAACATGATAAACCAAGAAACACATAACTGTTTTCTTGACCATATAAGGTGGAATAATTTCATGTAAATTTTAATTAGTAATATTTTATTAATGTTAAATGTGTTAATAACATTGATTAAGACCAAAAAATTTAATAAATAGTAAAGTATTATAGAAAATAAGCCTAGCGAATCAAAAGTATCATTCCCATATAATAGATAAAATATGGGGTATGATTCACTTCAATAAAAGTGTATGTATTTGAAATCCATGCTAAAAGTTTATATGATATGAAATGAAAACATATTTATTTTCCATTATTTAAATGCAGATTGATGGATCCAAATATAAATCCACTTCTATCCCACATCATGTGCTATGTAAGAAAGTTCATATAAATAAAAACAGACAAACAGTTTATGTAAAAATACAAATATATAGGAATCATTTTTTATTATGAAATAATATAAATATTTTATTCTTTTAAACAATATCACATAATAGTGAATACATATTTTTCTATATGTTTTGTCTATTTTACACACAATAATCATTATCATCATTAATAGATGAATTACTCAATTCAGTGGCCATGAAGTTTCAAAAACAGTATGTCCACTTTAGAGGTGCAGGTTTTAGAGTGTAGAATTGAAGATATTTTGAAAAAATATTTAAATGATATTCCAATGATATAATGAAAGATGTGTAGGCACAAATAGATTCTATAGTAGAAAAATTTACTTAGATGTATAGTTAGTTAGACTAGTTTGTGAAGGAATAAATAATAACAAACAACACACCAAAAACCTCTACAAGAAGATACACCTGAAATTTGAAGCTATTCATTCCCCTTTAAGGAATACCTTACCAAAGTCAATATAATGTTTCATAATAGTTTACGCCAAATATAATTTTACCAATTATTGATACGTTTCTTTTACTAAAATTCTATTGAAATTGCAATTGAAACTTTCATATCATGGGGTTTCAATATTATATAGATACATGGTGAAAATGAGGTATGTAATTTTCAATTTATATTATATTCATAATGATTGAAAATTAATAATTTTTTTAAATGAGATATTTTATTACTGATGGGGAAATAGAAAAGAAAATGAAAGGTTGATTCATGTCAATCTAGAGGATTCACTAATAAATTGAAAAGACCTTTTGAGAGTAACATTACCCTCACAAGTTCCCAGACCATAATATTTAACGATATATGTTACTGAGAATATGAAATTCAATAACCAAAATACTGTAAAAAATGGATTTTAGGAACAAATTTATAGAGTATCCATTCCTGACATGATCAATCTTAAGAGTTTAAATGAAATTCTTAAGCATGAATGGATAAGGGACTTGGTTTTGTAGTTAAACATGAAATAAATATTAATAATTTATTTTACAAAAATTTATATACTATTATAATTACATTTAAATATTATTCATATTTTCTATAGGAATATATTTTGAAAATATCTTATGGGTAAACCATATGAAGAAAACATTAGACTCATTACTTATCATATCACTAATACACAAAAATTATAAATGGGAGAAGCTGAAAACACAAAAAATAGACTTTTTAGAAATGATGATTGAGAATAAAATAATAAAAGAAATTTATTCAAAATTTATACAATTCAAGGGTAAAAATATAAAATCCAATCATATAATAAATATTTTCAAATTTTCCTTACTTATTCTAATATATTTTTATAAGAAGAATTAAATTTTCATTATAATCAGTTTGAATACTATAAATATTAATTTATTTGATCTGAATCATGTATTGATAACAAAAAAACACACATGATTTTCTTTATTAATTTTTATTACATTATAATAAATCACTTTATATATATATTTTCAAATTTATTATCAATATATGAAAAATATTTATCCAAATTTGGATGATTTGAATCAGATGATTTATTCATAGTACTTTTTACATCTTCTTCTTCATGTTTTATATGATTTTAGCTTCATCCCTACTACAAAACTTCATACCTAATTAATGTTCCAATGAAATACTTCATATTCAAATCATTCATAGGTTTAGATTGATATATAGTTGTAGATATTGTATTATAATTAGATGGTAGTACTCTGAGTAATTTTTACACCATTTCCCATTGTGAAACTGGATCTATTAAAATTTGAACATTGTTCACAATCTCTATAAATCTTTCATTCACCAGAGTGATAGTTTCAAATTTATTCATCATGAATGTATCAAACTTTAGTTTCAAATATGAGTACCATAGACTTATGATATTATATGTTCCTTTATAGGAAATTAAAATAGTATTTAACATATAATATTAATTAGGAAATTTAGATACTTTATTGTATTCATCTATTGTTGAACCACACACAATAGAGTTCATAAAATTTAATTAATATCATATTACCTTTATTATTCGTCATTTCAATCGTAAAAAAATTCCTTATGAATATAATAAGGTTTAATTATCTTCATATAAACCATTACTAAAATATTTCTTAAATAAATAGGAATATGGTCTTTCAAACATCCATACATATCACCATTAAAATAAAATAATGTATCATCGACATGACATATTTAGAATCTTCTATTTCTCGATGTCTTCATCTGAATATTTAACATAGGTTTATAATATCTAATAAGTATTTAGTATATCAATATAATACCACATTATAATATCTAGTAGATCAAGAAAAATATTATAGAATAATTCTAGCCTTTGATATTAATTTTCATTATCAAATAGATCCAAAAATAATCATGCATTTCCAAAAATAAAAATATTGCAATAGAGAACTACCTTTGATGTCAATAGTTGATATCATATAAAAAATGAATTTTCAATAAGAAAATATACCAAGATATCCCTTAATTTAACACAAATTATTAGTTCATTATTTGAATGACGAAGACTAAGAAACAAGAAGGGGGGGGGGTACATTGTGGTTTTCAAAAAATTAACAGATTCAGACCACCTATATTATTTTTTAACAATCTGTTCCTTTTCCATTTAAGATGATTGAGAAGAATAAATAAATAATTCAAATGAACACTTCGATGTATAGGGTTTTAGGGGACAAATTTCCATTATTCGACACCACAATACTTAACTCCAAATGCATGGTGATTTTATCCCACTCCTATTTTCATGAAACCATTAAAAAAACTGAGTGTAGGTAGATGAAACATTTATAATAAGGCTTAATAGAGCTTTATTTTTATTTTAAAAGGAACCATAAATCCGCAACTTAGTGAAATAAGCTGATAGTTAACCATGACTACATTTTAGAATTAGTAAATCCACCAAATTAAAAGGTATTTATTTTGTTGATATTAAAGATTAAACATCATATTTACAGTAAACACAGACAGATGTATTCAGATCTTCAATAATGTAAAGAATCAAATAGAACGTCAACGTCACATAGGCTTCCTTCAGATAGAGATAGACAAAACACCAGACATGTAATCAAAATTTTTTTAACTCTTCATTTAAGAAGATGTAAAAATAATATACAACAACAATGATAACAACAACAATGAGTCGATAGTTAAAAACATGTATGCCTCTAAAGTGTATCTCTAAATGAAATGGAACACAGATTTTTATATATATCTCATTTTATATATATTCATATATCTTTTTAATGAATATTGTCATGATATTTATACCACTAGTCGAACAAGTCCTGCTCAAATCAGGTCAAAAATATCATAGAATATATCTAAAATATTTGAATTCAAAATCATTAAAAATAGATTATAACTTTCCTTAGAAATAAGAAAAATTTACTGCTTTGAATACGAGACTTTAAAAAATAATAACCAGCCGTTGAATCAGTCATTAAATATCTTCAAAAATATCTTCACTTCTGACAAGACCATAGAAGAAATCATGGATAATATCATAGTTTTAAAACTCTATTATTGAGTTGTCAAACATAGGGTTCCTTTACATAAGGAGAAAACTCCAAACGTATAGTTTATGATGAATGGTTTATCACGAAAGTGGGATTGATTGACCACATGATTTCTTATTCAAATGTTAGGTTCTTTATAAATATAGGGTTTACGTACCATACTTTCTTGACAGTGTATGATATATAATCTATATGTTCTATTTCAAACACATTGTTTTCATTCCTTACATTATTCTTTTAAATATATGGTATGCACATTTTTTTCTAGAATACGTTTAAACATTTCTTGAATAATTTAACTAATATTATCTACTAACCAATGACTTGTATATAATTCCATAATTGATATTCTAATAAACAATAATTTCCAAAAATTAACTTAATATCAAATTCATTAGTAACAAAAATATTTCGGTTGGTGAGCATAAAAACCAAAAATAAATTAACAAGATTGTTAAATCAACACATTATCAACGTATACTTCAAAATAAATATTTATCATAATAACGTCATTTTTTTATCATTAGAAGAAATAATATCTGGGTTAATTAATGGTTGTAAGTGTAGGTTGTGATAATTTTGGTCTTTTTCCTCAATAAATGTGTATATAAAAATTGGTGATTAAAAAAATGGGTGTCTTTACCGATTTATAATAGGAAATATAATATGAGTAAGTTACATCTAAAAAAGAATAATTGGGATACTTAATAGTAATTTAATATTTAACTATTTTATTTTGGAATTTACTAGATTATATTTATTTTATTAATGTTACTTGAGAAATAGAGAATGTAAATAATTACGTTTTTTTCTTAAAAATTCATGAAAACTCATAATTTACTTGAGGTAAATTGAATTAATATTTGGTACTCTCAAAATTGTTTACCTATTTAAATATTTATTATGAATATCTCTTTATGAAAAGTAATAATTAAGTATATGGGTTAGTTATTGTAGAGTTTTCTATAAAATTTAAATATCCATTCATATATGATTAAATTTAATCAATTATTATAAAACCACTAAGTTAATTTATTTTTCAGAATTTTTGTTGGGAAAATTAAAATTTTATTATAAAATATTTATTTATTTTTGAATAAATTATTTGATTTTATATAAAATTATTTGTGTATTATTTTTTATATTTTTATAATGTTATGTATCACATAACTAAAATTATTTATAATTGAAAAAAACATTATGTGATGTTAAATTTTATGATTCCTGCTATGTCGACACATTTAGTGGCATTTGAGTTTCTGAATTAATGTAATTTTTATTATTTAGACCAATACTGTTGTTATAATTCATTCATGTATATTAATTTACATTTATATGTTAGGTTTTGTAACATTTTTAATCAGAAAATTTATTATATTTTATTTAGGGTGAAACAATAAATTTCATTAGATGGGAATTAATTTATTTGGAATAAAAAAAATTTCATCAAAAATGTTTTTATTTTATTAGTATGGATGCATGAATCTCAATGTAAAAATATATTCAATCAATAAAGTTTATCTGATGATGTTCTTCCATAATTCATTAGTTCAGTGGTATTGATCACCATATAGTCTATGTTATTCACTAATATGGAATTTCAATTCCTCATGAGATGCATACATAATATGTTGTTTATATGATTTATTTATTTTAAAATGATATATTTAATTCATTTCCTTGAAATTAATTATTTTATTTCTTTGAAAAATATTATTTCTAATTCATCCATAGAATAACAATGATTATACAATTTTATTACACACTTATTCATTACATGTAAAACATTATCGAGAGGGATTTTGGGTCACAATCCCTTTGCTTATATTAGAGAAACTTTTTATATCAACTAGAATGATATGAGATCAAGATATTCTTAAAGTACACAATTTATACATGGATGTAAATCCATATTAAATAATAATTATTTTATGTGTTGAAAAAATAGGTAAATCTAATAATAAAGTTATCCAAACTCATACTCTTGGATAAGGTTCTATAATTATAGGCATTCATTATATAATTTAAAATTTATTACAAGACATTTATTTATAAAATTCATAAGATTAGTGTCTTTAGGAACTAATACATAATAGATAAAAAATTATATTATCAGTTGTTCAAAATAACTAACAGATATATCCATGAATCCATAGAATTTATATCCTCCATAACATTATTTTTTTCTTAAGGATTTTTAAACCATAATAAAAGATGATCACAAATTCTTAGTAAGTGGAGCGATACGAATAATTGTGTTTCATGGAAAATACCACCATAAATATTTCCATAATAATGATAAAGAACACAATACAACTGAAAATTAGGATATATAAGTAATTAATTCAATAAGATAATAATAATAATGTTGATAACTACTCACAATGGAATGGATAATTAACATTTTCACTATAAAATAATGGCCTCTGAGAAAATAATTCCCACTATGTCAGTGTATCATAATCATTCTATTTACATATTATCTTACAAGAATAAATATTTCCCATTGCACTGGATAGATATTTAACTAGGCCCAACAAAATAATAACATGAGAAATATATAATACAAAACCTAAAACATTCATTCATGAGAGAATAAAAATAAAATAATAATATGAAATATCAGTATTCAATGTTAACTCCTGAGTAATAAATGCATGTTTTAATATTATAAATATTCTATTAAATTATGGTAATGGTTTCTAGGTGAGTTGACATTAATAAAAAAAAATTTAGTATGGGTTATTCATGATAAAAGGTATATGTTAATGAAAATGTTACACTCTAAGGCTTTGGAATATATATTTATATTTACAAATTTTAATTATTTAATAGCTTTATTTACTTGTAACATCGAGCGTAGATTAAATATGTCATATTATTATATTTTTATTAAAATTGATTTTTATATAATAACCAATGGATTTGTGGAAATTAATAGGAATAGCTGAATTATAAAAATTATGGATAATTTTTACTCATAATGAAAATTTAATTATTAAATCTTGTGAAATAATTACTTAAATTTTAATTATAATAATAAAATCATATGAGAGCGAATTTTTCAAGAGTTGTATTTTCTACTTATTATGCAATTTGAATCTAAATAATATATACAAATCACAAAAAAACAATGATGAATAATATAATAATAATATATATTATAAAATTATAATGATTTATATACTTATTTTGAATTAGTTATAAATCAAGATAAAAGCATTCAAAGATAGAAAGTGATATTTTTTAGAAAATGTTTTTATTTTTTTGAAATGTATTTTATCATAATAAATCTAATAAATTTTTATTTATAAATTTTTTTAAATAATTATGTAGATAATATATTTAATTAAATATAATAACCGTCATATACTGGGTTTTATTAGGCATGTTATGAGAATTCAAGAAATTATTCTTAAGATGATATTTTCGCAAAAAAAGGTTTCTATGAGTTTTGCGCATCGTTATAGAAATTATTTCTTCCATTCATAGGAATTTAATATTTTAAAATGGATTTTACATTTGGAATCAAAATAATTAATATATTAATAGTTTTAAAATAATTATTTCTATAATTAATAGTTACAATGGTTAAAATAATGTTACAATTGTAAGGGCTAAAAGGGTTAAAAGGGTGGTTAAAATAAGAGATAAAATTATTAAATAACATAAAACCATTTATTAGATCTTATGGGTTGATTGTGTTTTTTCTAAAAAAATTCATTTATATAATGAAAATTTTGATCAAATTTACTTCAGTAAGAAATATATTATATATTAAACATTCAATTATTCACTTGTTTTCCACCAAAAACAATAATAAAAGGACACCTCATATTCTCACTTATCCACAACACTTAAATACTCTTTTTTTGAATATGCCTACAAAAATACATTTACAAACTTCCTTCCCATTTCTAGAGGTCCTGTTATCAGTACAATTACACCTAAAGAATGCTTAAGTGGTATGGTAAAGGAAGATACACAAAGGAGAGATAATTGTATTCAAAGATCTATTTTGATTCTCTTTATTTAATAACTTCTTATATATATTTTATATCCTTATTAAAATAATGAAATAAATAATATTTAATATAATAATTTTTCTATGTTAGTGGTACTTTTTTTGTATCTCCTTTATATCTAATGGAAAATAAAAACACAGCTTATGCATAAAGATGAACAAAAATCCCCATGAAGTGATGTATTTTATTTTTCATCACTGTATCACAATAATAGTATTATATATTAATTAAATATATATATATGATCCTTATGAAGTAATAGTTATTCTTTAAAGGTTAATATTATCTATCTTCTTATCCTCTAATCAGTTGGAAAATGATAACTCCACTTGTGCATACTTGTGGACTACATCTTCCATAGAGTTATGTGATTTATTTTTTATCTTCACATAACATGAATGTTAGAAAAGATAAATTCAATGATGTTTTATGATATTTATGATATTTATAGGAATATTTAAATATATGTTATTATTTATATTTCTTTTTTCACATTTTTTGGGAAATGAGAACATCACTTGTGTAATGGTATGTACTACCGTCTCTATGAATTGATATAACTGATTTTTCATCTCCTGTTTACAAGAATTTTTATAAAATGAAATATAATGAATAAATGTGATACTTATTAAATGATTATGATTTTTTATATGATAAAACCATGACAAATGTGCAAGGTCCAAAAATCATGAACCAAAACATGCATGAGAAATAGAGTAGTTACCACCAAAATAATGATATTAATAAAGACTTGTTAAAGAAATGTGTAGTTGGAAATTATAAAGGAATTATATCTTGTAATAAAATTAAATTTTTTAATAAATTTATATTAAATATATTATTATTTTAGTTATTTTAAAAGTGAATATGAATTAATCTAGGACTTGAGGTAATTGTTTATTTCACACTGCCATTTCTTTAAGGGATTGTTTATGTAGAATTTATATTGAAGGAAATTATATGATATTTTTCATTTAAAATAAATTAATTTTATTCTAATATGTTTATTTATAAATTTTTCAGGTTTTCATTTCATTCATCTCTATACTTAAAATTATCATGAAATTTTTTAAATGAAGACCATAATTCCTATTTTTAGCCAAGAATTATTATCTTCCATATACATGTTCTTAAAATTTAATGATGGACGTTTTTATATATTTGTAAATATTTTAAAAGTTCATTTATAATATCATTGAATTTATTATCAAATTTTTAAATGGAATATTTTCAATGGTTTTTCATATAAATCACTGGTGATTTTTTACAAATGTGTTAAAAGAATGTTCTCTTATATACTATATTATATGAATGGATTTTCATGATTTCATGTGTTTCCTTTATCACACAATGTCCATTATATGTTTTAATGTTTTTATAAGGAAATTAGTTTTCCCATTTTTGGATAGTTTATGTTTTAACTGTTACGAAATGAATATAGATATTTTCTTATGACTTTTAATGTTTCTTAAAAATCTTCTAGAAAAGTGATGTTTCATTTATGTCAACATCATTTAAGTATTTTTATGATTTACTTGGTATTTGATCTTACGATACAATCCACATTATTTTATGTATGTTTTATTATGAAGATGTTTTATGTAAGATTAAAGGAAACCTATTTCATTCTATAAGGCTAATTACGTTAGGATGAAATGATGACTATTTTTATGATATTGTAGATCACTTATGTATGGTATCCATTATAAATTAGGATGGACTGAAATTATAAATCTCTAAAATTTAGTGGGAAATGATTTATTTTTCATGAGGAAATATGAAATGGAATAGGGATTTCACCCAGTATATTAAGGTAATTCTTCCATTACGATAGTCTTGGTAATGATCCTTGACAAAGGAAATTATAGGAATTGGGAGTGAACTAAATCCACTATGGGAGTATATACAGTATGATAGTTTTTTAAGTGACCCTTAAAAAAGGAATTTATTTTATATCCTTATCTGCATTCCATAAGCTATTTTAATATCATCATATATTCTATCATGGGTCTTGATTGATTATATATGATTTTTAAGGCTCATAATGCACTTTTTTTTATAACAAATCGTTATGCCATGAATCATGATTTATGGTTTATAACATGTTGGTTTTTTAATGTTATGATCTTATTCTCATAGCTTTATTATTATCATATATTCACTTTTTTCCCCCAATTGATATATTCAATGTTTACCCTTACTAATCATATGAGATCATTGTTTCTTCTATTTCTTTTTCCCTAGGTTATAAATAATGGTATTGTATAGGGTATGTCTATGAAGGGTTCTATGTGAGAAGTAATTTGTGGGATATGATTAATATCTTTCTTGTGCATCTATTCTTCAGAGAAAGAAAATAATTATGGTTTTAAGGAATTTATTATTGTGAAATTTATTGAATAATCATTTCAAATGATGTACCATTTATTTATGAAATACAAGGATCACCTCAGGTAACATCTATAGACACGTGTTATAGAGGGCTTCATTAGTGGGTTTTTATTAAAACATTAAAATATATCACTGTAAAACAAGAAGCCAAGGATCTGATTCTATCCGACCCTAAAGGATAATGAACATAACGAGTGATATTATTATATAAATACACATAATATGAGTAACCATTAAATACCTAAATTTACCCTTTCAAATTACATACCATAGATATTCATCTATATATACAGAGAAAGGAAGAGATGATAGTTATTTTTTTCATATGATCAATGTAAAAGGGAAGGGATTGGTAAATAAATTTATACTCACAAATGGTTGATGATAATAAAAGGAAAATTATGTGATGTATTGATCTATTTAAATAGATTTCCATTTATCATTTGTTATAGTTTTATAAGAACATGGGTATAAAATAATAATTAATGGAATAATTTTGTTATGTAAAAATATATAATAAGGATAAATGATAAGGATTGGGTCATATCACATTAATAATTGATCAATGTTATTTTAATATTATATGTATAATAGTATATAATCATAGGAAAATTATATTTAAAAATATCTTTATATAAAAACAACCAAAATATAAAATGAAATGCAAATGAATTTGAATGTTTTTATCTGATATGTTAAAAATTTTAAAAGATTTTAAGAAGAGGTATATGATTCTATTTCATTGTAAAAATATTAAAATAAGTATAATAAAATAGAATAATAATTATAGAAGTATATTTAATGGGAGTTTAAAATAGTTTTAAATCGAAACATTTATTTTGAAAAGAATAGAAGATGATTATACTTTAGAATGGTAACAAGTTATAAAAAAATTATAATGACCATGAACGAAAATTGTCTCATTAACTAATACTAAAATCTATGATGATATAGTTTAAATATATATATATTATTGATAAAACCATGTAATTATTAATTTTTTTCTTTTTTATTATCAACATCATTAGATAAGCTTTAGTAAGTTGTTGAGAATGTATTTTATGGAATTAATATTGATGAAGAAGTAAATAGATGAGTTGGGAACAAACAATAAATATATTTGAGGTTTGGAAAATGAAATATATAGGATCTAATAGAATAAAAAAATTGAAATATATCGAGATGTGTGATAATAATTTGGGTATTTCACACGATACGTAAGAGTAAAATTATCTCATATAAGAGTAATTAAATGTCTATAATATGAATGAAATATTAACTCTAATGAAACAAAAGAGTTACACATATCATACGTATGATAAATAAGGTGTTATGTAACTATAACTATGATATATCACAATGTTTTTGAGATTAAATTAAAGAATATGTAAAAGTATCTTTGGCTTTTCAAAGAATACATAAAAGTAATATTTATCTCATATAGGAATTAATGGGCTGCATATAAGAATAAATTTATGATTTTTTTGATGATGTAAGAATAAAATTTAAGGATTCTTTTCTAGTAATTTTAATTTAATAGTTCATGGATTTATGTGTTTATCTATCCATTAAGATATTTATTATATTAATATTTGAAAAGGTATGATTTATCCTTGTTTTATATTTTCTTACTATAATTATTTTGTGCATATGAAAACGCATATGTAGAATATAAAGATGTGATATTTGAAGAATATTGAATAAAATATGAAAAATATAAATTTTTAGGATATTAAAATAAGTGTATCATCGATAGTTGAGAATATATTTGGTGTTATGAATTTAAATATTCAAAATAGAAATTTTGGCTCACTTTACGAAGAATAAATATAAAGGATTTCAAGATTATCATTTGACATATTCCAAGATTTGGTGATCAATTTACTATAATTTCCAAATATTATACATTACTAATGTATATTAAATTATCTTCATGATCTATGACGAGTTCAAAGAGATTGAACATGATTCAATGAAACTTTATAGAG
Organism: Viscum album; assembly: GCA_963277665.1. NCBI lineage: Eukaryota > Viridiplantae > Streptophyta > Magnoliopsida > Santalales > Viscaceae > Viscum > Viscum album. The sequence goes on from OY728119.1 coordinate 640,054,737, forward strand.
TGAAAAAATAAAAAATAATCGAGACAGTATGACAGATGATATTTTATTTTCTAACTAATCATATAGACATCAAGGTTCTTGAAGAATGATGGAGTTGGAAATTAGTATTGATATTATTAAGGAATAATATATGATAATTCTATTGGTTCTAAAGAATTCATAATTTTATTGAATCTCTTTTTGTTAATTATTTGAACACCAATTTTTAAAATGGTGGGAAAAAGTTAAATGATATTTTAGGAGACATAAGTGATGAGAAATAATCATTTTTCAGGGATGATACCTTCCCTCCTAAAATCAATATTTTGAGATCACTGATACATTTTTGTCATGGAATCAACCCATGTTCATAAAGGTTTCGATCACCAAAATAGGTGAAAAACATGTAAAATAATTTCCTCTTAAATTCTTATTTATCTTTTATATATGTCTCAGAAATTGATTTTTGATTATTTAGACAGTCTTTGATTAATCTAGTCACATAGGATTATTTTATAAAGATGTTATAAAAATTGAAAATTATAATTCAATACTGCTTCTTATTATTTTTAATTTTATCACCTGGGAACTTTAATTGGTATCAGTATTATCTAGTTTACCTATGAAAGATCCTACATTGGTAGAATAAGAAGATATACAGTTAAAGTTTTTTCAACAGTGCATCCATGAATAATTTAAATGTCATGGATTATCATTGATATAATAATACGATGATTAACTATCTTCTCTTATATGGCTTCACTGCAATAAAAACTGGGTTTGGCGGCGGTTTTGTGGAGGCGGTTCACAAAACTGCCACTAAACGTTTATGCCGAAAGGTTTTGCGGCGGTTTTTAATAAATCGCTGCGAAACCCGTAATTTATTATAACGATGCCGACACTTCCCTACCCCCACCCCGATCGTCCCCCAAACCACAACTCCCTTCCTTCTTCCCCTAACCCCCCCCCACCCCGGCGACCCACAACCCACGACCCCCAACCGTCTGGTGACCCACAACCGTCTGGCCACCCGCAACCTCCAGCGACCATGCGACCTCCGTCTCCTGCGACCCCGCAACCTCCATCTCCGGCGACCCGTCTTTTCCAGGTATGTGCAGTTAGTTTTTAGGAGATTATTCATATTTATTTTATTTTAAATAGTTAATTACAAATGTTTTTAATTAATTTTTTTATGGAATTAAATTGATTCGTATGAGTGTGTACAATATTTATTGAGGCCCAATAGAGATCAGTGGGGGATTAAATATATTATCAAGATAGGTGGACAAATTTAATATAGAATACATAAGTGTGTTTATGCAGGGGTGTGAATTATTATTTAAATTCATTAATTCAAATAAATTTAATATGGGCAATAATATATCTATAAAAAGATAGAGTAAAGTGTTATGCCTCTTATTCTTTGAATAAGTTCCCTTTAGAAAATTGAATGAATTGTGATCACCTGAACACTATATTACCAAGGGTAGAGGGTTTTGATTGAGGTGATGAGAGACCATGTGTATGTATCAAAGTATGATATGTGACATGGGTATTATATTTTGGGATATTCAGAATATTTTTTAATACTAAGAGGCTTGGAGTCATGTGATGACATGTCATACAGTCATATGCCTCATGAGTTTTTAATAACTCCCTTCTAAAGATGGAGGAGAGTCATATATGTTATACTAAGAAGTGTTAATGCTTTGATACTTGATATGTGTGGCCAATAGGGTCTTCCTATATGCTATTTTTCAGGATTTTTCCCTATGATATGTGACACAAGACCGAGATATGGGTTTTGGTAAGTTCTTAAAGACATGAAATTAGGATTCTAAGGGGAATTAGATTAAATAATAGACCCCACCTGAGTGACTAAGGTTGGGATGTGAAAATTATTTGTGTGGTCATCATGGGGTGATGGATTTAGGTTGGTATAATATTCTAGATATAAGGGTCTAGGTATTTAGTGATGAGAGAACATGTCATTAACTAGTGATATTGTGGGATCAGTTGCATGACCTAGATGGTTATTATATGCATGTGTTGGATGTTATCCTAACTATGAGTGATAGGGGAGGGAGATATAGATTACACCCCAACATGAGTGAGATGGTGCTGGTCCAGTTGTGACCTTTACTCTATATAATAAGGGAGAGAGAAGTGAATTATACCTTACTCTTAGTGATAGAGTTTATGTCAGGTTTTAAACTCATCCAGAGTGATAGGGTCATGGATAGGATGTGAAACCACCCAACAAATACATATGGATGACCATACCCTAGGAGATATTTTAGTGGTTATAATAAAAATAGCCTCACAATGAGTGATACGTTATTGAATATACTCCCTTGATTAAGAATAATAGTTAAAGAATTGAATGAAGGATCCTATCAGGAGGTGGGTAATTGGTAAGACTCATATGATGCCTTAACATAGTTCTTCATGTACAAGACAACATTTATGGATAAGAGAAAAATAGATTCTAACATGGATACGAATCTAATATCGTCAACACCATGGTGTCCTAGTTTGAACATGGTGTTCTGATGGGTGTGTGTGCCTCGTCGGGTGTAGTAGTGTCCTCTTTAGCACATGAAGTCCTAACAAGAATATTTATTTTTGTATTTAATTTATTCATGATTACACACACATATTTTATAAAAAATATTAAGGGTACCTAGTTATACCCTCATGAGGTCTAGCCTGACACCTTCCATGGGCACCATGGGGTTTACGAAGAAATATTATATCATTTTAGGTTAGAGTATGGGATGAAAAGGGTATTGGGATGGAATATATCGATGGCATCTATAGAATGCGATTATAGTGTGTCCCATTTATGGTATTAAACAATTTTTTTGTACTTCATTATGTTATTTATTGGTATACATGATCATCCCAGTGGGTGATCAATTGTGTGACCTGTACAAAAATAAAGAAGTTGTATCACATTGATAATGGTTTATGAAAAAAACCATTGTGTATTCTGGAAGCAAGTGTTTTCAAAAATAGATTAGAATATGTATTTATTCCAATCATATATTTCAATTAGGGAAGATACCATTTTTATTTTTCATTTGCTATCAAGATGGGGGGATAACTATATTAACAAAGGTAGTTTATTTGTAATTGAAAAGAATCAACGAAGGAGATTAGAGTTCAGAGTATTGTTCAGTTATATTCTTTATCAACAAATAGTAATGTCAATACAACATCCAATGTAATTAATGAAATTTTGAAATTGAGAGTGATGAAGAATGGTTCCTACCAAATAATGAAAATCATTTTTCCACACTCTCATTGTTTAATGTTTCTGGATGATACCAAATTGAAGGTTGAGAATCTATTGAAGAGTTATTGATAATGTTGAATGCTTAAATAATCAAGTAAATGATCTTATAACATGCATTGAGAGGTTTGGGGAAGTCATGAGATGGTTTAGTTTGATATAGATTTACCTTGAATAATTTAGGAATTCATTAGAGAATTCATAAATATAGGATGTACTAGATTACATATAACTCATTTATACCATCTCAATATGTTTCAATTACTCTCAATGAATGTGTTTTTGTTCATTGTGTGATTTATTAATTTTAAGTCATTGATAATTTACCAATTCATGAGGTATGTGTGAGTGAATATTTTTAATGTAATTATCATTTCAAGATATATAATTTTTTTCTATGTGTATGTGTGAAATACACCTTAATTAGTGTGTTTCTCAAAAATAAACATTGAAATGTGATGATAAAAATTTATCCTACATGTAAAATTTGTAATTGTATTATTAGTATATATATTTTGGTGTTAAACCAGTAGGCGTATGTTCTACCAAAACTCAATGTACATGTGAAATGACGATCATGATTTTCATTTCATAATTGGATGAAACTGGTAATATTAATATCCATATAAAAGTCATATATACCTATATGAAGTTTATCAACATTTACATAAATATAATCTGGATTTATGTAATGGTAATCCATGACTTATTCATGATAATTAATGTTTATATGGACATATTAATGGGTTACAAAAATAGAATAGATCATATGTAAATTTATTTCTATTTACAAGAATTTTATTAATTTGGATGAAAGTTACAGTTTGATGATGCATGTTATGTATGTTCATGATAAATAGATTTTGAACCAACTTATGGATATCATTCAAGAACAAGTTTCTTATCATCAAGATGATGTAGAATAAGATCAAATTATTATGAAATTTATGAAAATAAATATTTTTTGAAATAAATTTATCAGGTTCTAAAGAATATCATACATAATATATACATTTATATATATATATATATGATTGAGTTGTTATCTATTGCATAATTATATATAAATAGAGAATAAATGCGTTTTGTGGAATATTTTTGAGATTTTTTCCTACATATAGATGTTGAATATGACCTTGAATATATTTCTTGTGAATGCCCTTCGACAGTATATCGAATTCCCCAAGCTATAAATTTTTATGACATATATTATATATTGAAATTGGATAATGAAGTGTACGATCAATGAATATTGATTGATAATTTTTTACATCATTCTAATGTATATAATATGAAATATTGTGGGAACCCATGCATTGGTATTCTATATTAGTGATTTTGGATGGATGTTATAAATACCAACCGGTATCCCATTTCTAGATATGGAAAATAAAATAAAACATTTAATGGAGATGACCAATAATGTGAGTATATGAGATGTTCAGGAAAGTTGTAGTATTTTTTGTGAGGGTGTGGAAGTAATATGAGTGGACCAATGTATCTCATTAATGTAGTGGGGATATAAATTGTTTGAGGCAACATAAATGTGTTATTGATAGTGTTATGATAATTGTGTAAGCTGATATTCTTACTGCTCCTCAATGAGGTGTTCACACTGTCTTCTAGGGACCAGACTTGTTTGGTTTGTCTAGGCATGCTAAGTTAGTGGTAAATGTGATCAATTAATCATCTTTATTATATTATGCATACTTTATTATCAATGGGTCATCTTCATTATATTATGATTCTGCAATCTTACACTATCGTATATTTTTTGTAGGCACATTGTGATATACATGGATAAAAGCTGGATCACATTACCGAGGAACACACCTTAGTATGTTAAGGGTTTGAATGAGTTTTTAGATTTTGCGATTTCTAATCGATCCGTTGAAGGGATAATAAGATGTCCATGTCTTAAATGTAAATTTAGAACATGGTTGAAGATAGATGAAGTTTATGAACATTTAATAATGAAGCAATTCCCTTGTCAATATTTGTGTTGGATTTGGCATGGAGAATCGAACAATACAGAAAGATTGAGCACTGATGTTATTCGACAGAATGAGGTCCCAAGTTCGTCGACAATGGAAAATGAAATGCAAAACCTCATAAATGATGCATTCGGCCCTGCAAGACACCGCTATCAGCATCAAAACATATCAGAACAACCAAAAGAGGGTGCTACAAATTACAACGTGACAAGTGATGTTTTTGAGACTGTAACACAAGTAGATCAAGATTGGAACATAACATTGGATCCTCCTCTTGATTCTGTAGAGCCAAATGTAATGGAAGACTTCACTAAGAAAAATGTGTTTCATGATTTTGTTGACGATGGAAATCAAGAGTTGTATAGTGGGTGTTTGAAATATTCAAAGATTTCATTTTTGCTGAAGTTGTACCATATAAAATATCTATGTGGAATTACAAATAAGGCAATGTTCATGATATTGGAATTGATTCGTGATGCATTTCCTGAAGCAAAAATCCCAGAATCTTTTTATGATATGAAAAAAGTTGTTAACAAGATTGGTCTGAATTATAAAAAAATACATGCGTGTCCCAATGATTGTATGCTTTATTGGGATAGGATTCAAGTAGACAGAATTGAAAAAAATGTTCCTCTTCTAGATGGCAGTCAAAGGGTGATGTTGGAAGTCTGACTGAACATAATTTCATGAAGAAGAAGAAAATGAACCCACCTACAAAGGTTTTGCGTTACTTTCCTTTGAAGCCGCGATTGCAAAGATTATTCATGTCATCAAAAACCGCCGAACACATGAAGTGGAATTCTGTAGAAAATAACAATGATGGTTTAATGAGACATCCAAGAGATTCCCAATCATGGAAGAAATTTGATTCATTTCATCTAGATTTCTTAGCTGATCCTTGGAATGTTTGATTGGGAAGGTTCATCATTTGAATGATAGCGGAAAACAGGTCCGAAGTGCATCGTCTAGTGAAATCAGAATGTAACAATGGAAGAAAAAAATTATATTATTCAAACATTCATATTGGGAATTTAATTTGTTGCGCCAAAATCTTGATTTGATTCATATTGAGAAGAATGTCTGTGATAATTTGATTTTCACATTACTTAATGAGCATGGAAAGTCGAAGGATCATCTTAATGCTCGCAAAGACTTACAAGTAATGAACATAAAATGCGATCTCTGGCCAGATAAGAATGAAAAGTATGCTCCGACCATTTTCGCAATGAAAAATAGGGATAACGATACGTTTCTTAGAATTTTAAAGAATGTGAAGGTATCTGATGGGTATTCGAGTAACATCTCGATGTGTGTTAACTTGAATAATCGTAAGTTACATGGATTGAAAAGTCACGATTCACATATTTTGTTACAGTAGTTACCACCATTGGCATTGGGTACATTATTACCTAAAAAAGTTACTGCTATTGTACTCCAATTCTGCACATTTTTCAGGCAATTATGTGAGAAATTTGTACATCCATTTCAGCTTGACAACCTCCAGGAGAGGTTTGTATTGACTCTTTGTGTAATGGAGATGATCTTTCCTCCATCATTTTTACTATCATGATGCATTTAACTGTGCATTTGGTTGAAGAAGCTAAATTAGGAGGCCCCATTCATTATCGATGGATGTATCCAATTGAGAGGTATTTTATTTATATGTTTTCTAGTTAAGTAAACAAATTTTTTACATTTAAATAAATGCATAATATTATTATTTTATTTCACAGATACTTGGGAATTTGAAGTCGTACGTGAGAAATATAGCTCACCTAGAAGGCTCTATTGCTGAAGGCTATTTGGCCAAGGAATGTCTTTACTTTTGTTCTAGGTATTTAAGAAGATATTGAGACAAGATTTAGTCGAGTTGGACGTGTTGAAGACACATCAACTCAATCTCAAATGCATCAGAAATCAAAAATATTTCTTGCTATTGGCCGATTAGTTGGGAGGACCTCAAATGTGACACTGATAGAATTGGAATTATTACAGGCACATAGATATGTGATGCTGAATAGTGAAATTGCAGAACCATTTATTGAAAAGTTGACGATACAAACAAAGAGACGAATGAGAGGCCGAACACGAAATGAGAAAGATATAATGAAAGCTGTGAACAAAGAACTTGTAGAATGGTTCTCATGACATGTAAGTTCATAAATATTACAATAAATATGAATATTAGTTTGACATATACAATTTATAAATTTATTAAATTATATTTCTTTTTTCAGATCATGAATATTGATACTCGAGCATACTTGTCAGAAGATTTGAAGTTTCTTGCTAGAGGTCCTATGAAGCATGTTAGAAAGATCGACGCTTATAATGTGAATGGCTTTAGATTTCGTACAGTTGATCGAGAAGTGGGTTTTAAAACAAAGAATAGTGGTATATTTACATTTTATGAAGTGGGATACTATGGAAAGTTGCATTATATTATTGAATTAAACTACCATGGACATTTTTCTGTTGTTTTATTCAAATGAAAATGGGTCGATATTATCAGAGGTGTTAAAAGAGATTCATTGCAATTTACTTCTGTAAACATCTCTCGCTTGATGGATGTTGGTGATCATGAAATGCAGGATCCATATATCTTAGAATCGCAAGAAAAAATGGTATATTATGTGAATGCTGTTGTGGATGAAGGGTGGAGTGTAGTTACTCATGTAATACAAAGAGATTTGTATGATATGGGTGATGAAGTGGAAGATTTGACCTCTGAAACTGAATGTCATCAACAATCGGAAGCATAATTATTTGTCCATCATGATATTGAAAATATTAGTCTTTCAAGGATGAAAGAAGTGGATGAAGCAATGGAGCAGGAAACATACATTATTGAAGGGGAAAATGATTGTATGTACAATTATTCAGTCATGTAGCAACCACTTGTTTCATTTCTACAGTCATTCATTATCATTGTTATATATATTTTGTTTGTTAGTACTGGGCATCTATTAGCATTTTTAATTTTTTTTCTGCATATTTTTTTTGAAATATATATTCTGAACTTAATTTTATTTGATTAAATGACAGTAATGCCCAGGAGGAAGTGGTATACTATTTCTTCTAGTTCTGCGACGGATGTCGATCCATCTGGGTCACTCCCCACGACATCTGAGGCACTAGCAGCCTACACCCCTGCATCATCTCCCCCAGCACCATCTCTCACACCATCAGAGGGCCTCCCATTATAGGTTGAGTCGTCGAATCCCCTATATGTGCCTCATCAGTTGGGCGGTGACAGACCCCTTCCAGTTCATCCCGGACATACTAGATGGTCACAATCATAGGTATAAATTTTAATTAAATAAATTTATCACATTTTGTTTATACTAATTGTTTTCTCATTAAAGATGAAAAAAATGAAACTGTGGAGAAACACATAAAAATTTTAGATGTTTGGAACTTGAATAGAGAAAAGATAGTCGTGCCATTTTATTCTTATGGGGTCCCTACGGATGATGCCGCGAGGTCACTTGGCCAGATTATAGGTCAGTTGGCAGCGAAGCCCATTTCCCTTCCCATTTCATATGATGATTGGAGACATATGCCTCCAAACTGGAAAAATGAAGTTTTCGATTCTCAAATAGAGGTAATTTTATTACATTATGGTTTAATTGAATGTGATGTTACTAATATGTTCAAAATGAATTTCTGTATACAGATGTTCTTCCACTTCACACTTGCTGATGTGATAGCACGGAAGTGGACTTTGAAAAATCTTGGAAAAAAATGGAAAGATTTAAAATGGAGATTGTGGTGTGATGTCAATGATACTTTATTGACCTTGGAACAAATGTATGAAAAGCTACCCAGTGGGGTACCGAAAGAGCAGTGGAATGTTTTTGTTGACAGGCATTGTGATGAGAAGGGGATGGTATTGAAATATATATTATTATATTATCGTCATTTTACATTAATACATGTATATAAAGAGGAGATGACATTTGATACATTACTGTTAAATTGAATTTCATTTATTTCAGGATCTCTCAAGATAGAATGCATCAAACAGGGCGAAGCAAGTCATCCCTCACACGGCGGGCTAAAAAAGATTTTCTAGAAGTTGAATGTCATTGGTAATATTTTAAATAGTTTAAATATTTATAATACAATATTATATATTTATATATTGAAATTTTGATTTATCTTTGCTTAATGAAGTCACAGAATTTAGGGCACGAAGCCTCCCGGACTGAACTGTGGTTGGATGTTCACAGAAAATCAAATGGCTCTTTTGTTAATGAGCCTACCAAAGAAGTTGGGGTATGAAGTAAAATTTTTATTATAATAACTTATTATCAGTTTTTACTCTATTAATATGTATTGATATTTTATTTATAGGTAAAAATTAAAGAACTATGGGATGCCTTCCTACTCAGTCTCCCAGGATGACCTGGTTGCTCAAGTCCTTGGGAATGAGCATCCTGGAAGAGTGCATGGGATGGGTTTGGGACCCATACCATCTGAGGTATTTAGCAGGACATCAGGGAATCCAGCCGCATCTACTCCTGGTTATAGTCAGCCCATACCTGAAGATGCTCAGAGGGAGATTTCTTCTTTACAAGCCATAGTTCAAGACCAAGGGGCTCAGATATCCGCTATGCAGAAAGCGTTGACTGATTTATATCAGCAGATGATCAGATATGCCCCCAGTGGTAGTGCACCGAGTGGTGGTGAGTAGGTAAATCTCAAAAAATCAAAATCATTTAGTTTGAAAACATTTATTGGTTTTAAGTTTAATTATAAATATGCAACAATATTTAATTTTCAATATAATGTTCTTACAGGTGGCAGCAGGAGATAGAGATGGAGAGGGTGACGAGGCATCATCGGACCATGAGTAGTATTGTTGATGTGTTGAAAAAATATGGGAAAGGTTGGATTGTATATATAACATGTGCGGTGTATGGAACCTTTAAAAAACCATTGGTCTTGGATGAGATTCAGTGGCTAACTTTGAATGATCACAATAACCTCAGGTGGTAAAGAGAATGATGTGTTTTTTTCATTGGTTAGATGATCTATGGTAATAGGCTCTTTGATGTTTCTATTGTAAATTCAGCATTGGGAATTGGACTCATTAGGGTGTCGCATGTCCAAACAGCCATGTTGAATGGATATCACTAGATCAGGATGGTTTTCTGAGGTGATTTTCATGATCATTAATAGTTTGTATGAGGTACGTAACCACATCACATGAAAACCAATGCAACTCCCTTCCCATGAAGCTTCCTCCTTTTCTAACATTTATTTTATGAACATATGGGGAGATTTTTAGATGACATGTCATATGATAAAAAAGAATAATTAGAGGGGTTTTACATGATTAATTGGGCTATTTGATGGGGCTTCACATGATCAGGAACAGATCACATGAATTGCATAACCCCTTTGCATGATGTTCCTAGGGTCATGTGATCATGATCCTCATTGAAGTTCACATGGTCCTTGTGACCTAGGTGATTAATCTATATGTATACATGCTATAAATTTCTTTCCTTTGGGTATATATTAATACCTATGAGTTGGGTAATTCTTTTTTCTTAAAATATACAATGCTCATTTGGCTAGCGTCAAAAAATACCCCCCCCCCCACAAAAGTGACGTTCGAAGGAACAAGGACTCAGTTATGAGGTAGGAAATGACTTCATGAGACTCTTATTCTTTCTCTGGTTTGAATTCAAAACATCTTTTGCTCTTCTATAAGTCCATTCATATTCCTTGAGGTTATCTATAAATAGGGGGTGAGAGGCTGGTCATTTGAACGGTGACATGAAGCTCCATAGCTCTCAAAACCTCCTCTCTTGTGCGATTGTTTTGCATGAAAAATTTGCATGACCTCATCACAAGAACCATACAAGAGACCTAATCATGTGATCATGTTACTTGAACTCTTTGTGTGATCACATTGTCTAAATATCTCACTTAATCAATCCATGAACTAATCAATGGTATTTTATTTGAACTTTGATGCACACCCTTGTCCATTAGTCTATCTTATGTGATTCGGTTGTCTCTTGAGGATTTTTTCATGATCTACTAATATTTATGTGATTAATGTGACCTTCACATGGTAACATGATTATATTTATTAAGAAAAATCATGTGATCAAAAGATGTTTTATGGGTTATGTGATTTTCGTGACCTAGAATGGATCATGTGGTCCATGCAATGTTTTCCATGTTATGCACTTAATTGGTTTGATTAGCACAACTGATTCTCTCTTAATGGTTACATATCTTCTAATATATTCTCTATTCTCTTTAAATATGTCCTCTGTTTCTCAAATGTCTTCTTATGTGGTAGACTGGAGAGGCCTTATTTCTGGGAACCATAATGTCAATCATTGATACAAAGAATTTTATAAAAATTATGTTTTAAATGTTATTATTCTGACTAAACATCAACCCATTTAATCCTCGTTCCTCCTCCTTATAGGATAAACGACTAGTAGTGATCCCTCCCCTCTCTTCTTTGGCACATTTTGATCCATACACTTTAATCCTTTATGGAATCAAATATTTTCAATTTTGATCATCTCTAAACTAGAAGTATAAATCCATGTGACCCCCAATCTCTTGTTTCATATGGTGTTATCTTCTGTTTCATTCTAAATCCATAATTTTAGGTATTTTGTATGCTTTAGGTATTCTTATTGAATTGGATCAACTTTTTCATCAACATTAAATGAAAGGGTGTTTATGTATATTGCGTAGGTGGTGCATACATTTTCTCCTTATTATATATATGTTGTATGTGTTGTTTGATGCACAAGTGTAGAAGAGAAGGTAACAATGGATCAGGATGGAACACAATTAGATTTTCTTCCTAGATTAGATTCAGGAAAGGTTTTTTAGGGTTCTGTAAGGTCCTCTGGTTTATAATTATTAATCATGTACATCCATGAATTAAATTGAAATTGGTGGTAGAACTTGGAATGATAACCAAGAGGGGTATGTATTAATGTGAAATGATAATATCTTAAAAGTTATTTAAAGAAATTCTTCAATGATGGTGAATTATATACAACATAATTTATAGTGGAGATCTTATCCAAGTAAGAGTGACTTGAGTAAAATGATGTATATTTTTGGCTGGGTGTAATTAAATTCTTGTTATTACTTGGTGCTTTAGTTGGGTTTTATTCCAATGATGTTTCTATATTGTTAATTAGGTTTGGCATAATGCTAACCATTTCATTAGCATGCTATATAGGTTGGCTATTTTTTAACCATGTTGAACACTTTATAATAAGTTGTATAAGATTCCAACTATCATTTTTATTGGTATATGGGTTGGGTGTGATTCCAACCAAATTGTTGTGGTTATGTCGGTAATACATGATTATGAAAATTTATCTTAGTTTTTACATAGATTGGGCATAATTCCAAATATTCCTATGACTTCTTATGTGGTATGGGTGAAATTAAAACTCGTGTTCTTGTTAGTTACATGGGTTGAATGTAATTACAACTATTTTTATTATTTATTATATAGGTTGGGTGTAATGTTAACCATTGTTATCTTCATGTATATATGTTGGGTGTAACACCAAACCTTCTCTTCTTTGATAGTTGTGTTGGGTGTGATTAAAACTATGAATGTTATTAGTACTTGTGTTGGAAGTGATGTTAACCATGTTGGGTGTAACACCAAACCTTCTCTTCTTTGATAGTTGTGCATGCTATTCATCATTACGAGGAGACATATTTTTTTTAGTTTATCATGTTCCATAAACGATAATTCCATAGTGAGTTGATTAGTTGATGGGTTCTAGGAACCAAAACTATTTATCTAGCCCATGGTGAGGTTGAAATTGGCCTATGAAATATTTTTAAGCTTGGGGGAATACTTCTATTAGTGGAAACATATGATGAATTTTTTCCCGGTGAGAATGTTTGGCATGATAAATGGTTTCTTGTTTGGTTTGTTTTTCAGGGCAGTGGTGCAGTATAAGCAGAAATGCTATTTTTTGGGGTCAGCATTTCGCGGCGGTTTTAACCTCCGCTAATGGTTTACCACTTATACATTTAGCGGCGGTTAAAACCGCCGCGAAATCACACCAGATTAGCGGCGGTTTTAACCGCCACTAAGCAGGTGCATGACATGCATGAATTTCGCGGCATTTATAGCCGCTGCTAATTAAATAGCCCATAAAACCGCCGCTAAATTTACCAAAAACCACCCCAAAATGTGGTACTATGACGATTTTCTTTGACCGCCGCGAAATGGATAAAACTTCCACTAATAGATTTTCGAGGCCCAGTTTAGCGGCGGTTTCTGTAAAACTCCGCCAAACCATATAGCGGCGGTTTCAACTGCCACTATTAGGCGGTTTTCTTGTAGTGCTTGGTGGTTGTTGATGATGAAACTGTAGTTTTTTCTATAGTTGAAAAAATAGTCAGATGGATCACCATGATAATGTTAATCTACAATTAAATGTTTAAAATAGTAGTGTTATACTAACATAACATTATAAGAAAGTGTACACTAAATTTACATGAAACAAAAATTCAAAATAAATATATAATATAATTGAAAATATTATTTATGGAACTTTCCATGTGAAGGGTGCCATGTTATAGATTTATGATATTGTTTCTGTACGTTATGAAAATTTCCAGAAGGAATTTGGAATTTTTGATCTAGCGGGATGGGAGTATTTTTATCTAGAATTAATTTTACAATTAGAAGAGTTTGATCACCTCTAATAGGTGTTTCTAGAGGTGGAATGGAAGTTAAATGGTGGTTATGAGTTTTAGGAAATAGCCAATGGGATGCTAGGATAACAAAGTCTCTATCTACAACCACCAACTAACTAGTATAAGCTTATCTTCTAGTCGGTTGGGATGGTAGTGGCCTGGTACCACTGCAGTTTTCACCATAATGACGGTGTCCTTATACTAGTTAGCTTCTGGGATTATATGAGGTGATAATTCTTAAGACCATGAATTTGTAAGGGGGTCGACCCCTTCATTTACTAATATTCTCTCACATGGGTAACGGGCTCCCTCCACTTCCTATCCACTTAAATAACCTTCATGTGGGTTGTTTCAAGGATATTAAATCATTAATTTGAGGAAAGTATCACCTTATTTCAACATATATTTATCATCTCTTCCTATTACTCTAACTTTCAATTTATCGGGTTTGGTTTTCAATGGTGATCCTACTGGAGCATGGTGTAATCCCTCGATTCACTTGGGGCCACATTAAAGCCTATGATGAGGGTTGTAGTGAACCAACCCTAGTTAACCCAAACCTTCACCTGAGCCATAATTCCACGAGGACCAAATAATGTTCCTGATTGCTACAGGCTGGAGAAAATTGTCTGGGCATCACAAGAAACCTTTTTAGAATGGTTTCTCCCTTAGTAAATAGGTATGGCCCATCAATGATTTCGGAAATCCACACCAACTTATAATCTGGATCAATATAAATAAACATAAAATTTAGAAATACATCAATGAATAAAGTGGATAGTATAAACAATATCAAATTCTCAAAAATAACATTCCATATATAATAAATAAACATTAAATACAAAACAAAAATAAAAAAACCAAAATTTGGAATAAGACTAAAAGTAACTAATAAATACATCCAAATAGTATAAAACTAAAAAAAAATATACTTATAAACTCACCTTGTGAGACCCAGTCTATTCCATCAAAATGACCTCTAATAGTAGAAAATATGATGATCCACCAAAATGAAAAGTTCCATTTCCCTTTCCCATGTGTTTTCAAACCATGTCTACATATTCCCGAGGCTATGTATAGGATGTATGTAACAAATAATTGTAGGGTACCTCCATCAATCTATTTAAGTATTTTATATTATGAAAAAAATAAATAGATTTTGAAAACTCATTTTTTCAAACTATTTCACTTTGAAAACATTTTAATTGAAATCAATATTTTGGAATCCATTTTATTTTCTTTAATCAAAATATGATTACAAAACATAAATCAGAAAGGCTCAAATAAAGGAATAAAATATAATTAAACAACACAGGTTACCATTTAACAATAGTAACTGACCTGATCCTCCACATACCTAAAGGGAATTCTTGATCCCCATGAGATTACAACAAGAACACAAGAATCAAAAAAATACCAGGGGGAATGATTTATCCTAATAGGAAGAATGATAAAAGGAATATATACACAGAAGAAAGAAAAATTCAAGGAAACTATTATAAATATATTTCATAATCAAAGATAAGAAACAATAAGGATACAACTTGAAAGCTAGATAAAACCCAAAGGTATAAGAACAACAAAAAAAATAACAACAAAAATAAAAAACCACTACTCAGTGTGATGAGGGAAATGTCCCACCATCTCACCAACAACATTTCATACTTATCTAATATGAAAATTTCCAACTCTCGACAACTCCTTGTACTTTCCTACATCAAAATTAAAATCATGGTATACAAACTTCCTTTGGGGTTTGCATAGTGTGGGCAAAAAAATCTTAGTAGATCTCATTGATATGTTCCATACCAAGTCTCTTTACAGAACTCCCAAAATTATAGATTTTAATGAATAAAATGGCATGAAAATCATTTAAATATTATATCAAAATCATGGTTAACAAATCCACATTTTATAATAGTTATAAAACAATCTAGGTAAAATATTTTCAAATCATATCAAATTTATCAAATCTGTTAATAAATTTTTGAACAACACAAAACCACAACAAAGTTATATAATTTCATGGATCACAATATTTCATTCTTTCTCGATCACTCATACCATAACATATAAAAATGTGAACATAAAGTACCTCATCATATGAATTGAATCTATAGAGAAGAGGAACACCCCGTAAAGTGAACCCCAAAATGTTTTTAACAAGTTTATTGGACAGTTTTACAAAGGTGAAGTGTAACAACCCATAAATAAACCCCATGATAGTATTAATGGGTGAAGCCAATTATTACACCTTCCCCTTATGTACCCAATACTTCACATGTGCTAATTTAACCAAATCATTTCATACAAAAAACTATTTGAAAACCACTTCATAAATTCATTTCCGAATGCTTTGAAAATACCATTACTTTCACTAAAATAAGCGAAGAACCATATTTTATAAAAAAACCATTTAAACAAACACAAAAATAAATAAATCATACCGATTTACTTATAAAACAATTTATTAAACTAGATAAATCAACGTTCATACATCATTGTCTAAAGTTGAACCACATACCCCAACCCCTACAACAAACACAAGTTGATGGGATCTACAATAATAAAAAATAATAGATAATAATAAATGGAGGCCACACAAATTATTAACATAAGTTACAATAAATTTACATTAAAAAACAATCAGTAGAGAGGTTAGGTCACACATACCTCAATAACCATACAAACCACACCTCAACCAACCTAAAGATCGATGTAGAAAAGATCTCCCAATAGATCATAAAGGATCAAACATGATTGAAAATGAGTCCAATTGATTCCTTAAATGAAACCTAATATGGGAATAAAGAAGAATAAATGTCACACTCACCTGAGGAAGAACAACACAACAAATTTGGGGATGAAGTGCTAAATAAGGTAATATTTTAGAAGAAGAGACACCAAAAATCACTTATAAGTAACCTAGGGTTTGAGGAAGGGATGAAAAATGAGAATGAAAAATGATTCTCGATTATAGAATATAAAACCTACTTTGCATATAGGGTTTTCATTATAAATCAGTGATTTACGCCTTAAAATCCTATAATTCACATACGCCAAAAAATTTCCACAGCAGGTTATATTGCATTGTGAAATTTTTTTCTGTTGTAAAAATAAGTGTTAATATGTAATAGTTTTTATGCATTAAACTTTTTTTGGATATTTTCAGTTACACATTTACAATGTATGTTGGTCTAATAATGTAAAACGGTCCTACAGGTAGTCCTATGTCCAAATTCTATAGAAACTAATAAAATGGAAAATAATCATTAAAAACTGATAGGAAATGTATTAAACACTGAATGAACATATAATTTATCAAGGATTTTACAATAATTCTGGAATTAGACTTTCAATCCCAAGGAATTCATGAAGAATATGGTTCCTCTAAAAATAGGTGAGGGAAATCCTCCATAACTAATGATGCTTGCTCCCAAGTCTTGTGAGAATCTAATCCATGCTACCACAACACTATGACCAATATAATATACTTCCCATAAAATACTCTAACCAAGGTATCAACCATATCCATTTTTTTGTACAGTGCACACATCTAGATCAAACTCAATTACTTCCCAACATAGAACGTGAGAGGGATCAAAATGGTACTTCTTGAGTGGTGATATGTGGAAATTATCATGGATATCCATTAACTAAGCTAGAAAATCCAACTGATATTATCATATCTAATCATCTCAGTTACCTCAAATGGTGCAACATATCAACAATCTAACTTTTCCACTTTCCCATGATAAAGGTGGCCCACCTGAAGAAGAAATTTCATGAAAACGTGTCCACCGATGAAAACATCCAAAAGAAATAATCAACAGTATGCATATAATTTCTTCTAAATATGTATTATAAATAGGGAACATCATATATCCTGGATCATTGAAGACATATCCTAAGAGATACTCTGTCTCATGAAAAAGGTCACACCCACCTCTACCAAATAAATAGACAACCTACATAGGAATCTATAAAAAGACTCAAAGGGCATCATTCTGATCAACTATCAATAACTATTATTATAAGAAAAATCATCTAATACTAGATATCTATACAACGACCCACTAATTTCAAAGACACCTACATAGATTATATCTTCTACTATTTTAATTGAACCCTCTTTAAGGAGATTATTTGTTGATGAGAAGTTGTACACAACCAAACCTATGTCCCTATCACCTCTAAAGAGAAACTTCTAGAATCTAGAAGTGAATCTAGGATCCCTATTGAAGATAATGGAAAAGTAACCCCTATGTAACCTCATGATCTCATGTACATACATCTTACCCTGATATTAAACATTACTGCTGTCCATGATCAAAATAAAAAGAGTAGATTTCATCACCCAATCAACCACCACACAAATATAATTCGTCATTCAAGAATCCATGTAAAACCAAAAATAATGTCCATAAACACTAAATACCATCTCCAAAATAGAACCAGAAGAGGTTGGACTTTACTAGAAGGCTTTAGATGCTCTCTCTTAATCTACAGGCTAGTGTAACAGTGGGACACAAAATTTTCAATGTCTCTTTTGGTACATTTCCACCTAAAATGAAATCTCATGTAAAAATAAACCTTCCTTATGCCCATATAAATGATCTTTAAAGAACAATAAAAGTCATGAAATACAAAATTTATTATATATTATTGGATGAAAAATGGATTCCTGAAGTGGATAATACCATCAGAATTGAGAGACCAACTAAAAATTGTCTCCCCACCATATAAGGTTTCCTCAATTTTTCTGAAATCACCATTATACTATAAGATCTATAAAATAAACTATATGAGAAATTATGATAACTATAAAATCTTTAGAACCAAACCTAAATAATCATATAAGGGTTGTATAAGTAACAGAGTGAAGATCCTTATTATGCCTCACTCTTCCTTCAATTATTATACAAATAAAAGGTTGATATTTTATATTTAAAGCATTTAATTTTACATTTGATTTCCCAATGGTTTAAGAGATGTCTAAATCGAACATATAAATGTATTTCAACCATAATCTCTTATAATGATTTAATTCATTATAAGAAATTCTGTAGATTATAATATTATGATCAACAATATTATGAACCTCTCCCCAAAAAGATAATTTCACCCATACTTGAGATCATGTATAACCATGAAAAGCTCTAAATCATGAGTAGGGTAATTCTTATCATAGAGTCAGAGATGAATAGAACCATAATCCATAATGTGATCATACTATATAATTACAAAACCTAGAACAATACCAGAAGAATCCCAGTATACCACATAACCCTAAACAAGATTAGGTAATATCAGAATACGATCTGATTTCAGAAGACGTTTGAAATCATCAAAATAAGTTTGAAATTTTATATCCCATGTGAAATTAAACCCTTTATTAGTATGAGTGGTCAAGGGAAATTAAATTTTTTTGAAATATTTTATGAATCTATAATGGTAATCAGAAATACATAAGAATGTTCAAATTTAAAAAATGTTTTGTGTAACCTTGAAAATACAACCTTCACCTTCTTAGTACCGACTGAAATGTTATTTTTTTAATTCACATGGCCTAATAACATCACTTCTTTAATCCACAAAATAACTTTTGAATGAATTATATTAAGATGGTGGCTCCTTAGAATCTCAAAAAACCATATTCAAATGGTGAGCATGCTCTTGACAATATATCTAATAAACAATGATGTCTTATTTGAACACCATAATGAATGTGTTGAGATAATGATGGAATATTTGATTTATAAAATCCATAAAAGTTTCAAGATAATTATTATGATAAAAATTTCATCAAAAGATACTCATAATGTCCATAGCTACTCTAAACAGTTGTTTTGAAATATCAGACTTTTGATTCTTTAGATGATGATAAAATTATGGAAAATAAATTATTAAAAACCACTTCACCCACATTAACTAATCAATGAAATCATCCATTTGGGAAAAAGGACATTTGTTCTTAAATATCACTCATTTCTACTTCTTATAGTATATACAAAAATGAATGAAAAATCATAATTATTTTCAAAGAGAAAAATGGTATTCCTTGAAAAAACACAAGGAAGAATAAAGACCTTTTCATGAAAATAAATCAACAAAACAAGATCTATTTCAGATTAGTATGTTCCATACGATAAGATGGTACTGAGATCAGCTACATAACAAAAACCAAATCAATTGTAGACCATAAATTTATTTCTAGTATAATACTATAAAAGTTATTTGGGAAGGCCTCAATAATGTCTTATAAACCGATATAAAGATCCCCAAAAATGGAAAATCATTGGGATTGACTGAAATGGAATACAATAAACACTTGACCTCAGGGTAGGGAGGAAATACATGAACATTCCTCAGATACAACTATTCACGAAACACCGGAGACATTCCATTGATGGAAATGAAAGAAACACATGTATGATAACAAATAATTTTATCATGGTGAGAAAATAGCCAATCCAACATAAATATAACATAACAAATCTTGATCACGATCCCAGAAATCCCAATCTATATCTACAACTGATATCAATAAAAAGAAATATTGACATCAAAACACATGATCTTTCCACTTTATAGGAGGCATCTCTTGTTCCATGAAAAATTAAATGATCTCTGTTATAAATTTTAACTCTTAAAAAAATTAACGATACAAATGATTGTGAGAAACCTATATCAAATAGTGAAATTTCTGTGGACTATGTGATAAAAATGGAACCTCTTACTATAGCTATGCCTACACTAATATCATCCATAAACTCATCCACTGCATGAAGTTTATTCACAACCAAGGACTATATATAGATCCCTATAAAATTTAAATAATCTCACTATGACACATTAGCATTTGGAGATAATGTTCCCAGACCCAAAAAATGATTAGAAATATCCATGTAGATCCTATGTAGATGGCCTTAATTTCCACACACATTGACCATACTATAGGGTGTTTGAAGGGTTTTCTTGGTGTGTCCTAACTTTCCCCACTAATAATAGGATTAAGGAACACTACATGACAGAACTAATAGTGCATAGGTGGCCTGTTGCTGAGAACTACCTCCACCATTCCTGTGATTGTTATGACAACTCCTCTTATTTCATGGTGCACAATTTAATCTACCACTATGTTGAAAATAAGGGACAATGTAACCAATACTTCCCATCATACCCATCTCAAAAATAATATCCCTATCCACCATGTCAGTATATGTAGAATGTTTCAGCACATACACCCATGATGAAATATCCATTCATAATCCCAATAGGTACTTATGATATTTTTATTAATCATTGTTTACTACCTATAAGGAAAAACTTACATTCTCTGTAGAATAATTTATGTACTCTACCACTTAGTAATTTCCCTTCTAAAAAGAGAGGATCTCTAAACAAAATTAGATCATCGAAGTCATTGGGTAGAACTACTAAAATAAGATGGGATTGAAACCCTTCCAATCCACTCACATGTTGATATTACCATACCATATAATCCTAAAAAAATTCCTAGGACCCTTGAGTTTGAACATCATTCAATTCACCTTAATAGCCTTTGATACATCATAGAAGTTGTAGATTTGATCAATCTGGTCCATTCATTACTCCATCTCTTCAGGTTCATTCATAAACAGAAAAGATAGTGGTTTCTCGCGTAAGAACACTCAAGATAGATAGTTGTATCCTCTATCTCCTAAATGAATATCAACATCTTGTTCCAGAAATAATGGTACATTCTGGCAGATAGCCCTATTTGAATGAAAAATATCCTCGAAAATATTTTTATCTAGAAGAGAATTCCCGTGAGGAACATCTCTCACTTCACCCCTATGTAGAACTCATGGAAGAAATTTTGGAGGAATATTAATTCATTAAAAAGAAAAATAAAAATTATTAGAGAATTTAATTATTGACCTCCTTGATTTAGTGATCACAAAATCATGATTTTAACAATAATGATTAATTTCACATTTTCCTGTAAGAAACCTATTTTCTGAGAACACGTGATAAATCTATCAAATTATAAGACACCATGGAGGTAGAAATCATGGTCTAAGATACACCATTAGCATAAAACTATAAATGTTTGAGATACCATGAAGACGTCACACCATTATACTCTCATACCATTGGAATGAAGAATTGAAAATTTATGAGACATCGTTGATCGACACACCAGCAGGATGTCATGCTGCCGGAATGAAAATATAGAAAAGAATGAGATACCTCTAGATGAGGCACAATCAATTTCTCACTACCAAAACAATAACACTTACAGTACAAGAATTTTATATGTCTCATACACAATCAGATCAAACACTGTTATTTGAGACACTGCCAATGTAATGAAAATTTGGATATGGTTAAGACACCACCCATAACATACAACTGATATCATACCGCAAACCACATACCACTAGGGGATGATACCACAAAAATTTGATACCACCAGATTTTTGAACCGGTTACACCCCAATTATTGAAAAATAAATTTAATATAGAATGTAATGCACGAAACACTGAGTCTCTGTGAGACAACACTTTGTTATTATAACTATTCAATCAAGATAGTTATATCCTAGCTATTAAACATAGTAATATTAATATTAATAAATAATAATAAATCTTATTTATAATATTTTCACATAAATGAAACATATATATAATTAAGGGTATAATTTTTGGTAAAATATTCATATATTTAGAAATACCATTTTTTTAAAGGGACTACATTTTATGTCCTTCCAGAAATAATAATAAAATTACATTTAGAAACTCATAGAAATTGAAGTTTTTAAAATAATCATACTTTTTATTCATAATTTCAAAATTAACATAGGGTGATTTTTTAGTATTTTTCCGAGATGTTTCATTTTTTATGAATTGTGAAAAATACCGTATTGTACTTCAAATTGATTTCTCTCAATTAGATAATTATTAAACATTATATTAATTTATTTAAATCACAATAGATCAATTATACATATATTAATCTAATGAATATCATTATAATCATTTTATATTGAAATTGTACATAAATAGTAATTGAACTTTTGAACATTCTTTTTATCTGCCTTCTCACCACACCTGTAGGATTAACATTAAACATAATTTTTTTAATTCTCAAAATTGAATAAAAAAATGGACATACAATGTTGAAATCAGTAATATATTTAGAGTCTAATTAAGAAAACTTAATTTTTTGGTGATTAATAACTTGACCCTTTGGAGTAGTATTGTTACCCTTATGAATAGTAATACAACCCTTATGAATAGTAAACTGACCAAATGAATAGTAACCACACCAATGAATGTATAAATAAAATTTAGGCATCTTATAAATGAATTTATGATACAATTATATCATATTATCGTTAAATAAATGTTTCAAAAAAATTATAAATTAAGTGTTGGTATTTTTGTGTGCAATAAATATTGAATTTCAATTTTATAATTAAATTAATCATTAAAAAAATGAAGTATCGTAAAATATATCCATCTACTAATATTTGGTTATTTTATTTTTATATGATAATTTTATGATACCTTATTTAATTTTTGAAATTGTTAAAATACATTTATAATACTAAAATCTGTATTTTTTGTGTAAATGATGATTTTCATTAAAATTTAAATTTCTCACAATTAGAAAATTATTTTCATAAAATGGAATTTATTTTTTAATTCTACATGTAGTTAAATAATTTGGATTATTTTTCGGGATTTTTTTGACATACTTGAATTTTTTTGGTGAATAGTAAATTATGATAATTTATGATAAAAGATAAATACATGAATTATGGAGTCATAGACGATGTATGGATAGATGAAGCCCATAATATCAAATATTAATTATCTATTTTAAAATATTTTATAATAATCCTCTAATTATTTATATTTGTGGGAGAAAATAATAAACAAAGGAATAGAATATTCAAAAATTAAATTTCTCCCCCACAAGAAATGCCACCCCTCACCAACACTTCTCCTCACACATTTAATCCTTAAATAATGCCCAAATTATTCCCAAATACTCTTACTAAGCCTCTACCACAAGTCTTAGACCTGATTGTTTCACCAAAAGTACAAACAAAGTTTCCTTAAAGATGTTCTCAAAGAGGATAATTCAAGAGGTAACTCTTCTTTCTTTTTGTTTTAATTTCCTTTCATTTTCCTTTTCATTTCATATCCTATGCTCACCTCCTCTATACCAATGAACATGATAAATCTATTATAATATATATACTATAATTATATCATTTTAATGTAATATAATTCATAAAAATATTCTCTCTCTCTCTCTCTCTCTGTTATTTTTAAAAATGAAGTCATCATTCGTGAGTTGTCGATTTACAACCTCTGTGGATGACATATTTTTGTTCATTAGTTTCTCCTTTATTTATGGAAATGAAAACTTTTTTTGTGTTAAAAAATACTATATTATATGTATTAAGTCCTCCATAATGTATTTTAATGAGTTTACATACAAAATATTAATTCAAACAATAACACTACTTTGTGGTGATCAAAAACCACCAAAATAATCTAAATGATTATCACTAATGTATTGTCTCATAATTTACCCTCAAACCATATAAAAAATGAATTATAAAACCATTTTATGTTCAATATATTCATTCATAACATATAACATTAATTCTGGATATCTATTTCATTTTTCAATGAATTTCCATACTCGTATAAATTAAACCAATTAGGAAAACCATGAAAACGAATGCTCATGAATAATGAAATTAGACTCTAGAGAAAATTAATAAATCCATAAATGAAATTAATAAAAATATAATTAATAAAAAACATATAAAATTATTTACAAATTAATTAATTAATTTAATAAATGTTGTTATCCAAGAAAATATTATCAAGTGCTGAACACATTTGAACGTAAGGTCAGAGTTTTTTCATGTCACTTTTATTTCTAGAAGATATGTCGTATTTACCACAATTTATTGGGTGTTTTTTTTCATACCTACCTTAATGTATCATATCAATAATATAAATATATTCACGGTATAAAATGCATCATTTGATGATTATTAGTTTGGGGTCCAATGATTCGATTGATTACTAAGTTGTAAAGATTATTACCAGAACCCCCATTTTTTCCTTCAGGTTACCCTTTCTCCATATTCACTCAAATTAAATGCTTATTTATTTTTGTATATTTATTATAAAATATATGTAAATTTTAGAAAAATAATATATACAGATCATATCACCCTTCTTTGATATGAATTTACTGGTTTTCAAAAGGTTTCAATCTCAACTCGTCCTGATAAACAAGCCTGGTTCAAGGGAACTTCCTAATTTCATACCTTATTTCATGTGCACTAAAAAATCTATTTTAAGACACGTTTATTTTTCTAAAATAACACATTTTATCACGAAAAAAATATGGGTTAATTTCTTGTTTTATGAAAATAAACTATCATTTTTGTTTTAAAATCTCTTTAATATTTTTCTTAAACCGCCCAAATATGATTTAGTTATAAAGTTTGTTAAAAATATTTTTTATAGGATTTCACTTATATGGGACATCATTTCTTCCTTAAATATAATTTCAATGTACTTCCATTTTATTTTCTGGGATATACATGTTGAAAATATTATTTGAGGGTAAATACAAATGATTTTCCAAAATTTATCTTCTTTCTAAAGTAAGAATGTTTTTTTTTCTCGTGTCACATTTTATTCTATGAGATATATTCCTTATTCAGAATTATTTATTTTTATGTGTGTTATATAATTCCCTTTGATATATTAAATAATTAATTCTATTATTATCATGATATTCTAAGTTTCATTTATTATTAAAAGGTCTTATGATTTAAATGGTTCATGGAGGTATGTGACACTTTGGAATGTGTAAAGATTATTCTCATCAAGAATTTCTCAATGATTTTAATATATTAATTTAATATATGATAGTTAAAAGTGGAATGAGACACGTTGATTTGATGATATAATTTTATTCGATATATGAGGAATTCATTGGACTTTGTATGGGATGAGTGGTGCCTGTTATAGCCCATTACTACATCTATAGGTTTCATGAGACAAAATAGAAATGGATTTTGGACAAGGACATAACCTTTTATTTTTAGATGTCTTGGTCGAGGCCACAAATACATGATTATGATGTCCATAATATGCATACCACCATTATGATATTTTTTATTAATAAATCATGTGATTATTAGACTTTTAGAATATCCAGGGTGTTGTTTCATGTGATTATTTCTATGGCATTATTAATTCATCTTTTATTCCTTCCATATTATGCTCAAGATTATGTTTTTTTGGAATGTGTTTTTATTTATTCATCTTGGATTATTTTTTATGTTAAATATTCATATTTATTTATTTACAATCCTAAGAATATGAGATCAACCCTTTCATATGTTTTTCCCCACGATTCTGAGAGGCATATTATGGATGACATTTAGGGTTAATCAATGATATTTTGTGTGTTATAAATGGAGTTTCTATTTTTTTGTTTCAATTTATAATAAAAAGTTCATGTATTGAATATCGTTTCTAAATATAAAAAATTATCTCTTCCTTGGTGATGTGATTCCTTGTAATCATTCCAATGTAGTAAATAAGGGCACATGGTTTGGGAAATAGGGGTCGGTGCCTTTATAGTTGGTATCAGAGGAAATTTAGCAGTATCTTTGGAAGAAAGATTTTGAAAACATAGATTAGAGAACATAATCCTAATATAGAATTTGTGTATATGTATATAATATCATTCAAGATTTTTGGTAAGGTATATATTATGTCATTCATCCTTGAAATATGTCCTTGTACAGATACTACAAGTAGACATGGTTCTAGCATATATATGCCTTCGGGAAAACAATATGACAAGGTGTCTCCAGCCAGACTTAGGGTAACCTAGTACCCAAAAATTGACCTTACTACACACCTAGTTTGACACTCTCAAGGGATATTATTAGGAAAATTCACTTTTTCTTTACAAACCATTATAATTTATTTTCAAGTAGATATGTACCAAAAGAAACGTGTTAATGATTTTGATATTAGCTATGCATACATTTATCAATTTATGTTAAGTATTTCACTAGTATTGGGATTATGCATTATGTTTCATAATTTTATGAACTTATCTAGTGTGTTACATTGTATATAAGTGGTTCCTAATTGAATAAATGACAACCAAATCAATGCACATAATGTATAGAGTAAAAATGATAATTTGTTCTATGGGATTAAGAATTTTTTTTGTGGAAAAATAATCTCTGAAACATTATCATCATATAATGAAATAATATTATGTTTTAAAAATAAGTAGAACTAGTTTTATAAGTGTTGTGGCTTCAGATGGAATCAAGATAAGAAGAGGAAAACTGGGAAAATGAAGGATAAAGGGAATAAGGGAAATATATATTTACCACATGTGGTAATTGTGGAAAAAACACCTTGGTACATGATTTAAAATAATAGGATTTTGAAACAAGTTTGGAGTGAAATATCTCTATTATTGTGTTTTCCTGGATAAGAAAAAGTTCTCCAATTTACAATGATTCAACTACAAGGAGATGAGACACTGTGAAAATCAATGTATCTAGTGTCACATGAATAAACACCAAAATTGGGTAGTGGAAAATGGTAAAGCCTATGCTACCACCAAATATTAAGAGTAGTGACTAATATTCTTGTGTTCGGATTCAAGAATTATTTAATTTCAATATTTTATCAACAATTATTTTGTTATATTAATTATGAGATATATAAGGATTATACTATAGTAATGTTTCATTAAGGATTTAAGAATGTATGATGGAACCAGGGAAAAGTTACTAAATAGAAATTTAATTTCATGGGAAAGTATATGGTTGATGGAAAGAAAACCTTTAATATGTACCTGATACTGAGATATAGATTTCATAATAAAGAGAAGAATGATTTAAATAATTTAAATTGGAAAACACTTACGATCATGGATCTAAATAATGCGTTGTTGACAAAGTGGTTTATAAAATCATTGTCAGAGACTAAAACATTGTAGTTTGAAGTAATACATATAATATCCTATGTTTTGAATATCGAAAAATCATACATAAACGTATTCAATAATGTTTTATAATAATTCAAGTTATTAAGATGCTTCAAAATAATATATGGAGAATGGACTCTCATGTTGGTTACTTATTATTAATAGCCACATCATGTTGATTAATAATATTATTACCGAATTTCAGTTCCCTTGTTTTTAAATTAATGGATCATGATATTTTGGAAAAGTTTAACCTTTTATGAAATAGTTTATATTTATCATTGTATACGGATTTAGAGGTTAATGTATTACTTCATCACTTGACACAAACTATTCCAATAGAAGTATAAATATTTCAAGTGCAATAAAAGTAAAAGATTGTCTTAATGAAATAGAGACATATATTTATACTCTTATAGAGTATAATAATTAATGAACTCTAGAAAAAGAGTGTTAATCCAATATTTTGTTTTATTATCACAATTTTTATAACATTAAAGAACTTTTTCATAATTTTAGTTTATGGTTTTGTGATGATTAAAATTCAAATGACCATGTTATTTATAATTATCTATGGGAATATGATAGTTATAATTCTATTTCTTGTCAATGTTTTCAATTCCCACTAATATTATAATATTTGAATGCATAGTTTTGTGGTGACCACCCCATTTACCTTAACCACTTTTTATGAATATATTTCATTAACCTTATTCCCAGTATGGGTTTCCCACATGGTAATGTTGATGTATTAAACTTTAACTTTTGAATTGTTCATTAAAATTATGAGGATGAAATTTATTTAAGTAGGGGAGAATGTAACACCCCAAGGATTTATAAATAAATTTCATATATACGGTAATTCATGTAACACTAAGTCTCTGTGAAACAACAGTTTGTTATTATAATAATGTAAAAATATATTTATAACATAACTATTAAAAATATTAATATTAATAGTAATAACTACAATTAAAGTTTACATATAATGGTTTCATGTAAATTTAACATAATTATAATTGAGTGTATAATTTTTTTAAAATATTTATATGTTTAGAAATATAGTTTTCTTAAAGAAAATTCTTTTGGTATCCTTCTGTGAGAAATAATATGAATAATTTTAGACACTCTTAGAAAGTAAATTTGGTAAATTATATATATATATATATATATATATATATATTTATATATATATTCTTTATGTCAAAATTAACATAGGTTGAATTTTTACTATTTTTCTTGGAAGATTCATCTTTTTTGAAGAATTGTAAAAAATACTGCATTGTAGTTAAAAAGTATTTTTTTGTTTAAAAAATTATTACAATTTAAATTAATTTTAAAAATACAAATATATCAATTATAGAAATATTAATCCAGTTAATATCATTAGAATTAATTTTATATTGGAATTATATATAAATACTTATTAATTTTTTTTACATTTTTACCCACCTTCTCACCACACCTATAATATTACCATTAAACATATTTTTTCTGTTTATTTAAATTGAATTTCAAAAGAAAGATAGACAAAATTTCAATTAGTAATATATTTAGAGACTGATAGAATGAAGTTAATGTTTTCGATGAATAGAAAGTTGACCCTTTGGGATAATAATGTTACCCTTATGAATAATACGATGATAATTATGAATATTAAACAACCAAATGGATAGTAACCTCACCCATGAAAGTATAAATAGAATTTAGGAATATAATTAACAAATTTATGATATAATTATATAATAGTATAAGAAAATAAATATTTTTAAAAAATTATTAATTAAGTGTTGGTATTTTTATATGCAATAAATATTTAATTAAAATATTATAAATAATTAAATCATTTAAGAAAAATTATTTTCATAAATTATATTCATATAATAATATTTTTTTTGTCTTTTATTTATAAGATAATTTTATGAGACCATATTTAATTTTTAAGTGTCATTACAACATTTATAATATTAAAATCAGTATTTTTGAAGTAAATGATGATTTTATTATAAATTACCGTTCTCATATTTGAAAATTATTTTAATAAAATAGAGTTCATTTTTTAATTGTACACATCAAAAAAATTGTTGGGGTGAATTTTTGGTATTTATATGAAATACATGAATTTTTGGTAAATGGTAAAATACAATAATTTATAATAAATGAAAAATACTTGAATTATGGATTCATAGATGATGTATATATTAATTAAGCACATAATATCAAACTATAATTAATTATTATAATATATTTTCTGATAATTATGAAACTATTCATTTTCTTGTTCTAAAATAATCAAACATTGAATAAATTATTCAAAAAACCCCTCTCCTTCACTATAAATACCACCCATAACCACCACATCTCCTCACACTTATAAGACTTGAATATTATCCAAATTCTTCCCAAATAAACTTCCAAATAATCTCCCATACATCATAAACTTTTTGGTATGATGAAAATACCAATCCAATCTGCCATAAAGAGGTTCTCAAAGAGAAGAATTCAAGAAGAAAATTCTCTTTCTTTTTCATTTAATTTCCTTTCAATTTACTTTTTCATTTCCTATACTTTCCACATATCCTCTATCTAAATGATCATGATAACTCAATTATCACATATATATACCAAAATTATATCATGTTAATTTAATATCCTTCATAAAAATCCATTCTCTCTCCCTTTTACGAAAAAAATGAAAACATTTTTCATGAGGTGACGATTTACAGCCTTTGTGAATGATGAATTTTCATTTTTCAATTTTTCATTTTAGGATGGTCGTGGAATGATTTTTATTGTTAAAAATAATATAATTTATCTATTATAACCTATTTAATGTTTTTTAACCAGTATATGTACATAATATTAATTTTTATTACAAAAATACTTTATGGAGATAAAAAATCCACCAAAATGATCATTACAAATATCACTAATGCCATATCTAATAATTAATCATCACATCATATAAACAACTAAATTATAGAACCATTATATATTTTGGGTATTCATTAATTACATATACTTAAATTCTAGATATCCATTTCCATTTTAACTGAATTCCCCCATTCATATACAAGTAAACCGATCATGATAACCAAGAAAATGAATGCTCTTAAAGGATGAAATTAAAATATACAACTCATTAATAATTCCATAACTAAACATAATAAAACTATAATAAATAAAATAAATATAGTAAAGTTTATTAATTAATTAACAAATTAATTGAGTATTATTATCCATGAAATTTAGATCAAGTGCAGAACATATTCAGAAATAAGGTAAGATTTTTCTCATGTCCCTTTTATTTCGGTGAGAAATTCTATATTCACCACTATTTATTGTTTGTTATGTATTTATAATTCACATGATATATCATATCATGAATCTATTTATTTTTATGGTATTCAATGTATCATTTTATGATTATTAATTTTGGGGCATATGATTCGAATGATTATAATGTTATAAGGGTTTCTACTCAAACCCCCTTTTTTTCCTTCGGTTACCGTTTCTCCATCTTTCCTCAAATTTAATCCTTATTTACTTTTCTATATTTTATATATATTCTATATATATGATAAAAAATTATATATCTAGATCATTTAATTTTTATTTAATGGGGACAAACATGTTTTAAAAAGGTTCCCTTCTCAATTCATCCAGATAAACCAACCCAATTCAAGGGAACAACTCAATTTATTACACATTTTCAAGTGCAATCTAAAATATATTTTAATACACATTTATTTTTATAAAATCACTAATTTTATCATTAAATACTATCATGGTTCATTTATGGTTTTATGAAAACAAATATGTGTTTGCTTATAGGGGATTTGTCAAAGGATTCGTTTTTCATTACATTGGCAATGCATTTTCTCTAGAGGCAGAGTTATGGGCCATGATTAAATCTATCAGGTACGCTGTTATCCATGGATGGCATGAAATGTGGCTTGAATCTGACTCATCCAATGATGTAAAAATTATTCGAGATCAGTCACGAAATGTGCCTTGTTGGATGATTTCAGAGCGGGTGGAGTGCCTTCGGCTGGAGGTATCTATTTCTATTGAAGTGCTTCATGTTTATCACGAGGCAAATCAAGTTGCATATGTTCTCTCTAAGCTTGCAATTATGGAGGTAAGTTCAAGTTGGTCCTTTTTTGCACCTGATTTTTATAACAGATTTTTTCAAGATGATTCTCTTGGGGATGTTTATATAGGTCTTTCTAAAATTCCTTTCTGACTCTGTTTGTACTTTTTCCCTTTTTTTAATAAATTTCAAAAGAGCATGTTCACTTGCTTCCTGATTTCCTTGGTAAAAAATATTTTTATGTGATTTCCCTTAAGTGGAACATTATTTATGCCTAAAATGTATTTTCAATATCCATGCCTTTTAATTTTTCTCATATAAATGATTAAAATATTATTTACCATCAAATATAGTTGATTCATGAAGAGAACTCTTATTTCCAATGTCAAAATATTTTTTTCCCATATCACTTTTACTTTTCTGTGATATATACCTTGTTCACCACTATTTCCTTATCTGTGTTGTATATTCTACCCTTTGATATGTTATATCCTGAATTATATTATTATCATGATATTATAAGTTTAATTTAATGATAAAAATGATTATGGTGTAAATTTTTCTAAGTGGTATGGGACACTTATGAATGTTTAAAGATTATTTTCCTCAAAAATTTATATATTATTTTAATAGAGTAATTTCACTTATGATAATTCAATGTGGGATAGAAAAATTTTATTTAAATACATCATTTTATTTGAGATATTAGGATTTCATTCTACATAGTATGTGATTAATGAGGACCTCTATATCCCCTAGACACATCTCTAAGTCTCATGAGATAAAACAAAAATGGATTTTGGCTGAGGCTTTAACCATTTATTTTTAAAAGTACTAGTCGAGGCCTCGAAGAGAGGTTATAATGTCTATAATATTCATTCCCTAATTGTGATATTATTATTTGATAAAAAATGTGATTATTAAACTAGTATAATATCTATGGTAAAGTTTCATGTGATTATTTATATAGAATTATTTATTCATCTTTTATTCCAACCATATTTTTTCTCATGATTTTGTTTTAATGGAATGTGTTACTATTTATTCATCGTCATTTATTATTGATGTTATATATTCTGTTGTATTTCTTACCCTTAATAGGAAATGGAGCTCACCTCCTTCATATTTTTCTTTTTTTACTTCAGATTCCAAGATGTATATTATGAATGACTTGCAGGTTAATCTAAGAGTTCATGGGTATTATCAATAGGGTTTTTATATTTTTTTCCTTTCATGTTATAATAAAAAGTTCATTTATATAATTTGGTTTCCAAATATACTAATATATTAATTCCTTTGGGATGAAATTCCATGTAATCATTCCAACGTAATTGATAAAGGCACCAGCTTCGGGTAACTAGAGTTTGGGTCTTTACAATACCACCGGAGTTTTACACTACCAGAGCTTGAACGTACTAGAGATTGAAACATCCAAATCTAAAGAAACAATCAATATTTTTATTACATAAATTATTTTGAATTAAAATAATCTAACAACTATATTTATCAAATTTAATACCATTTACTATTTTAATGACTATATCATAAATCTTTGATAGAAAGCATGTCAGAATGAGTAGTACGAGGAAGCAAATGATTCAAATGTCCCTAATTCTATTGATAAAAATGAAACACGATATCTTATGTAATAGAAATAGATACACACATAGTCATAGAGTGAAAAACATGAGGAATATAAAATATTTTGTGGATTGAAAGATATTATGATTTACTAAATATCCTAG
The DNA here is from genome assembly GCA_963277665.1 of Viscum album. Lineage (NCBI taxonomy): Eukaryota > Viridiplantae > Streptophyta > Magnoliopsida > Santalales > Viscaceae > Viscum > Viscum album. The sequence goes on from OY728119.1 coordinate 640,088,611, forward strand.
GGATAAAAAACTTGAACCTAATTGAAAACAAAAAGTGATTAAAAATTGTGAATACCCAACTGAGGAATCCATTTCTCATTGAATCTAATGACTTACTACATTCCAAATACAAGAGTTGTGACACTTTTTTATCATGAAGAGTTCAAAAGAACCCGACACAAGATTCATTGCTGATTCAAATCAAGAGTCACGAGAATCATTTCAAATGAATGATTATATATAAACTCTACACTTTTAGATTTCTTGATTATATTTATATTTATTGATTTTTTTGAAGTGTGTTCTCTACACAATTTTATATATGAACACAGTCTCTTTAAATAAATTGGATGATACTAGATATCTACAAATAAAACTTTTCTTATTTGTGTCTACCACTGATAATAGTGCTAGAGGTCCCAGTGTGGCATGTTTCTTTTTAATCTCATGTATAACTGTGGAAGAGGTCATATGTGACATTGAATGTTGTAGACTATTGTATAAACCCAATATGGGTTTTGGATCATGTATGTTTAGTTTATATAAACTTCTTTGTAGTGGGTGATCACCAAGTGAAGAGGACAAAGTCTTGACTATAGATTGAACTTCTTGTATCCAATATCTCCATTGTGTGTTTTAATTTTGTTTTAGTTTATTTACACCTTAAAACAAAAAAAATATTTGATCTACAAAAAAAATTTATACGTAAGACACTTTATCATAATTTCTGTTCATTTTGTATTTTGATCAAGTAAATTGATATAAAAGGATTCAACAATATTATATATTATTTACCTATGAAGTAATCAATCATTAGAGAAATATTTATAATGATTAAGATATATATCATGCTTCTTATTTTGATAAGAATTGAAATAATTAAACATTTTCAAAATAATCAATTACTAACATAAATATTTTATTAGGTACTCAATCAAACCCCTCTTGAGATACTCACTCCAAAAAACATTTGGTATTAGAGGAATTAAAGTCTTTTCAAATCCTTTGTAACAATGATTATAGTTTTGCATTAAATATCTTACAATTTCCATCAATTTTAATGAAAAGTTCATTATATTTATTTGTTAGTTATTAAATATGCATAATAGATAGGAAGGTGATTCTACTAATAGACTTCCATATTTCAAAGGGACCAATTATGCACAATGAAAATGAAAAGTGAAAATGCATATTGAATAGATGGGTTTTGAAATATGGTCTTCCATGGTAGATGAATATACGATTACTACTATTGTAATAAATAAATTGGATGATATAACTAAAGATTCTTATATTAATAACTTCAATGCCATGAATGTATTATGTAATTCCTTAGGATATAAAGAGTTTAATAGGATTTATCCATGTAAAACTGCCTATGAGGTATGTGATACTTTAGCTGTATCACATGAAGGAACTAAAAATATTAATGAAACGAGGCTTAATACCTATACTATAAAATATAATAATTTTATGAAGAATTAATATGATCCCATTTTTTAATATATATATCATTTTTAATGATATTTTTATACCATGAGTTCATTAGTAAAGAATGTATCAAATAAGGACCAGATAAAGAGATTGCAGAGATATCTACCAGAAAGATGGAGAGACACTTTAGTATCATTAAGGGAATCCTACGATATCATTAAATTACTCGTCAAGGAGAAGATATGAATGATTGTGATTTATGAATAAAAACTAAAGGTAAACCATGAGGAATATGAGGATCCTAAGAATAATTTTGTATATTTCAAGACTTCTTTCCATAGAAAATAGATGGAAAAAAGAAAAAGAGAAGGTACACCCTATAGATTCGAGTGATGGTGAAGTTGCATCTGACAATGATGAGGAAATGGATCATCTAGCCAGAAGAATTAAATGGTTATATAGGAATAATGTTTTTTATTCAGAAAACCATGCTCAAAAGGAAAATATGATAACATATGGGGATGGAAGAAAAAATATAACGATCCAAATAAAGTTGTATACAATTAATGTAAAAGGAAAGGTCACATAAAATATGACTTCCCTATGATAAAATACAAAAGGAAATATAAAGGAAATGATAGAAGATAAAAGAAAGCTATTTAAGACACTTGGAGCAAATCTATATATTGTTCAAGTGACTCATATTCTTCAACTTAAGAGAACTCAGACAGAGAAAATATGTGCATTATGACTAAATTTAGTGAGGTATCTGCTTTACCCATTGTTTCTGATATTTTTCCTATGAATATGACTGATAATTATAGAAATGAACATGATGGAAATGATATGTAAAATGATGAATTATTAGAATAATATAATATGATAGAGTACACATTTAATGAATTAAATTTATGTATAAGAGTCTTAAATATGACATGCCCTAACTATAAATAAAAATTCCGAGTTGTCTATAAAGAATGAGAAAAATGTTCAAATGCTTAATGAAAATAATTAACATAAACATTAAAATGATAAATTTAAAAAAGAACTTGAAACATTTAAAAATGTTAGAGAAAAATTGACACAAATTTTAGGATATATAGTTTCCCCCAAATATGTTACACAATTATGATATGAGACTATATAGAAAAGAATAACTAAAAATAATTTTTTCCCCAAATCTACACCTGAAACCTCTACCATGAAACGTGTTCCTAAAGGATCCCATAAGGTTTTTATTTCTATGAGTTTTCAATATATTTATAGGAAAACCATAAGTAAATTTTGGGTTCCCAAATCTCTTATCAATAACATTTTTGGACCCAAAGTGTTTTGGGTGCCAAAATCATTTATTGTTTAATACATAATTTGTAAGAATATTGTTTTAAGACCTACAACATATATATTTGGTACTTAGATAGTTGTTTTTCGATACATATGATATGAGAGTATTCCTTATTTATGTGATTTATCAAGGTTATATGGTGTCCATATTTCTTTTTTTGGCAATTCGAAAGGAAACATGATCGACCAAGGCCATATTAGAAACAAAAATTCAGTTTTAGTTTCTAATTTTATATATGTTTATGGTTTAAAATATAATATTCTTAGAATTTATTAGTTTTTTTATTGTGGTTTTTATTTTATGTATGAAAATTATGCTAGTAATGTTTTTTATTCTAAAAAATTATTTAATTTTTACTACTTTGTGAAATGACAATGATTATGTTATTGAATTAAACTACTCAATTTCTCAAAATGATTCATGCCTAAGTGACTTTCATAAGGAATCTTTGATTTGGAATAGGAGACTATTCTATTTAAAGATTTACTCAATTAATAAGATAACTAGGAAAGGGTTAGTTAGGGATATACCTTAACATGAATTCCCATCTAATAATGTCTGTAACCCATGTCAGAAAGTGAAATAAAACAATGTTTCTTTTAAACTAAAGAACTATTTGTCAACATCTAAACCACTCTAGTTGGTTCAGATGTAATTTTTTGGCCTTCACAAGTTTCTTGTCTTAATGGGATGTACTATTTTTATGTTGTAGTAGATAACTATTTTTGGTACACTTGGGTATATTTTATAGCTCACAAAAGTGAAGATTTCTCTTACCTTACCAAGTATTCTAAGCCTATTGTTAGTCTTATTGGACTTATGATCAAGACCCTAAGTAGTGACCATGACCATGAGTTTGAAAATAAAGATTTTGAATTATTTTTCTCACAAAATATATACACTCATATCTTTTCTACTTGTAGAAAACCCCAACAGAATGAGTTGTTGAAAGAAGAAATCGATCCTTATAAGAGATATCCTAGACCATGTTGAATGAGTATGACTTAATAATATACTTTTTAGAAGAATCTATTAATACAACCTACTATATAATCAATAGATTCTTAATTATACATATCCTTAATAATACCCCTTATGGGTTGGGGAATAAAAGGATACCTAAGGTCAATTAATTTATAGTTTGTTTTTGATATGTCATTATTCATAAAACTAACGATTATTTGGAAAAAATATTCATCTCAAATCGATGAATTCATTTTCCTTGGTTACTCAATTTTTAGTGAATACTTTAGAGTTTTCAATAAAAAGTCCACATTTTTAGAATAATTAGTTCATATAAAATTTGATGAAACAGATCCATATGAGCCTAATGTCCCAATAGAAACCCATGAGGACGATCTATCTTCACAGAAAAAATCTAAAACATTATATCCTACTGCAAAACAAGAATACAAATCTTCTTCTTCTGAATAATTTTTTAGAACATTCAGAACTTGAACTAGAAAATACAGAAGTAACCAGTCCCTCTTTCTCTAGAGCTATCAGAACATTGAATCCCCATCCTTTATATGTTGTTGTATGTGATCTAGGTAGAGGATCTCAACCTATATAATCTATTATAAATCAGGTTGAACATCAAGATTTCTTATTAATGATTAATTCTTTCTAATAGCAATGAAAGAAGAGTAAAATAATTTAGAAACAATCCAAGGGTGGTGACTTTTAGTAGACCCAAGGACACCATGACTATTGGTACTAAATGGTTTTTTAGGAATAGAGTTGATGAGTTAGGAAATATAGTTAAAAATAATTATATACTTGTTGGACATGTTTATATTCATGAATAAGGGATTTACTATGAGGAAACCTTTTCACCTATGTACAGACAAGAATCCTTAAGAATCATTCTTGTAGATGCAATGTATCTAGATTTCAAGATTTATCAAATGGATGTCTTTAGTGAATTCTTAAAATTATTTATAATTGATGATATTTTTCTAGAACACCCTATGGTTTTCAAAATCCTTACTTTCCAAATGAGGTTAAAAAAAACTAAATCCTTATCTGATTTAAAATAAGCTTCTAGTGGATGGTATAATGGGATTATCAATATTTTTATTTCAGAATATATTCTGAATGTAATAGATGGTCCTACCATTTGAGTAAAATTAATATCAAAATATGTATTAGAATTAAAAATATATTTTGATGATATTATTTTATGGTCCTCAAAAAAAATTTATGTAGTTATTTTTCCAAAAATGATTATAAATGAATTTAAAATGAGTTTAATAGGTGAAATCAAATTATTTCATGTATTTCATAAATTTCAAAACAAAGAATGAATTTTTTTGAATAAAAATAAATACGCAAAAGATATTTTAAAACACATTAGTAAATATATCACTAAAATTAGTGATACACCTATGAGTACCACCAATAAACATGATCTTGATGAAACTAGGATACAAGTTGATCAAACTAGTTACTATGGAATGATTAGAATCATTATCAACTTGATTTCAAGTCAATTCGATATTATGTTTAGTGTCTATATTTATTCCCATTTTAATGAAAATCCAAAGGAGTCACACTTACATTGTGTTGAAATAATTTCCAAATACCTCAAATATACAACAAATTTAGGATTGTTTTACTCTATTTGAAGATCATTTTATTTAGTAGGTTATTCTAATGTTGTTTTTTTGGATCTCAGCTAGATAGAAAAATAACCTATAGAGCATGTAAATTTCTAGAAAGGTATCTAGTTGATTGGTGTAGTAAAAATGAAAAATATTTTGTTGCGTTGTCTACTAGTAAAACTGAATACATAGATGCATGTATTTATTGTGCATAAATTTTTTGGTTGAAACACACTTTACTAGAATATGGATACCAATTCCAAAATTTCCCCATACACTATGATAACACAAGTTATATTAACATTTATAGGAATCCTATTTCTCATTTTATGAAAAAGAACATTGATATAAGACATCAATTTTTGAGATACCATTTTCACAAGTGGGATATCACTCTAGATTTTCTTGGCATAGAAAATCAATTAGCGGATATTATTACCAAGCCTTTGAATTTTTGAAGAAGGAATTTTATCAAACATAAATTAGGAATTGTAAATTTTGATTAAGTTTAATTATATTTTTCATACCCCTGGTTCGTTATACCATTTGTTTTTCATACCATTGGTTATTCATACTCTTGGTTTGTCATACCATTCATCTCTCATACCATTGGTTTGTTATACCATTCATTTTTCATACAGTTGGTTTGTCATAACCTTGGTTTATCATACCATTGGTTTTTCATACCATTAGCTTTTCATACTGTTGGTTTTAGATACCGTTGGTTTGTCATACCATTGGGTATTTATACCATTATTTAGTTATTTCATTGGCTATTACATGTCATTGAGTTATCCTGCCATGGATTCAATTCTGTTGCCAAATTATTTTATATTATTCATTTTTTTGAACCGCTGATTTATTTCCTAGTTTATTTTATTTACTAAAACCCAATGTGTGTTATTTTATCAATTTGGATTTCAATTTCGTGTGTATAATTTATTTTATAGTACCTAATATGAAAAATGATATGAAAAGGGAGTAAGTATTTTCTCAATAAAATTTGAGCCCCACACAATAGTCACATATATCTATATCGATCCAAGTGTAACCATTTTATCTCTCACTGTTCAAAACATTTCATTACAATCAACTAAGCATGTCAAGATGATATGAATGCCAATAATGAAGCAAAATTTGGTGAATTCTCCATTTTATTATAGATCTTAAAAGATGTAGAAAAACGATTCTTGTGTTCCTAATTTGGTTTCACTAGTTAACCCCGAGATTTCTAGTTGAATTGTTATAACTAAAAATTAATTGGATTTGAAATATATTATATTGAGTAAGACCTTTTTAGTTAATGTTATTCCAAACAAAGGACGGATAGAATGGTTTTTGTAAAATAAAACACCTTTTTACCCGAATATGTTATATGAGTTTTATCCGAACATAGATTTTTCATTTAATAGAGATGGCACATATTGGATTAGAAGTTGTTCTCAGGGGAATGTGTTTGGTTTTTTCTAATTAAAATGGGATCAATGTTTAAATGTACCTCATAATGGAATATTTTATGAATATCAAGTATTAATTATAGAAGCTAGTGATATGTTCTTTTATAAGGTTGCTCTTGTTGTAAAAATTGGATATGGTATTACAAGAAGGCATGTTGCCTCCTAATCATATGGAGAATTTAGGTTGTTTTTTTATGTTTTTATAGAACATTATTTTCCTGAGGAAGGGTATTTTTGAAACACTAATATATCAGAATTTTAATCTCATATTAATTATAATAGAAGGTCACAATATTAATCTATATAGATATATAATGGTACATATGTGAGAGTTGTTCAGACATTCATTAACATAAAATTATGTGATCTATTGTAAGATGATTTATATCATGTTAAAGGGTGAAGGGATATTTTCATGATGATGAAGATTCTATGATTGACTTTGGTGGTATCTGTATAAACAGTTCCACATGTTCATGAATGAAATGAATCTAGAACCCATGGAAGAAACAATGGGTTTGAGATTCTGAGAATTTTTATGTTGAATAAAATTTATTTGATCAACCCACTAGACCAAAACATAAATTTGATATAGTTTTACAGACTAATAAAGTTTTGGAATACTCTGAAAAGGTATAATTCATTAATGAAGAAGTGTAAATGGAATAATTTATTCAAGTGGGTTGTGACCCTGAACTTTCTCCAAAAGGCTCTCCCATCACATATGGAGCTCCAAGTCTACCTAGGTGGTTTTAAAAAATAGAGAAGTTAGTTAAGAGTGATGAAGAAGATATTGAGGTCTCTGTAGGGTATCAATATAAAAGTTAGAAATCTACTAAAGATGATGATGATGAGAAAGAAGAAAACAATGATGTTAATGAAGAAGATACTAAAAATTATGGAAGATGTGATCTAAGTGATTCTGAACCTGATGATGATAGAGGCAGACTCAAGAAGCAGGATATTGAAATGCCTCTAGAGATTAAGGAAACATTTATTGAGGGGGATCATTCCTAATCGGTGGAGATTTGTTTCAAGCTCCAACATCTGATGTTGTTGAATCTAGTTCAGATGCTATAGGTAAAAAAGATTCAGATTCTTTTGAGATTGTGAAATTAAATGTTATAGCTACCATGGAAGAACATGTTACCAAGAAAAAAAGACGAAGCTTATGGAGGAATAATTTTTAAGTGAAAACATATCTATTTCAAAGGTTCATAAGGCTCATGTTGATAAATATGTGGAAATGGATTCCATTAATGATGATTCCAAATAGGATGAGGAGATTTCAGAAGAACCCATCGCTAATACACATTTCTATGATGATACTTCACTAATTTAACACAAATAGATTTTTCCAAGTTCATACTGTCAAAATAATCTGGAAGTTTTAGTTTTTTTCCGGTGTGGTACCACCTACTATAGTATCAATTTCTATGAGTTGGGTCGAACCTATGGGTGGTGAGTGGGGAATGTTATATTTTTTTTCAAGAAGTCCTACAAGGAGTGATAAACATTAAGTTTATATTGATGGTGATCATAAGGGATCTATGATATCCCATGTTGATCTTGAAGGTCTACTTAAAAAAATCCATTTTATTAGACCTCTAGTATTTGAACATCCTCAATATCTTCCAGTCGTTCCAATTGATATAGTCACTGAAACTGGCATAAAAGTTTTTAGTGAAAGGATAATGTCTGATTTTAACAATTGTGTGAGATATAAAACTCTTATTTTGACAAAGCTCAGTGAAATAGATGATAATTATTTATTTTTTTATCTCACTTATGCAATCAAAACTGATGCATCACATATAGGTGATGGAAATTGGGAATAATATGATAAGAGATGATCTAGAAACTCTTATTTCTCTGGTTGAGGAAATGAAATATGAGTTTAGAGGTTCCATTGATGCTATTCTAAAACGTATTGGGGATAATTCCTTAAATTCTTCTAATGATATTGTTCCTCCTCTAGTGATAGATGTTGATTAGTTGAGATCTATTGTAAGAGATGATCTTACAGAAGAATCTTCTAGTGCATCAGGTATTGTAACCGATCATCCCCAAGACACTCATAGTAGAATTAAGTTTAAATTTTAACATGTTATCAAGATGGTTTTTAGCTATGCCAATTATATGAATGATGATAGAGATACTATTACAAAACCCATTTAGTACTATCTCTCCCAAATCTATTCAAAATCATTCTATGGAAGAAAATTTATAATTCATTGTTGTAAATTTTTGAATGCCTCCTATGACTCAAGATATCAAAGAACAAGTCAGACCGCTCAAGGATATGACATCTATTTTGAATAGATTTATGGAAGAGAAGGGTGAATTTTGTAGTGACATGGAAAGGGGTGTCCAAATTATCATGGATTTCATCAATCTCATAAATTCATTTCTTCATACTCAAGGCTAAGAAACAGTTACTCAGTCTGGAATTCCGAATACTCAAAAATTCTCTTTTAGGCATGGAGTTATTAGTGATTCTCATGTACCTCTATTAGATATTTTCTACCTTTTCCTATGGATCCTACACAAGTTGTGTTCCAAATCAAGCCAGATTTTATTTTGGAAGATCATCATATTCATGATCCCCTTGGTTTTTCTCCTCATGCTACCTCTCCTCTTCCTTAGGCTGATCTTACTAACTCATATAAGGAGAAAGAGAAGGCCAAAGCTAATGGAAATGATCCAATGGATCCCTCTTTCAAACCATTTCCTTCACAAATTTTTGGGTTAAACTGTACTATCATTAGTGGGATCTTCATTGAAATAACCTTTTGCTCATAATTTTTAATGTTCTTCTTATCTATTCTTATGTATGTTTTCATTTAAATACGTTTTCATATCTCTTAAATTTTTTCCACGTTTTACTATCTTTATTTTTATATTATTTAACATTTTATAGTAACAATAGGGGATCATTTTTATGTCATATGTGTTTCTAATCAATTTTTAAGAAATTTGTTGTCATACATAAGTCTTGATTTATATATGGATCTTACCTTGGATATCATGTTTAAAACTATGTAATAACTTTGATGACCTATTTTTTTATTTTCTAATATTCTCTTGATTCTATGATTTTTGATCATAAAAAGGGTGAGTTTTTTGTCCTCCATGTATTAATGATCACAAAATCATGATTCAAACAATATTGACGAATTTCATGTTTTCCTATAGGAAATCTATTTTATGAGAAAATGTGACACATCTTTCTAATTATTAGAAACTGTTGAGATAGAAACCATTGTCTATAAAACACAATCAGATTAAAAATACATAATTTTGAGATACTAATAGGAAATCACACTACCATACTTTTATACTATAGCACTAAAGAATTGACCAAGTATGAGAAACTGTTGACTGAAAAACCACCAAGATGTCATGATGACAAAATGTAAATGCAGCTAAGTACGAGATACTGCAAGATGAGGCACTATCAATGTTACACCACCAAACGCATACAACTAAGACTATAATAGTGTTCTATGTATGAGACAATGTTATATCAGATAATGTTCATTGAGACACTGCTAATAACATACCACCAGTAACATACTGCCACCCCATATAACATTAGAGATTTATAATTACCTAGTTTGATATTTCCCTAGCTTGATAATTATAGAGTTTAAAACCATTATATTTTGACACCATCAGATCTTGACACCGCCAGTGTTTGACACTGCTATATTCTAAGACACCATCACAATTTTTATTACTTAACATATTTTGAATTAAATTACTCTAATGTCAATATTTATCCAATTTCATTTCATTTACTATTGCAATGATTATCTCTTAAATTTTTGATGGATATAATGTAAAAAAGAGAAGTATAAGGATGTAGCTGATTCAAAAGTATCTGGTATTATGGATACAGGTGAAAAAACCTCTCTCTTGCAACATATATAGATAAACATAGAGTCATATTGAGAAAAATGTTTTGAATACAAAAAATGATGTGGATAGAAAGATCTCTCAATTCGTAGAATATTCTAGAGCTAAAAAAGTTTAACTTGATTGAACAAAAGAAGATATCACATATTTTGAGTACATTATTGGGGAATCCAAAGATCATCACATCTAGTGACATCCTATAGTCAGAAAACATGATTTTCGACAATTTTTTTCATGAAGAGTTTGAAAGAACCTGACTCAAGATTAATTTCTAATAAAAATCAGGAGTCCGAAGTTGCATTGAAAAGGACTGAAAATCTCTAAAAAACATACATATAGATTTATTTATTCTATTTATATTTATTTAGTTTTGAGCATTGTGTGTTATACATAGTTTTATATGAGCACAATATCTCCTATAGAAAACATGAATACACTTTATCTATTCTCAGACACTTTTATTACTTTTTTATCCGACAGATAAGAATGGTAGAGTTACATGGGTGGATTGTTTCTTTTTACTCAGGCACATAATAGTGGAAGAGGTCATGTGTGTCCTGGATATTTGTAGAAAGTTCTCTAAACCCAATCTATGTTGTGGACCATCTATGATTTTTTATATAAAATTCATGTGGTTTATCACCAAGTAGAGGGGACTATGTCATGACTTGAGACTTATCCTCTTGTATTAAATTTCTCCACTATGTGTATTAATTTTGGTTTAGTTTATTTACTCCTTAAAATGAAATTTTTGGTATGGAAACATAATTTATACCTTGATAGTTTATCTTAATTTGTGTTCATAGTGTATTTGGATCGAGTAAATTTATTTCAAAAAATTCCATAATATTAAATATTATTCATCTAAGAGAAAATACGTCTTTAGTTAAATATTTAGAAAGATTAATATATATATCATACAACTTATTTTTATAAAAAAGTCCATAATAAAACATTTGAGGTATTTTAAAATAATCAATTTTAACAAAAATGGATTGTGTACTCAATTCCCCCCACACCCTCTTGAGATAACCACTCAGACCAATAAGAATAATCCCACATTAAACTATAAAATAATAATTAACTAATATTAAGATAAAAATCCTTATAAGAGACAAAAATCCCATCATCCCATGGTAACTTGAGGCTCGTCACGACAATATATGGCCAGAAAATCTCCATAACTATGCTTTAATGTTCATAAAATCTAATCTCTATTAAATCATACATCACAAAAAAATTAAACATGAGGAATAATTCCCTTTGATACTAATTTTTAATGAACTGACCCTGGTTTCCCTCAAACACTACTACTTGACCTAATACTCCACATGCACAAATGTAATTTTATATCAGCATGAGATGGCGACTAGAACTTGGGCATCAAACTCAAACCAATGGGAATGATTACAACCAACATGAAAAATTATAAAAGGTATATATATATAGTACAATAAAACTAATTCAAATATATGTCACAACCAAATAGAAATAATGGTAGTGATACAACTAAAAATATAGATAAATTCCATATATACTAGTCTAAAAGAAAAAATGATATGAAAAAAACAATAGTCTATGTGATATGTGGGAAATTTCCTACCATCTCACCATAATCTACCCATACCCCGATGAAATTAATGTAACCACCACTCTTTAGAGACTTTCACTTTCCTATACCAAAAAATAAATCAATACATACACATCACTAAAGCGGTGTGTATGGTGTGAGATAAAAAAAATTGGGAGGATCCCAACCAAGTGTTCCATATCATGTTTGTGTAAATGAATCCCAAAATACTCAACTTTTTAGAAAAATAAATCAATATATTCCATTAAATAATTGTTATAGTAAACACATGGTAAATAAATCACTCTACAATCATATTTTTAAAACAATAATTGTAAAACAATTTCAAAACATATCACAATTATCAATGCATGTAACAATATATCCAAAAATATAAAACAAAGTCATACATAAACCATGAAAAGGATCACTACAGTTCAAGGTAGAAATATCACAAATACCTTATCGTAGACAAGTGTTTGAATCATGGCCCTATAAATGTGCATCAAATATAACGAGTATAGGAACACCCATGAAATTGACCCCCAAAAATGTTTAAAATGTTCCTAGGTCACATGGTCTAGGGATTAGAGGAAGAACTTGTGAATGAACCCCCTGAAAGTATCAATAGATTCAATCTATTGTTACACCTTCCACCTATGTACCCAAGGCTTTCGATGTGATACTTTCCAAAACATATTTCTTCAAAACCATTTTTGGAAATCCATTTCATAAATGCATTTGACAATGGTTTTAAAATACCCTTTCATTCATCAAAAAAGGGAAAAATATATTTTCCCAAACACCCATTTACAAACACACAAATCAATAAATCATTCCAATTCCATTATAAAAAAATTATAATTCCATAGTAATTAATGATCATCCAACATTGGATAGAGATGAAACCACCTACCACAAACATGGATGCACACACCACACAATGAGATACACAACAAAAACTATAAACATAGAATGTAAAATGGAGGCCTATAAATGATTCCCACATCTTAGAATTGAATTTCACAATAACAAGGTTCGATTGAGAGGTTAGGTCCCATATACATTAAGCACCACACATGCCGCACACAAACCAATAATAAGACCAACCTCTAGAATAATGTAGATCAATAAATCTAGAAGTATTGAAAAATAATGAAGAATAAAGCAATAAATTCCATATAAACAGTCTAATTCCACTACCAAAATAGGATCAATGAGGAAGCATAAAGGTCACACTCACCCTAAGAAGAGAAATGAAACCAATATGGATGTTGACCACTGAATGAAGCCATTAAGAAGGGGATGAGGCACCCAAAATCACATTAAAGGAACCTAGTGTTTGAATAAGGAAATAGAAAAATTGAATGAAGTATAATTTAGACTTGAAATATATAAAACCTACTAATAATGATGCTTTTGCATTGAAAATTAGTGATTCATGGTATAAGTCTCCAAAAATTAACGTACACCAAAAAAAATTCACCAATGGTTAAAATTCCTCAAGAAAATATTTGATTATTTAGAAACAAGTTTTATGGTGTAATAGTTTTTATGCACTAAACTATTTTGTGGATAATCCCAATTACAGATATAAACTGTAAATAAAACATAAAATGTAAAATTATTCTATAGGTAGCCCCAAAGAAAAAATCTATAGAAACACCCAAAACACGAAAAAATAACCTTAAAACATGATAGGCGAGGTCTGAGAAACTAAAAGATATACATTTTTTCTTTTATGTTATGTGAAATTCATCTGGAATAGAAATTTTCATCCTTCATAAATATATCATAAACATGGGCATAAAACTATCATGAACATATATGACCATGTATAGGAAAGGGAATAATAATAACTCACTACAGCTTGATGTGGATTAAACATCATGAATAAAGAATATAAAGAAAAACTGGGAATAATTTTTATACAACATAGTCAGTAAACACGAGGTTCTTGTGCTTGTAAGACAAATTTTTTTTTTCAAATTTTCATAAAAAATATAATAATATTATCAGTCTTCCCCACTCCCACATCAAAGTGATCCCTCGGTCTCTTGAACATCATGTTAAAATCTATATTCAGCTTAATTCTATAGGATATCATGGGCCTTTGGAAAAAATTATTGAATTTATATTAGCCTTCTACCCAATTTATCTCTAGGTACCTTAGATATCACAACATTACACCATAAGTATCCCATGTTCTACTCAATGCCAAACGCATCAATGTCACATGTCTTATTCATAAAATTCATTTCAAAATCCATTTTTATAAACCAAAACACCCAATTGTATTCAATCATCAACACCACCTATGACCTCATTGAAAACCCATTTAAAATTAAATTTTAATGTATAAAATATATTTGAATAATTTTAAATAAAATGGGGTGAATTAAAACCAATCATCTTTGAAACCCCCACCATAAAACTTATAATTAAAATAAAAACTATGAATTAGATAATACATGTATGAAAAATAAAAAATAAAAAAAATTTAATGTCAATTTATAAACCACAAACATAGTGGGTAAATAATATAAATGTTATCCAGGGAAAATTCCCTTTAATAGAGACACATACCATGGAATTGGCCTACAAAATTTTGTTCTTCAAAAACCACTTATCGATTTAGGAAGGATAAGTATTCATGCACCAAAATCCAACGAAGAACCGAAACCCCCCATTTATGACCCTAGGATTATCCAACTCACCATCTAGGGTTTCCACTATCCATGGAAATGGAACAACAAGGCTATTAAATCAAGGAATATGAATAAATTATGATGAAATGGGATTAAATCATGCCAAAACACCAAGGAATCTAAGGGGTTAGACCACAATTGAAGAGAATGAAGATATGAAGATTGGAAAATAATCATTACACCCCTTGGAGGATAAATTGGTGAGAAAGGATTAAAACCCAAATAGTGAAAAAATCCATTTCCCACAATTTTAATATCTGGGATATCTTATAATGTTTTCCACATGATTAAAAAACTAGCTACTAACCAGGAAAGTAATATTATCTCCAATATACAATGTTTCACAATTACCACTAATACTTTCATTGTGAGACAATCCCATGTTCAAGATGTTTAAAATGTGTATGTCCCCCAAGACACCAAACTTACATCATTTTCTACACAATTTGCGAAATTCTGAAAAAATCATGTGCTGGGGTTTTTCTTTACCCGTAAAATTTATTCTGAACCCTAGATCTTCATAACTCAAGGTGAGAATAAAAATAAAAATATAAAATAAAATAATATATTTTATTTTCCCGAAGGTTTTCAAAAACAACAGAATGATTCCACTTCATTCCGCCAAACATTTCTAAAAATCCATAGAAGAAAAAATGTGAGCCACTGTTCCCACAAAAAATATTCCCACTCACATGTGTCTTGGATATTACAACCATTCTACCAAATCACATAGATTAATTGGATTTATTTACAAAGGAGCACTATTTTATAATATTCTATGATATGAATGGGCTACATCACAATGGTGACATCATTTTCCATATATATATATCTTTCCACTATATTCATGAGTTGGGTTTTGATGTGGTATTCATAATTACGAAACATGAAAGAATTCATGAATGATGGTCTTACATTGTGGAAACCTCAATCAATAGTATAATGTACCAAGATATTTCACAACATTAAATGGACCAATAGAACATGGAACTAGCATCCCTTGATTTCCCAGGAGACACTAACCCAATAGAGAAGACACCCAAAGAAACATATAATAACAGATGTTAAACTCTAATGGGAAATGATGTTGAAAAATGTTAGATTTATAGTGACATTGATCTATCAATAATCATTTTTGAACAAACTACAATTAATTCATTGTCTCTTATATGACGATTAATATATACACGGAATACTCACCCACCTCTTCCCAATATAATGGGGACCAGTAAGGTCTCCCATACAATTTATCAAATGGGGCCATCTTAATTTATTCCTAGACTATTATTGTTTGAAAACTCATAAAATGGTATATATGATTCTAAATAACACCAACATCCAATCACACATTCCCATAGAATATCTTTAAGACTTTGTATAGTCTGTTTAGACTTACCATTTTCTAGTAGATGATTTTTTCCCTAACTTGGCTTGTTTTTTTGGATATACTAGAGAACCTTCAAGAAATGATACGTGAAATGAGAATACTAGTCAAAAAATATCTTTTTGGGAACCCTGTGAATCATAAAAACCTATTTGACATGTAAATTCGTATGTTTCTCTACTCTCATTGACTTCTTGATGGGAAGAAAATGGGTTAATTTCTTCAGATGTCCAACAATATCCTATATAACAATTTTCCCAATTGGTGTATAAGGTAGGATAATCATAAAATTCTTCAAGATCTAATAGGACTTCAACACTATAATGTAAAGCTGTTGGAAGAGTATATTTGGTCCCTAATTCTCATATTTAATCTTCTATAAGTTTAAGCATCATAAAATAGTATCTAAAAGTAATCACACAATGTTAGGAAACCAATATCAACCCCTCAAGTTATAAACACATTGATGGAACTGGGGTGAATGCCCTAATTATAATAGTGCCCCTTATGATTCACCTACTACCTCAAGACCTAAAGAACAACCACCCCATTTCTGAATAGATGTGAATAATGGAGAGACTAAAAATAATTATCCAACTTCTCCCCAATATTTAACACTTCTAATCAAGAATAAGTATGAGTAAGATTATATCTTTCTAAAAAACTGATTAAAAAGAGGGTGATGTGACTTTCTAACTAGTCAAGACAATATGTTCCCCATCACATTTCACCTCTGGACACAAATCATCAAATAAACTCATAAAAATACTCTTATCTAGTGATTCTTGAATATCTGAGACTGGAAACGTCCTACTCAAGGAATAAATAAAAAAATTCCACTTCACGGGTGTGTAAAAAATTTTGAAATCAAAAATCAGAAAATAGTATAGCACACATCTTTTCATGATGTTAAAGTGAATCTAGGTTAATATATACTAAAGGATATGATTACCTGAATAATCTATTAAGTGATCGGTGGAGATGTAATGATACCACATCTTAATTTCATTTGTTCTAGTTTCCAAATCATGTTCATAGGTGGGGCTATTATTTTATGGTGGGTATAGCTTTTAGGATCCATAATCAACCACATGATCACGATATATAATCACACAACCAAAACCCATGCCTCATAAATCACAACCAACTTCATAAGCTTTACCATGCTGAGAAAGAATCAAAACTTGGATGGATGTCAAATATGCTTCAAATACATAAAAACAACATTGGTAGAACCCATACCACTAAAACATCACCACATTCCTTATAAAATTCATCAATTGTAAATAAATACTAGATAATTCCTAAAAATCATATATAATAAGTATAGAAGATAAAATATCTCTTGATCTCAAGCACATTCTTTTTATTCTCTGAAGACACGACTGCAAAAATATTAGAAAGAGAAACTAAATCTCTTTTCTTGAAAATTAAATAGACCAATAACATCACCTCTAGATCAAAAACGTACATTTGAAGATCATAGAATATGGAATATTCTTTCTCAAGATTCCCAAAACAACCTCTAGGTGATCAACATGATCCTCCTATATATTGGAATACAATAAGATTTAATGAAAAAATATGACCATGGTGGAGTTTAAAAAAAGATGAATGATCAAGTTCTTCATGGATATAAAGACAAAAAGATCATTTGTAAGTCCAAAACACATAAAAAAATACTGAAAAGTTCTATAATGGATTTAAAAGGTAGTCTTAGGAACATCATCATCTTAGAACCTCTACTGGTGGTACCCTAAACTAAATTTGATCTTTGAAAACCAATGAAATCCTAAGAGCTAATAAATAAAATCGTCAATTTTGTGATGTGGGTTTTTTTTATTTACTTTAATGTGATTTTTCTTATGTTAATCTATGATAATATAGAGATATATATATAATTCCTTTACAAATTGAACTAGATATTTCCACTATCACATAATCGGATGAATAAACCAATTTCTCTCAATTTAACATATATGAGCTTCCAAATATTTCATCATGGTTGTAGGTATCTGGTAACATGACAAACAAAATGGGGCTCATCTCAAGATGAAGATAAATATTAAAATCAACATTTAGATGGGGACAATATTGGAAGAAATACTCTAAAAACATAATAGAAAAACGTTCCATGACCACTGGAAGTAAACCAAATGAACTCTTATATGAGACCTAAAAAACTTTCTTTTAAAAATATCATGAAATCAGTCCCATATCTCAAGAAATGGTTCCTTCTGTCTATGTTCAGGGATCCCAAACACCCTATAAGATGTGAGTGATCCCATGTGAAGATTGAAACTATAATCTATGAGGATAACGATCAATAAGATATTTGAAGTAAACAAATAAATCCATGCTGATAATGTGGTTGAAAACATATAGTTTTAACATAAGGAAATCTAATGTGAAATCCACATCATTGATCAAAACATGACATCCCAATAACTTAAATCCTTTTTCCTTCTTCCTACCCATTAGGGTTAAAAAATCTGTCACACAAGGCACCAAATCCACTCAAATATCCAAGGAAGCATGAGATTTTAGGGAGATAAAATAATCTAAATCACCCACATTATATAAAACATATTATATGAAAAAAATATTCGAACAGTGTACCTCTCATAGTGGCCATCCAAGATTCTTAACCCTATGGAACCACATTTTCTACACAAATATACCCTAACTCAGGCCCACCGAGTTCTTCTTTATCCTCAGGAGAATCCCCTACAACCTAAGAGAAATATCTTCTACTATTAAATGAATCTTATTTTACATGAGAACCATTAGAAAATGTGAAAATTACCCCACTTCCTTGCACTGAATTTTTATATAAGTGATATAGAGGACGTAGATGTCCCCACTGGTGTCATATCATCAGACCCTCTGGGAAACATTACTTGGTATGACCGACATTCAAAGGATAATAAAAACCCATTGTATTATTCCATGGAGAAACCACTAACACTAACCCTTATGAAAGATGAGAAATATTTCCACCAGACTAGCAAATCTCATCATGCTTTCTCTTATAACATGATTAAGAACCCTGGATACCAACCACTGAAGGAACATCACAGAGACATAATTTCAATGATATTTCTTCCTAATTTATATTCAATAAAGAAACAACCCCAATATTTATTTGTAATAAAAAAAATATGAGAATTGAACTGGTTATAGATTTCAATCCCATGTAAAAACATCAAGGTTTAATGAACTAATTTTCAAGGATTTCCTGAGATACATGTACTGACTTGGTAAACTGATTAGTGTGCTCCATCACCGGATTGTCCTCATTCTCTGACATTAAAAACTCCTAGGCCTTCACCTCCCTAAAAATATATGAATATAACATTTTATTAATATCTACATTAAATGTGGTACATGTGACATCCTAATATAGCTTTTCTAGAATAATATATTCCTAATATTTCATATCAAATCCTTCAAAAAAATAGGCATATTATCCAACCTCCATGTTCTTAGGGGTCTTCAAAAACTAATATATTTTCTTGATCCATTCCAACCAGTCCTTAGGCTCTTAGGATCCTCTATAACCATGAAAGCCTAATGAATGTTTCTTGATAAACACTTGATCATGGTCAACTATCAATTTCCATTATTGACTACCCTCATGGACCAAGGACTAGATCACACTAAACACTAGCTCCAATAATGAAGAATCAACTGAAGTGTTTCCCAATATGGAATTCTACACTACACCTTGTTTATACCTCTATAAGTCCATTTATTACGGGATTCCCAATAAAATATAAAAATAATCTCATCAATAATCAATTTAATCTCAAATAACATGAATTAAAGTAATAAACCCATTATAATAGATATAAACAACTAAAATATTCATAAAGAAATCTTCCAAATGAGGAAGGGGTGAAAAAATAAAAAACAGAAACATTTTTTCCATTATTAATGGTTTTTGCACATTATTTGATAAACCATGAACTATCCATGAAATTTCAACTGGAATATAATAGAAAAGTCTTCATAGTTTCCACACAGTTACTTCTAACCACGAACCTAAACCATGCAATTCATGCTTTCTTCCCTATTACACCCTAAAACTCAACAAAAATCATGATCTCACCCTATAAATCATAATCAATAAAGAAATTATATCAAAATATAAATAAAAGAACCCATCACTAGATTGAAAACATAACATCAATCCTAGAATACCCATGACTACTTGAGGTCCAAAATGAAGAATAGTTGGTCATGCACTCTTATACTCCAACCTCTAGATATATGAGAATCCTATATCCAGTCTACTAATGACCTAGAAAACCTATAATACTATTTTTTAGAAAATGAACACTACCTGACCCAACCCTTCACATTAACCAGCGCGCCATAAGGCCAAATGAATATTCATAATCACTATGGGATAACAGCAAACACCATAGAATCATAGGAATGATTTTTAGGAATAGTATCACTTTTATTAAACTAATATAACCCAACCAAAATTTTGAATTACCAAACCAATAAGTAATATTAATCAATAAATATAAATACACAACATGTTAATGAAATAACAACTAAAATAGATACGAAACACAACATCACATTCTCAAATATGAAACATATCAAATACAGGTCATAAACATGAAATCCCAAATAAAAATATTAAAAATAAAAAAGAAAGATCAAGACCCAAAACATCATTTAAAAACATTCCAATGACATTGATACTAAAAAATAGATCCACATGATCTAAAATTTTCAAAACACATATTATACATGAAAACAAACTCTACTGATAGTAATCACGTAGAGCCACTAAAATGAATGGTGACCATTCCCTTACCTATTTTCTAAAAAACAAAGGTTACAAATTACTAAGGTAATATATATATTTTTTAGGCACACGACCAAGTAGGATACCACCCTAAATATATTGATGTATTTTAAACCATTTATACCAACAAATAATCTTTGAAAACTTGTTTTTTAAACAAATTCCACTTTGAAATTTTTTTACTTGAAATCAATCATTTGAAGTCCTATTGTTTTTATTTAGAAAACCATGATTCCAAAACCTGAATAAAAAGGCACAAATAAATGAATAAAATCCATATAATATAATAATTTTGGATATACCAAAATATTTGAAAATCATTGGAATATTTTTATGTATTTCCATATATTACCAAGTATTGGAAATGAAATAATCATAATTGATAACAATAAGGCATGAAAAAAATATTATGTATAAGGTTAATAAAGAATAACCAGGAACAATAACTATGCAACATGGGATATATCCATAATGGTTTAGTGTTTCGTAGACTAAAACTATATTTTTTAGATGTATAATAAAATATAAAAATAATGGATTTTCTCATGGTCTTCCCCAATCCTAATTCCAAAACCCCCATGGAATCTATTTCATTGTGTTGGAAGGTCTCCCCGCCTTCCTATAAAAGGCTCTTTCGATCACATAGATAAAATTATAAGGTCTCTCTTGAAATTCCTCCCAAATTCTCTCTCAGTCCCTTGGACATCACACCCTTACACCCTAGGTCTCCCATGTGTTAATCAATGCCAAACACATTGATAATATAAGTGCCATTGAAAAAATCCATTTAAAAAAAAATTTAATAATCATAATTCCCATTTTAATTCAAGTATTGACATCATGAAAGAACCCTTTTAAACTCCTTTTAAAACCCCATTCTAGGGAATAAAATATATTTGATCCATTGTTACAAACACATGGGGTGAATTAAAATCAACACCCCATTATAATCCCCCCATTACAACATAAAATTACCATCATGAAACATGAATCACCTAAAACATGTATTAAAAGTCAATAATAAACAAATTTAAAGTTATTTGGATAAAAAATAAAGGCTGACAAAAATATCAAAGGTTATCCATGGAAAACACCTTTAAAAAGAGACACCTACCCAAAAATTAGTCCCAAAATAATAAACATTAACAATCACTCCAGATTTAGTAAGGATAAGTCATAGTACACCTAAATCAGATGAAAAAAAACAAAATCCCTCATTAATAAAGCTATGTTCATCCAAATCACGATCTAGGGTTTCCACTATCCATGGAAATAGAATAACATGGTAAAACAAGTTGTAAAGATGGGGAAATATTGAAAGAATGGACTTACCCCAAACAAAACACCAAGGAATCATAGTGAATCAAAAAAATGAAGTGGAGGAAGATCCCATGATTTGGGAAGGACATTTGAATTACTATGTGGATAAATGGGGGAAAAATAAATAATATTTCATACGATAAAATGGTAATTTATTGAATTATTAAGGACATATAATACTCACACAGGTTGTTCATATAGATAGACAATCTCTGAACCAATGTTGTAGGATCTACTTTCTCGACCAACCAAAGTAACAAAGTTACCAATAAGACTCACACAATTTGAAAAAACTATGTCGATGTTGTGAAAAATGACATTATCTCCAAACACACCCCTATCACATAGTTTTCTATATAGTTAGACAAACCATGTTCCAACCATGTGTTAGGGTATATCATTCCTAAAAACATGTTTTCCAACCCTTGTGTTTTTAGAACTCTGATAATGAATAAAAATATAAATAAAAAATAAAATGACAGATAAAAGTGAACTAGAGGGTGTTAAAAACCTGCCCACCATTCCACATCATTCCCTCATAAAGTACTTATGCATCCTTAATATAAAACATGTGATGAAACTACATACTCACTAAATCTACCCACTCATATGTCTCATAGTTATTGACAACATGATACTAAATCACATAGGCCATCCAAATTGATTTACCATGAATAAAATTCTTATAATAATCCATGATATAAACAAGATTCCCCAAAATAGTGAAATTTGGTTCCTCAAGTAAATCAATTCTCTGAAATACATGAGTTTGGTTTAAATATAATCCTTTCAACCGATAAACATAGAAGATTCCATGAATCAAGGTCATTAGTGATAGAAAATCCAACTGGTAAGATACATTACCAAGATGTTCCACAACAAAAAATGGCCCAAAATAACATGTAACTATCTTCATATTCATTCTTAGGTGATGATGTACCATTATAATAGACACTAGAATAAAAAATGATCACCCAACTCAATCTCCCATAGTATATGATTTGAATAAGTGTATGATTTATATAAACACTTTCCTGTTTTTAACATTTTTGGAAGAATCCAAACGTTCTCCATCATTGTTTTGATGAGGATCGACTATATTAAAAAATACTCACCCACCTCTGCTAAACCCAATAGGGACCAAAAATACTACATGTACAACACCTCAAATGGGGCCATCCTGATCATGGCTTGGTAATGTTTTTTTTTTCAAAAACATGACCAATGAAATATGAATTCTCCACAAACCCCTTAAAGTAATGAACACATTCATGAAGCATATACTCTAATGTCTAGATTCTCTAATTATATTGACCATATATCTATGGGAGATACATTTCACTCAACCTTATATTAATTCCCAAAGATACCTAGAGTCCATTCTAAAAATGACATGTCAAATGGTCATCCTAATCAGAAAAAAATCACTAAAGAAACCCCATAAATCTTAAATATCGCTCACGCATCTAGGTCAACAAGATCCTATACCATCATTATATCTTTAATTGGTTGAAAATATATTAATTTCGTCAAATAGTTAATAGTATCCCATATAGAGTCTTCCCCACTAGATGTAAGAGGTAAGATAATAAAGAAATTGATCAAGATATCATCCCACTTCATCCTTTCAGTGGTAAAATTTTGAAACAAACCACATTTTCAATGATGTTGAGATTTTATTCACTAGCATATCAAGCATTGAGAAACAAAATCATAAATGGATCGCCTCATCCAAGGGAATAAATACAAACCACTAAATGTATACAACATATTAGTGCCACTAGGGTTTATGAACTAACTAGAATGATGACCCTCACTTATCACCACATACCTCAAGACCAAATGAACCAACTAAAACATCATGATTATGAGAGAACCATCGAGAGACTATGAAAATTTACATGATTTCTCACTTCAATTTATAAAATTGTTACTCTACTAGAACATAGAGTTTTATTACATCCCACTCCAAACCCAATCAACAAGAGAGTGCATGACCTACTCGTTGGTCAAGAAAACTTTCTCCCCATCCTCTTACACCTCTAGTCTTATATCATTAAACAACCCTATGAAATTCCACTAATATACTGATTTTCAAAAAACAAGGATGATAAAATTCTTGATCAAGGTTTAAAAAACTATGTTCCCATTCTTGGGTGTATAAGAAACATTGAAATAAAATGTCAGAAGATATTCTACCTATAGTCTCTATCTACTGTTTAATAAACTAAATTTAAAAATATAATTCATAATCCTATAATCTAAATATACTATTAATCTGTCCCCATAGATTTAGTGATGTGACGTCTTCAATTTTTGCGTCACAACATCCAACATAAGGTCATGGGTGGGGTAATTCGGATCACGTGGGTGTAGCTTATGTGATCCATAATCTACCATATGATCATTCTGGATCAGCACAAAACCCAAACCCACATATGATGCATCATAATACACTATATAATCATTCGCATGATTAGAAAGAAAAATTATTAAGGATGTAAAATGATCCCATAACTCTTCAAATGAATGTTGGAACTTCGCATCACACTCATGCATCACCCATATAATTATTAAATCCACTAAGGGGGAAGTTTTACAAAATAATTTTTGAACAAAACGCCTATATTGCACAAAAATTTCAAGAATTATTTTAATATTGAACACATTCTTGGGCCACTCCCAAGACATAAATATTCAAATCTTCTTGAGTTATACTAAAACTCCACTCTTGGAAATCACATTTCCGATGAAATTCTCCTCTTAAATCCAAAACTAACATTTGTATAACTTTTCATATAGATGATTCTATCTCAATATTTATAAAACAAAATTTTTGTGGTCAGGATGATCCTTCTCTATCAGGGAATACACCATGACAAAATCAAAAAACATGGCTAGGAAGTACTCTAAAAAGTGATGCAAGATCTGATTCATCAAGGATAAAAGAACTATAGAATAATTGGTGAGAAGAAAATATTTAAACAAACACTCAAAATTGTACATATAATATTTAAAAGGAGGTATTCGAGGCATCCCTTTCTTAGACATAGAACAAGTGGTACCCTAACCTAATGTTGAACTTTTAAAACAATCAAAATCTTTTAAACTGATAAAAAAGATCATTAATTTTAGAAAATGGGTATTTATTCATTATGGTCACCATATTAATATTATTATAATAAATGAAAACACATATAATTAGATTACCTTTCTCTAAAAATAGAACTTAAGATTCCCATGGTTACTAGATCAAATGTATAAAAACCTTTATCTCAAGGTCATATGGTTGATATTTTATCTCTTTTAGCTCAACTTGAGATATCTGATGAGATAGAAGGGAAATCGGTCCAATCCGATGATAATTTAGATAGTAAAATTAACCCCTCACTGGGGTAGAAACCCCAAAAATCGTATTAAAACACATTAGGTTACCAGTCCACAACCACGAAAATAAATACAATAGAATATTGTTCTGATATATGAAAAGGCCGCCTAAAAATTAGAATGAAATGAAGCGCATATATAAAACAAAAAGTCCTTCGATCCCTAATCACGAATCCCACTCACCCTAGAAGATGTGAGTGCTCCCATAAGGAGATAGATTATGGACATTAAATAGTAGAAATAAATCTAACATTTTAATCTAATCAAACAATCTATCTTGATAATGAGGTTGAAAACACTTTGGTATAAAATGAGAGAATCTCACATGGATTACACATTGGTCTTCAAAACACAACATCTTGTGCACTTAAATCCTTGATCCTTAATCCTACCTATTGGGGTCAAAAAATCCATAAAAAATGGAAATAGATCTGCTCAAATACCAAAGGAATAAAGAAAAATTATTGTTATTAAATATTGGACTGTACCCATATAAAAAAATTGATTCCATAGAAGAAGCAATTAATACCATACCTCTAAAGGCGGGAAGTCAAAATTTAGAGTCTTATGGTACCACATTTATTGAATGGATATGAAAATGATTAGGCATGGAAAATGCCTTATTCACATAGTGAGAGACCCATTTATCTTAATGGGGAGACCCTATACACTTAAAATGAGTATAACGTACTTAATGTTCCTTAGATAATGTGATCCTACTCCAATTACTAGCATGACTTCCTGAGAAAATCATTGACGATAACAAAAATGTTAAAAAGGTGGAATGCCATATAATACTATAGAAAACTAGGAATGGTATGACATCCCTTGACACACTAATAATACAATAATGACTAACCCCATCAGGAATCCACTAGCATAGAACCTTATAAAAACTGAGAACACTTTCCAATACCTCGAAGAGGTTCTTCATGCTTCTTCTTCTTGCTATATAAAGTGATGGGGCTACCACCCATTGGAGTAATGTCATAGAGATATGTTTTCCCATAAACACATTCTTATACCATATCCAACTAATCAATCACCTTCTTATAGGATGGTACAAAAAGGTGGATGAAAATTGACCATATTATTACCTTCAAGACCATCTAAAAACATCGATCCTCAAAGAAGTCATTCATAGGGAGTTCAAGATATACATGCACCGACATGGTAAACTGAGAAGTAAAATTTAACACTAAATTATCCCATTACTCTAACATCCCAAAATCACTGGCCTTCACAGCCATTAATATATCTAAACAATAATATTGATTAAAATTTACTTTAATGGTGGTCTATACGATATCCTCATGTTGCTTCAGTATAATAATTTATTGCCACCATTCCATACATGATCCTTCCAATATATAATTGGAAAATATAAATTCAAAGGTCTTAAGGGTCTTTAAAATAGAAATATTCACACGATCTATTCTAGGAAATCCTCAGGACCATGGTCCCCCCTATCACCATGGAATGCCAGTGGATTGTTTTTTAGTAAAATACTACTTATGTTTTACCATTTGTGCCTATTATAGACTACCCTCATATCCTAAAAACTATGTCATATAGACCAATGATTCCACTAAGTCTGACAAACTAGAGGTTTTACATATCATACATTATCCACAACACCCGCTCTATGTGTAGAAGAGAACCTTTTGGGAGTCATTTTTTATAAAACAAGAAAAAAATCTCATCAATAATCATATTATTTTCAAACAACACTATTCAATTAAACCCCTATAATAGATTTTAATATAAAACATGAACATAAACAAAACATTAAAATGAGTGAGGGGTGATAACAACAAAAACATCAACATTTTTTCACTGTGCATGGTTAGTGAAATAGTGCACAAAATGTGCATGTTTCATTAGATGATAACTGATACAACCACATATTTTTAACATAGTTACTACTAACCATTCTATAAAACCATGAAAAGCTTTCTTCCTAACCTATTTCACTCTGAAACTCAACAAAAATTAAGGACCCACCCATTAAATAATAACCATTAGGGAAAATATATTAAAATCTAAATAAAACAACCCATAATATGGCTCAAAACATACACTTAATCTAGGAATATCAATAGAAACTCAAGGTTTAACATGAAGAAGGTTCAGCCAGAAACTACTTCTATACTACCTCTTGAGCTCCAATGGTCTTAGTCCCAGTCTAAAATAGACCCAAAAAATAACATTTGAAACCATTCTATATAAAACTAACCCTAGTTAACCTAACTTATCACCTGAGTATGTGATGAAAAAGGAACCATTTTTGTTCCCCTTCTCTATTAGCTAGATAAAAGTACCATGGAAACTTCTGAAAAATATTTATTTATTGGTTTACCTTTAGTAAATTATCATGACCCATTAATTATTTTATACAACCATGCCAACATGTCATTTGATTTTATATAAATAACTAATCAACATTTTAAGGAAACAATGACTAAATTGGATACCATAAAGAACATTAATTATCTATATATAACAAGTAAAAATTAATACATAAAGATTACATCCTAAATTAAAATCTGAAAAATAAAAATTTGGGATCAAGATCCAAAATATCCAATACATACATCCCAACGATACAAAAAATCAAAAAATTACTCCTCGTGAGCTAACCTTGTGAGACCATAACACCTCCATCAAAATGACCACAGACTTTGGTAATCAATTTGAGCCATTGAAATGTATGGTACCCTTACCCATTCATGTTTTATATAAAACAAATTCTATATACACCTTAGGGAATACATGGGGTGTGAGGAAAAAATAATAATAAGATACGACAAGGAATATATTTATGTTTTTAATCCTTGTATAATAATAAATATAGTTTAAAAATAGATTTTTTTTCAAATTATTCCATTTAAAAAAACATCTTGAAATCAATCCTTTGATATCCCTTCAGATTCATTAAAAAAATATTATTCCAAAACATGAATAAATACTGATAAAATAAATGAACAAGATGCATCTGGTATAAATATTCTCAACAAAACTAAATACGTTTTAAATAGGAAATATGCATAATAATGAACATATATAACCAAGTAATGGAAATTAAATAATCACAACTCATGAAATATTTACATGGAACAAATATCATGAATAAAGAAAATAAATACCAACCCTGAATAAGAACCATAAAACATAGGATCTAACCATACTATTATAGTTTTTATTAGACTAAAAAAGTATTCTTGATGGCTAGGAAAATAAAAAAATATTGGATGCTCTCATGGTGTTCCTAGGACCAACTATCAAGAGATCCTTCAATATCTTGTCCAAAATATTGTATGATCTTGTAGTATTACTCTCAAATGATTTATTATTACATTATAAAACATTTTTGAATCTCACTCGGACCATTGGAAGTAACACCCTTAAAGCATTTGTTAGACATTTTCTACTCGATATCGAATAAATCAACAAAAAATGCTTTATTCATAAAGTCCATTTAAAAATAAATTTAATAAAATAATTATCCTCTTTTTATTCATGTAATAGAAACATGATATACCACTTTGAAAACACTTTAAAACTCCATTTGAAAATTTAAAATATCTTTGAAACATTTAAAAAAACACATGGGGTACATTAAAACAAACATCCATTGGATTACCAACATTAAAAAATCAAATTATCATAACAAATATGAATGACATATAACATGGATAAAAAATAAATCATAAACCAATTTAATGGAATTTATATAAAAACAGAAAATGTGATAAATAATTCAATAGTTATCTGGATAAAACACCCTTAAATAGAGACACCAAACACATAATTGGTCCCAATCTCTTCTTCTTTGATGAAAACCACTACATTTAGAAAGGATAAGTCTTCACACACATAAATAAAAAGAAAACAGAACCCGCTTAATAACCCTAGGTCCATCTAGCACACTCTCTATGGTTTCTACCTTCAACGAAATGGAAGAAAAAGGAATGTGAAGAGAAAAATATGAATAAATATAGAATAAATGGGATTACCTCATGAAAAAACATCAAGTAATCAACTTGAATACACCAAAATATAAAAGATAACTTCTCCCAATATTAGGGAATAATATTCACATTCATGGGAGTATAAATGTTAGTCAAAGGATAAAAATACTATAAGGTAAAAATGCTCATTTATCAAAATTATAATTACTTTGATTGCTCTCATGGATTGGTTGCAAAGTGATAAATATCATGCATCAACCATTTAAGAATTACTCTCTCCAAAAAATGAATCTTAATGGTTACCATTGTGCCTTGAAATATGAGAAAAACTGTGTTGAAGGTGTGTAAAATTTATATGTACCCAATGAAACCACTCTGGAACCGTTTGTTGTGTAGATAAAAAACATTTTTCAACCATTTACTAGGGTAAATTTGTTTAAAAACTAATATTTCTAACCCCAAGTCCCGAAAAACTCCATTAATGAATGAAAATAAAAATATAAACTCAAAAAATATGTATTACATGCTTGATGGGTATCATAAGGGAATCCCATTATTTCATATTCACCATGTTACTTGGATATTTGACAAGGTATATCACTTTTTTTAATTTTCAAATGTTTTATATTAAATTGAATTAAAATTTCAATTATTATGGTATTTTTTTTATTTTTCTCTCCTTAGGGTTGTGGATGTGAGACAAAACCTTGGTTGTTTTGTATGTGGTTCTGGTGTAGTGATGGATTCTGGTGATTTATTGGGTTTTATTCATATTTAGTAAACATGTATTAACTAACTATAAATCATTATAATTATTTTTTATGGTTTATTTGGGTGGAATAGTATTCCTAGATTGTATGTGGGGACCATTTGATCCAAGGAAAGAACAATAGATTATCAACAGTTGATTTTTAGGTAGTGTTAAGAAGATATAAAAATGAACTATTTAAGTTAGGTGATCCTGGTACTCTCCCAATGTTATTATACAAGATTAGTTTCGGTTGTTTTGTGATATATGGTCACACCCTTGAGTGTTGTGTCTTGGTTAATCAAATTAATGGACTAAGATAAATATATAAATTTTAAATATATTAAATAATTTTTTAAAGAATTTAATTTGATTTATTGGACTCTATAGAGATCTAAGGGCCATGATGTGCCCTTACATGTTGGTTAGATGCCTTAAAAACCAATGGTTGAGTCTAGAATTACAGATTAGGTTATCCTAGATATCAACTATTGAGGTTTGATCCTTATTTTAATTTGGGTAAACAATTATTGGGTAAGTATACTTACCACATTAATCCTGAAGTGGTGAGATTTTTCAAATGATTTATATTGTGTTCTGTCAAGTATGGAGAAATCCATGCATTTTATAAGGTTATTCTCCCCTTAGGTGATGTCATATTAAATTAATTCCTTTGAGTTATGATTTTTGACCCAAGACATGGTTATAATCGATGACCATTGAGAGGGTTACTCTACAATAATATGACCTAGGGGACCCTATTGGGTGCCTTGTTAAATGACCAGTCTTGAGAAGATGTATATATATTGAGTAAAGATGGTTATGTAGGTCACATTAGAACCTTCACCAAACATTTAAGCACATAGGGATGGGGATTTGAATGATATTATAGGGTATTAATCCAACCCTTGACTTTGATTTATACCTTAATGTATTTGTTTTGGATGTAACTTTGATACAACGATGTTCTTCTTAGGACATGACATATGATATATATGTGAAAAAAATATAATTAATGAAAAAATATACTTCTTAGGATCTGAATTTGGGCCTCTTATTGTTTGGTATGATAGATATTGGAGGTTTTAATGTTATCATGGATTTCAAAGGTGTATCTTGGGACATATCTATTATGTCACAAGAATAATTCCAAATATTTTTGGATTAATCCTTTAATTTTTCTGGGATTCTCTTGATGACATTGGTTACTAGGATTCTTAGAATGTCTAGGACCCATCCAACTAATCTTGGGGATTATTTTTATTAATAAATTGATTCTTATAATATTCCTTGTTCATCCATTGGATCTGACTAGTAGAGCCTGATGATATTATATGTTGTTCAATAGGATTCCCAGAATATCTAGGATTAATCCATTTTGTAACATGAATCAGTGTATGTATGGACTTTGTGATTTAAAAGAATACCCAGAAATTAGCTTCGATCTATTTGTCATGTTATAGTTTTGAGAGAGACCCGAGACCCCTGGGATCTAACAACTAAACTATACCTGATGATTAGTTGAATAATACAAACTGATAATTTGTGATTACTGGGGTATTCTCTATGATATGGTATTTATATGGTTGTTTTGATAGTATGATGTTCTTAGAGACACCTCATCACTAGATTAAGATGGCATGGTTGATCTTGGTCATGAAACTAAGGATTGAAAATGGTATGGTTTTGGTTTATTTGTTGGAATGATATATGTGACATAATGAAAGAAATTTTAGTATCAATACAAAGAAGATATTATTTGGGTTATTTAATTTATTATTCATATGTTTATTTATTTATATTGATCATTCCAAATGGATATTTCAACATATATACTAGTTGTTAAAGGACCATGTTGGTGGGTCCCTATTATGTTTTCACTCACAACATGATTGGGATACCATTTCAAATGTTTTATTACGAAAAAATATCATGGTTATTAAATGAACAGGTTGGATGGAGGTCTAAAACAAGATTAAAATATCCATGTATGTTCCATAGATGAGTAAGAGGGATCAAAAGTGGTATGGCTCGATGTTAGAGGAAACCCTCAGGTCATTGGATATTTTTATTTATTTCAAAGTCATTGATCAACCAAGTGGGTGATCATTTTATTGTGTATTTATATTCTAATTATTCCAAAATTAGTTTTATGTTTCATTTCATTATTCTATAGGATGTCATATATATTTTTTCTTTTATAGTTCAATTTATTATTATTTTTCATACTCATATGTGTATGATGATTGGTTATTTATCACTACTGATTACTCTTATATAAGGGGTATATCTTCCCCATGATACCTCATGAGACCCGCACTACTAGTCATAAGATTTTTGTATTTGAAGAAGCACACCTAAGGTCACATGGTGAACCAATATAGTTATTGTTCATCGAGTGAGACGGTTTTGAGAATTACAAAGTTGTGTTAATGGGTTTTCTAATTTTTACAATTATTTCATGATTGGGTAGATATGATACATAGTAATGTGTAGGGTCTTGTGAGGAAACTAGAAATGGTGCATTGAGAACACCTTTTTTGGTGGATTTCCATGTTACCATGGGTGTTAGATTTATGTTCTTTGCTTATGCTATTTTTTAACGATTTTCACATAGAATGGAAAATATTTGGTTTAGTATTTATTATCATTGATTTATTGGATATTTTTTATTATCCCATTGTTAAGAGTAAAATTATTATCATTTTGTCAATTGGCATTTAGATTCAAGGGGTTTCACATGAATCATTCTCATAATGTAGTGATCAACATGAAATGTAGGGCCTTGTAGTGTGATTATTTTAACTGATGAGTGGGGATAAAATATTTAAAGTTTCATTAAATTCTATTAGTAAATTTTCACATATATGTACTTATAGGAATTCTACTTGGTTGGGAGGAATCATATATGGTTGTTTTGTTCTGGGGTCTCGTGGATCCTATGGTATGAAAATATATAATTATTATGGTTTTGGGGTCCATTCAGAAATAGATGAGTCTAAACTATAGGGCGTTACTATAAGAATTTAGTGTCTAGGATATGAACAACTTGGGGGTGGCTATAAATTATTTTTGGTTATTTAATGTGTTAGTAATAACCAATTTTTTGTTTTACATTATATATTGGAATATAATTCTATTTAATTAGATCGTGTGACCATGTATTGATGGGTAGAAGTTATTTTGTTTTATTTTCTTGGTTGAGATAGTGTTGAAAGATAGGATCAATATTCTTAAGGAATTAATATCATGGGTGGATGCTCAGTGATAATTAGTGCATTATAGGATGATGGTTGGCATGAGATGCTGGTTGTATGTATGTGATACCATTAAGAGGGTGTTGGCATATTTTATTTTAGGGAATTATTTAGATGAGAGAATGTATGAAGCTCTATTTATAGTGAAGTTTCTTGAGAAATGACTTATTGGGATAAGTGAGGGACCAAGATACCATGATAAGTGTCTCAATGGGTTGGGTGATTTGGTTTGTTGTAATACATGATGGGAACACATGAGAGGGTTTGGCCTTAGTTTATTGGTAGCTTTAACATATGAAGCATGAATAATTTCTTGCATTCATTTATAGATGAAAAGGATGTTATAGCAATTGTGGTACTGAGAATAACATAAAAGTGGCAATTCTATTCAGTTTCCTAATTTTGAGACCTTGGATATACTGATGAGCATGGAGAGAGAATGGTAGATGATCATGAAATAAAATGGTTCTATTTGGAAGTTCAGTATGTGGTTGAGAATGGATCCCATGTATCAGGTGTTTGTGTGATCGAATTTGGCACACATGGAGTGATCAACTTTGAAGATAACCACGAAGGGTGATTTTTTATTTGTGGGACTAACATGCTTGAGGAGGATGGTCAGTTTCTAGGTTCTTGAGTCTTATTTGGTAATGTGCCACTCAAAGAGGCATGAGTTGAGTTTCTAATTTTGGGTGGTATAAGAGTGTATGGCCATTAATTTTGAATGTAATCATGAAACACACATTGGGCATTTACAGTTCTATTGAGTTATGAATCAGTTAGTGGTCATGTATGAACTAATATCCAAGTAGTTTCTAGAAAACATATATTGTAATGATGGTACAATGATTTAATAATGATTGAAAATTTTTCATCATGGTAGATGATAAATTATAAAAGGATCACATGTGGTGAAACAGTCAGTCTAATAGATATTAAAAGAAAACATGCATATAATGGAAGATTATTGATTGGGAGGAGAGACACATAGGTTTGAAAATGGAACCTACTTGAAATTTATTTATGGAATGTTAAAAGATCATTATTATCATTGAGAGTACACTAACATCCATCAAAGTTTGGGGCCCTCATTAGGACTCTGATTATTCAAAATTTTGTTTAAGTAATTCATGGAGGTGTGACCAAGTGTGAAATGATTTTTTTATCACCTCTTAGGTTTTAGTAGGTATATCCCCATACAATAATTGCATGTAAGGATATTAAAAGTGTGGGCCTTGACAATTGATGTTCTAATCAAGTGATGTGGGGACAAGGACACTCCTATATATTGGAGAAGAATGTCGTATATGGACATGTAACCCTCATGTGATAGGGGTCACGATAGTATAAAATTATTTTTTGAAATATCATTAGGAAATATTTTTGTTGGTGAGTAAATATATATTAATCCAACTATATTCTATGAATAATTAACAAGATGAGTTTGAATATAATCCTAGATGGAGTTCAAGAATTGGTATTATGTTCTAGTTGAGTTATAAAGATACGATTATGTTTGATCAGAGGTGAGTCTATGATTACAATATGGAAAGATAGTGGTTTTGTGAGGTTGAGGACCAAACCATGGAACGAAATAAAAATTCAAAAATTTAATTCAATTAGAATGTGTGAATGATATTTGGTTTCCTTAAAGAGTAACACATCAGGATCTAGTGTACCAATGACACGTTGGAAGAGTATCTTAGCATTTTTAGGATGGGCTAGATTGAGGAGTTATAACTAATGTTCTAATATAATATTGGATGTTGTGACCAGGAAACCTCATCAATATCATTTATTTTTCATTATAGAATTTTTTGATGGGTTTTATAGGAACTTTCAATAAGAGTTTGGCTAATGAAGTTTTTATGTATAGACGATGCATACTCATTTGATTCAGCTTGGAATCAAAGATGAGAGATAATATAACATTTTAACTATGGTTTTATATCTGTATATGTGTGATGATAAGGAGACTACATAAGTAATTTTATAAGACTATTAAGTATTTATTTCGACAGGTGATTTCAATGGTGGGGAATACCAATGATCGGTATTATCCCTGATATGATGATTTCTATAGTGGGAGAAGCAGAAATCTAAGGATGAGATTAATGACACAATGGTTTCCTGAGATTGAAAAGTGACAAAGAGTTACATATCAGTATTTAATAAAATGGATTTGATAACTGTTTCATGGTTTTATATCTTTATCACATAATATTTATGGTTTCAATTTAGATTCATATTTATCATTTCAAGTGGAAACACTTTTTTTAGGGAGAATGGATAACCGAGATAGATCAAGAAGTGCAGATAGATGACCACAACAACTTTTCATGGGCAATAAGTGTTATAGTGTGATGATTTTTAAATCTAATGGCCATATGTATTGAAAAATTCGAGAAGGAATTTAATTTTTTGATCTAATGGTCGTGTCATATTCTTATTCGGGCTCCAGAGAAATATTTTTAGAGTTGGAACACATAAAATATGTTTTTAATGTATAAAGGAGGTATAATGGTGACAATGAGGTTTGGTAGATAATGAGAGGTATTATGGGCTAGACATTCTATATTTTGTGGCCACCAGCTAGTTGATGGGGTTGGAAGTGGTCTAGTTTCAGTGCATTTTCCACCAGCAATCGAGTGGCCCTAAACATGGTAGGTGGTGGAGTTAAATGGTATGTAAATTACTATCACCTCTTGAATTTTTAAGTGATCTATACCTCTTTATTACTTTCTATTCTCTCACATGTTCAGGGAGATCCATCCAATTCATATTCTCTTTAATCACCTTCAAGGTGAGGGGGTGTTTTAATGTGATTAAACCACTTATTTAAGTTAAGTCTCTCATAGTTTCATCCTTCACTACACTTCTCCTCATATAGTGATAATTATCATCCTATCTAGTTAGGTTTTTATATTTTATCCCATTATATCATGTGGTAATCATCTAATTCTCACAGGGTTTCTATATAGCCTATAATACGGGCCTCTTGAGATGCCATGTACATCCAGTTACACAACTATTGACATGTTTTATTTTATTTTAGAATTTTCTTAGTTTTTGGGATTAAATAGAATAAACTTTTTGAACTATGTTTCTTGTTTAATAGGGATTTCCCTTACTATAGGTTCTAGGATATGATACAGACCATTAGGTTTCTATTCGATGTTGTTCCAAAATGGTGAAAACATTTGGAGATATATTAGTAATTCTTCCTACTTGGTAAAATTGGATCAATTATATATAAGTGATTATAATTAATGTTTTTTAGTGCCTTAGTGTGATGTAATTTTTTAGGAGTGCATCCAAAAACTATTTAAGCCTAAGTGATATTGGGTGAGGCCAAGTATTAGGTCAACGAGCAGTGTAAAAATATGAGAAAAGGTTCCCTTTAAGGTATGTTGTGTTAGTACTCACCATATCACAAGATGATATATTTACCTTACCCAGGTCTCAACCTCTCTAAATCCTATCAACCATTTTACAACCTAAGGAAAATAGATGAAATATGTTAGTGAACTTGGTTCGTTGAAGCTATTTTATAACACCCTTACTTGATCCTCCAAGTCTAAGACGAAGAGTCGCATGATATCATGTGATCCTCCCATTAAAAATTGATATTGATGTCTAGAAATGAGGGTCTATGTAATTATTTTGGGATACTATACCTTATGTATCATGTCATAGGATAAATAAAAGAAGCATTAAAAAAATAACAAAAAAGTAATGAATGTACAAATAGTAATCAGAGTAGAATCAATATATACCAAAAATACTAAATCAAGTAGTATAAATATGTCACGCAAAATATATAAACCATAAAAAAAAAAGAATCCAAGGTACATGGTAAATCTTGTAAATAAATTCAGTATAATACATACCACTAAAACTTTTCCAATAATTCTTATATCATTACGCTTCACTTGATCAATAGTCTACCATAGGAAAATTTCTCGTAACCGGATCCCTGGGATTGAAATATATAACTCCAATGAAATTCCTGAGTAGTTTGTTAGTATAAGACCTGGTAATACAAAAACAACATCCCTATACAAATGTAGATAACATATACAAATAGCATGTGACACATCCTATGGTATGGAAGAAACCTCGATTATTTTCCAAACACACCCCCCTCGGAGGATAAACGAATAGCATGTGACACAACCTATGATATGGGATAACCCAAGTATATATTGAAAAATTTATAATAGATCCCTATCATAGGTACCAATAAATAATATGACACATCCTAATGATAGGGAGATCCACAGAACATGATAAAAATGTCTTGAATAACCCTCTCAGATGATATTCTAAATATGATTAACCTATATGCTCATTTGTTGAAGAAAGAAGAACATCACATATGATACAAGATATGGACGATAGATCAAAAATCATAATATTACAAACAATGAAATCATAATAACAATCCATATAAAAGAAAAACATGGACAAGTTAAGACTACACACACACCTCATGTGATCAAGCATCAGGAAATGTTTTATCAGGTACAAACATTCATACCAACAATCAGGCCAATATCTCATATAATACATACTCAAAAGTTATGGGATTCCCACTATAACTTATTTAATGAATAACTACAAGTATTATTAATGATATTTCACCCAAATCACGTCTACTTGTTCACCAGATCAGTCCACTCACCAAGGATTCCTAAAAAATTTAATTATTTTATTTCCAAAATAAACCAAAAAATGCAATAATAATTTCTCTCCCCTAGATAATTAAAAATCATCAATTTTAGAAAAACAGTGTGTAAAATGTTTCTTATTTAGAGATAATTATAATACCACATATGATAATAATTTTCTCTCCCTTGAATAATCCTGGTTGAAATTATTATAATTATTCTTTATCAATATATGATTATTCATTGTACAATTTTTAATAATTATTTATTATTTTTCTAGAAGTCATAGAGAATCTCATTTTTACATGTTTATCAAAAAGAATAATACCTATATATCATGTAAAAACCAAATAATTTTATTAAGAGTTACTCTTTCAATAATTTTATTTCATTGTATCCTTTTGTTACACGTAACACCGAGTTTAAAGGAATCATGAGAAACTCTTACAATGTTATTATTCTAACTCAAACATCATAACCTATACATTTAATTGGTGGGTATGAAAAATATTAACCATATTACAAATTATAATTATTTATTAATTCTAAGGATATAAATACTTAATTTTTAGTAAATATATTTTATTCCTTAAGAAAATGTTTTCTTTAAAAAATGTTTTACTGCTATCTATATAAAAAAATAAAATTAATTTTTAGCCCTTAATTAAATTTATATGAAATGATAAACTTAAATTATTAATTCATCATTTCAAAATTATATTAGGTTGATTTGTTTTGAATTTTATAAAAAATTTAAAATTTTAATGAATAGTAAAAATACATATTTACATTGAAAACTGCATATTCTATTGAATAATTCATAAATTAATATTAAATTTAAGATAACATTTATATTGTAATAAGATAATGTTTTCAAGATATAATCAAATTATGGTTTTGAAATTTATTTTATAATTGAATTTAATACGAAAAGATTTTATATTTCAAAAGGGCTTTTCTCCAAAAAAACCATTCGCATGGTTTTTCGAGTTTACATTTTAGTATAGTTAGGCATGCTATGTGTTCTGAATTTTGAAAAATGGGATCCATATTTGGAATAAGTAGGTGAAAAGTTATAAAATATTTCCCTTTTATTTCTATCAATATGAATACTAACTTTAGTAAAATTTTTACCTTGTTAATGGTAAAATCATGTAATTGAGAGTAAAAATAATTTGATAAGGATTATAAAAGTTTGATATAACTTGATCAAATTTTATTTTATAATTAGTTTCATTCTATAATAATTATATTTTATGTTATATAACCATTTTATTCCATTTTTATATAATTATAACCCTTATAGTATTTTATTTAAAGAAAAGTGAAAGATGTCATGCTGTTATATTTAATAAGTATAACATTTTAATATGTAGATATACAGAATATATGTTCTACTATAAATATTATTTGGAAATATAAAAAATATATCTCAATAATTATAATTTATTTTCCATTTCTTGGGTTGAAATAGTTACTTTAAATTCTTACAAAACGCTGATGAAGTAATTAATTAATTAATTTAAAAACAAAATAAATGATATTTAAAATATTAAAAGAAAATTAATTTGAAATATTTAAAGTCATAAAATTATTCTATAGATTCCCATGACATTTTTTGAATATAATAAAGTAGTTGTGTTTTATTTTACTTATGTTCTTGGTGATTTTAAATTCAATGTAATTAATACTACTAAATTTGACAATAATGATATTTTGTGGGATTAATATATTATTAAATTATTTAAAATCATAAACAAATTACATAAGATTAAAGGGATAATATATTTTCCAAAATTATATTCTTTATATATTTATATTCCATTTGTATGTATTTTGGTCTATAATTGAATGATTATATTTAAATTTTATGCGAATTCCAAAAAAACCCTATTATCCCCTTATAAATACCACCCCTCACCAACTCTTATCTTCACATATTCTAAGCCTATAATATTTCCAAATATCTATACACAACTCTCAAACTACTGCTTCCTATATAAAATTTCTTATCTTCTGACCAAAATACAATTTTAATTTCCTTAAGGGGACATTCAAGGAGGATCTATTCAAGAGGTTACATTCTCAAACCAGCTCTTTTAATTTATTTTCTTCTTATAACTTCTCCGAAAATATTTGATTCATTAAAAGTTTATTAACTCTAGTATCATGTACATAATAAATTTTTTATTTATAATTGAATATATTCAATATATCTTTTTTTAATATCCTCTAATTCATATAAAGGAAGCCATTGTCGAAATTTTGGAGGTTAACCATCTCCGTGGATAATGAGTTTTTATTTTATATTACCACCTTCAAGGATGATTGTAAAACTAATATTGTTATTAAATAATATTTTAATAAGTATATTATTACAAATTTCATTTTTGGTAACTAATATATATAAATTATATTAAATAAAATAAAACTAATGGGTGATGGTCGAAAAACTTCCAAAATAAACTGAACCTTTATCATTAACGTTTTATAAAATGAATAATCCATAAGCAAGAAACAAATGATATATGTGACCATTAAATCATTATTAAGTGTAGAAATATAATTTCATTTCACTTATATAATATTATCCCATTTCTATAGGTACTTCTATAATTATACACTAGTGGACCAACCATGAATCCATGAAACTAACACTCCTAGAATAATGAAATTTAAACATATAACTCATTGAGATTTCAAAAAATGAACATAAAATAACTACAGAATATGTTCTTAACTAAATAATTAATTAATCTAGTTTTATTATCTTGTTAATTAATTGAATGTGAATAATGCATTTGGGAATAAGGTAAGGGATCTCTCTAAACATCCATATTTCCTTTGGGTTATGCTTTCTCTCTATCTGACCCAATTTATCTATTCATTATTCTTATATAATTCTCCAATATTATATTTATATTTTCCAAAAATATATGTATCTCAATTCATCTTTCTTTTATAGGAAATTACATGTTTTTAATGGTTCCCTTTTTAATTCTTCTGGATAAGAAAACAAAATTAATGGGAATTTCAATGTTTCTTACCCATTTTCAAGTACACTACAGAAAATGATTTAGGTATACAATATTTTTCTCAAATCACTTTATCTATCATGAAATAATATTTTAATTCATTTCTATCTGTATACATTCAATTATTCCTTTATCATCTTGAAATAATCATTATTCATTTCCATAAAACCTCACATAAGTGAAAAAATTATAAAATCACCATACCACTAGTTTTCATGGGTTCAATATAGCTGGAAATCATTATTATTGATATATTATTATTTTTAAATTATAAATGAGAAATAATGATTTAAATCCATTTATTTGCGGATACCATTGTCATACTCCCATTAGTTATTCCTTATGAAAAGATTATGAAACCCATTTATTTCTATGGTAAACCCTTTTGTTTATTCATTATGATTGATATTTTATGCGGCACACATATGCATGAACATGTTACGATAGGTTCACCCAAATAGTTGTCAAATTAATTTGGTAATTTTTTATCCTTATGATACATTATTTATTGGATTGGGGAGTAAACCAAATCTATTATGGGAGCACATCCAGTATGTGACATAGTTCTTGGAAGTTATCCTTGAATCATGTTTATGTATTCTTATATGTTTTTTCCACTTTCCAACATTTATATGATCATACGATTTCATGTTCCATATGGTATTTTTCCAATTGTTTATGCATGATCCATTCATTTTATTTTTGAATTTTATGAATTATAAATCATGTGTTATGATTCATTCCCATGTTTACTACCTTACTAGGATTTTTATATCATCGCTTACATCTATGAATTCCTAAGGTTATCCTATGCAGTCATCAGAGTTCATAGGGATTAAGGATCTAATTATGGAGATTTAAAAAATCTTTTTATTCTATTGTAATGATTTCTAATTATAAACCAAGTCTTCCAAAGGCACTAGATTTTTCAATCCATTAATTGTATTTCATATATAGTTATGCATAAAATAATGTAATAATATGTGTAAAAGTGTTTGGTCACAATAGATGGTATTAGAGTATAATTATGGATTCTGATACATGGGAACTCTCACAAGTGAGCATGTGATGAAGCATGTCTCTCCTCCTTAGTGCTTCATGAGGACATGGCTTTGACTAGGAATGGTGGTGTGTCCCGACCAACAGATATATCCACCAATGGATTGAATTGATACCTATTAATTATAGTCATAAAAAATAATTCCATTTTTCTATAGTTTGTATCAGAGTATGATCTAGATATTTTTTGGGTTTTGGACCAGAAAAATTTTGTATGAACCCTAGGTAAAGTCCTACCACCATGTATAACAAAGATTGAGCCTTATGTAATCACAATTTAGTATATAATTTTAATTTATAATTTTATCATTATATGTTCAAAGTTTCCTTTTTATATTTTCATTAGATAAGTTTTCAATCTCCCTTACATTTTTTTCATTTTTTAGTAAATTGTTGGAAATAGGGGAACTCATGCTTACAAACAATATGATAGGTAATATGGTGATTTCCCTAATGAAATGTAATTATTGATGTGAACAGGAACTCAGAACACCATGATAGTTCTAGATCAACCTTCTCATGTTATGACTAATAACTTGAATCATTTGAAACTACCCATTCTATAAGAAAAGTTCAAGTTTCGGTCAAATCCATTATATACCAAAGGCATCCTATCATTATTGGATCATCTGATCCCCTCATTGATGAATAAGGGATTAACAACTTTGATAATTTATTCATATTCTTATAGTGCTCATAAGAAGATAAATTCATGCTATAAGTATATCATTTTGATTTGGAATATGGATCAGTGGTGGACACTGATAAAGAATATGAAGTCTAAAGAGGAAATTTATTCCATGGATTTAGAATGATTCATGAAAAAAATATCTTTATATTATGATGGAGATAGAGATACTCAGACTAAAAAAAGAAAGATGAGTCTATCAGAGGGTATAAAGAAAAAATTTATAAGGCTTGCGTGATACACCTCTGTATTTGTCATGAACCTCAAAAGTAAGTTGGATCTCTTATTTAGTGGATTAAATCTGAGTCGAAAAAAATCATTGGTTATTAAATAATTTTACATTTAAAAGGAGATTGTTCATTGTCCCATTACAGTTGATATGTAATTTAAATACTCTTATTCTCACATGGGGATAGTGATAAAAAAGAGGAAGTTGGAGTCTAAAATGGGAGGATAAATAGATAAATCCCATAAAAGAAATAAAACCCAACGTACCATATTTTTTAAGTGTGGGAAGAATCATTCCTGGAATTTTTTAAATGGAACTTAATGATGAATCAAATATAGAAGATAGGTGGATAAAAATAATCATTACTAAAGGTATTTGACAAAACCCAATAACACATAAGAATAAAAGATTTTTCATATGAACACACAACATATAGTATGATATTTCATCTATAAGAAAAATCAGCATTATTCCATCCAATCCCTAATAAATGGGGTTTCTAAGACAATCGATGAAAAAATCATCCTACGATGCAAGTAAGGGAATATAATATCATAATAGTTGGGTTGGAGCCCAAAAATGTTGTGGTGACAACTCTATTGGTTATTCATTATAGAATAGTGAACATACTATTTGATTACGAATCTATGCATTCTTTAATATCATTCACGTTTAGTATAAATATTGAAATTCTACATCAACATATAGAGGTTATGTTATTTGTGTGAATGATAAATTGGAAAATTATCGCATATAAAATATATAACTCTTCCTCGGTCATTTGTGGTAAACTGAACCTCCATGAAAATCTTATTTTGTATCCTTTTGTGGAGTTTGATTCTATATATGGAATATATTATCTATATTTATAAAAATAAAACATCAACAATTGGGAGAGAGAGAGAAATATTCATATCCAAAGGCATCTTAAAATTATATGAAAGTGTAAGGATATGAATGAATCTCAATTAGAATCACCAAACAATGTTTTAATATTAATTCCTTATGATTAATAATATATGTCTCAGATTATTGTGTCAAAGGAGTGTATTATGCTTGAATAAATTCCAATTGAGAGGAATTGTACCAATGTTTCCCTGATGAATTGTCCAACTATCCTTCTAAATGAGAGGTTGACATTTACCTTGATCACTGTCCATATCAAATACTCCATACAATATTTTCAAAATTTATTTGGATGAATGGAAGAATATGTAACAAGAGAATCAAAACAATGGTTTATATTCCCAAGTTATTTAACATGGGGTGTGTCAGTCCTCCTAATAAAAAATAAGGTTAGATCAATGTGTTTATTCATTGAGGATCATGAGCTAAAAATTCCTGATAAATAACATGTATCTCCTTCCACATATAAATGACTAGTTTGAACAACTTTGTGGGGGAAAATACTT
The DNA here is from genome assembly GCA_963277665.1 of Viscum album. NCBI lineage: Eukaryota > Viridiplantae > Streptophyta > Magnoliopsida > Santalales > Viscaceae > Viscum > Viscum album. The sequence continues at coordinate 640,133,610 of OY728119.1, forward strand.
CGCTAAGGTGGACCTTCAATCAAGATATCACCAATTAAGGGTGAAGAAGTAATATAATCCCATGTCATCCTTTAAAATGAGGTATTAACACCATGAGTTCATTGTGATTCCCTTCAGACTCACTAATTCTCAAGAAATTCTCCTTGAATTAATGAATATAGTCTTTAGAGACACCTTGACAAATTTTTGGTAGTCTTTATAGATTATATATTGATATACTCCAAAATAAAGGAGTATCATTAGGTGAATTATTAAATTATGCTAATGATTTTTTGATGGTATAAACTATGTGGAATGCAAAATAAATGTGATTTCTTTATATAGTTAGTATCATTATTGGGGTGTAAAATCATAAAAAGGGGATATCTATAGACCCTTCTTGGATAATATCAATTGAAGAGTGGCCCATACGTGTATATGTAATAGATATTTGTAGTTTCCTTAGTCTAGTTGGGAATTATCGATGATTTTTGAGGACTGTATCATGATTATCAGACCCACTAACAAAGAAGACTCGGAAGGGAGTACATTTAGTATGGACTAGTGAATGTGAATACCACTTGAAATTATTGAAAAAATAATTATCTCTGCATGGGTACATATAATTCCCACATTTGGAGATATCTTCTTGATATAAAGCAATGAATCAAAGAAGATATTGGAATATGAATTAATTAAAAATTACAATTTTATGTCCTATGGATAAATTAAGTTTGAAATCTATATGAAAACACATCCCGTGCATGATCTGATGTTGGTAGTTGTGATCACCATGTTAATAATATTGTGGCATTATCTCCATGGGGAGAAGTTCAAAATATACAATAATCTTAAGACCCCCAAATATATAATCACATAGAATGATCTTAATATGATCCAACGAATATGGTTAGAGATCATCAAGGATTATGTCTTCTCAATCCACTGCCATCCTGGAAAAGTAAAATAACGTGGTAGATGTTCTATGTAGAAAGGATCCTACATGTTTATCAATGATAAGTATTGATATGGATACAATCATGTAATAATTAGATAGGATGGGAATAGGAATCATAAATGAGAGAATATAATCACTCCTTTCTCAAGTGGTTGTTCAAACATCACTTATGGATAAAATAAAGGATGCTTAAATAAATGATGTAGAAATTCACTAGAAGGTGGAATAGATCATAAATGGGAAATAATCCGAGTTAAAAATTTACGAGGAAGTATTTTTAGGATTTGGGTAATGACTATGTATAACATAAAATCATGAGATAAATATGAATATTTTTTATGATGCACATAGGTTGAGCTTCTCCATCCACCCAGGGAGAAAAAAATACGTATTGATATCTTTATGAGAATTATTCATGAGACCATAAGAAGAAGGAGATCACTGAATATACATCAATGTCTCTAGTATGTCAAAATTTTAAGTATTAAAGGAAAACTTCTAAGGGGATAATGAAACCATTAAATATACCAGAATAAAAATGGGAAAACATAACCATAGTCTTTTTCATTGGACATCCAAATACATCCAAAGGAGATAATGACATATGGATTTTTGTGGATTGACTTATAAATAAAGATCACTTTATTGAAATTAAAGTGGAATTCCCACTTGATAAACTTGAAAAGATATAAAAATTAAAATTGGTAAGGTTGAATGGAGTACCATTGTTAATTGTATATAATAGAGATCCAATATTTACCTCTAAGTTTTGGAAAAGTATTCAACATGCTCTAAACATTGAGATGAACTTCAGTATGACTTATCACACTCAAACTTATATCCAGTATAAGTAGATAATTCATACACTAGAATAATTTATGATATCATGATCAATGGAATTCAAAAGACTATAGTGTCATCATCTTCCACTAGTCTAGTTCTCTTACAATAATAGTCTCCAATCAAGAATCATAATTTTTCCATATAAAGCCATTTTGTGGAAAGATATATAGAACACCTATGTGATAGGATGAACTTGGAGAACATAATATTATAAAAAAATGGTGGAAGACATGGTATAAAAGGTGTTGTCCATTTAGCATCACATCAAGACTACCCAGAGTCAACAGAAGAGATATGAAAACATTCATCGATGCGACATAGAGTGTTAGGATAGAGATAATGTATTCCATCCCACATCTTCATGGAATAGATTCATTAGATTTGGCAGCAAGGGAAAGCTAAGTATCAGTTATAACAAACCCTTTGAAATTAATGATTTCTTCAAAGTTGTGGCATATCGACTGAAACTTCCACCAACAGTGTCTCAAGTACATGATGTATTCCATGTATCCCTATTGAGAAAGTACATACTAGATCCCTAAAATGTACTATATTAAGAGGTGTAATAATAGGAAAATGATATATCTTATGAGGAGTACTTGGTAAAGATCTTGGACTATAGCGATAATTTTATACACAATAAGACCACTCACATGGATAAGGTATTATGGAATGACCAATAATATAAAGAATGGATATGGGAACTGAAAGAATTGATGAAGGAGAAGTACCCTCACAATTTTTCACCTCAGTATGTAAAAAAATATGAGGGAGGAACTTTATATTGGTAAAATAATTTAACACCCCCTGATTAGTATGAAACATTCATCTTTAAATAATTAGATTTTTGGTAGCCTGTGTTTCAAGCAACACTGATTTTAAACGAACTACAATATACTATCACAATAATATTATTCTAACACGACCATTATAAACTATACATTGTATTAGAATGTTTAAATAAGAATGAACAAGTTATGAATTATATTAATTTAATAATTCATAAGAAATAAATATTTAGTATTTAGTAAAATCGCTTTATTCTTTAATTTTTTTCTTCTCAAAAACGATTTTATTTATTTTTATGAAAAAATAAATATAAATAATTTTAACACATTTCGGAAATATATTTCAAAAATAAATGCTAATTTTGAATTCACCTGGTCAAAACTCTCTTAGTATAATTTTTTGATCATTTTCTATTTTTTAAAATTTAAATAAATTATAAAAATACGGACTGAAATTGAAAATTGTATTTTATTTTAAATAATACATTACATCAAATTATATTTTGGGTTAATTTTAAATTTTCATTATTTTATTTTTAAAAAAATCCATGTATGGTATCAAAAATATATTTTACCTATGAAATTGCTATTAAAACATTTTATATTTTAAAATTATTTTTTTAAAAAAAGTTTTCATTGGATTTGTCTGGATTAAATTCAAGTAAAATAAGGAAATTTCTTCACTTATAATTTTTAAAATTTAATTCTATATTTTTAATTATGATATTCAAATTCAGTATAGATGTCCCTTCTATTTATGGATAATATGAACAATAACTTTACTGATTTTGTTACCTTGATAAAGGGTAAGTCATGTAATTAAGAGAAAAAATAATATGATATGAATAATGAAATTACCATAATGCTTTATTAAAATTTATTGGATGATTAATTTTCATCCATAATCATTCAATGTTCATTTATATGAAAATTTGATACCATTTGGATGTGATTATAAACATTATAATATCTTATTTAAAGAAAAGTCAAGGATATCACACTATTATTTTTAATAAGTATAAAATTTTTAACATGTGGTTATATAAATGATATGATCAAATATAAATAATATTTTGATGATAATTTATTTTTAATTTTTGTAGAAGAAATAATTACCTTAAATTCATTCACAATGTTTATGCAGTAGTTATTTGTTTTGTTGGAAAAATCAAATTAATGATATTAATAATGTTAAAATAATTTTAATTTGATATATTTAATCTCATCCATTAATTAAATTACTAAATTGGACATTGTGATGATATAATAAAAACATTTTTTCTAATTTTACTTATTTTATTGATTATTTTAATGTCAATGTAACTAATAGTATTAATTTTGATAATAATGATATTTTATGATATTAATATTATATTTTATTATATTAAAATCATATAAAACTTATTTAATATAAAAGGATATAAAATATGTTTTAAAATTTAATTCCACATACATTTATATTCAATTTTTAACCATTTTTATCTTGATTAGAGTTATTATATTCTAATATTGTGAGAAATTGTAAAAAATACCCCCTCTCCTCCCCGTATAAATGTCACCCCTCACCATCCCTTCTCCTTAAACCTTCCAAGAATTGATGATTTCACAATAACTTCCAAAAATCTTACCTCCCCACTCCCCAATGATTAATTATGGATGGTCTAAACAAAATAAAAATTCCAAGCTCCATAATGCATCATTTAAGGAGCTGATATTCATGTGGTAACATTCATAAACTACCTCTTTTAATCTACTTTCTTCTACTACCTTTTCCTCACCTCTTTCATCCATAAAAAAATTCAGTATCATGAAAAATATATAAATTGATATTTATAATTAAATATCCTTTATAATTACATTTTTTCTCATCTCCTCTTATTCAGAGAAAGGAAACCGTTTTCCCAATTAAGGATGTCAACCGACTTTGTGGGTAACAAGTTTTCATTTTCCATTATTGCCTTCAAGGATACCCATGAAACTATTTTTATGGATAAATAATATTTTAATTAGTATATTATACATTCATTAATGTTCTAGAACTAATATATACACAAAATGTTAAATAAAATTAAACTGATGCATTGTGGTGGGAAAAATCCTCAAAATAAACTAAACATTTATCATTAACATTTTATCAAATAAATAATTATCTTGTAAGAATTAAAAATCTTATATGGAAACATTTTAAATTATGTACTTTTATGAATACCGTTCTATTTAAATTCTCAAATAGTACTCTCATGCGATAGTAACTTCTATAATTATACACAAGTGAACCAACTGCGAATCCAGGAAATGAGCACCCCTAGAAAAAGGATATTTAACCATATAACTCATATAAATGACCATAAATGAACTTAATAGTAATTTAATAAATTTAATAAATCTTTAATTGGTTATTAATTTGGTAATTAATTTATTACGATTATTTATCCTTGACATTAAGTGAATGTTCAAAACACATTCAGATATATGTTACAAGATCTCTCCAAACCTCTATATTTCCTTTGGGTTTTGCTTTCCCTCTCTAGATCAGTTTATATCCTTATTATTATTATAAAATTACACTCATAAAATTATTTAAGCCACCGATATTTTTCTAAAATCACTCAATTTATCATAAAAAATTATTTTTGTTCATTTCTTATTTTATGAAAAAAATTAACAATTTGTCCTCTTTGAAGAGTCTTTATTCTTTTCTATAAAACAACACTTAAGTGTCACATTACTAATGTTACCAAACAATTTTTAAATGTTTTTAGTTAATATAGGCATTAATATTTTTTATATATTCTTATTTATCCATTCATGAATGAGTACAAATAGTTAAACACTTTAAATTAGCGATACCACTATAATATACCTTTTAGGTTTTCCTTACAACTAGATTATAGTAACCATTTATTTACTTGGTTAACCCATATTTTTTTATTATGATTAACTATTTAGGTGGATCTCATGTACATGGACATGTTATTATGTTTGTGGTTAGATAGTGCACCAATTTATTGGGAAATATTTTTGTCTAACGAGACGTTATGTTTGGGATTATAGAGTAAACATAATCCGTTATGGGACTATTTCAACTTTGGGATATAGTTTTGGAAGTCAACATTCACTCATGCTTATGTCATGATATATGTTGTTTCCACCTTTCTGTGTTTCTATGATCATATCATTCCAATATATATATGTTATGTTTCTATATTTTTATTCACGATCCATTCATTTTTTTATCATTTTATGCATTTTATATCATGTGTTATAATATATTCCTATGTTTATTCCCTTATTGGGATTTTTAGCTCATCCCTTCAATCTATGTACTCCCTAGGTAATCCTATGTAGATTTTGGAGTTCAAACGGACGTAATATCTTGTTATGTAGATTAATAAAAAGTTTTTTATTCTTGATTCGTGTTTCCTAATTATGATCCTAGTAGTCAAAATAAACTATAAGTTTTTCCACTAGTATTTTATTTCATGGATAATTATTCCTAAAATCATGTAAAAATATGTGTAAAGGGTTTAGGAAACTATATATTATACTTTTAAAATAATATACCCTAGAATAAAGGATAGGGGTGAGGGTTATACCATACTTGGAACCTAAATAAAGACTCATATTAATCAAATAAATCTCCCCCAATCTTGAACAAGGGAATTACATGACTTTATAGACCATAGAGAGTAACCAAAAATGATATTAGAAAGGTTTTGGAATTTATCAAGAAAGAAAACTATGTATGGGTTCATACATTAAAATTATAAGAGGCATTATAGAGTCATTATGGAGGATAAGAAAAAAAAATCAATTTTTCATTTATTTGACTCCAAAAAAGAGATTCTTGTATAGGTAAAATGGTTTTACCATTATAAACACCCTAGGTGTTGTGTAAGTGAAATGGTTCACCCTTATGTAAACCATATAAATTTAGAGTTATTCATACATTAATTCTTCTTTTCCCTTACATAACTGTAAGAAACTCAAAGATACCCATACATATGGGATAGGGTACCATTAAACAATGAGTTTTTACCCTAATGTAACCTTATAACGATCAAGGTTACCTTGTCAACATTATTATAGGATATCCTTTACATTTATTTAGTTCATAAGGTTTATTTATTCAACTCAATCGTTACCCTTTAAAACCCCATATAAATAGGGGTTACCTTTCAGTATCACTTGGGATAAGTGGTTTACCCTTATGTGGGGCTAGGAATACCCTTACACAGCACATGGAATAACACATTACATTTAAATATAACTAGGGTTACCTTTACACATCCTTTTAAAACCCAAGGACAACCTCATGAAACTAATAAAAATAGGGCCTTAACCTTTTGAAAAATATATATACAAGGACTTAACCTTATGCGACACCTAAAAAAACTAACCTAACATTACATAATCATTAAGAAAATATGGTTACCTTTATGTATCCAAGGTAAACTCTTATCTACCCTTACTAAATGTTGTAAAGCTCATCTTACCCCTACATAGAACCTATGTACTGTGTCAAGATAGAATTTTAGTTGAAATTGCATAAATTTTCACTAAATATACTTATTAATTAAAAACAAAATGGGTTTATAAAAATGTGATTGTTATTGTTCTCAACCTCTAACTAATTATCTCTCTTAAGAAGTATCTTTGAAAATATTAGTTGAATAACTTAAGACACTGAGCCTGAACAGAATCAAAAAATTAGAATAGAATTTAAGTAGTAAATCCAAACCAAATAACAATTTAGGAGATAAGAATAAAAACACTACTTTTAAAAATAAAGCAACAGATAGTGAAGGATAAATTAGGATCATGATTTGGACTATGGAAGGTATATCTCCACCATCAACTAGATAAAAATAAACCCTTAGATCCATTTCAACCGAAACTCAGTCACAACCCAGTGGATTGTGTGGAACCTCATTTATTGACAGTTATATGTTATATTCCTACTGTTGAGGTATAGTTTTCATCCAAGAACCTCTATCATAGAAATGATTTAGATTCCCTATATTTCCACTTAGAGGAATGTCTTGAGATAATAATTACAATCACTGAGAAAGTGTCCCTTCTTCCCATAATTATAGCTTCGAGAAAATCTATCTCCCCCAGAGGGAGTTAAGGAACCTTATATCTAATATGAATTTTTTACAACATACATAGAATATGTCATCTGAAATCCTCATAATATTCCCAAAATAAGAAAATGAGATAGTACTAGAGTAAGTACTTATTGATCCATTTATTATAGGAAGTGGACCTATATCTCTATCTTCATCAAAGCCCTTATCTATTGCTAGTTCTTTATGAAGCACTACAGTATTGGCCATCATATCTATGTTCCTAAATTGTAATTTAATCTCTAGGAAAAGATTTATATCTAACTTTTCATCCCTCTTTGACCTCATTAGATATTAGAATAGAAACATAATGGATTATCATTGTGAATCATTCTAAATAGCTGGGCTCTAACATCGTCCACTCTTAGAGCTCCAAGAACTTCTTATAACGACGCCACTTCAATGTATCTGGAAAGAACTACTAAAAAAATCCTTGATGTTTCCCCAAGTAAAACCTTCTTATTGACCATCCTACATCATGACACCCAACCATATTTCAGTTGTTCCTTGAATAATATAAGTCTCAAGATTCACTTTCCAACCCTCTGTGCATTCTACCGGGATGAATATTCTCTTAATGAATTGTATCTAATCATTAATGTCTTGAGGACCTTTGGATCCCAGCAGGGATGGGAGATGTTAGAGATGGAATTCAGGTTTATAATAGACAATTGTTTTCCACCCCTGTGGTATCCTCTATAGCACCCCAAGATATTATGGTATGTCCCTTTTTATATTTAAATATTTTTGATAGATATGTTGCACAAAAAACCCAGTGTAAACGAACAATGAAATGTTATGATTTTATTGTTACGATCTATATATTAAATTTTAAAGAATTAATAGTATTACATATATTATGAAATTTATATATATTATATATTCAACCAAATTTTTTCAAGTATAAATCCAATTTTATCGTATAAACATTTATATATTTCTAAAGGTAATTTTTTAGCCTTCTAATAGGGAACTTGTTTTAAAACAAAATTCTGAAAATTTTATACATTTTATTTAAAATAATAAACATCATTTTTAAAATAAGAATATGAAAATTTACATTTGTTTTATTTTTGGTATTCCTTCTGATATGTTTCCTTTTTTATGAATAGTAAAAAATAATACATTTTAATAAAAAATGGAATTTTCATCCAAATAATTTATAATGATAAATTTAATTTTAAATTGGGTTTCAAGAAAAATTAGATTAATTATATATATATTAATCCAATTAATGTCATTAAAATATATTTTATAATTTATTTAGATATAAAAAACATTTCAGATCTTTTAACATTATCACTTTAAAACCCCTCTTTCTAACCCCGTCGACGACATTAATTTTAAATTAATTTTTTCCACTTCTGTGTTTTTTATTTTTCAAAATGGATTCCATATTTAGAATCATAATATTCCAATTTATTAAATAGGTTCCATTTATTTTTTTCCAATTTGAATTGTTTTTTATTTGTTTCACTACAGTAAAGGGTATATTTGGTAATTTAGGTTAAAAATTAAGTAATAAGGACCATAGAATGACCCTAAAACGTGGAAAAAAAATTATTTTATAAAATGTATTCAGCCCCTGTCACATATGGTTACAAATTTAATTATTTAATGGTAATTTTTCAATGAAAACAACTTCTATATTATTAAAATAAAACAGAGTAACAAAATGATACCCTCTTGCTTTTAATATATATATTAATTTAAATATTAGATAAAATGGAAGATATAATACAATATAAATACTTGTATGAAATATAAAAGTTTTATGTACATCCTCATATTATATAATTAATTTTTAGAGAACAACTAATTATCATAAATAATTACGTAATGATGATGGAGTAATTATTCAATTAATGAAAAAATAAATTAAGTGATATTAAAAAATATTAAAATAGACCTAATTTTAATTATATAATGTTACAGAAAACTGTTATAGGTGAATATAAAATATTAGTGGTGTATTAAATTAACTAGATTAAATTTATATTTCTATATTGATTTCCTTAATGTCAATGAAATGAATGGTGTCATAATTGACTCTAACGATATTTTATGAAAATGATATTTTATTAAACTAGTTAAAAATATTTATAATAATAAATAAGGAAAAGGGTATAAATTATGGTCTAACATATCATAAATTGTCCATTTATGGTTAACTTCACACCTTATAAGTAAAAAAATCCACCTCTTAGTAATGAAAAAGTTATTACCGTAGTTAAAAATAAAATAAGGTAACTAAGGGTAATTCAAAATGATAAGTTTTAAAATTATACTAAAACATGTATAACATATATTTTTTTAATATGATTACAATACTATATCAAATTATCTTATGCTAAATTTTCATTTTTAGGTATTTGGATTGAGAATTAATTTATTATAAATTACTCTTGAGAAATTGCCAAGGACCCCAACAACATCGTTATAAAAGGAAACCTCATCCCTCATCTCATTTCACCACTTTGATACTTATATATCAATAAAATTTATTAATTATCTTATAAGATTACCTATCCATATTCTAGAGGTTCTGGTCATCCCAAAGGTCAAACTCTAGATTTCGTTAGAGGAGATGTAATGGTGTCATTTTTTAGTAGACGTAATGTCTCTAACTGGCCACTCAATTTTAATACTCATATATACCTCATATATATCTATGATATATATCATATAATAATTAAATAATTATCGTCAATATTCTTTAATGTTTTTATTATTATGAACACACCATTATACTGGCCCTTTATCATCAAACATGAAGTGAAAGTATCTCTCGTGCGTGCGTACGACTTACAGCCTCTATATAGAGATTCAATTAACTTATAATAACCATAATTCATGAGTATGAATTATGATGGGATAAATATTTAAATATTTAATTTTTTAAAATATTACTTTTTTTTAAAATAATATCATATATACCTTTTTACCACCTAATTTTTAGGAAATGATAACGTCACTCGTGCGTATATATGGCTTACCATTATTATGATGCATTGTGATTATTTTTTCATATATATTAAATGAGGGAGGTAATAAGGATGATTTTATGAATATATATATGATAAAATTAACATAATAATTATTCTAGATATTATGGTATCATGATCAATGTATATGGACAGGACTGGAGAACCGAAACATGCTTGGAAAACGAAGTAGATATCACCTAGAACAATAATTTTAATAATTAATAAACAGGTGATAAGGTTATATGGAAAAAAATAATAGATGGAATTATTTATATATTTTTATGTAATAAATTTATAACAAATCAGTATTTATTATAAAATAGGTTTTAACATGGAAAAGGAAATATGATACTTGTGGTAAGTGATTTTGTTTTTTATCTCAATTTAAAATCTATTGGACACATGCCTTATACAATACTTGTTTCTTTTGTGTGTTGTATATAATACCCATTCCTATATTTTATAATTCTTATACTACTGAATATGTTATTTAAATAACAATATTATTTTATTTCATTCATGGGGAATTTTATTTGAATAATTATATAGTGGTAAGGGCCAATTTCATAATCTCATCAGTATTAGAGATAGTTTTTAATTAAGTATCTATAGAGGAATATTTAACATCCATGTCAATTTTATATAAAAATGTTTTTAGAAATGATTTTACTAATCCTTTTTACCCATATTTTATCTCTCTACAAATTTTTTTTAAAATAATAGTTTTTTCATTTTGTAAACAAGGCTTTGTATGACATTTATGATAAAAATATTGGCAGAATGTTTTTTATCTTATAAAAAATAAGCATATTTTCTACCATCATGAATCCTTAAATGATTGTAACCATACATTAATATATTACACTGTTGTTTTCAAATATATATTTTTTCCTTTATAAATGTACGCCTATTTAAAATATAATTTTATAATGAAAATCATATTTTCCTCAATAATTAATTCAAGATCTTTCTAAAATTCATTTGTTGTATAATATGAAATTATTTGATGTTAATTATTCTTTACTGAGGATACTCTCAAGGATACCATTATTATTCACTTTATGATTGGTATATGTTTCTAATGGCATGATTTCTATGAATACAAATTTATTTCCATGGGCTATGTTAGGGTGAAATGTTTATGAAACTCAATTTTTTCATAAGATATGATATGTTTAATGATTTATAACCATGTGAAACACATACATATTGTTTTAATTAAGTGTTGTGTGGGACCTATATCTACCTCCAATTCATTGGGTCATGAATTATATCTCATGAGATAGTTAAGGGAAACACGGTTATGTAACTTATCCATGATGGGAAAAATGATGATGTGCTTGATCAGTTAGGGGAAATAGGTGATAAATCATGATACAAGAGTCTTAGTAGTTAACCTTGACATATAAAATGGTTTCTATACATATAATTATTCCACATGTTCATTTATGAATTGAACATATGTTTCATGATTTAGTTATGATGGAGTTTCATTCTTATGATTCATGCCTTCTAAAATTTTAATTTTTATGTCATGATTCGTGTTTATTATCCATGACGGGTTAGGCATAAAATATTTATGTTATGCTGATGATCACATAATCATATTTATTAACTAATTATTTCATAATATATTTAAATTATATCTTCAATGTTTAGCCTTATTGAGAATCTTATCTCAACATTTTAATAAGGTTCCTTCCACTAGGATATGAAGAAAGGTGTTAAATGTGATGTTCTAAAAAGGAATCTAATTATGAATAAATAAGTGGGAGACAATTTAGCTATATTATAAACATTTTTTGTTTCCATGTTTATAAAGAAACAATAACATTATGATAACTAAGTGTGTATTTGTATAATTTAATGAATATTATTCAAAAAATATGTAATATTTATGTCTAAAAATATCAGGTCGTTATATCATCTACCTTGAAAATAATTAGTTAAAAGAGTCTCGTCATGACTTATTACATATCATGAAAAACTGGAGAAATTACGAGAGAATTCTTGGATTCAACCTCCTATTAGATATTTGAGAAAATGGATATCCAAGATTTCTATGAGGGAGAATTTCTTGAAATTCCTAACAAACCTCAAAGAAATCTAATTGGAAGAAAGTCGAACATATTAAAATAAGAAACTGAAAACTATACAGGCACCCACAACTGTTCATAACAAGGTTCCACTTAAGAGGCAACCCAAAAGTATATTGAAAAACCCCTAAATAAATACACATAACCCAAACCTATCTTCTTATGTCTTGATGAAAATAAAATCCACACATATATATATATAGTATAGCATTGAATACAAAAATATCAACTAATGAAAAAAAGTAATAATGAATGAATGAACATATCAATATGTCAATAGGGATTCAATTAGTTTAGATCTATCTAATAAAAAATAGGTATAAATGATGTCTGAATCTATTATCCTTGTATGATGTCAAATGCACACCTAATACATTATATCAACATATCAATATCTTGTAAAACCCTAATGGTAAATTTAATCAATGGTAACAACAAACAACAAAATCATAAATTCTGCACTTTATGGTATCAGTAAGGTCTACTATACACCGCTAATTATAAATAACATAGCTCTCATTCTTGATCCACAATCTTCAAATATTATTATTACTCTGTCCCAAACCAAGGAATATAGAAGAAACCTATTTTTGAACCTAGTTATCTGATACCATTTTTTAACACCCCGACCTAAACCACAGTGTCCACATTGCATTACCACCTGAATTCATGAGTCTCTCCTCATGTGCAAGAGAGTAACAACAAGAATAAAGATTCTAATTAATTCATTGGAGAAACATTAACATCATGATCATGTCATTGGATAAATAAAAGATGAAAATAAAATAAATCAATAAGTAATGAAAAAATTAAACATCAGATTAGTAGTAACATATATAAAAACTATTACTCATGTAGTATAAATATCCAATGGAATATATACAAACCAAAAATAAATAATGATTAGAGGTATTAGGTAATGACAACAAATAAATAACGAAACTGATTTTCTACTTGAAAATAATCCACCAACATCTGTATCTGCATTCCCCACCTATTGAACCATTCACCACAGTTCTCTTTCCCTTCACTAAATCTATAATCATGAAATAATTTAGCACATAGAAATTCTTCGGTAGGCTGTGAGAATATAAATCTATAGGAAACCTCCAACAACCCTTAAAATCAGTTAATATGATATATAATTTTTTTTATGATTATAAACAAGGTCTATATAAAAATCAAAATATATCACACATCTAAAAAACATATGTTGGGTCCTTAGAGACTAGCTCTACTTATTTAGGAAACATGTCAGAAAAAACCTTGACTATATTTCTAAAACATCTCCCTTTGAGGATATCTGAAAAAATATTATTTGCCCCTCCAAATGAGATATTCCAAGTCAATTTCAGTCAATTTATACCACATCCCTATCATAGGATATCCCAAAAATCATGTGACACATACCGCTACCTAGGATATCATAGGTACATGTCGACCATTATATGGAACATCTCTTTAAAGAATAGTTATAATATACATAACTTTCACACTAAAATTTATAATATGGAATAATAGAACAATTAATGTAAGATGAAAATGATGGCTCAAAAATCACATCATGTCAAACAATATCATCATCAGAATAATCAATATGTAAGAAAAGAAAGCACCATTCAACGTTTCACACACACCGAATGTGATAAAGAATTAGATATAGGTTTCTTAGGGCTACATATGCGTGCTAAAATGAATTATAATAACCTATATATGAAATGTTTGATATTTAAAGGCTTCCTCCATGAAGGATTATTATGATGAAATCCAAGGTTAGTCAATGAAACATCACCTGAATCATGTCCTTGTGTTCGTCTTCTCAAACAAATCACCAATGGATCCTATAACTGATTCCTATTATTATTTTCAAAAACAAATAAAAATTATAATTGTGATAAAAATTTCTATCACCTAGACAATTCTAAAGTATTGATTTAATCAAAATCATAAGTTAACAATTTATTCTTTAGAGAAATTATAATTTTACATATGATAATAATTTTCACTCTGTTGAATAATCGAAGAAGAACATTTTATAATTATTATTTATAAAAATTTTATAATTCCATGTAAACCATTTTAGAATTATTCATAAATTATAAAATAGGCTTGGAAAATATCATTTTTAAAAGTTGAATAAAGAGAAGAATACCTTGATGTAATCATTTTCAAACATTGTATCCAAAAATAGATGAGAGTGGGTTAGTTCTCCTCTATGCCTATAACCTAGAAGAATTATTCATATTGATCAAATAATTATCCACCAATATTTAACAAGGTAATTAATATATTTCTGGAATTCAAGTGAAAAATAAAAAATTAAGGCATAAAGGTTAAGGTATATTTAATAAATTAAAATTGTGTACAAGTTTGCTGGATTAAACTCAACAGATTAAATTAACCATTTACTTTTTGTTTTACCCAAATATTTATGGTGAATCATTTTAAATCCTTTATGAAGTGTTTTAAACCTTTAAAAAAATCAAAATAATCAATTACAATGTTTTCTAGCCATTAAATGTATAAAAGGAATTCTAGGGTCTTTCTATAGGAGAAGAAACGAAAAATCAATATTTTATTTATTTTTCATCAAGATAGATTGTTTTTTAATGGTAATAAGGTTTTATAATTATTAATACCCTTATTCTCATAAATGGATAATGTGTTAACATTATGTAAACCTTAAAATGTACGAGTTACCCTTAATAAACTCAACCCTACCCTTGAGCACCCTTATAAAACTCAGAGCTACCCTTACGTATGGGCTACGCTACCCTTACTCAATGTTGGTTTACCATTACCTAACATTAAGAAGATAAATGTTGCCTTCAGAAATGTATCTAAGTATCCCAATTGAATTTATGTATTACCTAGAGTACCGTTATGCAACTTAAACCTTACCATTATGCACCCCATATACACTAGGGGTTACCTTTACAAAGCACTTAAGATTAGTCAATTTAGATTTTGTGAAGCCAGGAAAACCCTTATAGAGAACATATAATTTCACCTTACCTTTACAGGAGTCCAAGGGTATCTTTAGTAACCCTTTTAAAACTCCAGGCTACCCTTATGCAACTCATATAAATCACAATTTACCCTTATGCAGCCAAAATACAAAAGGGTTTATCCTTACGCGGCACCTAAAAAACCAACTTAGCCTTATGTTACCCTTATAAAAATAAGGTTAACTTAACCTATCCGAGTTAAACTATTATATACCCTTAAACAAGGTCTTAAATCACATATTAACCTCACATCGACCTATGTTCTACGCAATGGTAAAAATATAGGAGAAATTTTTTATATTTCACCAAAAGAATTATGAATTAAAAAAGGGTTTGTAAAAATTATAATGTCAAAAACCTAAGTAAATTATTATTCCTCCAAACATGGAATCCATATAAAATTATTAATCTCTTAAAAGGTCTATAAATTTCTTTTAATTTATGATTAAAAAAACAAAAATCTTGTTTTAGAAAATGTTTATTTTATGTATAATATCTATATTATTGAAAAATAATGTGTAATATTAATCTTAATGTAATTAGTTGTATTTTGTTAATTCAATGGGTAATTGTTTTCATAGAAAAAGACCAATACCAAATTATAACTTTTAAATACTTGATTTAAATAAATTAATTAAAAGTAATTTTTATTTTAAGAAGAATATTATTTATATTTTAAAAAAGACCTCTTAGTTCAACTTTGCATTTTTATATGAATTAAATTAATTATTTAACATGTAAATTTTTTATAGAAAATATTTTTCAAATAAATTCAATTTTATTATTATATCATTATAATTTTATAAAAGTTAACATTTTATTAAATTTTTAGTTTTTATTATTCACCTAGAAAAATATTTTTGAAAAATATAAAAAATTACTCCTATGATTATTTTAACATGATTAATTAAAAAATAAAATTTATCTTATAAAATTTAATTTATAATTGTTTATAATTTGGTTTTTAATAATATTCATGAATAAATCTATGTGCATTGCAAAATTTTTTCTTTATAAAGAAAATCATAAAATAATTGGATCTAACATGTTACATGATTTCCAACATCATAAATTTCATCCTCAAAATTTAAAATATGTCACCATAGGAATTGATGTATGTAGTTATTCATCATAAATTCTCCAGGATCCCTCATCACCTATTCAATTTTTTGATATCTCTAATGTAATAATACAAATTTAGTTTTTCAATCATTAATCACTTGTTATCTAGTGTTCATAACCTAAATAGGCCATTCACAGTATGATAAATAATGGTCAAATTCCATTTTCATTGATTTGATCACATGTTAGGGTCTGAAATGTACTTTATTAGTTAATATATATAGAAGTAATCATGAAAATTAGAGAGGATAGGTTGGATTTCCAAATGATAATACATAGCCCAAATTATTTCACGAATCTTAAAAGGCTTGATATAACTAGGAAGTAGTTTCCCATTATTATAAAACCTAATAACACCATTCCATGGAGTGATTTTCAAAAAGAAAACATGATAAACCACATTAGAATCCATGTATTTTCATTATTTATCAACATAGATCTTACATCTACCATGATACATCAAAATATATCCTTTAGTATTCTTCACTTTTTTAGTTGTCTCCTCAACAAGTTTAGGGTATATAAATTTCATTTCAAGAACTTCATCCCCAAAAGTTTTAGTATAACATATCTTCTCATATAATTCTTTAAACATTTCCGTTAGAATTCGTTAATGTAATATATTATTGTACACAGATTCTGCCAAAGGTAAACACTAATCCCATATACCTTGAATGTCAATCGATAAAGACCTCACTATAACTTATAATGTATAAATATTTCTTTCATACATTCCATCAATTTGATGTTGATAAGTGGTACTCAAACATAGGTCATTATCACAATACTACCCATGATTCCTCTATAATATATATGTAAATTTAAAATCATGATCAGATACAATTGATATAGATTCAATATGAAGTCTCACAACTTCATTAATATTGATATGTGAAATATAATCCAGATTTAGATCTTCCCTTATAATGAAAAAATGGGCTGACTTTGTAAGGTGATCTTTAATAACCCATCTTGAATCATTCTTTCTAGGAGTATTTAAAAATATAGTAGAAAATTACATAGAAACATTATCCCAATTATACAGAAGAATAGTTAGAGGGTGCATAAATCCTTTGGGATGTTTTCTCTCTGCCTCTACCTATTAAAAAACTAGATATCTTGATACATAGTATGAAATTTCTCAACTCATACTATCCCACCAAAACAATTCATATAAATCCTAGTACATTTTTTCAATTCCATGGTGTATATATAAATTTGAGCTATGGGATTCATCTAATAATTATATCATCTTCTCAAGTATTGATAAAACACAAAACATATTTCCAAAATTCAGCACACCATATTAATAAAAATTACGCTATTTTTCTATAATTAAAAACATTAAATTTATTTTCTAAATTCCTATCATAAATTTGGGAACATTTATATTTTCCCATAAGGATGGTTTGGAAATAAATTGGAAAAGGGGTGATGTTTCCCCTTACCTAATAATTCCTATATATAACATTAATATTTCCTAAAATGAATAATCATTTTTAATCATTATCATTTTTTATAACTCAATGATCTTTCCTACTCAATAGAATCCGCTACAATATTATCTTTTATTGGTTTGTAATGACCCAATGTTTTTCAATGGAAATTCCATTCTAATAAATATGTCATAAAATAACATGAAATCACAACATAATGAACTACTATGTGATAAGTGACCTTTTAACATAAGTTTGTCACTTTTGTATTTGGAATTTCGAAAATCTGACATACAAAGTTGTGTTCACGATGATTTTTGGAGTCTAATGAAACAAAAAATTTTTTTGGTGAATAGTGACCTACCCTTATGAATAGTAACATACCCTTATGAATAGTAATATGACCCTTATGAATAGTAAATCATCCAATATAAGAGTAACATTACCTATGAATAATTAAATAAAATTTAGACATCTTAGAAAAATGACAATTTGACCTTAGTAAATGTTTTGGTATTTTCTAAGTCATAAATAAATAATTATAATTAATTAATTAATTTAAAAGAAGATTTATTTCCATATAATGTATTCATAAATTATTGAATCAATGTATTATATTTTTTGGAAAATTTTATAAGACCCTACTTAATTTTTGGAAGCACTATAAAATCAGTTTTAATCTTAAAAAATGTTTTTCATTAAATTATGATTTTAATAAAATAATAAAATAATTAAAATTAAGAAAATTATTATTGAAAAATGGATTTCATTTTTGGATTCTACACGTCGAAAAATGGTAGGAGTAATGTTTTGGGTTTTTTCTGGAGTACTTTAATTTTCAGGTGAATAGTAAAAAAATACAGTATTTCGCATAATCGGTGTATACTAAATTGCATCATTAATGATGTAATGATGACATAAACATTATAGAACATTATTTTCTTCCAAATTATATTAAATTTCATAAATGGTTTTTTAAAATAAAATAAATTCAATTCTCAAACCTAAAAATAACTTTCCAAAGCCTAAATTCAAATGGTTATTTCTAAAGTGTCTTTTTCTCTTTCTTTCACTTTCCTTTTAATAATTTAATTAAATCGAATTATAAAAAAGAATTAAGCCTAAAACTTATTATATTATATTAATATATGATTTATGATGTCAGAAAACTACTAATAGAAGTCTAAATTTTGATATATTATTTTATTTAATATTTTATGCTAAAACACCTCCCTCCTCATGTATAAATAAGCCCTCCCCCTCCTCTTGTCGAACCACACCTCCCAACAATCATGAATTGTCTAAGATCTTCCCAATCATCTCTCCTAGCCCCTCCCCCACGTCCAAGATCTTCTGGTCTCATTAAACTACCATTCTTAGGCCCTTAAGGAGGCTCTCAAGAGAATGATTTAAGAGGTAATTTCCCTTCCTCTTCTCCTTTAATTCCCTTTCAATTTCAAGTTCATTTCTTGATCTCTCCCCACCTATCTTCATCAAAATTGTTTTGTAACTCCATAATTATACATATAATATAATTTTATGATTATAATTGGATATTATATCATCCAACCACCTTTCCCTCTTCCTTTTATTTTATTAAAGAGAACGTTGTTCGTGAGGTGTTAATTTATCACCTTCAAGAACAACATGCCTTCTTCTTCCAATTATACCTTCTGATCTGGAAATGAAACCATTTTTATGGTTGAACCAGAATATTTTAAATGTATTATGTTCTATTTAATGTTCTGGAAATAACCTATGGCTATATTACTAAGTGAAAAGTTAAAACACATTCATTGTGATCCAAAAATCGCCCAAATTAACCCAAATAACCATCATTTAATTATTATCTAATGATTCATCCAAATAGATCTAATATAATTCATTATTAAATAATTCAAGATCTTATAATATCATTAATAAAATTTAATATCAATTCTGGATGTTTACTCATGTTCTACCCAAACATCAATTTAAGAATACAAGAGAACCACCCAAGAAAAACCATAAAAACGAACATCCCCAAACAATGTTTTTGAACTCTATAAGTCATACAAAGGAATATAATATGAAATAATGTAACCAGAATGAACCCTATTAATTTAAACATGGATTTTGATTTCTAATTAATGAATATATTATCATTATACAGGACATTAATGAGAAGGAAGCAATCGGGTACAATGTAAGGGGAAATCTCGAACCCAATTTTCTTCCTTCGGGTTCTCCCTCTTTCACTCCATTTTTCATATGGTTACTCCATAAGGATCATTTTTTCATAATTGTCTTTACATTTCTGGGATATAATTGTTTTCACTGGTTTTTATGTCAAACCAAATGTTTTTCCAAAAGAACTCCTCTTTTAAGAACACCCCTTTTACTTCTCACTCAAAATGGACGGTTCATGTAACTTGTTTGTTATTCCCTCTTTATTTTGGGAACCCAAAGATTATGAATGTGTTATTATGAGATGAAACCCATTATATTCCATGGGTTAGTTATGTATATTTTATATATGTGTTCTAATTGTCAATCATGATGATGAAAATTTTATGATGTGACGGGAGCGCTCGGAATTATATAGCGCAATATGAATTTTTCAATGTGACCGGTGCGCCCAGAATTATACAGTGGCCTAATGAAATAGGTAAAGTGATGAATCTCATGAGTAAATGTGAAATGGTGTGTGAAAAATATTCTAGCTTGGTTCACAATTATGTGTGGTAGTTAACCACTAATACACGATGTTTCATTTTTATGTATTGCCACATTTCTAGTCTTTTATTTATGCTCCTCTCATGTTCATGATATTTTCCCTATGTTATGATTATTATCACCACTGGATATATTGTTCCTATATATCCTCTTACTGAGCTTCTAGATCACCCATTTTTATGTATATCCTCAGGTGGCTACATGTACTAAGGAGAGGACAAGTGCCAATAAGAAGCTAGAGAAGATGAAATTAAATAAATGTTTATGCTTGATGTTGTATTTGTTATGTGTGGTCCTAGTTTGCCCAAGACACTAAACCTTTGGATCCTCTATGTGTAATACTATTATGTTTTTTGATATTTGAAATTATGTAATAGTAATGTAAGAAAAGTTAAGGTCATTATAGGTTGGTAGTGTATTGAGAAATCATAATCCTTTTGTAGCTCTAACCCTCTCATTTTCCCCATATTGGTCTCTTTTTTGGAAAATATATATATTTCATGTTCTTGTGATATTTATATATAACAAAATTTTCACTATAAATATAAATTCTCTGAATGATTAAGGGAACAATTATGTATTTCAACTCAAGATCATCATTTATATCGTTCTGTTCATGGATCCTTAACTTCCTAGATGCATAGAAAATAACTTTATCATTATTCATAAGGACACCTCTAATTACTTTCTTTGTTGAATTAATATATATGAAAAATCTAACCCCTCATTATGTTAATGTAAACACTAGTTCATTTATCAAACTCTTATATAACTATATAAAAAATTAATTACATTATTCTATCTATAAAAACTTATCCCATTTATATGTCAGCTTTGTTAATTGGTTTTTTTCTCAGAAAAAATTTCATATAGAACACAAATATTAACTTGGTTATGCTAGGAAACTATATAACATGGTGATATTTTTTAATATAGGATATTTTTTGACTGAAAATTTATTTTATGGCTCAACTCATATTCCATCCTTATAAATAATATAGGAAGAAGAGGATCTTTCATAAGACAACATTCATAATTTCTAAATTTCCCCAATAACTCATTTTATTTATGAGTCTTAAGAATAATTCATAAATGAATTTTATTATCTTCATTATTTTTTTTATAACAAGATTTCCCTTGTAAAAAATATGTTGAAATTATCAAAATAATTATTAAAAAATGTATTCATAAAATCCATGAAAATATAGTGTTCCTTATTCAGTCAAAAGGGAATTATAGTAAAATAATAATGTTTATACCTCATATGAAATGTTTTCTTTGGAATATATTCCATCTTTTATCTATATTTATAATACCCTGAATAAAGATTAATATTTAAAAATATTTATCTCTTTGAAGTTGACAAAACATTTCATCAATAGAAGTCAGATAATAATTTTTCTTGGTGGTATTAATATCAATTTCCCTATAATTAAGACATAGATTTATAGCCCCATCATTCATGTTTACAAACAGAGTAGTATCCTCCCATAGATAATCACATGGATGTATAAATCCTTTATCAAAAAACTAATGTAGTTATTTATTTTACTCCAGTAGCTACACTATGGCCATTTGGTTTGGGTTAATAGATATAGATGTCATTTCATGGATAAATCCAATAGAAAACTCAAACTCATGCTAAATTGGATGCCATGGTAGTTATTCGAGGAATAAAACATTGTATTCATTTATAATAATAACATATTCTATCCTTGGATTACCATTACCATACAAAGGTTGTCTCTTATCTTCTCATAGAATTCTATTATGAATAGATATAATGTGTTGATATATGAATGATTCAGATGATGAATTATATGATTTAATAAAAAGTAATTCCATGTCTTCAATATAAATATTTAACTTTTTCTATTAGAAATAAATATTGTCATTATACATTGAAATCTAAATAATACCATGAATTATACTAAAATATTCCATTGTTATAATAATAAAATTTGTGGATAGGGTTCATCCACACATATAATGGTGATTTAAAAAAATATATTTATTAAAACAATATTTCCTATAGGTGTATCAATTAAAAAATCCCTTATTATTGTGATTACAAAATATTTAATTTTCATGAAAACATGGAATATATTAAAGAGTGCATTGATCCAGAATCAAATGAATTAGTAGATAAATTTTAAGAAATGATCATATCACCTTGACCAACAACTATAGTAACATCAAATTCAACTATAATAACTTAAAATATTTGGTTTTATCCCCTTGTACTCTTTTGTGGTAAATTCCCATGATGTTTGAGTAATTTTATACTATAGTTCCCCGTATAATTATAAATAAATCAATCTACATTGATTTATTCTCCCTTACCCTTTCATTTGTGACCATGATGAAAATTCTCTCAACATATGAATAAAAATCATATTTCCTTGAAGTATGATTTAGGGTGTTCCGTTCCCAATAACCACATCTGAGAAATTCAAACCTCCTCTTATCCCCCTTATCGATTTTTTCTTCAAGAGGTTCTCACAAATTCTTTTTTTCTCTTAATCTTTTATGAATTCATTATATGTTGATAATTGTTTCCTTGTTTTAATAAAACAATATTCCAAATCCTTATATAATGTAAATTTTTCGGTGGGTAGTTTCCTTTTGAAGATTGTATTTATTCCATCAATAAAAATTTTAGTCATACTCATTACATTATATACGTAGTCTAAAATATTCCATTGTGAAATTTTAAAGTTGGATTAATAATTATCAGTGTTATCCTCTTCCTTTTGTCTTAGAATTAGGAATTTTCTCTCCATATCCACCGGTTTATTGTGAAAAAAATATTTTCCAAAGAAAAATACCTTAAATTCAATCTAGTCCATGATCGATATTTCATTCACACCCTTATTGTTTTGAATAATCGATCAAGGTTGATCATTATACATTGTGATATGATAAAAATCCATGAAAACCATCCCTATTTCATAACATCCAAAATAGAGAAATAAATTTTCTAAATAACATGTCATTTTCTTAGCTATTGGTAGATTTCAGTTTCCAATAAATTGTGGAGGTTTTTTTCACATAAAATTTTCTAGCATTTTTTAATCTTGTTGATAATTAGAATAATACTCCATATATTAAATGTTATTGTTTATAACAAGATTCAGTTACCCCAATATAGATATAATGTATTCATAACTACTATCATCTTCATTTTATTTCCCAATACGGAAATCCCCACATAGAATATTTTCATTGATAAATTTTAAATGACTTCCATGATTCTGTGTTTATAAATAATTGTATAATCTATACTTGGTACTATTATTATAAATCATAACATGAATTATAATGTATAATTATGAAACTAATGAAACAATAAATATAAATTGAAAACTTTTGAATATCCAATCTCATATGCTTAGTATTATAAATAATATGTTAAAATCATAAAAATATTTTCAACTCATTCAGAATATTTTGTAAATATTGTGTTAATCAACCATAGGATATCCCTCAGTAGTGTCTTTCTAGGTTGTATGTCCTAACCCAACTCAACATGCCCCGCTGATGATCAATTAAAAAGTAATTCTTCCCTTTTTATATTTAATACCATTAAGTGATTCTTTTACACAACTTCATGCACTTTCCATTATCAAGATAGTGATTTATTTTTTAAGAAACCACACATTCTCTACCAGAACATCATGACAGTTTCATATTCTCAGAATTATCCCTAAAGTTCGTCATATAATTATATTATGTAATATTTTTTTCTAAAAAAATTTATTATGGTTTATATAAAACATCCTTGAATCCAAAATATAATAACCATGACACCATAATCCCATAAATAGTGGTTACTTTATTAAAACTTCACTAGATACATGTGATCACATCCAGAAGGTTCAAGTAGTTTATTTGTGTTGAAAAAATAGATACATTCATGAATCAAAAATTCATTTTAAAAACGTAAAATACAATATATAATTTTCATTGAGAAAATTATTATTACCTATATAATATCTTTTTATATAAAACATAGTACACTTACTAAAATCCCATGGAAATGAAACATAAGAAACGGGTGAGCACATAAACCCAGTAAGGAAATGTTTATAGGAGAATATATCATATAATATATATAGTAGGAATAATAAGGAACGAATAAATGATGATTAAGGTCTTATATATAATCACATGTGCTTGAAACATATCCATGGATATCATAACATTTCAAATAATCACATTAGCATGAATAAATAATTTCGTAATGTATGAATTCGTAATTTCAAACATCTTAAAATTATTGTTGAGGCCTCATTCCAAGACATCATACATAAATGCGTAATGAATATGCCAAATCCCCAAAATATTTTGTCTCCTGAGACCTACTAATGCACCGAGGGGCTAGGTAATTCTAGGACCCACCCATAAATTAATAAGTATAATTAATTTATCATGAAAAAACAATACAACATTATCATCATGATATAATAATCAATAAATTTATATAATTGAAGAACCACTATTAAAAATACCAATACTTTCCCCGCACTAAATGATCATAATCCATCCATAGAAATACGGTGGATGATATAATTATATTATATCATCACTAAATTATAAGATTCCTTAAAGGATTCTAACAAAAATGATAATAAATTTAAAATATTGTTGGAATATTTCATGAGGAAAATTTCCTTTTCATTAGGTAATAACTTACTAAATATATAATAAATTACAAAATATTAATAAAATTATTATCTTGGGAAATACCCATAGAAAAATTATAGTATATTTATATATAAAATAGTAGTCATGGTGGTGGGTAATTTTTTTTATTGGGTGTATGTTAAAAAATATATTATATTCTCACATTTAGTAAAAAGATCCGTTTACGAAAAATGAAAAGAAGTTTTTTTAAAAAGTTTATCAAAAAATATTCATGTGTAAAAAAAATTAAAAAAAAAATTTTAAATAGTTAAAACATTCTTGGAAACATTTTAAATAAAATATAAACATTGAATGAAAATATTATGAAGTGAATAAATAATCATGGTTTTTCTTAAATTCATAATTTTAAAGATATGTGTACCTCGAGAGAGTAAAACTAAAGGAAAAATTTTATGATCAATAAATAACCATTTTCTATGAAAATAGATTGGTTTTAAGATATATTATCATATAATTAACCTAATTTAAACATAAACATAATCAATCTTGAATTAGGATGATATTGTGAAATATACCCTTTCCTCGGTTCGGCTTTATGTTGTAAGTAATTTTAGCCTCCTATGTTTTAAATATAAATATATTATAATTCTATAATATGAGGACATAATATCTTTAAATATAATATATTATCCACTTAAAATATTTAAACCCCCCTTTATTCATAATTCTTTTTTTTAATCATAGTTTTTGAGTTTTAATTATTTTGTTTTTCTTGTATGTTTTAGTTGGGTAGTTTTGGTCCCTAAATTTTGTTCATGGTTCCATAATCAAATAATTTTAATCGTGAAATGAATATCATATATAATAATTTTATACATATTTATAATCATCCTTAAAATTAAGACATGATAAATGAATCACATTGCTTCGTAGAGGTGGCAATCCACACGAAAGCACGATCAACATTATAATTTTTTTGACATGTAGATGGGTAAGAAGGTAAATTATATATTAAATATATATAATCATAATTATGTCAGAAATATCATATATATATATATATTCATTATTTCAATATTTATAAATTTACATGTAATGTTTTGATGAAATACTAAATGCACCTCTTCAATGAGATGGTAAGCTGTACGTACACATGTGCGATGTTTTTATTTTTCATATGATAGAATAGAGATGAATATGGATTATCCCACTAGAAAAATAAAACTTATGTGTATATATGATAATTATTATTTCATATCATCCTGGTTATAGAATATTTTTAGGATTTATTAGAGGAAATAAAATTAAAATACTCAGTTTAAAGTTATACCTCTTATAAAAAAAACTACATTTTGATTACGTCTTAATACTTACAAGATAGTGTTTTCAAGAGGCCATATATTCAATTTAATGGGAAGTAATATTGGAAAGGTATTTTTGAATGTCTTGGTAGATTTAATTTGATCATAACGTGTGAATAAGAGAGGGTAAGTGGTTTAATTTTATAAGTGGAAGAAACAAAACACATGGAATTTCATAAAATATTTAAAATATATATATATATATATATTTTCTTTTGAAAGTGGATAAAAATTGTAAAATATTATGATAGGGTAAGTTTAAGTTAATATAAAACAAACTAATAATATTTTATATTATTTTATGTGTTATTACTTCCCTTAACTCATAGTATAACACCCTTCTCCCCAATAATCCAGTTTTACTCCTAATTGTGGAAAAAATATTATTGTTTTTTATTAATTATGACCTAAATGTATGTTAAAATGTTTGAATAATATTAATTAATATTATGTAAAATATATAATCATCTTCACGTGATCAAACACTTAGAAGTTTCATAAGTCACTTTTAATATAAGTTCATAAATTTAATGAAAATCATTTTCAAAAAAAAATATTTGTTTTAATCATAACAACAATTTTATAGATAAATAAAGTACAATGTTGATCCCAATGTAATTAATCGGATTATTTTAACTCAAATGAGACATATTTTTTAAAAAACCAACCCAATATTTAACGGATCCTAGTCAATTATTTATTTAATTAAAATAACTAAAAATATTTTCTATTTGAACAAAAAAAATACTATTTTGATATCCAAAAAGTTAAGCATTAATATCAATGTTAAAAATTATATTATCATATTAATTATGTGTAACAACCCAAAATTTTAGTATATTATTACTTTAACTGTGTTAATGTGTTCAATAGCTTTCTCCACATGTAACATCAAACATAAAAAAATGTTATATATTTTGATAAAGAAAAATTATTTAAGTATGATTATTAGAACATTTCCATTGAATTACCTAGAATTAATAGTAATAACCAGTTTATGAAATATATTTATAAAAAATAACTAATACTATTATTATGGATGAAACTAAATTAAAATGATTGATAAAATCATTTATTGTGTAGAAAATTATTTTTCTAAACAAATAATTTTATGGGATGCACATTTTTAGTTTAATAATATTATTATTAACAATAAATAATTTTTGATATTAATAAATTTTTAACAGCAATTTATGTGGAAAATAATATGAAGTAATGAAAAAACAGTTTATATTTGAAAATTATATTTTCTAATTAAAATTGGTTTTCAATAATATTTAATGATTTTATTTAGAAATTAACATTTTAAATTCTGTAATTTTAACTTAATAATAATTAAATTATTTTTTTACCTCCTCATATCAAAATCGACTTTGTATAGATTTTTTCTCTTTTTATTAACAGGTTTTTTTTAGTCGAAAAATATGATTTTCATGAAAACTGTATTTTACTTGGCTTTACAGTTATATAATAATGACCTATCAATTTATAAAAACATTTATGTAATGAAATTTTTTTGGTAAATATCTTTATTCATTCTAAAATATTATTTGAGCATATAAAACACATGGATTGTTTTATAAAATATTAAAAATGTAATTCAGTATAAAAATTATTTTTGGTCTTTTCGATGAATCAAGTAATTTCAAGTGAGATTATATTTTTAGAAACCTTGAAATCCTCATAACCATTACTTTAATTATGAAAAATTATTTTCTATCATTAATATTAGCATCCAACATAATTTTGAATTATATATAAATTTATATCCTAAAATTTTTAGTTTTTTATAAACTATTTCAACACGATTAAATGTGTTAAATATGAAATTAATTGTTCAAAACATTAATAAAATTTATTACATAAATTAATATTTAAATTTGACATTATAATTATTAATTTAATAAATAGGGTCAATATTAACATTATAAATTAAAATTTATTAGTATGAGTTTAAATTAGTAATTATTTATAAAGTAAAAGAGGTTAAGTTTAGTTTTACCATGTACAAATTCCTAAAAAAGTTCATTGAATTTACATGATGAGACTGGATTGATTGATAAATGTCCCCCCTAAACCTTTTTTCATTTTTTGGATTTAAATCTTCAATAGTAACCCTGCATTATTTAAAATATATGGATTACCCCAAAAAATATGCTTCCCTTCACTTATAAAAGAGTAACACATTTAACACTTCCAGGAACACCTTCCCATTTAATTCATACCTAAAAATATTCCATTTTACTCTCCTTAGATCCAAATACCACTAAATAACCTCTTAGTGTTAAGTCCACTAGGTTAGATACCTTGATAGGGGTGAATCAGGGTGTGATAGATTAAAACAACTTCCCCTATTGATCTTGTTTCATTATTTGACAAAACACAATTATCTATCCTTCTTAATACAGAGTACGGATAAATAATAACGAAAGAATATGAAATAATAATTCTACATGTTTCATCCATAGGGATCTATGTCCAAGGAGCATACACAAACGATGTTCTGATGTATCAAATTAACTAAAAGCGCACTACTAATTACAAAGTTCAAAGCAGACTCACGTTCCCTCTTACATTACAACCAATCACAATTTGAAAGAACACCACTCTCTAATATTAAGTGTGATAATTACATATTCATAAGATCCAATCATAGTTTATAGACTTTCAGGTCTATTTATTATCTCTGTTGAATGCATCCTACACTGTATGTAGAAGCTCTATTGATGTCCCTATTTCATCCACTAATGAATACCACTTTACCACAGTACTACTGGGAAACTCCATATCAATAATGAAAATCATAATATGTCTTGTGCACAACATTAATGGATTATGCGCAAAATTACACTTTTTTCATGAAACACAATCTGCAACCAACTTCGATATTACATGTAACTCAAATCTTACACGTAACATTCTTATATTGTGCGCAACTCAAAATCTTTCACGCAACTCCCTTTGAAAAAAATTAATATGTGATTAAGATCTCTAATTTTTTCTATGTCTTGATCTCCTCCTAATAAGGGGGGTCACCTTTTATTTATAGGCGTTGTTGACTACTTCGTGGATGATTCAACATGTCACGAAAGATCCCCCTCATGTGTGCAAAACACTATTTGGTGTGGTATTGGGCACTCATGTTTCTTTCGTTAAACCGAATATTATGTTCATATTTCCAAATATTTCACACATTTCATGCCTTTTCAATATTTATACATTCTATGATAGAAACATGAATTCCTTGAAAGTGACCAAACCACCATCAATCCTAAGCGCATCATCCTTTTCCAAAATCACATTTCCCATTTTCGGATTTGATGCCCAAATGTTTTGGAAAACACTTGAAAACTGAGCCACTGTCTATCCATTCTTTTTGTACCACCTCCAAAATGACCAATCCTTTTTCATGGTTCTTTTCCAACATAAGTTGTCAACAGTATCTCTGGAAGTCCACAACTGACCAAGGAAACCCTCTTTGTTAATAAGAAAACCCAAATTTTCAACAAACACAAACACCCCAAAAATGATTCAATGTTACTTGAGGTATTTTATCCCCAAAAAAAGTCTCTCATATTTACCCTAATACCTTAAAATTCAAGGATACATCCAAAGAATCTTCACATCCCCATCCTGATTATAATCAAATACTTAGTTTTTTTTATAAATTATCTTTTTAAAAATTTATTATATCCACACAAATATAATGATATTATTATCATTTATATAATATAATTTTTATTTATTAATTTTATAGTAATTATTTTTTCATATACCCCATCCATTAAGAAAAATCTAATTATTGTTCGAGCATCGTTCTGACTACCACCGCCATTACATTATGTGTTTTGTTTTCCTTCCCCACCTTAAAATGTTTGATATAAGTATGAAATTAAAGGATTAATGTGATTATTTTTAAATTATTATGGTTTTTTTATTTTAAATTTATGATCCTAGAAATGATATGATCAATAAATTATTATCATTAATTCAATCGTTTAAAATGAGCAAACTATGGGAAGAATAGCCCTTTTTTTAAGAAATAACATTATACAAATTATGTTATTTTTATAATTTTTAAAATTGTGATATATAACATTAATAAACACTAAAATATATCATTATTACTCAGGAATAATGATATTACAACAAAACCATCTCATAATCATCCATTAATCATAATTAGTTCATGTTTCGATCAGTTTAACCACCTAAATGAACAATACTATAAATTTATGTCATAGATGACATTGAGAACACATTTACTAGTTTAATATGATATAAATGAGTAAATAATTAATTTTTTCATTATATAGATTGATTATAAATATTTTACTCATTGATTAGAAAAACACCATTCGATTACCAAGAATTGCGGAAATGTACATTTTTTCGATTAATCTTCAAGGATAAAGAATAAAACACTCATAAATGGAATTTTGAACTTGATAAATAATTAAAAACAATAAATAAGTGTGAAAATAATTATCTATTAATTTTTTACATTTAAATAACATGAATCATGGACACCGTTATTATGAAACTTGTACAAACAATCAAAACTATAACAACATTATGTGAAAAAATGAAGGATTCATGCTGAGAATGACTATTTATGAAGAATATGAAATAAAATTTAAATTATAATGTTTCATAAATAAATTTTTAATATATATATATGATTATGATATATGAGGTATAATTATGTTCATGGAATTTGGGAACAAAAGGTAAGGGTTTTCATCTCTAATTCTTTACTTTGAGATGGGTTTTATATTATGCACCTAATTTAATTTATGTGGTATATATAATTCCTATGAGATATATCAAATAAAAAATTATCATTTAATAATGTTATTTTATGTTCAATAAAAATATATCACTATTAAGGGTTTTGATTAATATTTTACTTAACCAGAAGGGTTTTTTTTGTCTCAATTCTAATTCTTTAAGACATAATACGTTTTCTGCACTCTATTTTCATTGTATGGTATATTAAATAACCATTGATATTTTTTTCATAATATTTTTATTTCATAATATTTATTAATGAAACCATGTTCCCTTATTCATGTTTCTACTGATTTATTTTTTTTCCTTAGTGGTAAGGATTATTGATAACTCAACTTTTGTTCATTAAGTTATTGTTGTTCTCTTAACTTATAAGGTTGACACATTATACCCTTTCATTATATTATGTGGTATTATATAATTTTTTTATAGGGATATAAACTATTACTAAATAAACCATTGGATATTTATTTATCACTTATTGAGATATTTTTCCCATGAGGGATATTGGTAACTCAATTTTCCTTCTTTGAGTTTAATGTTTTATCTTGAACATTATTCCCCAATGATTGTGTTCTCGAACCATAGCATTTTATTATATGGTATTTTATAAAACTATTTTCTAAAATTATGTTTTAATAATAAAAGGTTTTATTTGCCTTTTTATAATGCTTTATTTCAACAAATGAAACTTCAAGAATTAAAAATGTCTCTTCAATAATCAAATGTTTCGAATCCAAAATTCATGCAGAAAAAATTATTTCATTATCAAGGATCCATTATTATAAATTCTTCATAGAGTGAAATTATTCAATTAATGTTCACTTAACCTTTTTAAAAAGTATTATGTATGTGACCTACAACATCCCCTATTATGTAAATGTTAAAAAAATGTTTTTTAAAAGCTATTTAAAGTTTTAACATCCATTTCCATTTCATTTTCAAGAGTATTTTCCTTAATATGGTTTGTGTTTTACTATTTATTCTCTAATATATATATATATTAGAGGAAATAAACTTATGTACCAAATAATCTAATTTTGGATCCCTTCTTGGGCTATATTTTTCAAGCAATATTTTACAGGGATATTTTTCATCTATGGCAATGTCGTTCTAGGCTTCCTTTATTACACATGGTATATGTTATATTTAAACCATCCAAAAAATTTATCCATATGGTTTATGGTAATTTTATTTATATATTGACTTATTTTATACTCAATTCATTATATTGTGTGAACATCACATTTTAATCATTTCTTATTGGATAATGTTGACTTATAAATAAATATACTCTTTTGACATAGGGAAAAGTATTTTCATTCTATATATTATCATTCCAAAATGGATAATTACTATACAGTTGAGTAAATATAATATTTAACCACCCAACATAAATATTCATTTGGGTTATGATCATGTTAACCCTTTTAATAAAATCAGTAAAGGTATTTTTGTTTCTTATACTTGTATTTCAATATGAAGGTTTTTTGAATGTTTACTGCATAATGTTTTTCTATCCAAATTCTCTCTTTAGACAGATTATGTTCATGTTATCCCTTTTATTTAAAGTGGAAAACTATTATATTTACTGATGATTATTTACTGCTAAGACAGTATTATTTTTCATCTTATTTATGTAAATATCATTATACAGATAACTAAGTTTTATTGAGTAAGAGATTACTTAGGGAATAGTATTATTGGTCTTAATGAATCTTATGGTGAATTAAATAGACTTAATCAGAATATGGAAAGAGCCCAAAATTTTATATCCCCTCAATGTGTCAACATGTCTCATTTGACAAAACATGTTTGGTTATTTGTGGTATATCTACCCAGTTCAGTATGATGACTTGATTGTGGTCTCGATGGTAAGTAATGTGTCTTGGAATAAGGCCTTGAATGTAGGTTTGTAATGTATTAAATTAATAATTCTATCATTAATAGATCATTATTAATGATATAAATGTTTTAATTTATTTTTTTTGGATAATGAATGCTCATAGTTTCATGTTAATTATTTATTCATGTTATTTATCTATTCTGGTCATAATATTTATTCCATGTTTATTTGATGATTTT
The DNA here is from genome assembly GCA_963277665.1 of Viscum album. NCBI lineage: Eukaryota > Viridiplantae > Streptophyta > Magnoliopsida > Santalales > Viscaceae > Viscum > Viscum album. Next base: position 640,167,555 of record OY728119.1, read on the forward strand.
TTTCAGTTATATGTTCTCTTATACTAAGTGTATGAGATCACCCATTATTATGTTCTAATTTTCCTAGGTTTTCAAAAAAATCCATACATGAAATGTTTAGAAGGATAATGAATGTGAAATAAATTAGGTGAGACATTGAAGAATTTTCATTGATTAAGTACTTTTGTATATAATGATAAAATATTCTATTAATACAAAGAAAATGGGATTTATCAGTTCATATTATATTCTAAATCAATAAATATTTAAACTTGATAACATCCATCAAATGTAAGAGATGAAATATTTTTTTATAATTAAGGACAGTTATATCCTGTATTTCACATCTTTTATCAATGAAAGTATGTAAATTATTTTCCTAAGATCACTCGATCTAAGAGAGTGGGTATGGGGAACCACAGTTGGTATTAATGATTTTTTAAAATTTATTTAGAGGTTAGTATGTTTATTGAGTGTAATTTCAGGGTTGATGTGTTAGGTTTGATCCTAACTTCAACGGTATAGATAACCCTTTTGGATAATTATGTTAGTTTCTATTAGGGTAATAATACACATTTAATTTGGGGAATTTGAATAAGAGAACATCATTGAAAGTACTATAGATAAATCTAATTATTGTATAACAACCTAATGTTTTGGTTAAATATAGACTATGTGATTTTAATAGCAATAAATCCATTTCTAGATACTAGAAAGTGGATTTTGTCAAGGAAAAATGCACCAAGGGATAATCACTAAGAAAAATGTTGGTTGGGAATTGACTCAATTATCATTAAGATGCATGGTGAGTGGGCCTAAGACTACACAACTGACTAGAAACACCTGTGGGATATTTTTTGGTTAATAAAACTTACTTTATGAATCACTATGAAGGATTTAAGAGTGATTTTAACAAATTATGATATAGATCATAATATAAAAATTCTTATAGAGAACCAAGGATTGAACAAGGGAGTAATATATTGGCCCTAATGTATCTTATGTTAAAAATTAAGGTTTCATAAGAGAAGAAATATTCAGATTACTTTTTTCATATTTATATATATATTATTATCATTTATATTTTGGTTGAAACATGATCATGAATATGAAGATGATAAAGGTATCTATCTAGAAACCACTATGTATTATAACGACATAAGGGAGAATATGTAAATGGTTAATAATATTAATATATGTCTTTTGGGATAGAAATTTTTATTTTTCAAATCTTACATGAGGTATTGTGAATGATATCATAATAGAAATTAATTCTGGATACATTTAAATACTCTCATTGGTGAGTGATATTTATTGATACAATTATAGTATATATTAAAAGTTATGCGGATTATGTGAAACATTTGCGGATTTTTATTTTGTATTTTTAATTCAAGGGTATGGAAACAATATTAAATGTTATTAATAATATTAAAAATTGATTTTTTGACAAGGTTATATTGTTGGGGATATCTATAAAAACACATGATTATTGTATGGATAAATATTATGTTTAATATACATATGATGTTGATATAACAATGGGTGGATTGATTCAGATGATATATGTTAGAAAATAATTTTTATACTTAGGATTGATAATTTATTCATGATATTCTTGGATTTGTTCATCTCATTTTTTAGATTATGATATAACGTGACTAGTGTGTGACCTTATGAACAGGTGGTTCATACAATTTGAGGGTTAATGATAGTGTTGATTTTTGTAGAAATATATAATCATGTTGGGATTTAATGTCTTATAGATTCAAATGGGTTTTGAGAAATGTATTTTATTTGGATTATATGATAAGGTTATATACATAATAGGGTATATTACTATAAGAATGACAATTGGTGTTTTAGGATAGATATTTTGGGTTTTTAGGGCATCTAATTTAGTTATTATTAGGTTTATAATATATTCAAAAAATTCTGGGTAAATTGGGATTTCTATTTTGAGGATTAAGTTATTAAATATAAGAGTTTCCATATCAAAGTAACTTAGCTTGAACCATGAATGATATATGTTAAAATGAGAGTGGTATAGGATAAACTGAGTTGATACAAGTTGATTTTTATGAAATATAGGATAAATGTTAATGTTATAAAGTGTTAAATCTTGTTATTATGCCAAACCAACTGTGAATAGTTATAATTAATGACATGAACATAGATGAGATTCCAAAAAAATAAAGTATAGGATGATGGAATCTTTTATAAATTTGGGTGACGAATATGATGAAGGAAAGATGATTCGGTCTCCATCATATCAAAATATGGGAAGAAGAACCCAGAGAAATGTCTTTAATTATATAGAAAATGTTTTATATGTGGAAAATAACAAATTTTAGAAACCACGAGTTTGATTGACATGATGGATTTTTTTTTCATAGACATACCTATGACATAATGGTAGACTCCCATTCATAAATATAACATCAGTTATATATATCTTTTAGATAACCTTAAATAATTTTATTAATAAGTGGTAATTAAAATTATGAGGACATGATTTACTTATTTAAGAATATAGATCATATTTTTAGGTATTCATTTTATTTTCATGTTGCTTTGTAGGGAAAAGGGATGAAAAAATTTATTAGGAGTACATTCCGTGTACATCATAGTGCACGTTGTGTAATCTGGCACCAAGTCCAGCCATGTATGGCCATGTAATGGCCGCATACACGACCATGTGATGGCATGGCAGGGCCGATTAATGTAGGGATCAAAAAATACATATACACTCCATGTATCCTTTGGGAACACCCGATGTTTTTTTAATTATTATATTAAACTAGGGTCACGTCTCGTTCACAGAAAACCCTTCTTCTAACGTCGTCTCTTCCAAGAGCAACCGATGATCTCGAATATTCTCTGAGCCCCCAATCTAATGTATGTCCTCTGAATCATCCACCAGTGATTGAGTTAGAATCGCCATGGGGAGTTCTTCCTTCTTCTGAAGCCTCACCCCAATATTTCTACCCCTTCTATAGATATTATTGGTTGAATGTTTTAGATGTTTCTGTAGATCTATGACGTTCTAGGTCAAATCAAAGGTTGGTATTTAACTATATCAACTGTAAAATGTCAAGGTAGGTGGTTTGTGCCTTTCTGTAGATCTTATTTCAGTTACATGTGAAGAAGTTTTCAATAACCTAGTTTAGGGTATTGCGTGTTTAATGGATTTAACCCTTTAATGACAATTATGCCTTGATTTCATGAGCTAGGGCTCTTGTTTGAGAATTGTGTTTATTTACCTTACAATGGATGTGTTTTCCCATGTTTGAACTGATATTTTCCATTGGGTCTAGTTTTCTAGTTAGTTTTCTATATTTCAATGCCTAGTTCTATTAGTATAGAGTGATATTCTCTGAATTCCTTATGAAATTCTTTTTTGTTATTTAGCCAAGTAGTACATTGTGATTTACTTTGGATGATCGATATAGTTTGTGCATTATTTACTCACACAGGGTTGTGGGAACCTAGTGTAGTTAGACCATAGGGGAAATGTACACTGAGGGATTTCCTTGAGTGTCTATGTTACATTAATGTCGTGAGACCATATGGGGGTGGACATGAGTGGTAACTCGTACTGTAAGTAGTTTGACGTTACGAGACCATAGGGGGAATTGGATGTTGGGTTCTTCCCCAGTGTGTCTATAGTTTACTGATTATAGACCACATGGGGATTTGACGATGAGTGCTTCCTCAGAGAGTCTATGTTTAAGCTGAACCAGAGGGATTAGGCTATGAGTAATTTCCAAAAATATTCTTGTGATTGTTTTTTGTTATTATGTTGATAAATGGAAATGTATGAAATTGAAACTTTAGGACTATTTACTTTTGAGTACTTCCTTGTTAGTGCTTCATTTTTTTTATTGCATTCCATATATATTCACTTATTGTTAGAAACGAATATTTGGGTGGTTTCCTACTAGGATTCGTCTCACACCCTATTTGGGTCATTGTCTTGGGCCCAAATAGATTATATTATTGCAGTTATAGAAAAATGAAAGTACCCTTCTCCTCCAGGTACTTGATTACTGTGGAGCTAGAGATAATGGGACCAACCTAAGGCTTGTGATGCAGTTGGAGTTGTTTAATTTTTTCATATTTTACTTTGGTTAGTACTATATTTCTGTATTGTGATTTTTTCAGTTGATTTCATTGATATTGTGACAGAAAAAATTAGTTTTTATATATGTTTTAGTTGTTTATTTACTCTCAATATTCCAATTTTCACTATTGTATGGTAATAAATGCTTCTGATAATTTTATCTGTTAATTTTTGATGTGTTACCCTACCAATGAGAGCATATTTTCCCCATAATAACATCCAATTCCCTCACTGCTTGTCATAATTCTATAGAATTTTGTGAATTTCACATGAGTCCATGTGACCAAACGGGTATAGGGCACCCCTGTGTGGAACCCAAAACCAAGACGTTACAAAGTGGTATCAGATAAAGTATTTTCTTCTTGACTTATTGATTGAAGCCTACAGTCAGGGATAATATGGTATAAGTAATTTTTAATAAGATGTTCACGGGAGTAGCTAACCCCTATATTCAGAAAATCCAATACACCTCATATATTGAATATTTTTCTAGTTTTTCAATCTTTACAATTGATTTTATTTCACCGTTAGGTGATTTACATGTTTTGTGCTATGATTGTTTTTGTTAATTAGTATCTATTTCTATTTAAACCTGATGATATGAGGGTATTTCATCTAATGTATCATTTATGCACTTTCTAGAGATCGCATGTCATGGGTTCTTGACATGCCATTTAGGTTTCATTACTGATTTCATGTTGTTGTGATATATTTTATTCTATATATGCATGTTGTTATGATAGATTCCTTGATATAACACCAGCTATTTGATAGGGTATTACTAATGTTTAATTTTCATTTGAATGCTAGCCAATCTTTGGTCTCATAGGTCTTATAGTCCCTTATGGATCGGAATTTGGTGGATCATTGCATTGTTATTCCTTTTATATGACTTTTATAAGATTCCAAACTTTGATTCACAAGGAGTATGGGCACCAAAGATAGAATTTGGATCTTTAATGTTTGTTTTAAGGTTTTATGGGTTTTGGAGTAGTTTCTGAGGTTAACTGTCTGGAAAAACCTAGAATACATGCCATGCATCCTTCTGTTCATGAAGGATCTTTTATTCATAAGTACACACCTTGTACTTCAGGTACATTCTGTATTGTCTCTAACTGTGTTACTTCCTATGTGGGAAGAGACATGGGGTTGTGAGATCTTCGGTGGCACACACCTTATACCAGATGTACAGACCGTGTTGTATAGACCATGTGTCCAGCCGTGTGACTAACGACACATATGGATGAAACTCAGGTAGTACATTTCGTTTCAAGCTTGAACATGCCGTATAGATTTAACTGTGTCCCCGGCTGTGGGACTAATAATATAGGCTACTGAAATATTTCTAGTACACGTACTGTCTTCCGTGAACAAACCGTGTAGTTTTCTTCTAGGTGAACCATGTGGATTAGCCATGTTGAAGAACTCAGATAGGGAAAAACAATTCAAGTACAAGCCACGTCTTAGGAGAACACACCTTGTGAATGGGGTGATACATAACCATAGATGGAAGGAGTACACGCCCATTTGAAATCTTAAAGAAACATGCTGCGCGGGGTTGATACACCCCGTGTCTCCCTGTTTTGAAAAAAAAACATGAATTATTTCCTTATAATATTTTTTTCTTGAAACTCTATGTTTCAGTCCTTGATAATCATGAAATGAGGTGTGAGGTTGACCTTAAATATTCATGCCACTATAAAGTCCCCCGATTGTACAATATATTTAGTGAAATGATCAGACACCGGACATAGATGGTCAGGGACTACCAGCAGATCCTCCCACCATACCTATCTTGGTACCAGTCGTCATTTATGATACAGGTGTCGATGTACAGTTCTGAGAAGGCTTCATGAGGTTTATGAAAACCATACAAGGAGAAACACATCCTACCCTATCAGTGGTAGGGTTGACATAGGTCTTTTAGCAGTAGAATCCTCCAACCTTCTCAGGGGATGGAGGACCTCATGCTGCAGAATCATGTTTTGAATCCATGTTGTATAACATCAAACATATGGACACACCTCTAGAGAATATGGTGAATCCCAATGCTTATATGCTTCAGGATTCTCCCAAGAGATGGTGGGATGTGATATCATTGGAGGGACTCCAACAGAGTATGGCTTGGGATGCGTTCCAGCATGCCTTCTATGATTACTTCAACCTAACGACTTTGAGGGTCGATTGAGACTATGAGTTCATGAGTCTAGATCATGGTACTCTCTCAGTCATGGATAACTCTTCTCTCTTCACAGAGCTGCAGTGTTTCATGCCCATTCCAAAAGGTGGAGAGTTATTTCTAGCGAGGAATTTTGAGGATGGTCTTAGGCATGACATTTGTACTCATGCGAACATCTTCAGGTTGACATCCATCACCTCCCTAGTCAACCAAACACTCATTATAGAGTAAACGCTGAACGATTATGGGCTATGAGCCAGGGAGAAATGGAATATATAGTGGTCACACGTCGGAATAATAGTAGTAAGCATTTCAAGTAGTCTACATGTATAGATCTGATAAAGAAATATACTTTTTTTGGTTTCCAGGTGATGTGCTAACAGTGTGAGAAGTGCTGGCATACGAGGCCACATTTCCCAGAAGACACATTTGAGTTCCTATATTATAGAAATATGGGTCATCATCAGCGTTTCTATTAGATCTACTCACCAGTAGTTTGTGACATGGGTTTATCTACGATGCCTCATACAAGAGAAGAACCACCATTTTATAATCAGTTTTGGAACTGGAGTTCATCTGGCCGTTTGGGCTGAGGTGGCAGTCATGGATTTGGTATTCTCTAGCTAGGAATTTCGTGGCAATAGGGTGGATTAGATCAGAGTTGTTAGGTAGGGTCACAAGGCCACAGTACATGCCAGACATTTGTAGTTGCACATACCCAGAATAAGTAGGATAAAAAACACTACATAGTTCGAGGTAAGATCCTAGTTGGTTCAGTTTTAGATTATGCACTTTTCAATACAAGGTAATCACATAGTTTCATATCTGTTGTAGTTGTGGAGAGCCTTGGGCTATGTATCCTTACATCAGTAGATTTCTTGATGCTTGATACTCTATTGGGGAAAATAATGAATAGTGTACATCATTGCAATGAGTGTCATCTTGATGCTGGTGTGTGTCACTTATCATGGGACCTTTATTTATTAGATATGATAGGCTACTATTTAATCCTTAGGATGGACTGGTTAGTTCCCTTCATATCTGTTGTTGACTACTATTATCATAGGGTGATTTTTACATCACCAGAGGGAGGATTGTTTTTTACATAAGGATAAATGGGATGTTCAGGTGAAATGAGAATGACCTAAGAATCATGTATTGGGAGGAATTATAGACCAGATTGCTAGTATATATCTAGATGATTGGGGTACATCACAGTTTGAATTTCCACCTGTGTTCAATCATTTCAATTATATATTTCTAGAGGACTTTTCAGGTTTTACACTAGAGAGAGAGGTTGAATTTTTATTGATCTTGTACTAGGAGTGGAACTGGTGTTCATTTCTCCTTATAATATGTTTACCCCAGAGTTAAAGGAGCTTAAGAAGAATTTAGTGGAGTTACAGGAAATACGGTTTCCTCTGACCCAGTACTTATCCATGGGGTTCTCTTGTCTTATTTGTGAAGAAGGTAGATGATACCCTCATATTTTGTGGGGATTCTCGGATGCTGAACTAGTTGACTGTAAAGAACTGATAACCCTTGCTAAGGATTGATGATCTCTTTCATCAGATTCAAGGACCCCACGTGTTATTGAAGATTGAATTGTGATCCAGTTATCATAATTTGTGCGTTAGACCCTCTGATATATCTCTTACAGCCTTTCGGAGCATGTACAGTGTATAAGAGTACCTGGTTATTCCGTTGGGTCTCACAAAAGTGCCTGCAATTTTTATGGAACTGATGAACCATGTGTTTGTCCATACTTGGATTCTTTCATGGATGTATTCATGGATGATATCTTTGTGTACTCTCACACTTAACATGACCATGCCACACATATTGATATCATTTTGATTAAACTGAGATAGAATCAGTTATATACTAAACACTCTAAATACGACTTTTGGATTGACCAAATTCACTTCTTGGTTCATTTATCATAGAGATTTGAGTATCAGTAGACTGAGAGAATGTGAGAGAAATAGTTTCCTAGGAGGATCCAAAGAACACATTTGAGGTGGAGAGTTTTCTAGGGATGGATAGATACTATAGACATTTCATAGAGAACATTTCACACTTATCAGTGACAATGAAAGGCCTGACTAAGAAGGGTGTGAAGTACCTGTGGACAGATCCCTATGAGATAGCCATTCTAGAGTTGAAAGAGAGGTTGAATTCCGCAACGATACTAATTTTCCCAAAATCTATCAAGAGCTATACTAAATAATTTGATGCATTAGGTATCGATATGGGAGAAATGCATATAAAAGTGGAAGGAGTCGTTGTGTATGGGTCAAGGTAGTTGAGTCCAAATGAGAAGAATTACCCGATGCACGATCTCGAGTTGGCTTTAGTTGTACATTATTTACGCTATTAGATATATTATTTATTAGGAGATCATTTTTTGGTTTTCACAAACCACAAAATTATCAAGTATATATTTTCTCAGTGTGATCAGAATCTGAGACAAGCAAAGGTGGGTTGAATACCTTTATTACATTGACTTTGAGCTTTCCTACACACCTGGTAAGGGAAAAACAGTGGACGACACGTTGAGCAAGTGGACTCAGATACATGCATTTGAGGAGGCCAGTAGTCAGTGGCTTCTTATGGATATGTTCTCTAAGATGAATTTGGAGGTGCACGATAGACATGGGTAGGTGTTTCATTCTGTTTTGGTAGTTACCTATACTATACATGATCAAGTAAAAAGAAGGCAGCTATCAAATTCTGGATGCCTAGTCCTACAAGAGAGTGTGTCAGGGGAGGAACCTATTATTAGATGGACTATATGTGAGGATGAGATCATGTGTTTCCATGGGCACGTATGGGTGTCAGCAGACATATGTGAAAATCTAATGCAATACTTTCATTCCTCAATTTGGGACGTTCATCCTGGTGTCACCAATATGTATCGAGATCTACACCATCAATATTGGTGTCCATGAATGAAGAGAGATGTTTCTGGGTTTTCCATGTGGTGTTCCACCTGTCAGTAGGTGAAGGCAGAGCATTAGCAACCAGTAGGGATTTTGCTTTAGTTACCCATTCCCGAGTGCATGTGGAATAATTTCGCGATGGATTTCTTGACTGGCATACCGAGGACACCGTAAGGGAATGGAGTAATTTGGGTTGTCATTGAAAAACACATGAAGGTTTCACAATTCTTGATGATCAATGAGACCTTCAGTGTTGATGAGATGGAATGGTTTTACATTAGGGAGAATGTACGTTTACATGGGGTTCCACACTCCATCGTTTCAGAGAGGGATGTCCATTTACATCTCGGGTATAGAAGGGAATATAGAGGGCATTGGGTAGACATGTAATTTTGAGCATAGCTAACCATCCCTATATAGATGGCCAGTCCAAGTGTACGATTCAGGTTCTAGAGGACAAGCTTTGAGGATGCACCATAGATTTTGGACGTTCATTGGAGAAGCACATACCTATAGTGGAGTTTTGCTACAATAATAGTTTTAAGGATACTATCCAGATGTAACATTATGAGGATTTGTAAAGTAGGACATACTGATCACCCCAATGTTGGCTGGAAGTAGGAAAGGTAGCTATGATGGGACATTGTCTTGTTCAGCAGACCACATTGAAGTTAGAGTTGATTCCTAAGAGGAAGAATACTAAACAATCATGACAGAAGTCTAATACTAATCGACAGAGATGACCTTTAGAGTTCATGGTCATAGATCATATTTTCCTACATTTCACACTGAATTTGGGACATAGGAGGATTAAGAGATAGGGAAATCTTTCACCAAGATACATTAGGCTATTTGAGGTTTTTGGTGCAATTTAGACCAGTTGCCTATCGGTTTCTGTTACTTCAAAGGTACCAAGATATGCACAACGTCTTCGACTTTTCTCAGCTACGCCGTTACTTCTTAGAACCATATCATGTTTTTCAACCTTAAGAGGTTGATTTGTAGGTGGAATCCTCATTCTAAGAGTATCCTTTCCTGATTTTTGATCGAAGCACGAAGGTTCTTTGTGGCTAGTCTGTTCCTCTGGTACGGGTGATATGGAACCAAGGGTGAGTTCATAGTGGATGGAGCAGTTTTGGGATTCTTATTATGTAAATTCTTAGGGAAATGCAGGGGCGAATTTCATTAAGGGGGGATGTTTTTAAGAACCTATATCTTCTTTTTAGGAATCTGTTGTCGTTTGATGTTATTTTTATGGAAAAAGGGAAGAAGTAATTTTTTTTATGTATACATCGTGTAATTTTTTGTACATGTGATGTACTCTAGCACCGAGTCCAGTCCATGTTGGACCATGTCACAGCCGCGTGCATGACCATGCGATTAAATGGTAGGGATGATTAAATCAGGGACCAGAAATGACATATACATGTCTTGTATCCTTAAGAAACACACTGTGTATTTTTATTTTTAATTGTTATATCAGACTGGGGTCACGTCTCATTCATAGAAACCCCATATTCTAACCTTGTCTCATCTAGGAGTGGCCAAATGTCGCGATTCTTCTCTAAGCCCTATATTGACCGTCAGTTCATCCTTCTTATAGAGCCCCATCCCTTGAGTTCTCCCTTTTCATGAGGCATTCTTTTTTTAACTGTTTAGATGGTTTTGTATGTCTACAACATTCTAGGTTGAATCAAAGGCTAGTATTTAACTATATCGATCACACGATGTTGAGGTAGGTGGTTTGTGCCTTTCTGTAGATTTTCTTTGAGTTATATGTTCAAAAGATCTCAATACCTTAGTTTGGGGTATTGCGTGGTTAAGGAATTTATCCCTTTAATGCCTATTATTCCATGATTACTTGAGTTAGGGATGTTTTTTTATAGTAGTTTTTATTTACCTTTATATGGATGTTTTTAGACATGTTGGAAATGATATTGGTCGTTGGTTCTATTTTTTCCTGTTAGGCTGGTCAATTTTCCATGCCTATTGTTGTTAGGATGATGTGATATTATCTGAAATGTTTATTCCATGTTTGGTATTTTTTATCCAAGAAGTATATTTTGATTTACTTTGGATACTAGATATAATTTGTGCATGATTGAATTACATGAGGCTATTAGAACCTAGTGTAGTTAGACCACAGGGGAGATAGAAGTTGAGGGCTTTCCCAGAGTGTATATTTTACATTCATGTTGTGAGACCATAGGGGGGATAGAAGTGAGTTCTCCCTTGTAGTTTCTTTATTTCCAAGATGTGATACCATATGCGAATTGGGATTGAGTGCTTCCCCAGAGTGTCTATAGTTTACCGATAAAAGAACATCGGGGGAATTGAAGGTGAGTGCTTCCTCAGAGAGACTTTGTTTAAGCTGAACCAGAGGGGTCAGACTCTTAGTACATCCCATATAGTTTCTTATGATCGTTTTATTTTTATTATGTTGATTAATGTAAATGAATGTAATTTAAACTGAAGGACTATTTACTTTTGAGTACTTCCTTGTTAGTGCTTAATTTTTCTTATTACTTTCCATATATATTACTTGACTGTTAGGCACAGATCTTTGGTTGGGTTCCCACTAGGATTCGTCTCAAACCCCATTTGTGGCATTCTATTAGGCCTAAAAAGATTATATTATTATAGTTTTAGATTAGGTAATTTACCCTTTTACTTTAGGTACTTATTTGTTGTAGAGATGGAGTTCATGGAACAATGCTAAGGCTTGAAATATTGTTGGAGTTGTTTCCTTTTTTCCCTTGTACATTGGTTTAGTACTGTATTTTAGAATTGTGACTTGTTTATATACTTTCCTAGATATTGTGACATGCATCATTATTTATATATTTGATGCAGTTGTTTATTTACTACCGGTCTTCCAGTGTTCACTAGTTTAGGATAATTAACACTTTCGCTACTGTTATCTATTTATTTTTGTTGTGTTACCCTGCCAATGAGGGCATAGTTTCCACAATATCAAACCCAAGTCCCTCGATACTAGTTAGAAGCCACTAGTGTTTGAGGAAATGTGCTTGAGTCCATGTGACGAACCGAGTATAGGGAACCTCTAGGATGCACGTTGAACTAGGACATTACAATTTAAGGGGGAGAATGTAAAACCTCAAAATTATAATATATGTTTAATTTTATGTAAGTCAATATGTTCAATAGCTTCCTCCACATTAAACACTCATAGGATTTTAGATTTTATAAGAGGTTTGGATCCTATATATTTTCAACATAAACTATTTTTCATACCCATATATCAATACCTATGAATATATGGATGGTATTAGAGGAGTTAGGACTCATTCAGAGCTTTAACATATGAATTTTGGAAAGATAGGTTGATATGCACGCTTACTTCATGGTTAGTGATAATTGTGCACCACAACAGTTCTAACTATAAAGGGTGATAGGTGGTGAGATTAATCATGTGCGAGAGGTAGAAAAATCATTTTAAAAGATAAAAACTTGTTATGATGGTTATTCAAACGGAGTGCACATGGTGTGGACACAGTTTAAAAAACAATGTGCAATCCATCCAAGGGGGAGTTCCACATAGATAGTTAGAGAACACAGTTGGTGTATAGTTTGACCAATTGTGCGGTGTAAACATTCAACCCCTTTATGACTGACAAAAATTATCATTATTCCATCCATCAACATAAAACATATTTTTCCTTCTCATTTCACTTTTATATAGACAATGGACTATGTGATAAGCTTCTTCTTCCTCTAAACCTAGGATTTGAGCCACCTAAATTATATAATTTCTAATTTTAATGGATTTATTCATTTTGGATATCCAATACTAAATCTCTTATTAAGTTCCTTCCTTCCTCGGTTTATGTAACTGTATCAAGTGTTGTTCCTCTGTGAGCTAATATGCCCTATTTTATTGAATTTTTTCTATTTCATTATTTCTCTAATTTTATCCCAGATTAGAGTATGATACTGGATAAAGGTTCATCTAGTGGTATAAGGTATTTGGTCTATACCTTTTCACTCAATATCTAATCATTTATAATTTTCATTGTTTTGTTGCATGATGGACTTTCCATGTTTATCCCCATAAATACGAAATAGTTTAAATATATTATATAGGATATGACCAAGATACTTTATAAGGCCATTGATAATAAAATAGGATGAGACAACATCATAAAAAATCCAATTTCATGTTCCAATTATACGCTAATGATCATTTCATGTAATTAATCTCCAACACCACTTGGGTGTGTTTAGCGTGACTATAAAAATGGAAATTGATTAAACAATAGTAAAAGAATATTTGTATTATAGTGACAATAGTGTAAATTAGTTAGCCATTTACCACTATTTAGTAAAGTAATAAATTGATGGAATATTCCTTTTACCCTTTTTCATTAATAAATAAAACATTGAAAAATGAATTTTATTGAACTATAATTGGTATGGTTATTACATGGACTATGATCAATTATTATATATATAAGGTGTCTACTTTTTATTGAATTTTTCCATTTTAAAAAGTGGTTAGACTTGATCCAACCTTAGATTCCTAAGCGAATTCCTTCATCAATCAGAAGAAACCATCCCAATTCATCGATCCAGTTTTCAAGGGAGATAAGCACCATGAAATTCAGTCATTTTATTTCAGATGGATGAGTCAACATGACATTGTGGATATATAATCTATATCTATAAATTATAATTCCTTGGATTATTTCCTTATATTAATCTTCATCTCCTCAGACATGCATTGCATTGGACTATCACCTTAGGATTCATTCATTCTGATCCAATGATTACTTTGTATGTGATCCACAAACTCAGTTATATGGTATTCAACTATAATTTAAATTTTGAACACCATGGACTACACTTAGACACCTATACCCAAGTTACATTTATATTACTGTGAGATAGCCTAAAATTAATAGGTCACAAATTCCTTAGTTTAATCTTCAGTCCATTATAATCATTATTATTATTAAAATGACTCTAAGAAGATGTTTTCATTGGAACCTAATCAAAAAAAAATTTTACTTGGTGAAACTCAGTTTAGGCCGAAGAAGGTATGGTAAACCAAGATTCCCCTCCAGAGCCTAAGCTTGAAATGGGCTGTTTTTATTTTTCTCCTTAATTTTAATAAACGTGTACATTGTTATATTTTATATTCAGGAACTGAATTAGTCAGAGACACTTTTGGTGGTGTCATACTGAGTTCTACAAACACCCTATTTGGGTTATATATTGGTACTCAGACAGACTACGTGAATATAGGCATAGAACAGGGGAAGCACCGTACTTTAGAGATTTGTTTTTTTTGTTATGGGATGTATCAGGGGAGTAGAGGACCAAGATAGTGATCATGATGCTATTGATTATTGTTTTGAGCATTTTGTGTATTTTTTATTTCTTGATCTTGTAGTATTACTACTCAGTTACAACTTATATCACCCATTTTTCATAGAATCATGTAATGAAATCACTAATTTATATATGAAATGGGTTATCATTTTTATCAGTATACTTTTTTCGGTATTTTTACTTCTTTTTTATCCATTATTATGATGCATCTGCTATTTTTTCTAAGATTTACTATTGTGCCCTATGCTGATCTTGAGTGTATAGTCTCTCCACTATACAATCACTAATCATCACTGCTAGTTGGAAGCCTCTATATTATGGGGAGGCACACTTGAGACAATTTAGCAAAGAAAGATTTGTTACTTTTTAGTGAATCGAGTCCAAGAAGTAAAACACAGACTCATAATGATGTATAGTGACGTACACCACTAATATTGGTGGCCTAGTATGATGAGGTATATAGTGTATTTTTTTACTCAGTGTTCCACCTATCATTAGTTAACATTATAATACCAGTGATCAAAAGGAATTTTATAGCCCTTACCCATTCTGTACTGGAAATGGGAAGACCTCACTATATAATCTGTGATGGGATTCCAACCGTCTCCTTAGGGAAATGATGTTTTATGGGTTATCATGGATATTCTAATGAAGTTCACCCATTTATTATTTGGGGTACGTTATCATTAAATGAAGTAGGTAGAGTTTTCATATGTAATATTATTCATCATCATAGGGTTCCATGCACCCTTATATCTGATAAGGATGCTCATTTTGTGTCATGGTTTAGGAAGGGGTTGGAGAAGGATCTGGGTCAACATGTAATTTTGAGTAAATCCATCCATCCATAGACTAATGATATTTTTAAGAATACTATTCACGTTTTTGAGGAAAATATTTGATCATGTGTCATTAATTTTAGTGCTTCATGGGAAAATTTTTATTACCTACTGAGTATTCTTATAAAATCTGCTTTAAGAAACTATATAGATGGATCCTAACAAGGCCTTATATGGTATTTCATTTCATTTACTCCTGTGTTGGTTAGATACAGGAGAGGTTCAGATACTAGGACCTCATATAATTCCCTGGGAATTGGAGAAGGTATAACATATCAAAAATCATATCGATACAACAAAGTCTATGAAGAATAATTTTTCCAATTATCATCGTCGACATCTGGGGATTGAGGTTGGGGATTGGGTGTTCTTGTTTGTTTCACCTAGGTTGGTTCATAAATGTATTAGAATGTAGGGTAATCTATAAACTCAATTCCTTATACCTTTTGATACTTTAGAGAGGGTTGGACCCATGGCTTATCGGTTAGCTCTTCCTCAGAGATAAATGCCTGTATATGGATTTTTTCAGATTTCTCAATTACATTGATATCATTTAGACCAATATAATTTCCTTCATCATGATGAGGTTTAGTTGGATATTGAGTTTTTTATTGAGGATTTTTCTATTCATATAGTTGAGAATATCATAAAGGGTATCTAAGCTAGGATAGGTCCCCTAGTGTGAGTGCTACGAAAACACATCCATGTGTAGGGTGTTACCTAAGAGAAATATAATGACTTATTTCTTGATTGGATAGAATTATTCTCATATTATGGTAATCCACACTAATTGAAACTCAAGGATGAGTTTTTTTAAGTGAGTTGGTTATAAGATCCTGAATTTTATAATAGGTATAGATCCTTTATATTTTTTACTTAAACCATTTTCTTTCCCTAACAACAATTACTAGAAGTGTATAGAAGGTGTTGGAAGAGAACAAGATCATTAGGAGCCCAAATTTATATATCCTGGAAAGAAATGGTTTTATTCAAATTTAGAGAATGGTTAGTGTTAATTTTTAACCTCAAGCATGTGGGCCATTAGAGGTTTCAAACTATTAGTGTAACCATGAATGTGAGTCTGTATTTCCATAAAAAAAAGTTGTAAACATGTTTCAGAATTTATCTTCATGGTGTATACATAGTTTGATAAAACCATTCAATAACCATGAATGTGTGTGTTCCAATTAGAAAGTTGTGGCCCATAGCTGGCAGAAATTGTTTCTAATCATGCATCCAAATCATGTGCCCCCTTTAAAAATGGTTAAAATTATAATTTTTTCTTCCTTCCACTTAAAACCGAATTTTATGTATCCTTTATCATTTTCATATACATTGGACCTTAAAATAAGATCTTTATCCCTCTCAACTAAGTATTTGTGCCTCCTATTGTATATGAAGTATGATTTGACTATCATTCATCACATTGAATAACCAATGGTATGTCCCTTATTCATTTTACATCCATACATATTTTATCTGACCATATCAAGTGTTGTTTATATGCGATTTAATATGACATATTTTCAGTTCATTTATATATTTATTTGATTCCTACAATTATAATCCATATTAGAGGATAGTATTAGTTGAGAATTCATCTATTGGTATAAGGTTGGTGGATTATACCCTTTCCCTCAAAGTATCATCATTTATAATTTCCACTATTTTACTAGACATTTGAATTTTTGTGTGTTGATCGTTAAATATGAAACTATTAATATTAACTGTGTGGGGCACAAAATAAGAAATTTATGAGACCCTTTTAAAATATATGTCAATGTGACCTCAACATTAAACATCCCCTTGGGTGTGCCCTATTATATACTTTTGACTATTTTGTGTAATTACAATAAAACACCACTGGGGTGTTTTTTGATTGACTCTTAAAAGGAAATTTATTAATCTATAATAAATGAATAGTTGTATTATAGTGAGGCTAGTATACCTCAGTTTTCCATTGACCCCTATTGAGTAAAATAATAAATTTTAGGAATATTTATTTTCCCTTTCTCCTCGATAAATGAGAATGCAGGAAACAAAATTTATTGATTTATAATTGGATTAATTATTACATGGACCATTCTTGATTATTATATATTTAAGACATCTAATAACTACAGACCTTTCAATTTTAAGATGTCTCTAGAGTTGATCTAGTATTGGATTCCTAAGACAATTCCTTGATCACTAAATGGATTCCACCCCTATTCATCGAGTTGATTTTTAAGGAAGACACAAACCGTCGAAATCAGTTATTTCCTATTTTATTGTTGCCTTAACATGATGTCACAACTCAATCCTCTATCTTCAAAAAATTATAATTCACTATATTTTCTTCTTGGATTCATCTTAATGTCCTCAGACACATGATTCATTATATTATTTCTTTATGATTCATTCATAAATAGCCTTTGATTACATTGGGTATGCTGCATAGATATAGGAATACCAAGGGTTCACCCCTAAGATTACAATTGGTTCCCTATAGATTGGTTGAATAGTTATTACTATGAGTTGGACTGATCTTATGAGGTCATGTATGCCTTGGTTTTTCATTTGGTCCTTCATTATTATTATTATTATTACATAGACACCAAGATTATGTTTTCCATAGACCCTACAATAATAAAATATCATTTACATAGAGACATTCAGCTTATGCCAAAGTAGGCATGGTAAACCAGGCATCCATTTGGAACCTTAGCACAACATGGTTTGTATTTATTTTTTAACTTACTTATGATATATCTACACACAATTAGATTTTATATTCACATAATATATTATATAGATACCTTTTTGGTGGTACCCTAATGGGTTTTAATCACCACCTATTTGGCCCACCGATTAGTACCCATAATGACTTCATAGATATAGATAGAGACAAGGGGAATCACACTGCTTTTGATACTCTATTTTCTATATTATGATTGTTTATGGGAGAATATGAATGATTTGTTATCGTGATTATATTAGACATAGTTGTTTTCCTTTGTATTTTTTTTATAATATGCTCATGTATTTATACTACACTATTTCACCTTATATCACTAAATTTTATATAGAATCATTACATGAAATCTTTATTTTTTATATGAAATTGTTTATCATTTAACTCAATATACTATTTTTGGATGTTTACTTCCATTGTTTTCATTATGATGTTGTATTCGTTGTTTTATAATATACTTACTCCTATGATCCACTTTGGTCATGAGGGCATAGTCTCTTTACAACACCATCACATAACCTCAATGCTTATCACAAAACTCTTGCATATTAGGGGGCACAATTGATTCCATGTGGACAACTATGTTACGTTACTTATCAGTTAACTAGGTTTGGTACATCCCAACACCAAACAAATGTGATTTATTTAGTTAAAATATAAGTATTAAGGTGTGAACGATAAAACCTAGGCATTAAATTAGTGATAATGAATATAAAAAATTAATATATGAAATATATGTATAGATAAAATAATTAATTTTTTTACTGTTAATGGAATTCAATGAAACCGACTAATAAAATAATTTATCGTTTAAAAATGTTTTTTTTCTAAAAAATTATATTTTATGATATAAATATTCCTATTTAAAGAAAAATAAGATTAATAAAAATAACTTTTCATATTAATAATTATTTAAAAACAATTTAGTTTGTAAATGATAGGCAATCAGATTAAAAAATATTAATATTTGAAAATTTCATTTTCAAATTAACACATGTATTCAATTATATTCTATGATTTTATTTAAAAATATAATTTTTAAAATTTAGAGTTTAAAATTAATAAAATTAATAAAATTAAACCTTATTTTTCAATTCCGCGTACCAAAATTTAATTATTATCTAATATTGAGTTTTTTTTATAAAAATGTATAATTTTGGAAAAAAATACTGTTTTCCAAAAAATATAATTTTTATAAATTTTCCATTTTATAAAAACAACCTCAAAATTTATAAATTTTTTAAATTAGTCAAATATTATATTATTAATATAATTATTTATTTTAAAATATTAATTAATCTTATAAAACCTATGGAAAATATTTTTATAAATAATTAAAATGTTAATTTCATTTAAACACTATTTTTAATCTTTTCATTGAATAAATAATTTTAAAAAGAGAATAAATTTATACTATCCTTGAAATCATAATAAAATTTATTTAAATTATAATAAATAAATTTATATCTTTTAAATTAGTATCCAAGATAATTTTATTTTATAATTAAATTTAATTCATAATACATTATTTGTCTAAAAACTGGTTTTAGATGAGTAAGTGTGTGTATTTTAAAAATACATTTTCACACATTTTAAAATTTTATATGTTAAAATGATATTTAAAATTTAAATTATAAGCATCAAATTAGTTAAAATTTTCAACCTTAACCTTTTACATTAGAATTAATTACTAAGGATAAAAATAAATAATTATAGTAAAAGTAAAGGGTGTTAAATTATTTTTAACATAGTGGAAAGTCATAAAACATTTAAAACATTTGATTTTATTTAATGGTTTATCATAGATCAACCATGAAATTTCTTCCCTACACTTTTTCCATTTTATGTCTTTTGGAACTTGAATGGAAACCCTTCATTATTGAAAATGTAGGAGTTACCCCCAAAAAATACCATTCCCTTAACTTATAAAAGGGTAACATCTTCACCAATTCAAGACGCACCCTCCGTTAGAATTTCAACTCAAATATATACCATATTATTCTCCCTATAATCCCAAACCATTAATATAATCCATTGACCAGTCATAATTATTTTAATCCCTTCAAATTCATGGAGACTTCCAAACAAACATTAATTCCATTAGGTGAGTTTTCCAACAACTTATTTTTCTTCATAATTATCTTATTTTTAATTTTTATATAAACAATTATAAAAATATATTATTATTATTTATATACTATAATTTTGAAAAATTATGTATATTTCATTATTTATTCATATACCCCATCAACTAAGAAAAATAACATTGTTGTTAATGTTTTGTGCGGACAACCGTATCCACAGTGCAATGTGTTTCGTTTTAATTAATTGACATAAAAGGTTTTATATATGGATGTTATCAAATTATAAATATGATTTTTTTTATATCAATGATATTATTTCATATAAAATCATCGTACCTGTTAATGATATGATTGTCTAACAATTATCGTTAATTTAATCCTTTAAACCGGGAAATCTAATTAAAAATGTTCTATTCATTCTTTTTAATAACAATATATATACTATATTTTTTTAGTAATTATATTAAATTATAATATATCATACAATTAAATACAAAAAATTATCATTACGCTTTTTTATATATGTATATTATAGCTAAACCATCTCATAATCATCCATTAGTCATTGTTGGTTCATCTTTTGGTCAGTTTAACAACCTATGTGAAGACTAATACACATTTATGTCCTGGATGAATTTGAGTACTTATTTACATGTTTAATATGATAAATTAATATACAATTTTTTTTCAATTGATTTTATATTAATATGTTGTTCATTAATTAACAAAACAACCTTTGATTTCCATGAATCATCGAAACATGCTTATTATCTATTTCATCATCAAGGATAAAGACTAGAATGATCATGAATTGAATTATAAACATAATAAATAATTATAAATTATCCCTAATAGTAAAATTAATTGTATATTAAATATTAATATTGGAAAAATATTAAACATGGACACCACTATTATGAAACGATTACATATGATCAAAACTACAAATACCCGATGTGAAAAATACAAAGAAATCATGTAGATAATGATTATTTATAAATTATAAGAATGAAAAATGATTCTATTAAGGTTCTTATATAAGTTATTATGGTATATATATATATATATATTTATGATACAGAAGGATCAATTACATTAAGAGAATTCACGAATAATAGGTATGGGTTTTCTTCTCAAATTCTTCTATTTGAAACATGTTTGATATTATGCACGTAATTTCATTTTTGTGGTGTTTATAATACCTATGAAATATCTTATATCATAGTTATATTTTTTTTTTGTATTTTATGTTAAATTAAATTTCATATCTTTCAATTTTTTTAGGTGTTACTTAAGTCGTATGTTTTTTCTTGGTCACAATTCTCATTCATTATGGCATATTTGATTTTTTGCACCATGTTTTTTTGTAAGGTGTATTCAATAACCATGGATATATCTTTATTATACTTATTTTATTTCATGTAATTTATTATTAAAATATTTTTCACTTATTTAAGAGATTATCGAATCAGTTCTTTCCCCATCATTAATGGTTTTAGGGGACTCAACTTGTGTTCATTGAGTTATGAATGATCTATTGAAATTAAGATTTTGTCACATTCATCCATTTTATTCTATTATGTGTTATCCACTATTTTTCTCAAGGGATATAAAATATTACCCCCATAAACCCTTTTATCACTATTTCTTACTTCTTGACATATGTTTCTTGTACGGGATAATTTTAACTCATATATTCTTTTTTGAGTTATAATGTTTTATCTTTAACATTGTTCTCATATACTTGGGTTATCCAACACTAATATTTTAGTATATGTTATCTTTAAAATATAATTTGGAAAAGTATGTTTCATTAAAATGGAAGTGGTGTTACTATTTCTATAATGTGGGTTTCAAACAAAGGTAATTTCATTTATTAAAATTTTTACTTTCATAATCAAATGTTTTTTATCCATGTTTCCTATAGAAAAATTCATTTCATTATCATAAAATAATTGTTTATTATTTTAAAATACTATATTTTCAATTAGTTTTGACATATCCTTTTGAAAAATATCGTTTTAAGTGACATATAACTTCTTATTTTACGTTAATGTTAATAATTGATTTCTAAAACAACTTTTATGTTTTCACATCCACTAGAAATTTAATTTTCAAAATGATATAACATAACAAGTTTTATATTTCAAAATATTCCCTAATATATATATATATATATGTTTCATATTTTGGGAGAAATGAACTGACAGTACCCAACAGTCCAATTCCAAATCACTTCTTGGGTGGTATCTTTCAAACATTCTTTTGCATGAATGTTTTCATCTATGAAAACATCATTCTAGATTAACTCTGTTACACTGGTGATATGTTCATTGGAAAAAATCTACCTTATTTATATAGATGTATTATGATCATGTTATTTATGTGTTGATTTAGTCGTATACTCAATGCTCTATACAGTGTGGACAATTCATTTTATATATTTCATATTGGATGATTTTGACCTAATTTATTTTACTCTATTCACATGGGGAAATGTATTTAAATTATATATATTATCATTTCTATATGGATAATTATTTTCAATTAAACTATAAATTTTTTTACCATCAACCTCATTCCACTATATGGTTTATGATCATGTTATCAATTTTAATGATATAGGGAAGTGTATGGTCATTATTTGTATTGTTATTCCAATACAATAGATTATAGGAATGTTCACTATGTAATATTTTACCTTCTAAATTAATTAATTAGATTTATTGTTGTCATGTTATCCATTTTATTTAAATATGAAAATGAAATTTAATTATTGATGATTGTTCACATCTATAGTAGGATGATTATATATTTTATTTTTTATTTAACATTTTATGAATAGTTATATTTTTTTGAGAAAGTGGTTCCTCAAGGAATGGTAGGAATTTTTTTTAGTACTCTTAAGGCTAATTAATTATACTTAATTAGGTGATTGGTGGGGCTTTAAAATATATATCCCATCAATTCATCATAAATTATGATGAAAAAAATTGTTTTGTGTATTTGGTTTATTCTTGACCAATTCAACAAGATTCCATAACCGCGGTCTCGATAAAAAGTAATGAATAATAGAATATGGACCTAACGATTAGTATTTCATGTATGAAATTAATTATTCCATCATTATGAGACCAGTATTATTGATATCTATGTTTTTATTTTTTTCAGGGTGATAGCATGATCCCGACTTCAAGTTGATTATGGATTCATGTTACTAACCTATTCTCGACCTAATATTGAGGCTATTTTTATTACATGATTGTTTCAGTTATATGGTTACCTTACTATGAATTTATTCTCACACCTTATTATGTTTCCATTTTATAAATTTATAGTGAATATTATAAAATGTGACATGTTTTTTAGGATAACACATATGAAAGAATTTGTGGGATACATTGAGGACATGTCATTGGTTAAGAAGTTTCATATATAAAGGGAAACATGTCTCTTGAGATAAAGAACATGGTATGTATTAGTTTACACTCTCTCGTAATTATATAAATCTCTAAACATGAAAATACCATTCAAAGATAAGAGGTGAAATAATCCTTTCAATTTTGTATTTAATGATGGTTATATCAAGGATTTACCATTTCATATTCAAAAAAGTATGTAAAGTACATTATAAGATCCCAATATCATGGAGTGTGGGTCTAGGGATTCTCATTATTTTACATATTAAGAAAAATTCAATAAAAACAATTATTATCCTATCAATTTATTCCTATATCAATATAATATCCTAAAAGTGCTAGTTTTAAAATATCATTGTTTGTCACTATTAACCTAAAAAGCAATTGTTTCTAAAAAATATAAAAAAACTATCCTAAGATAATTTTGACATTGAAATTAAAAAATCAAATTAATTTATTCAAATTAAATTTGTAAAAATGTAAAATTTATGATTTAATCATATTCTTTAATAAATTTATGTGTGCTGTGTTATTATTTCATTATAATGAAAAGATTACTATAATTCAATATGGGTTGTTATAGTAAATAATTAAAAATTTACTTGTCATATATTAAATTGTTAGTAGTATTATAAATTTCACTTCCACTCATGATCTTCATTACTTTTTCCATCGATTGATGGCCTCCTGATAATGTAAGGGATTTTAGTGACTAAAATTTCTATTCCTTGGGTTACATGTTTTGTCTTGAACTTTTTTATACATATAATTTATTTTTACATAAAAATATATTTTTATATATTATTTTATAATCTTAATTTTAAGAATTATTTTTAAAAAATGTATTTGTGACTCTGTTTACAATTTTAATTCTAAACAATGTTTTTTTTCAAAATATTAAGAAGTGTGTTTCCTTTTACCTTCATATATTTTTTATTCCTCTCCAAATTTATCCAAGTTAACATTTTGTATTTTTAAGGCCATATTTTTAAATATTTGTTTTGAAAATAATTGGATTAAATTATTTTTTGCATCACCTATTGAAAAATTCCTTCGGAAGAAACCTATAACGTTATCTTTTACAACAATATTAAAAAAAATATAAATGATATTTTAAAGTTCAACTTTCATTTTAATTTTCATATTCAAAAGGATTTAAATTTTTTAGATTTTTATTTTATGGTATTTACACTTATTTCTATATATATTTTGTGGATTCCACTCATGGTGCTTCATAGTAAAATTCTTCATCCCTTCTTGGGTGGTATCATCAATGAATTATTTTGGAAGTATGTTTTCTATTTGTGTCAATATCCTTATATGTTTTCGCTGTTAAAATAGTTTTATGTTCTTTTGAAACCATCCAAAATATATAAAAATATATATTATGATCATGTTATTCAAACATTAAATTAAATTTACACTCACGACTCTTTATAGTTTGGACATCATAATTTGCATTATTTAGATTGGAATATTTTAACCTAGACATATATTTTTTTGATTGGATACTGAGGTATTTAAATATTTATTGATTAATGGTTGTTTAGGTAGGATCATGACATATCAAAATTATATATACATAATTGGGGATTGTTGACGCTCCTTTCGTCACGGAATCTAAAGTTCGGAAAAGGGAATATCTGAGTTCAAAGTGATTAATCCTTTGAAGAAACATCAAAAATCGACAAAGGGATGAAAAAGGAGAACATTGCCCATAGGTCGCGCAAGTTCCCTCTTGGTCGCGCAAGTACACTTGCGCGCCGCCTCAACACTTGCGCGACCCCTCATGGTCGTGCAAGGGACTTGCGCGACAGATCTGGTAACCGCCCAGTAACCGCCCGGGGTCTTCATTTGCCTATAAATAGACCCTGTGGGCCCCCCATTCGAGAGGATTTTTTTTTCCAGAAACTCGGATCAAAGCTCCCGACGCCCAAGTCTCTTCTCAAAGCTTCCAGAACACTTCTAAGGTAATTTCTTACCTAGAATGGAAGATCTAAAGGGAAGAAGGAAGGCCAAGTGTTGAAACTTATCAAACACTTGCGCGCCGACTTAATTCCTTCAATATAACTTGCGCGTCCCCTCTCTGGAAGAACCTCAAGCGGATGATAAAGGGTTTTATAAAGAATCGCTCAAGTATTTCAACTCTGGTTGTAAATCGCGCAAGTATCCCTCATGTCGCGCAAGTATACTTGCGCGACCAATACTTGCGCGCCGCCGCAGGACTTGCGCGACTTTTAATACTTGCGCGCCCCTATCTTTTTTGTGCCCATCTTGCCCATTTTACCCCTCTTAAGCCATTTCACCTTTCCTATTCAAGATTCAGTCTTCAAGATACTCTTAAAAAGCCATTTACGGCATGATTTCTTGATTTGACATCCTTATCTGAAAGGAATTCTGTGAAATACCTCTCAACACCCAGTGATTTAAACATCTTTATGTCACCAAAGATTGAGAGTTCATTCATTTCAACCTCATCCTTTAAGATGAGAAAATTCTAACCTGGGTCTCCTTTTCAGGAATAAGACTCAGTCATAACCTTGGGCTTCCTTTTTAGGAGTAAGCCCCAAGTCCCCTAACCTAGGCTTCCTTCTCAGGAATAAGTCCTAGTCATAAATCTTGGGAATCTTTCTTAAAAATAAGCCCCAATCAAGTTCCCAAACTTGGGCATCCTCCTCAGGAGTAAGCCCCAAACCTTAATCCCTAATCTGGGTCTCCTTTTCAGGAATAAGACTCAGTCATAACCTTGGGCTTCCTTTTCAGGAGTAAGCCCCAAGTCCCCTAACCTGGGTCTCCTTTTCAGGAATAAGACTCAGTCATAACCTTGGGCTTCCTTTTCAGGAGTAAGCCCCAAGTCTCTTAAAATTTCTCTTAACCAGTCATAAATTACCTTTGATTTGGGTTTCCTCTTTAGGAATAAAACCCAATCATAAGTCCCCTCCTAACTTGGGCATCCTCTTTAGGAGTAAGCCCCAAGATTAGAGTATTCAAATCTCCATGAAGCACATATAACTTTGTGGACCCTGTTCTTGGATTTTCTCCCTAAAAGTAAATCCTAAACCTTCGTCTATCTGGGCAGTCATCTATACATAAGCCCCAAAACAAATTCTTTTGATTGCATCTTTTATGGAACAATTGTCTGAATTTTACAAATACCTCTTGTTTCTCACACCGAGCATGACTCACGTGAGCTTAGAGTGTAAAAGTAATTATGACATTCATCTTTGAGCCATCAATCATAAAACATCATATCCCATTCCTCGAACTACGTGGGTTCTGATTCCTTTTTTCAAAACAAAGGATACGTAGGTAGCCCATTTATGGGTTCGATCCCAACATTGAAATAATCTCTGTCCTTCTGAATGACGATAAACTTCAAGTGCCCCACTGAGTGGCTTTAAAACCATCCTGGTCATCAAAATGACCAAGAGACTTTTATATAAATGTTTTGAAGGATACCATTGACCAAGAATCTCTAAACAAATATAGATGATTCTATATTGATGAAGAACCTCAAATACATATAAAAGATTCTCTAAATTTCTTGCATATTTAATCATTGATTGTTAAAACTAAAGGAAAGCTCATTTTATACTTGGTAATGTAATAAGGATTCACGAACTTAACTTAAATCTATAAAGAGAGTCCCGGAGTAGACAATAATTCCCCTCAAAAAGGTGTGATGAGTCTGACCTCCCATCCTCTCGACCAATGCAAATTCATAAGCCTCATTAGCCCACAAGCTAATGAGCGCCTGCCTTTGGAAAGTAGGTCCAAACGGATGTGGAATCATTGGATGTTTCCGGTTCTACAAACAAACCCGTTAGAAACCGATCGGAACGTTTGAATCTCCCGTCCAGGAGGTCATCCCCGGATTCCGCGCGAAACAAAAATGGTGAACCCGACGTGAATCCTTAACCAAGTTAAAGTGATGATTCTTCTTATCTGTTAGGCCCTTTGGGCCAACAAGGCAATCATTGACATGTGCTCATCCAAAAGATGCAGTGGCCGGATTCATCTTGATTATGTCTGTTACATGGAACATGCACTCTTTTTTTCAAGATCTTTTACAAAAATGGCTTTCCTTAAATTCACCCCTGTGAATACTGCTGCTGGGAACACCTCTACTGTGAGGTCTGCTGCTGTGAAAACCAATGCTGCTACTCCTGCTGGAACGTCATCCGCTCTGAGGATGACATCACCAACTCAGCGTCTTCAACGCTGTGTTTCTAATGCACTGGTTAAGGAGTACCGTCGCAACGGTACTATCCCAACTCTGGAGGCCGCTCGTCAAGCCCTCCAAGTTAACAATTCTACCTGGTCGTCCGGACAACGGTGACCAGCAATCAAGAAGCAGGCGGTGCTGACTACCGTCTCCAACCGTTTCGGGTCGTTATCCCCGGAACGCAATTTCCATTCACTCCCTTACTCCGAGGAAGTGAATGAGCAGGTCCCGCAGGACCTTAATTCAAAAAGACAGGAGTCCTTCTCAAGGGCTCCCATCAACAATCGCCGCCAGACTCGTGCGGTAGTGCGCCCTCAACATGATGAGGGTACCGGCTCCAGGCATTCAGCTCAGGTTCCTCGAACCCGAGCAGGCAAGATGAATCACCAGAGACGGAATCCGGTTAATAATAGGCAGGTTGTCATCCCTTCCATCTCCGGAGAAGTCCACCAACCTAACTTGGTGGCAAATAACGAGCAGGCATACACACCTGTTCGTTTTAATCCCGCTGTCCAGCAGACTCGTCTGGCAGCATCAAGCCGATCCCGCCAGGCAATTCCGGCGGAGTACCATAGGCAGGAACATACACCTGCTTATACATCAGCAGTTAGTCAGCAGGATTGTCTGACTACATATGATGGATCTCGTCAACAGCGTTTGGCGAAGTGTAATCAGAAGGCACATACACCTGCTAATACTAATCAAGCCTACCAACAGTCTCGTTTGGTAGCGCACGGAGAAGTCAGTCGGAAAGCCCCGACGACAAACAGGAGGCAGACTAAACTCTCTGCCTCCACACTTGAGTACTGTCAGGATTCACTGACAGGAAAAGGAGGACAGGAGAAGGCACATACACCTACTCCAAGCCCGGAATGGACGTATATCCCGGTTCTGGCGACTGAAGTCACCAAACATATTTTGTCAATGGTGAAAGAGCAGAAGCAAATTCCTGCTCATATTCTGGATGCTTGCCAGGATATCATAACAGCTTCAGCATCATCTCAGGGACAGACACATAAATCTATCCCTAGCAGTGGAGTGACACATCAACAATTCACTCCGGAACAGACACACACATCTGTTCCAGTCCAAGAGGGTTGTGGGGCCTACTCCCCCATATCATATGGACAACCAAGTCAGGCACATACACCTGATTTGAGCGATGATCGTCAGCCTAACCTGACCATCTTTCCTGATCAGGCACATACACCTGCTCAGAGCAATCACTTTTGTCATCAAGTGATTTCTAAAGCGAGTAAGAAGGCATCTAAGAAAAAGATCCGCCCAGCACAGTCAGGAGATCAAAGGCCAATCTACAACAAGGCCTTGCTCGATGCTGGAGTTCTTGAAGCCCTCAGACATTTATCTGTCGGAATTCAAGATTCTACTCCCTCAGTTCCCAATAACAGGAACATTAATCCTGAAGGTCTTCAACAGACACTTCCTCATGAAGACTTGCTTCATGAAAATTCGGTCAATCTTGAAGTTTCTTCTTCAGATGAGAACCACAGGAACCCTCTGTGTGGTCAGAAGACCAAGGAGCAAGAGATCTCATCTTTTGCTGTAACCCATCATGAAGGTCCTCCTCATGGTGATGAACTTTGCTGCGAAAGTCCTCTCCGCAGTAGTGATTCACATTGTCTCGAAAATTCTTCAGAAGGCAATGTAGTGACGAGAAAGCCCTCCTATCTCGAGGAACTTGCAAACGTAAAACCAGTCATGTCTGAAGTTTTACTATCGGCAGGTGAAACTCTTTCTCCATCAGAAGATAGCTTGGGGTTCAGGTTATTCTCCGAACCTTCCCTGGGTCATTCATCTTCCAGCATGAATAGTGATTCCTCTACCAATCTTGTTGAATCCGATGAAGCAACAAGGAAACACCAACTCTGGTCCAAACAGGTAGAAGAATCTTCATTTAATGATAAAGAGGAAATGCTGAACATGAGGAAAAAACTGGCAAATGGTGAAGTACCAGTCATGTTTTGGCCTTTGGCTGATTCACAGTATGACATTCCAAAGATGTTGACGGATGATGGAATCCATGATATTCGTCTTAACATATGGAAAACTCTTTGTCAATTAAAGAAGAAGGTATTATCTTACGATGAATATGAAAATCATCTTAAGATAATAGAAGGGTTACAACGCCAGATTGATTTGGCATCTCTATCAGTCTCTCGGTATCCGAAGGCTGAAAAGCAACAGAGAACCCTTCAACGTTCATGCCTTGGCGCACTAAGAAGATTGCGTCAGTTAATTTCCAATGCTCCATCTAATGTTCATATCAGAGGATGGGGTATTCACGGAGCACTACATTTCACAGTGCTCTCCGGTCAGCAAAGCCCGCCGAAAATGGTCTCATGCAATGTTATTGCCCATGGCCGGTCACAGTCAATGGGCTTTGTTCATAATCAAAATCTTGCTCGAGATCAAGCTTCAACTAGTTCCTCTCAAAATCAAGTATATAGAGAACAGGTTGTTGAATTGCTCCTACACCAAGCAGGCGAGAATATTGCACAAGCCTCTCGTCTGGAGCAAACACGTCATCAAATGACAGAAGTTTCGGAAATCATCCAACGGTCTGTTGAACCAGGTGATAAAAGTGGATACAGGTTAATGCATCCAGCTAATTTCCGAACTAAGATCCGCAAGATCAAGAGAGATTTCAAGAAGATCTCAGACATAGCATGTCAAGAGACACCCCAGCTTGCCAGACTGGGGACTTCTCTAACCCAACCCTTAGAATCAACGAATGGGATTCGAGGAGTTGAGCGGAAGCAACAGGAACATCCCCAGTCCACCGGACTGGGGACTTTTTCAAATCTTCAATCCCTCCCTCAGAGAAAGTCAGTATTCTCTCGATTAGGGAATAAACCTCAAGAGGAACGAAGAGCCAAGATGTCAGGAGATTCTCTCCAAGTGACGGTTCACAAAGAAATTACTGAGGGGTCAAGTCAACGGAATGCCATGTCTTATCATGGACATAAAAGGAGACAATATCACAGAAATGCTGATAGAAGGGATTCCATGATATATGCATCCATTAATGTCATCACTGCCGTTGCTGCTGATTCACCAGATGAGGCTCAATCAGAGGGATCAGATGAAGAGGTTCCTGCTCAAGAAGTTGTGCACACAGACCTAAATGAAGAAGGTGTGCGCACACGTAATCAAAGGCTTACCCAAAATTTGGGTATTCCTTCAAGTAACCCACTTCCCCCTCTCCGAAAAGGATCCAATAAGGGGAAAGGAAAGAATCAGGTTACTTCTCACCCTTCCTCTGAAGGAGGTCAATCGCTCTCATTAGAGCAAAGGCTTGCACAACAGGAGGAAGAAATGAAAGAATTAAGAAGGTTGAATGCAGAACTACTTCAGAGTAGTCTTCTTCTTAAGAATGCTGAAGTCCGACAGCCGAAGGAATTTGTTGTAACTACTGAGATGGATCAGGAATATCCTCCTTTATCAGTACACCCACAGAGGTCTAATCCTACGGGTCAAATGCAACAACGGTTGGCAGCACTACCATTAGTTGCAGCACCAACCTCCACGGCTGTCCAAGCTCCATTCATTGCACCTACCCAAAACCAAGTTCAACCTGACGTTTCTCAAAAGTTAATAACTACTATTGAGTCATTAACAGCTCGGTTAGAAACTATGGAAGGGAAACGGGCGCAAGTTCAACCTGAAAAGAAAGTTTACCCTGAATGGGTAGATTCAATTTCTCCTCCATCCAGTTTTGGAAACCCTATTTTCCCTACTTTCAATGGATCAGGTGACCCTGAACAACATTTGACGCATTACGTGTCTTGTTGTGATCCTATGATGGGAACTCCAGAGCAACAAGAAGCAGTGAAACTCAGATGCTTCGTGCGAACCTTGCAAGGACCAGCTTTTGTCTGGTATACAAGCTTGAAATCCCGGTCAGTCATCGGATGGGAGGATCTTCGTCAAAAATTCCTTCTTCAGTTCAGCTCAACTTTGCCAAAAACGACAGTTTTCGATCTTACAAACTGCAAGCAAAGGGAGAATGAAAGAGTCTCTGATTTCATTGCTCGTTTGAAGGGATTAACGTATTCCTTGAGTTTATCACTCCCTCAGGAGGAATTGTTGCCAATCTGTGTGGCAAATTTGCGTGACGAATTACGCACGCCATTGATCCCTGTGAAATACACAGGAGGGTTTCGAGACCTTACTTCAATCGCTCAACAGATTGAAGATTCCCTTATGCAGGCTAAGGTTAAATCTCGTGTAATTCCATCAGCTCCAGGAAGAAGAATGGGTAAAGCAGAAACTGCTACAGTTATGCTTAAACAGGCACCTGTACCTATTTCTACTTCAAAACCTTCATCTTCTCGAAGGGCTCCACCTCCTGAACGCCAACAACAAAGGCTGTTTCGTCCAAATGATCAAAAAGATCAATGACGAAAACAATTTGAGGATATGAAGAGTAAAACATACTCTTTCCGAAGTGAGCAAGTTCCTGGTTACTTCATTTCAGCTCTGGAGAATAATTTGGTTCAATTACCAGTGCTGAAGAGACCAAACAAGGAAGGAGATGAAGACCGTCCCAATTATTGTCCCTTTCATCAAATGTTGGGGCATCCCATCCAGGAGTGTTTTGTCTTTAAGGACCTCCTACAAAAGATGGTCGACTTGGGACAAGTCAAATTGAAGGGTTCTTCAGCTCATGTAGCGTGTATTACCGCTACAGATCCAGAGGAAGGAGGCGAGTGGCAGGAAGTCAAAAGCAAAACTGCGAAAAAATATGATGATTGGATGGTCAGAAAGACAATCAATCGGACCCATTCCATTTTGCGAACACAATTGAAGAAGCCAATTGTGTCTCCTACAAAAGCTGCAGTAAAGCCTCCATCAAAAGACAAATCCTCAAAAGGGCAGAGCAATTCAAAGAAGAAAGAGGAATCAGAAGAAGATGAGTATGTATCAAAGCCTAAATTGTCTTTGACTCTGGCAGATTTCATGCCATCTACTTCAAAGCCACGGGCACCGTCCCACCAAACGGCACAGCCTAAACAGGCTAACTTGGCAGAGTCTTTATCAGACGAAGAATTGATCTTTGGTTCTATTAATATGATTCAATTAACAGATTCATATTCCAGTCTTGATGAGCCTGAATTCCCTGTATCAAATAAAGGAACCCGAGGAAGTTCTAGAGGTTCAGGATATAGGGGAAGACGTGGATCTTTCCGAAGCCACTACTCTAATTCTACCCCTGCTAGCACTGTATATGCAGCAGAAACTCGTGGTAGAGCCCTTCAGCGAGCTCAAAATGAACAAGCAAGTTCTTCTGCCAATGGCCAACTCAGCTTCGGCACAGTTATTTTGGAAGACCGATTAAATGTTCCATCTTCTTTATCTCAGCAAGTAAATGGATCTAATCAGTCTAATTTTCCAAAACCAAAGATGTTGCCAACTTCAATACAAGAGGCATCAGCTTCCAAAGCATCTGCTTCCAAGATACCTGCTAAACCACATATTCCTATTGGGAAACGCAGGCCTCTAGATCAAAAGTATGATATATTGAAACACTTGGCCCAAGTACCAGCCAAATTATCAATTTTGGATGCTTTGAATCTATCAAAAGATCTTCGGAAAGCACTCATCGAAGCTTTGTCAAGTCCTCAGGAGTTTGAAGCTGAAATTGCTGCAGCTGAAATTTATCACATAGAGAATAATCCTGCAGAATGCCATGCAGTGATATCTTTTACTGATAAAGATGAAGATGATGTTGTGCATGGGAACATAAAACCTTTGTACCTATCTGGCAAAGTCAATGGTATAGATGTTCGAAGAGCTTTTATTGACAATGGTTCAGGAGTCAACCTCATGCCCATTCGTACACTTCGTCGATTGGGCCTCACGGAATCTGATTTATCTCCTTCTACCATGATGTTGCAAGGATATGATAAAAATGAACAAGAACCACTGGGAGAAGTTACGCTCAGAACTCAGTTTGGAGATCTTGTTTCCAATTCAGATTTCATGATTGGTGATCAAGACTCAGCTTTCAATATCTTGCTTGGAAGACCTTGGTTACATCAGCATGCAGCTATTCCGTCATCATACCATCAATGTCTCAAATACTGTTTCGATGGTCAAGTTGGAACATTGTATGGTGATAAGGCCCCGTTCAAAACATGTGAGTCTCAATACATTGAGGTGGAATTTTATCACATGAAGGGAAGAGAAAAATCTACAATGAAGGAAATTACCAAAGTTAATGCTCCATATGGTTTGGAAAAAATTCCAATAAATCCATTTTCACATGTGAGTAAAGATTATGTGTTACCTATCAGTAAAATTGACAAAATAGGCCCAAATCAAAATACTCTTATGGAAAGATCCATAATGTCAATTACGGCAATCGAGCCAGACAACATGGGAGAAATTGGTAACTTACCAAGCAGTGATGAAAGCATAAGTGGTGACGTTTTCATTTCGTCTGCTGAAATCCAACAAGTCTATACTTCGCTAATCAGGCCAGAAGAAGTTATACCAACACCAGAGGTGAATGTTGATGTCGATTCTCAATCCATCATCTCCTCTTTATTTCCCAAAGAAGACCCTTTTTCATCAATAGGGTCGGAAATGGAAGCTTCTTCTTCAAAATGTGAAAATTTTGACATCTCTTATGATCATGAGAATTTCGTTTTTTCATCT
Source organism: Viscum album (assembly GCA_963277665.1). Taxonomy (NCBI): domain Eukaryota; kingdom Viridiplantae; phylum Streptophyta; class Magnoliopsida; order Santalales; family Viscaceae; genus Viscum; species Viscum album. Next base: position 640,202,112 of record OY728119.1, read on the forward strand.
ACTTTGCAAGTAGAAACGGAAGATATAACACATGATGAAGAGGAAGAGGAAGATCATAGAGATGCTCCTCCAGCATTTGAAGAGGGTATCTCTACCACTGTGGATGAACTCAGAGAAGTAAATCTGGGTACAGAGAAATATCCACGCCCCACTTTAATTAGTGCGGCCATGACCCTTGAAGAACAAGAGATGTATATTTCTTTTCTAAAGCAAAATAAAGATATCTTTGCTTGGAATTATACAGAGATGCCTGGCCTTGATCCTGATGTTGCCACCCATCATTTGGGTTTGCCAAAAGAACATCGAGGATTCAAGCAAGCCGCGAGAAGAACACACCCAACCTATGCTTCCAAAATCGAGGCTGAAGTGGATAAGCTTATCAAAGCTAACTTCGTCAGAGAAGTTCAATATCCCAAGTGGTTGGCTAATATTGTCCCAGTAAAGAAAAAGAACGGACAAATTAGGGTTTGCATCGATTTCAGAGATCTTAATCGGTATTGTCCCAAAGATGATTTTCCAGTTCCGATTACAGAACTCTTAATTGATGCGACGGCTGGCTATGAAGTACTTTCTTTCATGGATGGATATTCTGGATATAATCAGATCCGAATGGCCCCAGAAGATGAGGAATATACAGCCTTCAGAGCTCCTCAAGGTGTGTTTTGTTACCGGGTGATGCCCTTTGGTTTAAAGAATGCAGGTGCAACATATCAACGCGCCATGCATCGTATCTTCAAACCTTTTCTAGGGAAATTTGTTGAATGCTATGTAGATGATTTGGTGGTTAAATCCAAACAACGTTTTGATCACTTGGCTGATTTGGAAATCATATTCCACAAGCTTCGACAACATAATTTGAAGATGAACACCTTAAAATGTGCTTTTGGGGTAACCTCAGGAAAATTCCTCGGCTTTGTTGTACGCCATCGTGGTATTGAAGTCGATCCTGAGAAGACCAAATCAATCCTTGGTATGTCACCTCCTCAGAATTTGAAAACATTAAGAGGACTTTAAGGACACTTAGCCTATATTCGGCGTTTCATCGCCAATTTGGCAGGCAAAAGTTTACCTTTTACCAAATTATTGAAGAAAGGAGTCACTTACCAGTGGACTAAAGAATGTCAAGAAGCATTTGATGTTCTCAAGAAATACCTCTTAAGTCCACCAGTACTTATGCCACCTGTTGAGGGTAGACCTCTTATCCTCTATGTGACAGCTTTAGAGCGATCATTGGGTGCCTTTCTCGCTCAAAAGAATGATGCTGGGAATGAAAATAGTCTCTACTATCTCAGTAGAACTATGCTTGAAGCAGAAACCCGGTATTCGAGTATTGAAAAATGCTGCCTAGCATTAATCTTTGCAGTTCAGAAACTGAGACACTACCTGCAACATCACGAGGTCCAATTGGTATCTCGTAATAATCCACTCAAATTCATCCTTAGTCGTCCAATGCTTACAGGACGTCTGGCAAGGTGGGCGGTTATTTTACAGCAGTTCGACATCCAGTATGTGTCTCAAAAGGCAATTAAGGGCCAAGCTCTGGCTGATTTCCTGGCTGAACACCCTTCAGTGGAAGACACGTATTCAGATATCGAACTCCCTGATGAGGAAGTTTTTTCTATTCAAGAGAATCCTCAAACATGGGAAATGTATTTTGATGGTGCTTCTAGAAGTCCAACAGGGAAGAAAATGGAAAATCCTAAATTTAACAAAGTTGGTTTAGGAATTGTGCTCATTTCTCCAGATAAGGCAGTGTTACCTTATTCCTTTTTGTTGTGGGAAGGTGGTACCAATAATGAAGCTGAATACCAAGCTCTCATTGCAGGCTTGGAGTTAGCACTTCAAGCACAAGTGAATCACATAAAGGTGAAAGGTGATTCAAACCTGGTAATCAAACAAGTCAATGGGGATTATGCCATCAGAAAAGAAGAATTAATCCCTTTGTATGATTACGTCAGAGAGTTAATGTCGGAATTCCCTTCAGAACCGACATTTTCTTATGTCCCAAGATCACAAAATGCTCAAGCTGATGCACTGGCTAATATAGCCACAGCTTTAGCAGATCCAAATCGGGACGAGACAACCATCGGTATTGCCCACCGTCGTGCAATTTCACCATATGTTCAAGTCAGAACAGAGGAAATTAATGAAATTAGTCCCATTCCTGAACCATATGGTCATACTACAGGATGGATGTCACCTATCAGGGAATACCTTCAAAATGGAACACTTCCACCTGATAGAGCCGAGAGAGAACAAATTCGGCGACGTGTGGTCAATTTTACTCTTTATGATGGTCCAAACCACCTCGAGAAAATTCTCTACAAACGTGGTTTTGATGGAGTTCTCTTCAGATGTATTGATGGTGAAGAGACAATGACTGTCATAAAAGAAGTGCATGCAGGAGTCTGTGGTGCCCACCAGTCTGGACATAGATTGTCTGATCAAATTCGAAGACTTGGATACTTCTGGCCTTCAATGATACAAGATTGTGTTAATTTCACAAAGAAGTGTCATTCATGCCAAGTATATGCCAATTTCATTCATCAACCTCCAGAGTTGCTTCATACAGCTAAATACTCATGGCCATTTTCCACATGGGGAATGGATGTGGTGGGACCTTACCCTTCAGCTACGGCCAAGCAGTTTAAGTACATTCTTACTGCTACTGATTTCTTTTCCAAATGGGCAGAGGCAGTACCTCTCAAAGAAGTCAGTTCTAAATGCATTGTTAGCTTCATCAAGTCTAACATCATTACTAGATTTGGTGTCCCTCATACCATATTGACAGACAACGGCACCAACTTCTGTTCTTTTGAGGTAAATAGATTGTATCAAGAATACAACATTAAGTCCAACCATTCATCTCGATATCATGCAGCGGCTAATGGCCAGATAGAGGCCTTCAACAAGACTCTTTCAAATATACTGCAAAAGATGGTGGATAAAGATAAGAGGTCATGGCCTGATAAACTCTTTCATGCTTTATGGGCTTATCGGACTACCACTCGCAATGCAACGCGGTCTACTCCATATTCATTAGTATATGGAACAGAAGCAGTCTTGCCAATTGAAGTTCAATTACCCTCACTCAGAATAGCCATTTGTGATCAGTTATCGACAGATGAGCAATCCCAAAAGCGTTTGAATGAATTGGAACAGTTAGATGAGAAAAGATTGTGCACTTTGCACCACTTGGAAATCTATCAGAATCGAATAGCACGAGCTTTTAACAAAAAAGTTCGTCTTCGTTCATTCATTCAGGGAGAATTGGTATTGGTTCTCAGAACACCAAGGATACCAGGAAAGAAACCTCCCAAGCTTGAACCAAAATGGGAAGGGCCTTATTCAGTACATAAGGTCTATTCCAATGGAGCGTATTCTTTGATTTCAATGGATGGAGAACACATCACGACTCCAACTAATGCCAGATTTCTGAAGAAGTATTTTGTATAAACACAAAATATTGTTCCTAGAACCAAGACTTACAATTGGTTCATACACAATGGTCCGGTATGACCTTAAACTACACCAAGGTCCGGTATGACCTTAAACTACACCAAGGTCCGGTATGACCTTAAACTACACCAAGGTCCGGTATGACCTTAAACTACAACTTCGTCCAACATGACGTTAAACTGTGTCACCTTCAATGTCCGAGATGACATTAAACTAAATTTTGTCCCTGCAACATGACATTAAACTGTGCAGCACCAATAGTTCTAACTGCAAGACTTTAAACTGCATAGTCCCTTATTTTGTCCTACATGACAATAAACTGTATAGAAGTTCCTATATTTTGTCCGAGATGACATTAAACTATATTTTGTCCTAGCGACATGACATTAAACTGTGTGGCACTTTCATCGTCCAGCATGACGTTAAACTGTGTTAAGTCCCTTATTGTCCTACATGACACTAAACTGTATTCTGTCCGAGATGACATTAAACTATATTGTGTCCTAGAAACATGACATTAAACTGTGTGGCACTTCCAACGTCCAGCATGACGATAAACTGTAAAAAGATCAAAACTGATATCCTCATATTGATTCACCTTAGTCTTAGCTACATGACTTTAAACTGTACAGCATCAGTTCGTCCTTGCTATATGACGCTAAAACTATACAGCAATGGTCCAGTATGACTTTAAACTGCAACTTCGTCCCACACGACATTAAAACTGTGAAAAAGTTCCATAAACAGTCTAGCATGACCTTAAAACTGCATCATTCCTGGTCCATGTATACGACCATAAACTATTTGCAAATATGTCCAGCAAGACGTTAAATTGTGACGTCCTAACTACATGACGCTAAACTGTATAAAAGTCTCTCACGTCCGGAAAGACGTTAAACTATATAATCATCAAAAGTCCAGCATGACATTAAAACTGCACAATCCCCCTTTCGTCCAATATGACGTTAAACTGTATTGTCCCCATCGTCCTAACTACATGACGCTAAACTGTACAGAAAATCCTTGATATGTCCTACATGACATTAAACTGTGCATCGTTAAGGTTGTTATTACCTCTTGTTTCTCACACCGAGTATGACTCACGTGAGCTTAGAGCGAACATCAACCATAACACTCCCTTTGGGCCACTAACCATGTGTAAGTCCCAACAACATTTTTTTTTTATTATTAAGATCATTTTCCACAAGAACAACTTGATCATTAATTCATTCTTTAATTGAACTACACAGACTTTGATCCTTGCCCTCCAGGCTGGGTATGTAGGCAACCTCCCAAAGGTTCAAGCCCAAAAACAATCTTTTCACATTGGTTCACCACAATCTCATATGATGATGATTTGTGAAACCACCCTTGGAATAAATATCTTTACATTGATTCACTTTCGTCCTTGTTATATGACGTTAAACTATACAACACTTTTGTCCAGTACGACAATAAACTACAATATTCTTTGATTTCCTCATTTGAGAAGGAACCATTATTAAACATTGATTCTTTTTCAATCATGGTTTTCATTTTCAAAAAGACTACGTACATACATGGTAATGCCTAAACTTTTTATCTTAGGTTAAAACCATCATTGCACTAAAGTCCCTTTTCACCCTTCACATGTACGAACCAAATTTGTACAAAGGGTAGTTTCTAGAACTACGTGGACTTGATTCCCATCTTTATGGGATACGTAGGAACATTCGAGTGTCCCTCGAATCCAGTCCCAAGTCTTTTGGGCCTAACCCCAAATTTCACTTTTAGTCCCTTGGCTGAAAAGTCCTCATGAAAACACACACTGTGTATTCATTATTATGGTCCGAATTCTATGACCCCAAAAACTAAGATCACTCATCCTTTCGTCCTGCACGACGTTAAACTGCATTTCAAGAACTACGTATGGCTTGATTGTCATTCTTATGAGATACGTAGTGAAGTCCAAGTTTCAATTCAGGACCCAGCCACAACATGATTATGGTTTTCATTGACCTATGTATCTCTATATACATTGGAAAATACCCATCTTTATGTATTATAATCCTAACCTTAAATATTTTCAGATCTTCATAACCCTTTTCATGACTTATGGTCACAAAAATGTCAAACTTCTGAGAATTCTTTTGCCTGACTATGCAGCACGTGCCCATAGGTGGCCTTGCATAAACAGTCCACATAACAGACTTGTCAGCCAAGAGATGCTATTTATTTGACCATTCAGCCAATGCCCATAGGTGGCCCTGCATGTTTTCAACCCCCTAACGGGTTTGTTAAATAATAGTAACTTCATTCTTGGGAAGAATGCCTCTTTTGTCCTTATTTGTCTTAAACGACAGTATGTAGGGATCCGCAAAAATAGCCATCCTTAACATATTTGTCCCATATCCTTTTTCATGATCTGAATGTATTCAAGTCTATGGTTTATTCTTCTTCCCTACGTTTGGGTCAGACCTTCGTAGGAGTGATATTCATCCAGTTCTTCGATATTCTTGTTTGGAAATATCTTCTCCATATTCAAGTACCTCTTTCCATACAACAAACTCTATGCTTTAGAAAATTTGAATCTCCATAAACTTTCACTGGCTTTTAGCACTAGGAAAGTAAATTTCTGAGAGTTCTTTTGCCTAACTATGCAGCACGTGCCCATAGGTGGCCTTGCATAAACAGTCCACATAACAGACTTGTCAGCCAAAAGATGCTATTTTATTTGACTATGCAGCCAATGCCCATAGGTGGCCCTGCATATTTCAACCCCCTAACGGGTTTTGTTAAATAATAGTAACTTCATTCTTGGAAACTACTTCTTCTAATGCTATTTAGCTCTTTTTCATATCATTCCTCAGATTCAAATATTCTTAAGTCATAGTTTACATATTTTCTCTCATACTTGAGTATGGTAATTTGTTTTCAGATAAATTATCAAGGAATTGAATCCATTTTAATCCATTTTTCGGTCAAAGCTATTTCGACCTTAAACATTAGCCTCTTTTTGTCCGGCTTGCATGACTTTAAACTGCCCACACAAAAGACAGAGGAACTATGAATAAAAGTCAAAGTTCCAGCTCACTAAATATACATTTTTTGTATGATTTAGCTAATATTGAGCAATTAAAAGATTCAAAGTTTGTAGGGTTATTTGTAATAATCCTAGTAAAAATCAAACTATGCTTACTAAGCCCATTGGCTTAAGTAAATTTGAAGCAGGTAATGGAAGAATGCAAGCACAAATGATTGAAGACAAAAGTGTTTTTCATTGATACACAAGAGTTAGAAGGACATCCACAGATTGGAATCTCTTCTCTTTTTCAAGAAATTACAGGAGATTGTCAACAAAAGTCTTCATTTGATGTATAGCATCCTGAGCCTTATCAACAGTTGCTTGAAGCTCGTGCACTTGACCAGCTTCACTCTTTTCAGCTTGCTGAAATGCCTTATTAGCATCTGCAATGGCCTTCATGCCATTTATATGAGTTTCATCCAATGATTCATTAAGCTGATCAAGTTCCCCAGTAACAGCATCTAACTGTTGCTGGAGTTGCACCTGCTGGACGACCTTTTCTTTGATTTTTTGTTTCAGATCCTTCATCTTGACAACATAATCAGCTTCAGCCTGGGATATCGCAGCCTCAAATTCGCCTATGTTGACTGACAATTTCACTCTGGTCAAATCTTCGCGACTTGTCTGCATTTGCTCCCTCCTGAAGATAATCTGTTTCACTGCAGCATGGATCTTTAATACCCAAAACCACCAAGTCCCATTATAACAAATTGGGATGACAATCGGGAAATTTTTGATGGTAGCTCTTCTAAGGGCACCCCCGATATGATGTTCCATATATTGTTCCACGCCTTACGTCGTGAAAAGCTGAACGCTTTGAGCATCTCTGGATCTGATTCAACATCTTCGTCAGAAGGGGGTATGTAATCTGGAATTAACATGCTTAAGGAAGTGCCTCGTTCTTCTCTTTCCCCTCTGACATGGGCTTCTTCACTTTCAATTCTCGTTGGGGCAGAGGCTGAAGCCTCATCTCCGGATCTAGCCATTACAGTTGATGGCCCTACATGATCAATTGAAAGATTTTAGTTGAATCTTAAAGGATAACAAAAGAATGGATTGTCTTGAAAATAAAGTACAATCACAAATATTGTTATCCCTTACCCAATGGTGGTTCAGCAACATGAGAAGACTTCTCCCCATCTTTCCCGGTTTCAACAGGATTTTCAAGATGGGTCTCAGGAGAGTTTATTGGATTTAGCTCTACTTGAGCTAATGTTTCTGCAATGATAGGGTTGACATCAGTGTCCACACCCTCTTCAGGCATTGGCAGTTCAGCAGCTTCTACGGAAGAAACTGCATATTATTTTACATCATGGTTAGAAATATTTTCTTTTAAAAGAAAAATTTGTGCGAAGGGTAACACTCACGCCCAAGGTCTTCTAAATCACATGACAATCTAGCATGATCATAAAATTCTTCAAAAGTCATTCCTTGATTCATCATTTCATCCAATGATACTTCAGAATCTTGGTTAGTCTCACCAGTGGGAGCATTTGCTATGTCTTCTTGCTGACTTATGTCCTGCAACCCCTGACCCTGGACAGCATCTTCAGTAGTGGGAGGGATACTGGGAATGGATGGCAGCTCTTCTCCAGGAGCTACCAAGTCAGCTTGAGTTTGTGGTTGTTCTACAGCACCCTCCACGGCCTTTGAAGAAGGATCAGTCCCTTCCCTCAAGGGGGAAATTGAAGAAGCCCCTGCAATCCTCAGAAATATGAGTAACCATATGATTATGGGTATAAAATCATGATTGTTCGAAGGACTTACCACTGCTAATGAAACGTTTAGCTAAGGATTTCCTCCTTCGTTTCCTTGGCTTCTTTTGCTTTTTTGGAGTTTCAGCTGTCTCCTTTATTGGCACTTGGATTGGCGAATGAAAGGCTATGTCCAGTGCCTCATTCATGGCCTGCTGGCCTGGAGATATCTCGCCTGGTTCGCGAGGAGAATCAGCAGCAGCCCCAACAGCGGTACCACCAGGGCTATATTGTGGCGAAGGAACCCCGGTCCCTTTCTTTGCAAGCTGCAAGATGAAGAAAATAACTTCCTTAAGTAACAAAGCTTCAACTGAAATCAAGTTGCAAAGAAAATAAGGAAAGAAAACTTACATCTTCAGGAGCCACGTACTCTTGCCACTCCTCATCTCCAGAACCACCAGCCCCCTTAGTGGTGCCACGATCAATCATTTCCTTCACCCGCCTGGTGATAGGAACCGAATTATCAGTGGCATATATGAGCATTTCCAGCTCTCTGATGTAAGCCCGCACTTCATTGGGGTTATCTCCGTATTGAAGGTCTTTGGAAGCTAGAAGATATCCTATCCCAGGAAGTTGTAGACCCTCACACAAATCTAGCCAGGCGGTTTCAGTATCACAGTATAAGCTCTGCCATAGCTGAACAGCCTCTGGTCTTAGATATAAAGGCTGTGAGGAAGGTCCTACAATTTTTGATTTTAATTTCCTCCCAACTCCTGCAACTACAGATAGAGAATAAGAAAGTGAGACTTATTACTTTATAAAGTAGCAGTGATTGAAGTTATTACAATCAAATAACTCACCAGGAGCTGATGGAGTGGGTCTTTTAACTCTGGCCGGAGGATTATATCGGGCACGAAACCGCTTTGCTGCCGGTTGTGCCTCATCATCCCCATCATGATGATCTGAGGAATCAGTTCTAGAGGAGGAGTCTGTTGAACCTATTTCAGGAGGAGAAGCATCACCTTCATGAGGAAGAGTTTCTTTCTCTACAGTCCTCTTCCTCTTTCCCACTTGATATACAGGATGATTCAATATCCCTTTGGGGTATGATGCTATCCAGTGTTCGGCATAAAATGTAGTCAGATAATGTGCCGCTTTTTCAACTGGTAGATCAAATACTGCCCCAGTCTTCTCTCTTGATGTCAGCAACCATAGTTGTCGAGCAACCATCGGATGTTGCTCTAACCTGACATGTACTGGAGGGGATACAACAATCTGTTGCAAACATTTGAATTGGCGTGCAAATCTATATGGAGCATAGGCCTCGCATATGATTTCTCCATCAATCCTGGCTACTAACACGCCATCCCTGCAAGCTAGCATGTATGCCCTCAAATCCAAAGGGGCTTTCCCATCATCAACAAACCGCCCAGATGGCGGACTTCCATAAGGAAAGAAGTTGAATTCCTTATACATGCTTAGTCTTACTTTTATGTCATAACCATTGACATCTAATGGAGCAATTCCAGAGAATGCTTGCACTGACGGTCTGAAAGAGCTTCCAGGAATTTGTAATCCATTCTGTACATTGTAAGTCCTGAAGTGAGTGGCGATCCATCCCCACAAAACCTGGAATGGTCCCACTATTCTTAAAGGAGATTTACCCTGGAAGACGTGAAGTAAACTCCTGTGGATATTTCCTAAAATGGGGGTGGCTAACCCAACCATTTTTCCCTCAGCTAACTTGGCCGCAATGACGAAGGTCCCTGGACTAACGCCTCCCTTCGAATCCCTGACCGGCAAGAGGTAAATACTGAGCCACATTGCCAAGAAACCCGCCAGACGAGTTTTCTTTGGAATTCTTTGATTCACTTCATAGCCCCATTTTTCAAACTCTCCTGCTTCTAGAGTTGGCCAGAATGTGCCAGGAGCTCCTCTCTTCTCGGGTTTTGGGCAAGTGGTAGGACGTCTGGGCCGGGTATCCTTGGATTTATTTTTCTTGGATCCTTTTTCCTTTGGCTCCATCCCTTTCTTCTCAGTAAGAAACACCTTCATCCATTCTTCCGGATGGATATCTTTTCTGAAATGAGTTAATGAGGTCTCTGAACTCTTGAGCTTGTGAAAGATTTTGAATAATTCTCGAGCCAAAGCAGGAGTCTTCTCTGGATCATTCCAAGTCACCTTGGGAGGAATGAATTCATCATACATGTCGCCCAAGATTGGAGCTCCTGAAATCTTGTGGACATCCCACAAACTGATACCTACTTCTCCATGAGTCAAGTGGAAAGAATTAGTCGCTGGACTCCAGTGGCTGAGTATCTCTGGCACGAAGATATCATGTCTGTAAATATATGTCTGCCCAACCCAAACAGCTTCATATATTGCAGCTCTCTTCAGATCCTCAATAAACTCTGCGCAAGTCTATCGCACCCAGTATGCCCACATCCAAGTTGGCTTCACACCTCCCCCAGGGCGGAAATCCCAACTTTTCTTCCAGCCTTTGGACTGATCCATCTGAGCATCTCGGAAGATTGAAGGATGACAATGTGGTTGAAGCTCAGGTGTATGTTTTTTCAGATCTGGTGTGCAAGGGCTATGATGCATCACATAAGCCTTCTCTACTGTTCCAGCAGTTTGAAATACTCCTCCGCCTGAGATATTTGCTGAAGCAAAATTGGTATAATTCTGAAACCAAGAAAATGGAAGATAATTCTTTACTTCTGGAATAATGACTTCTTGCAGATGACCATGACCATACAAAGGTAGATAAGTGCAGTGAGGAAAGTCGTAATGATATTTCTTCAGATACTTAGCCAAATCTGGGAGAGTGCTGTTTTTGACAGTATAGTAATCAGGGCCAATGATATTCATCATATCATCTATCCGCTTGCTAGCCAGTTCATCAAGTAATCCAGGTCTAAGAGCCATTGAATCTGCACAGGAGTTGAATAAATTAAACTCTTAAATGGGTTTTATTTTTTCATAAAATTTGTGAAAGAATTTGAAAAAAAATGGCTAAGGCATTAAGGCGCGCAAGTATGGAGATGTCGCGCAAGTGGTACATGTGCCGCGCAAGTTTTGGTCGCGCAAGTATTACCGCGCAAGCCCTATTACCTTGAGAGTAGCGCGGCAGCGAAGAAACAGCGAAAACAAGAGACTTGCGCGACGAGGAAGACTTGCGCGGCGAGAGCTCGAGAAATCCGGAACTTCAGATGCCATCTACGGCCGGAAGCCGTGTATTTATAGGCCAGGGGGCCTATCTGCGCGCCGCATCCAGAGCGCTTAAGGCCTGCGCGACGAAGACTTGCGCGCCTACTTCTGTGCACTGGAGACTTGCGCGCCGCCCTTTTCCTTTAGAGGGATTCGATTTCCTCAGAGTCAAATCCTCATTTTCTCTCCGGATCCAACTCTGAGGGGGGACTTTTGTTGACGCTCCTTTCGTCACGGAATCTAAAGTTCGGAAAAGGGAATATCTGAGTTCAAAGTGATCAATCCTTTGAAGAAACATCAAAAATCGACAAAGGGATGAAAAAGGAGAACATTGCCCATAGGTCGCGCAAGTTCCCTCTTGGTCGCGTAAGTACACTTGCGCGCCGCCTCAACACTTGCGCGACCCCTCATGGTCGTGCAAGGGACTTGCGCGACAGATCTGGTAACCGCCCAGTAACCGCCCGGGGTCTTCATTTGCCTATAAATAGACCCTGTGGGCCCCCCATTCGAGAGGATTTTTTTTTCCAGAAACTCGGATCAAAGCTCCCGACGCCCAAGTCTCTTCTCAAAGCTTCCAGAACACTTCTAAGGTAATTTCTTACCTAGAATGGAAGATCTAAAGGGAAGAAGGAAGGCCAAGTGTTGAAACTTATCAAACACTTGCGCGCCGACTTAATTCCTTCAATATAACTTGCGCGTCCCCTCTCTGGAAGAACCTCAAGCGGATGATAAAGGGTTTTATAAAGAATCGCTCAAGTATTTCAACTCTGGTTGTAAATCGCGCAAGTATCCCTCATGTCGCGCAAGTATACTTGCGCGACCAATACTTGCGCGCCGCCGCAGGACTTGCGTGACTTTTAATACTTGCGCGCCCCTATCTTTTTGTTGCCCATCTTGCCCATTTTACCCCTCTTAAGCCATTTCACCTTTCCTATTCAAGATTCAGTCTTCAAGATACTCTTCAAAAGCCATTTACGGCATGATTTCTTGATTTGACATCCTTATCTGAAAGGAATTCTGTGAAATACCTCTCAACACCCAGTTATTTAAACATCTTTATGTCACCAAAGATTGAGAGTTCATTCATTTCAACCTCATTCTTTAAGATGAGAAAATTCTAACCTGGGTCTCCTTTTCAGGAATAAGACTCAGTCATAACCTTGGGCTTCCTTTTTAGGAGTAAGCCCCAAGTCCCCTAACCTAGGCTTCCTTCTCAGGAATAAGTCCTAGTCATAAATCTTGGGCATCTTTCTTAAAAATAAGCCCCAATCAAGTTCCCAAACTTGGGCATCCTCCTCAGGAGTAAGCCCCAAACCTTAATCACTAACATGGGTCTCCTTTTCAGGAATAAGACTCAGTCATAACCTTGGGCTTCCTTTTCAGGAGTAAGCCCCAAGTCCCCTAACCTGGGTCTCCTTTTCAGGAATAAGACTCAGTCATAACCTTGGGCTTCCTTTTCAGGAGTAAGCCCCAAGTCTCTTAAAATTTCTCTTAACCAGTCATAAATTACCTTTGATTTGGGTTTCCTCTTTAGGAATAAAACCCAATCATAAGTCCCCTCCTAACTTGGGCATCCTCCTTAGGAGTAAGCCCCAAGATTAGAGTATTCAAATCTCCATGAAGCACATATAACTTTGTGGACCCTGTTCTTGGATTTTCTCCCTAAAAGTAAATCCTAAACCTTCGTCTATCTGGGCAGTCATCTATACATAAGCCCCAAAACAAATTCTTATGATTGCATCTTTTATGGCACAATTGTCTGAATTTTACAAATACCTCTTGTTTCTCACACCGAGCATGACTCACGTGAGCTTAGAGTGTAAAAGTAATTATGACATTCATCTTTGAGCCATCAATCATAAAACATCATATCCCATTCCTCGAACTACGTGGGTTCTGATTCCTTTTTTCAAAACAAAGGATACGTAGGTAGCCCATTTATGGGTTCGATCCCAACATTGAAATAATCTCTGTCCTTCTGAATGACGATAAACTTCAAGTGCCCCACTGAGTGGCTTTAAAACCAGCCTGGTCATCAAAATGACCAAGAGACTTTTATATAAATGTTTTGAAGGATACCATTGACCAAGAATCTCTAAACAAATATAGATGATTCTATATTGATGAAGAACCTCGAATACATATAAAAGATTCTCTAAATTTCTTGCATATTTAATCATTGATTGTTAAAACTAAAGGAAAGCTCATTTTATACTTGGTAATGTAATAAGGATTCACGAACTTAACTTAAATCTATAAAGAGAGTCCCGGAGTAGACAATAATTCCCCTCAAAAAGGTGTGATGAGTCCGACCTCCCATCCTCTCGACCAATGCAAATTCCTAAGCCTCATTAGCCCACAAGCTAATGAGCGCCTGCCTTTGGAAAGTAGGTCCAAACGGATGTGGAATCATTGGATGTTTCCGGTTCTACGAACAAACCCGTTAGAAACCGATCGGAACGTTTGAATCTCCCGTCCAGGAGGTCATCCCCGGATTCCGCGCGAAACAGGGATGTATTCACATTCCATATTATTATTATCTCAATACATATGACTATTGAAAAGGTTATTTATTCATTTCTTATATGATGGATGTAGTGGAATTAATTAAGTAAAAACCTGATCCCAAAATTGTATATCCCTTCTATTAATTGATATGAATCATGTGAAAAAATGGTTTTTAGTGTAAAACTCTACCCAAATCAGAATAATTTCTTAGTACAAGGCCTTGTAAGCATGTTATTAAAGCCCAAAATTATGAATTCCATCAATATGTTTTTAGTAATATTTTTTATCGATGATTCCATTAAATATCATGGATATAGAATTATATCTAATTTACTTTACTATGAATGTATTCTAATTATTTATTTATACCACATTATTTATTTCATGCTTATTCTTTGACTGCATCAGTTATAGGTTTCCCTTACTGAGTATTTGAGTTCACACCTTTTTTTTCATTCCACACGTTATGATGAAAAGTATTACAAATGATAATTCTAGAAGGATAGCATTTGTACAAGATTTTATTATGATATGTTGATGGATTTCTATAAATCAATTAGTTTCTCATGTATTCCTTTGATTTATTAGTTAATAATATGTCATAACTCTCTAAATCTATAAACATAAAACAGTATTGGGGATATATGTAATGCAGTGGTTTAACTGTGTCATGAAATTAGTTATGTTCAAAAATATATAGTTTGAATTAAATATAGTTGGTAACATATGTATTAATGGAAATAAATTATAGAGTTTAGTTTTAGGGAATCACAGTTGGTATCAGATAAGGGTTTAGATAAAATTGGAGATTGTTATGAAATATATTTTGAATAAATTGTGAGTTATAAATGTTATTAAATACTGATAAATTAAAGATTATTATAATTTCAAATGCATACATAATACTTTAGGTTGGTCAATGTAATATTGAATTTTTTCGGGACTGGTATAAGATAAATTTAGATAAAACCATAGTGATAAGTATATGGAATGGTTCTATGTATATGATAAAATCTTGAAATTTTGGTAAATTAGATATTGTGTGGTTCTCCTGTAAATTTATTCTAATTTTGGATGATATAAGTGGATGAAGGATCTAGGAAATATGCAATTAAGGTTAATAACCACAAAATGGGAGGATAGGTTATTCACTCAATCTTCACCAAGTGCATGACAAAGATGCCTAACACTACACCTATCTTGACACTCCCATGGGATATTCTTTGTTTAATTACATTTTCATTATGAACCATTATAAAGAATTTGAGTATGACATAAAATATGTATGTTAGATAACCTAATTAAACAATAAACACAGATAACCATGTAATTTAAAAAAGATCAATAGATCAAATTAAAAGTACCATATGTTAAAAATAAGGGTGTTATAGAGGACGACACATTTAGATTGATGTTTTAATATTCATATGTTATATATTATCTTAAAAATTATTGTTTTAGAATTTGGTTGAAATAAGATCACATAGATAAAGCTGAGAAATGTATTTATCTAGAAATTAATATGTCTTATAACCAAATAAGAGTTCATACATTAATTATTTTCAATTTTTGTATATGCCAATTTTGATGGAAAGTTGTTTTTATAGTCTTACCTAAGGTAGGGAGGTTCATATCTTAATAAAACATTAATCCAAATACAATTATATATTTTCACTAGTGTGTGGTACTTATTGATTATATTCTGTTATATTATAAAAATTATTAAAATTATGTGAAACACTTAAAAAAATTTCACTAATAATTTTTTACTTTAAAGGATTTGAAGCATATATAAAGTGGAATGAATAAAATAGAAAATTGATTTTACAAAAACCTCAATTTTGGGATAACTACAAGGGAACACGTGATATAGGTATGTTTAACTCATTGGTTTAATATAAGCTTGATGTTGAGATAATAGAGGGTTTATTGATTTTGAGAAATGTGAGTTAAATAGTATTTATTGACATTGAATTAGTTATATAATTAGTGAAAAAGTGATCCAGGATATTTTTCATAAAGTTTATCTAATTTTTGGGATTGTGATACATATTTATAATTTTTTTAATTTTTTATCTAGTGATTAAAATACCTAAGGTTTTATGATTGAGTTATGTTTTGGATGAATATATGGCCTCATAGTAGATTAATGTCTTGGTGATTTAAGAGGTTTTGGGAAAGGTATATTTTCAATAATTTTTTATCAGTGTGTATATATATACCAGAGTATATGATAATATTTCATTTTAATGTTGTTTGAGGAATGATAAGTAACTCAATATTGAATGAGACAGTAAGTTAATGGTCATATTAGAAGCTATATCCCAAATAATAAAAATGTTAAGAATATAGTCACATATATTCATCAGGGATTAGTAATTAAAATTTTAGGGAAAACAATTTATATAAGGGGAGTAAAGTGTAACACCCAAATATTTTAATATATGACTATATTTAATTTATTTGATATGTTTGACGACATTCTCCATATATAACATCTAACATAAATGAAATCATAGTATATTTAGACAGAAATTTAAATATTATGTGTTACCATTAAAACATGTATATTAAATTATCAGTAATAAATATTATTACTGAAATTAGAAAATTTTTATATAAATTAATATAATGGTTACTTTTAATACCTATGTAATTCAAATTTTATAGTTATAACGACAAATATGATCATTTTATGCTTAGAACTGTATTTATCATAATATTTACTTATTATGAGATATGAATTTCTATTCTAATAAAATTTTTATTAATAATGATAAGATATAGTATATATTTAAAATTGGTTACTACTAATTTAATTATTAATTGATATGTAATATGATTGAGAATTGTTAGTATTCTGAAAAATGATACTTTCTTATAAAAATAGTTTTTCATTTCATATCATATTTTTATTTAAAATTTAAATAAATAATTTTTAGAATTTCAATTTGATAAAATTAAATAATTTTTTTTCTTACAATATTAATATTAACATAATATTACTTTTATGTATTTTTACAGAAAGATTGATTTTAATATGAATAGTGCAGTATATCGTTTTATCAAATATAATGCATTTTATTGAAATGTTAGATTATATGTATTGTTTTTTAATTTTTGAAAATAATTTTATTTAAAAAAATGTATTATATCAGTAAAATTATGCATTTAAAGAATATATTTTCTATTAAAAAATAATAATTAATATTTTATAGTGTGAATAATATTTTTCAAAAATTGGTTTTAATAAATTCTTCATATTTTAAAATAATTATTTATAATACATATAAATAGAATAAATTAAAATGGATTTTAAATTTTAAATCAATTGGTATAAAATATTTAATAATTCTTATTGTTTTGGTATAAAGGACTACTTATCGTGGTAAAAACTAGTTACCATGTTAAAAGATAAAATAGTAAAAGTGAAAAATATAATGGAAATGAGATGAAAAAATGTTTACAAAATTTTTGGAATGGTTGGATGTGGAATTTATCAACCCTATATATTATCCTCTATATTATTTCAGATTTGCTTTTCCAAATTCCCAATCACCGAATTCCCTTTACTGAAAAAGTTTGGGTATTTACTAAAATGTCATCTATTTTCACTTATAAAAGGGGAACTCATCTCCTTACTTCCCCAAAATCTAAAACCCAATTATTTCATATTAAAATATACCCACCCCTCTCCCTAAAACACTTATTCAGATTAAAACTTTATTTCTTTAAAAATATCATCCTTTAAAGGATTAAACCTCTTTAAGATGAAGATAATCCCAGTAGTGATGTATAAATTAAAAATTTCTCTTTTTGTTGTTTTAATTTATTTATCTTCACTTATTCATCATAAAATTAAATTAATCCATAATAAATTATAACCTCTATACAATTATTACATTGGTATTTTATTATAATTATGTTACAATTATTTTCTATCATTCCTTTTTCTATTAAAAAACATAAATTGTTATATATGTGTGGGGAAGACTACCACCTCCACGACGTAGTGTTATTCATTTTCCCTCACCACCATAAAAATATGGTAATAATATAAAATTTAATATATAAGTATTATATTTAAAAAATAATTTTTATTTTTAATAACAAACCATATTATTCCATTTACAGTATCTATGGAAAATGAAATCACCATCCATGCATACATGTTGAATACCACAATTGTAGAACAATGGATTTTTGATTTTATTTCTATCACCACTTTATATATAGGGTAATAATAATTTATTTAATTGAAAAATATTAATTTTATAAGAACAATATTTTTATTTCATTACAATTTATAGAACCTATTAATGATATGGTCAACACACGATCATCATTTAATTTAATCATTCAAAATAGTTATACTAAGAGGAATGTATTTTTATTCAAATTATGAAATATTTTAATATGAATTAATTCTTATTATAATTCTTTTTAAGTTTTATATATCACAATAACAAACACAAATAATATCATTATTATTTTGGTGTAATGATATTATCACTAAACAACCATATAAAAATCCTTATATCATGATACATTTATGTTTTGGTTGGTTTAAACACCTACTTAAACAATGCTAAGAATTTATATCATGTATTATTATGTTAAAATATTTAATAATATAATGTGATATAAATATGTAAAAATTTGTTTTTTGGGTTATATAATTTCAAAATTATTCGTGTACTCAATTATTATGAATTTTTTTATTTGTTAAGAATAATCAAAACATGATCATTATCAACCTCATCCCCATAAATTGGAACAGAAAATACCATGGAATGGAATTATACCATTATTTATATCATGATATATATATATATATAAATATTAATTTTACAATAATGTTCTTGGAATGATTAAATTTGTTTGAATAATAAAAACCAAAGCTAGTTTTATGAAATGTTCAAAATGATCAAGATTACATACACCTGATATTGAAAACAGGTAATTACTAAATATAAATTAGTTAGATAATTATTATAAATTTGGATTCTATGTGTAAACATATATTGGTAATAATAAGAGATAATTTATTATTATTTGTATATTTATTATATAGGAGGTTAGGTACAAGTGTACTGTCAATCATGACTGAGCTAAGGGTCACTTGTCTCAAATTTAATTTCTCCTGAAATATTTATTATTATACACAATTTTTTATTTATAATAGTGTATAAAATAAAAATTTAATATTTTTTTATCATTACTCTCTATTTATTCACAGAATTTAATGTTTAATTTGAAATCATATCCTTAATGGGGGTTTCATTCAATATTTTTTGATGTCCTGAGGGTCTTGTCTCATATTCTTCTATCAATAAATGTTTGGTATTATGCACATAATTTAATTAATTAGGTGTATATAAAACTAATTTTACATATTATATCATAAAAAACTATTCATGATATTTGATGTAGAATTTAAATCTCACTCTCCTTCCAATGTTTTTGATGTTTCTAATGTACTAAGGGTTATTTGTCTATATTTTCAATTTCATGAGTCATGTTTGATATTGTGCACCATGTTTCCCATTTATATGTTGTAACTATAACTGCATTGAATTATCAAGTCAAAAATTATTTTTTATTGAATATTTAAAATACCATAATGATCTTACTTTATTTTTCCATTAATTGATACCATGTTGAAAATGAAATGGATTTTCATAACTACAATTTCTACTCCTTGAGTTAAATTTTTTATCTTGAAATTTGTTATTCCTTGTTTGGGTTATTAATCAATAAATTTTTTGATAGATGGTATTTTATATTAAGATTTTTTTAAAATGAATTATTACAAAAATATTGTTTTATCATTATTTTCACAATGTCGATTTTCTATAAAGATATTTTTTAAAATAATATAAGGTGGTTTCCAATTCACTTGTATATGTTATTTATTCCTCTCTAAATTTATCCAATAAAGTTTTTATTAATTTTTAATTCCATATTATTTAAAATTACATCTATAATTAATGTCTTGAAATTTTTTTTCAATTCAAAATTTGAAAATAACTTTTAGAAGTGACCCATAACATCATATTCTAAGACAATGATAGAAATGTTTTCCAAAAATTGTTTTATGTTTCTTCGTTAATTTTACATTTCATATTCAAAAGTATTTTCCTTATTGGGATTTATGATTCATGATATAAAATTTTTTCTATATTTATCGTTTTTTGGATTCAACACATGATACCAAATAGTTCAATTCGAGATCCCTTATTGGGTGGTATCATTCAAGAATTATTTTACAATGCTATTTTTCATCTAAGTCAACATGGTTCTATGTTTCCTTTGTTAAACTGGGTTTATAATATTTTGAAACCATATAAATTATTTCTTTGTATGGAATATATTTATGTTATTAAAATTTTGAATTATCTATATACTCATTACTCTATATAGTGTGAAAATAATAGTTTACATAATTTATATTAGAGTATGTTTACTGTGATTCATAGAATATTTATCATATAGAAATGTATTGACATTAATGATTATTATTGACTTCTAAGGTAGGTTGATTATATATTGAAATTCCATATATATGATTGGTGATGTATAGAAATTCCATATTCTTGTAGCTCTATATGGATTATTATTTGAAATTTGATTTATCAATTTTATCATATAATTAATGCATTGCAATTATTCAAGTAACAGATGGGGCCCATAATTATATATCATATCAATGTATTAAGGGGTCTCATTAGAGATACCATATTGGGTTTTGGTAAATACTAATCCATAAAACAATATAATTTCTTGGAATAACGACTAGAAAACATGTTTTTGATGTATGAAATTATGCATTCCATCAGTATATGATTGATAATTATTTTAATATATGTTCTCACGTTTTGGCATAGATATATATTTATCTCATATTAATTTTATTATAGAATAATTATGATTATTTATTAATGACATATTATTGGTTTAATTATAATTATTTGATGTATTTAGTTGTATATTTCCCTTACTAATTGTTAGAGATCACCACTTTATAGGTTTCGCATTCACTAGGTTATGAAGAAAAGTATTACACATGATATTTCTAGAAAGATATCATGTGTATAATAATTTTGTTGGAGATATAGAATACATGATATAGATTAATTTTCTACAAATGTATTTATTGGATGTATTAGTTAATTATGTTTCATAAATATCTAAATATATAAATCTAAAACGTATTGGGAATATATATAAATCATTATATTATTTTATTTATATAATTGTGAGTTAGTTGTGTTTAAGAATATGTAGTTTTTATGAAAGAAAGAAATACAAGTTTTTCATTATGGAATCAGATCTCAGAGTGTGGGTCCATGGAATCACAAGTATTTTAGTTTATTGTCAATATATAATCAAGGAAACATAAGGGGAAACATGTTGAAAATATTTCAGGAAAAAAATTATTAAGAATTAGGGGGAATTAATAAAATATGAGCCTTTTCCAGGTAGATTATTAAATCAAATATAGATACCACATTTATAGAAAACTATAATAGGTGTTATATTGACTCTCAATGTTGGAATATTAATTTTTCCATGTTATTTATAACTTAATGACATTTCACTATCGTTATTATATCATCCTTTTCCTCTAAAATTAGATCATGATATTTGATGGAGGAATCCTTACACATATTCTATACTTTAGAATAGATATTATCATAATTAATTATTTTCTCATTTAATTTTATTATGCATAAAATATTGTCTATGATGGATATTAATTTCATAGAAAAATATCACTACTCAATCATCATCAAAGCATGTTGATCTAGATCAGGAAGTGTTACGACCCTATGTTTGGTAGAGAAAACAACATACTAATTCACTACATGATGTAATTGGTTATTCTTTACTCTCTCTTACTTATAAGGAATATAATTTAACGAATTTTAAATTTCATAGTAGTTGAATCCTCCATAACCTAGAAAGGTGATAACATGTTTAGTATTTTGTAATTGGTGTCATATCTCCCAAAAAGGTGTCTCATAAATCAATATCCAAATTTATTTTCACATAATTTTTCCCATGGGATAATAGAGTTTGAATAACTTCGATTTTGACATAGATCCCACTCAAGGGGACAATGGTATAGACTGGAATCAAGTCACTAATCATGACCATGAAGTAAATATCATGTGTTCTAACCAAACTCTTGGATGAAAAGTATAATGTAGAAACTACCTAGCCTATCTAAAACTTCACTGGTGCTTATGCTCGTAATTTTTTAATAGATCAATAGGAATATAAATATTATTTATTGTATGTCCCAATGGAAGATAATATATTTTAAAGTCTAACTTTTTTTTTGAATTTTAACTTCCTCTATTTTTATTATTTTGTTAGGATCCTCAGTGGGATAATGTTCTGTTTTCATTAAATCCTCACTAACTATTATTCTAGTATGGTTAAGGGTGATGATCATGATTTCCACTATAAACTCATCATTTGTACAGATTTTATATTACATTTAGGTTTAACCTCCTCATCATTCAAACATGATGGTTCTATGAGTTTTCATAATGGTATAAAATGATCCAGGTAATCCACTTACATGGTCTCCCCCATGCCTCAAGATATCTTCATGATCATCATGACTTACTCCAGACCAATTAATTGGGGATGTATAGTTTCATAAAATCAGTTCATTGTTAAATTTTAACGACTTAATAAAATGTTTCACATCCAAATTTCAAGATATGTTCGAAAAATACAGCCTTGATTCCTCCTCAAATGTATTATTATTCTCTAGGAAATTCAAAAACAACTTTTTCATCATGGTATCCATATCGATGTATCAAAAATTATCCTAAGGAATTTGTTTTCCAATGACAATGATATATGATTTGGATTCAAACACTAACATTTCCCCCTTGTAATTAAACAATCTATTAGTATGGGGAAGAATCATGATTTATTACTTCTCTTATTTATATTTTTCATCATCACTCATATCATATGGCATTGAAATCAGAAAAAGTAAAATGTCAGTTCTTTAAAAAAGTAATATATTTAAGGACCAATTTGGATAATGGGTTATATTTTACCATAGAAGGCATCATTACCCAGCGGTACCTTATACCCAATTTTATCTGTTGGTATTTCATCATAAGTTGATCTATCTAAAAACATGATTATATAATTATGAAAATATAATTTCTTATAATTTAATTAAATAAGTGAATGTTGGAAAAAAAATTCAATTTAAATATCTCATCAGTAAAAATGTTCTTAGATAATATTTTTGAATTTCACTGGTACTTGACCATAGATAAATGGTCATCTAGAAACACCATTGGGTATATGGGTCGCAAATTTGGGAATATATAGAGTGGATGTCTCCCATTTTCCTCCATTATCACCCTCTAGAAATAAGAAATCTCTTCATCTTCTATGGTGAAAAACCATATAGTACTAACTACTATATTTATACCCTAAATATACTATGGATACATCATCATCACTTCTTCATCTTTTATTATCTGTAAATGGGGATTATTTCAAATGTGTTTGAGGAAAATTAAAAATTAAAAAAGTTATTTTATAAGATCTTCCTCTCACATCATCAAGGTTAAATAAGCCGTCCCACTCTTCACATATTAATAAATTTATAACCACTTCATCATTCCCATTTTTTTAGAATCAGTTAATCATGTTAAGTGGTAATGAATTTTAATTGATGGTATGAATGAGAAATTATAGTTTGTTGATGTATATGATAAACTCTGTGGTATTTTTTTCAAGACCAATTCCCACATGATATTTCAAATTTATGATTTTTACAATCCTCATTCTATATTAGAGTATAAAACATAGATCCTCGTCTTTCCTAGTGCCAATCCAACTATCCTTGAAATTCAAAGCCTCAAAATAAATGTATATTTGAAAGGCCTTAAACTACTCCACATTCTGAAACATTTCTACATTGTGACTTCTAGAAGATTGTTTCTGGGTAATTTCATAATGATCACATTTTTTTATTCATATGGTGTGGTATGTCCTCAATAATTAGAAACTCAGGGGATCAAACATGTGGATGGATCAGAAATTCATATTCCTTCAACATGGACTTCCCCATTAAGGTCTTCCTCATCGCATGCATTACCTTTTTAGTAATATCTAATGAACTAAACCTATAATCATTTTAGGATATCATGTAGCATGTATACGATAAAATTCATGAATCTACATAGTCAAATTATAGCATGATACATGTTTCCATGGAAGAAAGGTTTATCTTGAGGTGATATTCCTCTCTAATCATCATAGACTATAGATACCTCAATATAATATGATTCTTATCCATATTGGAATCTAAAAAAGGTGTTGTGACCCATCACTGTATAGACTCAAACTAATGAGAAACCCACTATCGAGAATAAACCTAGCATGTGACATCATAGTTGATTTTTATTGATAAAATACTATTATACATAAGTATAATGAATGATCAATGCCTAGGTCCCCAAGAAACAAAATTCTTAAATACCAATGTCAGATTTTATCTATACAAAGAAAATATTAAATATCATTGTATTCTTAGAGTATTGAAAACTAATGTTCCCACAAACATAGTTTAATTCAAAACGGATGTGGTCAGATTAACTTAACTTTTTGCAAACTACACATACTACTGAGGTGTAGTATAGTAGTAGTGTGGTGTTCGTCAAAAGAGTATTTGGATTGGCTGGTAGGGACTATGGTTTAGAACCCTCTGGATAGGATTCCTCAAAAGGGAATTGACCTTGGGAAATAAATAATTATAAGAAATTCATGGATTAGGATCAGAGATAAAGAAGGGATTATGATCAATTTTAGGGTCATGGAAAACGTCTGATCTAACTTCTAACTAGGTATGTTCATAAAGATTAGAATGTGGTGTAAGAAAAGGTTACTAGTTAGCTATGGTAATGCCAAAAAGATATATCTATGGGACAATTATTCCTTGGTCTTGAGAAAACTACGACTTGGATTCAATAATCATATATTATAATGTGAAAGTTTCATAGGATATTTGTTATAACCTAGTCTAATCCAATCAGGTTAGGGTCATTCATTCACACTTCCCATGGTTAGGGTAACTTATAATAATTGGATAAATAGTTTTTGCTGGACTTGACTACTTTTACTTAATGTTACCAGGATAATAATTAATGATTTTTTAAATTGAAACTCCATTACTCTCAATCCATACCATAAGTGATTTACCCTATCATGGTAGAATTGATTAGAAATAGATAGTGGAATGAAAACATAATTATTATTCCAACAAAAATTACTATCAATAGATTAATGATCATGTGTGGATTAATATTAATCAATTTATGAACACGAAAAAATTATTATGTAATGTAATCATTGATTCAATCAAATTTCTAATTAAATAATTAATAGAAATAATGCCAAGAAAATATGTTGTAAAGATTCATTGTAGATTGATGATCTAGATTAATAACACACATAGAACAGTGTTGGAAATGAAAAAAGGATGAAGAAATCTTTGAAAACTGATCCTTGGGGATTTAATAAATGTTAAAAAAATTAAGAGAGTTGATGTAAAATGTGTTTAGGGATAAAGGGTGGGAAAAAAGTGAGATAAAAAGTGAGATAAATGAGAGAAAATATAGATGTACATACCCTCCGTTCATGGTGCACCTGCTGTACGTAAATAATTGGGATATTACACTACAATTAATTGGAAATACAATTGTGTAATTTCAATCCATGATTTCCTATAAAATTTTTAGATCTACATAAATATCGTGTGAGTCTCATCTGAAATCATCAAGTAATGGAAATTGACTCATTTGATGATGTGTAATTGGTATGGACATCATGTATCATCCTACAGTCTATATCCTGAATGATGGGATTAAGTTTGTAAGATACATGATGTGTATTGTGGAATCACAAAATGTAATTTCTTTATGGCTTTAAATTATTTCACAACTTGCTTCATGGATAACACTATGCTGTGAAAGTTGACTACATGTTGTGTAATGGAGTTTTATGATGTGTACTGATCATTTTTGGTTATTTTCTCTATCGTTTCCTTTAAAAACAAGGATATTTATTTCCAAAAATAAACAACACAAACCTGGTAAATTATTATGTAAAAACATGAAAAATCCTTTTTTAAATGAAAAAAAAATTGTATATATCATTTCTACTTCTCAAATCCCCCCACACAAGAACAATTTAAAATCCTTAAGAAAAAAGATCTCAACAAAGATTTAAAAATAAAATCAATTTCAACATTAGGGAACATACATTATCTTTAGGAATACAAAACAATGTGTAAGTAAAATAATTCAATCTCTAGAATCATCCTTGAATAAGAAATCTTCCATGCCTCAAATATTATTTTTGTAAATAAATTCTCAATATTTTGGTTATAATTTATTAACTATTAATTAAATTTTAAACCCATTTCCAATTTTCCATCCAATGAATTTCATATCATCACTCAGGGTAAAATGAAACTGGATTTATGCTCTGACCTTGAATACATGTTCTTAACCAAAGGATTTAATTACATCTATCATCTTTACTTCCTAAAGAAATTCAAAATCATTCATGAGGGCTTCTGGAAAAAAGTGAAAACGACTCTGAGGCTGTGGTAAGGTGGTAAAATAGTGCAATGAACAAGCTGAAAAGGAGGTAATGATATTATGTATATGGAATGAAGGTAATTAATAGTGTAATGAAATAACCCCTCCATATCTAAGGAGGTCTGTGCTCCAAGTAACTCCGGATGGATCTATGAATATATATCAATTGAGTGTAAAAGGTATCTTGTTCCATTTTTTATTTTTTTTATTTTTTTTGAAATTCATTTTGAGGCGAAATCTCACATCTATACCCTAACTACATATGATCCTTCAGGGGATTCATCGATCTATAAATGATGATTTTGGACAATCTTAAAACAAAAACCAAATCACTTTTTTCTTTTATATTTTGCAAAGGAACAAGATAGGTGTGAAATTCCACAACGTAAACATGGGTCACAATATAATACACTAAAGGGTACCATAATAAATCCCCCCTATAAATTCATATCATATCCACTGGCTGGAAAATGTACCCCACAATTGTTCAAAGTAAAATAATACATTATACAAAGAGCGGGGCAAGAAGGAACAATTGTCTTGGAATAACTACTTCATATTAAGGTATTTCATGGAAACTATGGTCATAATGAAGGAAATATGTATGTTTGGTCTCATTATAAAATAAATCAACAATTATTACATAAATAAGATTAAAATTTTATTTGTTTAGTAATAACCTCAATAAGATCTCAATAAATGTTATGATAGGTTTACATGTCACAGGTGTCACTCGAGAAATATGCTCGGAAAATAATATGAAATTGTAGGCTAAGAATCCTCTCAATAATGAGAGTAAATATAGAAAAATGGTTATTATTAACTTTATAAAATCATGTAATAAGTCAATAAAAAGTAAATTCCAAATTTTTTAAATTGAATTAAATTACTAAACATAGAAATAATTCTAAAAATCCAAACATGAACAAAACACATAATTACAACAATTTCCATCTTAAATTTATCATTTATTTAAATTGGTGTAATGCATTTTATGTTCAAATCCTGATTCCAAATGAATCATAGAAAAATTAAAACAAGAAAAAATTCAAGTGTATTGAAACTCAAACTCATGAAAACACCCCCACACATAGAAGGATACAGTGTCTGAACTATCCGTAAATGTATGGTGGGAGAGTTTCGGAAGATAAAGTGATTATTATGGAAATGAAAATTTGAAAATTAAATACTTAATAATTGAGATATCCTTGTAATGAGTGGATTTACATTGGAATTTTTTTTCATCTTGAATTTTGAATTTGGCTACCAGTGAAATTTGGGAGAAATACAAATATTGTGAAAGAAAAACTATTCCATACAGGTATTATACATTTTGAATGTAGGAAAACATGCTGGTGAACATTGTGACTAGAAATGAATGAAAATTTATATAAATGCTGGTATGTGTATACAATAATGCTAAATGTCATTCATGATTAACAATAAAAGGCTATAAAAGAATGACTAAAATAAGAATAACTACAAGTATAATAAAAATGGATGAAATATATGTTTCCACTTATAAAGAATTAACAATGACATCATCATTTAAAAATATAGACTACGTATCAGTCAGAATTTCCCATCAGTTTAGCACTCCTCTATCTACTAAAACTACTTTTGGTGGTGACCTCTTGATCTCATTGGCATTTGGCAGGAATGATGACTTCAGGAGAATACTATGAATGGATTTAATGTGGAAATAATTTTTTCCTCATGGTAGTTGCTGATGAGAACTAATATCATGTGATATCCCATAAAGATAGCAGTTGTCCTTTTCTTGATGTTGAGGCACTCATTGAACAAGGGAAAACAGTGGAACATGTGAATTGATGACCATAGAAAAAACATAGGAGACAGACAAGGATAAAATAATATTATAATGATTTGATAAAAAAGACAATAAAAATGGTGGAAAATTAGCATAAAATGTATATATGTTGTACAATGATACAATCATGAAAGATAATAAAAGAATTACAAAAAAATGAGCACCATGTATAAGGACACGGCGTTAAAACATTACACAATCTTGAATTAAATGAATAATTAACATTGATGATCTTTTCAGGTTTAGAGGTTTAGAGAGTTAGGCCATAACTATTACATTTTGAAAAAATTAAAATGTAGACACTTGTACCCAGTATCCATTTTTTTATAAAACATGAACTCTTAAAAAAAATATTCATGTCTAGTTCCATGTTTAAGACTGCAATAATTTTCCTTGATCCCATCATTGACCATATTCCACATTATGTCATTTGAAAAAAATTTCCAAAACATGGGATGAGCATAAAAAGCTCAGTAAGGGATACACAAAGAAGTAAATTTATTAGTTTTTCAAAATAACAAGTAAACCATGAATACTTTAACATAAGTAATACTTTTCACCTTTATGATGAAGTAAATACTCTTCATTTAATAAAAAGATCATTACATACCCTTTTGTAACCAAAATATTACCATAAAACCCATATAAAGAACTCATAACTTATAAAGGTAACATGGGATATAAACATACATAAATGGAATAACTATACGGTTGACTTCCACACATATCACTAAATGGAATACCAATTCGGCCAACTTCCATACCCAATGCTTTGGAGGTTATAATGTAACCACCCATCTTGGTATTCATAGCACCACCCATCATTTGGTTTGTCACGTAACCACCCATCAAATGTCCAAGTACCATTATAAAATCATAATACATAAAACAAATATAAATGAAAGAAAACATTTCCACATTTCAATCACAATATATAACATTAATATATTGATATAAAAAATCCATTATAAAAACCATTTTCAATACCAAAATACATAAAATAGTATATAGTATTTATTTTCTTTTAAAAACATTACGTCTTGTTGAGGAAGCAAAAGATCAAATAATACTCGCGGTGGCAGAAAAGGTTGTTGTCACCGCTTACATTAAAAGGAAATTATTTTTGTCTTTTAGTAAAATCCTCTTTAGAGAATATTCCCTTTGAAAATTCAAGGGTGTTTATACAGCGTATAAAATAAATTCATATATTAAAACAAAATATGCCTCAATGAAAGGAAATTGAAATGAAATCCCATACCTCTTGTCCGACATGACTCGATCATTCTTTAATCTCCTGAATAATAAACTAAAGTTAATTTATACTTTCTTAAGAACCTTTTTCAAGTTTATTATTCCTTTTATATCACTTATTACCATGTTATAAACATTATTAAATCATTTAAGTTAATAATTTTTGTTTTGTCTATATTTGGTACTTGAGTAAAAAATGGACTTCTTATAATTACATGTTGTTCATGTGGTCAAAGGTTCATTATATCCAGAATTATATTCAAGATTTTGATATCATATATATCATATATATAAATCATATACATGTATTTATAATAGTTCATAACAGTTGGAGATATGAAATGAAATGCACCGTTAATGGAGTCGGTAAGCCGTACGCACGCATGAACGCTACTTTCATTTATCTTTCTTATTATTATGGAATTAAATCATAATGATACATATGTATATTATAATTATAGTATAATATCATATACAATATCATTAACTCCATCCTTTATACATCCCACATAAGGCATTAACGAGTCACATCATTTTGATGGGGCGGTAGTCCGCACTTCCTCAAATGAGATTATCGTATTTACCCACTATGGAAACCAAAATGGTGTGCTATAAATGGAAAATACAGAAGCATAAAGTGAACATAAACATAATATATACCATATATAAATACAATTCCATCATAATGTCCACCATGAGAGGTGATAGGAGATAATCGAACAATCAACATTTCGTGAGGCGTTAGTTTTCCATCCACAGAAACATTATGTTCTTCACCCATTAGATGGAGGAGTGTGTAAGTGTCGTTTTAATATTTCTCATAAAAACATCCTAGTATATTGAAAATACTGGTGTTGTTTCAAAAGAAAGGAATAAAAATATTTTAGGGGTTGGGGAAGGAAAATAAAAGAAAACAATTAAAGAGAAACTGTTACCTTTAATTTGGGTAACTTCCTTTGGATTGAGCCAAAAGTACATCATGAAGTGCCTTCTACCTAAGGTAAGTCTTCTATGATGAGGATAGGGATTTAGGGAGCTTATTTGGTCAGATTTTGGATGATCCTAAAGGCTTGAGAGGTGTGAGTAATTCGTTAGAAGTGGTCTCTTTTTATAAGGGGGAGGAGGGGCTCTTTGGGAAAGTGTGAAACTAGTATTTTATTATATAATTATATTTAGTTTCTAATGGTCCAAAAATAATTAATGATAAAGATAAGATGACTCATGGTTGAAATAAAATCACTTAATCATAATTGGACATGTTTTGGATAATAGTTTAATCATTATAATCTTATTTATTTAAATCATTTATTAATGAGGTAAATACTTCATCATTATTGTATCATAAATAATTTAATTTATTGGATGTATAAAAATTATAGAACAAATACCATGATATATGAAATATTTTTATCTATACAATTAATATTTATAGTCAAATATTTTACTTATATAACACCATATAAAAATTAATTACTAAAAGATTTTTTTATGTCATTTTGGACTTTACTTTAAATTAATTAATCTAAATTTTCATTATCACTCCCAAGTAGCTCAAAGGGGTCCCAAAATTGACCCAAACAATCCCATGGTCTTTAATGACTCAGTAATTAAGGTTTGGACATGTGTTAAGGTTATTATGAATTATTATAATATCTTTTTTTCAATTAATTACCCTATTTACCTTTAACAGGGGTAAATAAAAGTCAAAAGTTTCTATTCACCAAATATTATTTTCAACTTATTTAACCAAATTTTACTTATTTATAACAACCATGTATGTTGGATTTTCTAAATTTAATTCAAAAAAGTGTTAAAATTTCATTTAAATGGAAAATTCAGTTTTTTAACGACCACTAAGTGGTTTAATTATTCATCAAAAATTGATGTTTTTTCAGAAAAATACCAAAAATTCGGCCTAAGAAATATTTGATATTCTGAATTAAAAAATGATGTCTATTTTTAAAAATTAAAAACATAGAAGTGGCATTAATTAATATTAAAATTAATTCCCGTTATCAAAACAAAAAGAGTGTTTTTCAGAAATAATAACTATCAAAAGATCGACACTTGTTTATGTCCAATTTCAAAGTGAAATTAATTCAAATGAACAAAATTAGATTAAAGGGTAAAAATATATTATAATTACACTTTAAAAACAATAAAAAATATATTCTATCCATATAAATATATTATATTAAAAGGCACCTTTGAATTAAAATACAATATTTTCACTATTCATTAAAAATGAACTTTATCGGAATAATCCCAAAAATTTACACAAAGTAAATTTTGATGTCCCCATTCTAAAGAAAGATTTTATTTGGACATATAGAATGTATTAATGTAACAAAAACTAGATTTAAATAGGGTTTTCCATTAAAAGGTGATAAATCGGTCTTTTATTGTAAATTATGCTTAAAATTAGATTCATTCACATTTTAAGCCTCTAAATTTTATTGGATAAAAGTAAATACATTTAGAAAACATGTATAATAATATTATAGTTATTTTCGTTCCATCCCGCCCATAAAATGGCTAGGAGTTAACTACCATTTAAAATAACAATATTATATTATTAGTGTGCAATGTAAGATTTCAAAGAAACCTGTTGTTGCGTATCAGGTACACTATCGAACATAGAAACTCCATTAAAGTAAAATTCATATTTAACTCCCAAATATTAATAAATATGAAATATGTCTTATTCTTTATTTACCTGGATGTTACACCATTTCCCCCTTTTAGATATTGGGTCCTCGCAATTTTTATTCCCTTATAAAAAATATGTGGGGGTATTTATCCCTCATAGAATTTACAAATTCTCACATTGCCTCTTCAACCATGTGGGTTTTCCACAAAACCTTTACCTAGTGAATTTCCTTATTCTGCAATACTTGTCTTATATGGTCAAGAATCTAGATTGTTTGTTCTTCATAAGAGAGATTCCCTTCCAACTGAACTACCTCTGGGCTCAAAACATGAGATGGATATGACATATACTTTCTCAAGATTGAAACATTAAAAAAATTATGTACCCGGGATAAACTTGGAGGTAAACCCACTCTATATGAAACTGATCCAACTTTCTCTAGAATTTCATATGTTCCAAGGAACCTTGGACTCAACATTCCTTTCTTACCAAAATGCATCACACTTTTCCATGGAGAAACACTGAGAAAGACATGGTCACCTACCTCAAAATAAAAATCCTTCCTCCGGTTATCTAAATAACTTTTATGTCTTCTCTAAGCTGTTATCATGTGCTTCTGAATCAACAAAACATTTTCTACCATCTCTTCTACTAATTCTGGTCCCATCAGCTTCATTTCACCTACTGCATCCCAAAAATCTGGAGTTTGACAACACTTTCCATATAATGCCTCAAATGGAGCCATATGTTTAATGGTATGAAAACTGTTATTATAATAAAATTAAATGAAAGAAATATGTTGGTCCCAACATCCCTGATATTATAGTGAAAAAGCACGTAGCATATCCTCTATGGTCTGAATTTTTCGTTCTGACTACCCATCTGATTGAGGATGAAAATCTGTACTAAAATTTAATTCAGTACGCAACAACTTCTAAAGGCCTTTCCAAATGTTAGAAGTAAACCTGGGATCACGATCAGATACAATGCAGTGGGGAACACCAGACAACCTAACTATCTATTTAACATACAACTGAGAATGTTGATCTAGAGACAAAGTATCTCGAATAGGAACGAAATGAGTAGATTTAGTCAATCGGCCAATAATAACCCAGATTGCATTATTACCTATTGATGTCTTCGGTAATCCCACAACAAAGTCCAGGGATTTATTTTCGCATTTCCACTCTAGCATCGGTAAAGGCTGAAGCATTCCCTTCAGTAACTGCCGCTCTGCTTTAACCTGCCGACAAGTCAAACACTTCATAGTAAAATCAGCAACATCTCTTTTCATTCCATCCCACCAGTAATGCTCCCGAAGATCTCTATACATCTTAGTAATACCATGATGAACTGAAAATGGAGAACTATGAGCTTCAAATTACAACTCATTCTTCAAATGTGAATCACAAGGAACTCATAATCTCTTTCAAAATCTAATAACACAATCATTATCAATGTTAAATTCAGGCAACATACCCTTCTGAACCAACTCTACCTTTCTCTGTAACTCACTATCCTCTTTTTGTGTTTGCTTTATTCTGTCTGATAGAGATGATCTCACTAACACCTAAAAAAACATATGAATTTCATTCACCAAAAACTTCTATGCCAAAGTTTATCAAATCAAAAACAAAAGGATCTCCTTCCAAACATTACATTGTTAATGAAGCATTACTTTTTCGACTCAAATCATCTGCGAGTTTATTTTCCTTTATGAGATGGTAATGGATCGTGCAATCATAATCCTTGATTAATTCCAGCCATCTCCTCTGTCTCATGTTCAATTATTTTTGAGTGAATATATACTTTAATCTTTTTTTATTAGTATATATTGCACATTTTACAACATAAAAATGGTTTCTCCAAATTTTTAATGCAAAAACAACAACAGCTAATTCTAAATCATGTGTAGGGAAATATAACTCATGTGGTTTCAAATTACGTGAAGCATAATCAATTACCTGATCATTCTGCATAAGAAAACATCCAAGTCCTTTCCATGAAGCATCACTGTAGATAAAAAACTCACCATTTCTGGATGGTAGTTCCAAAACTGGAGCATTCACAAATATTCGTTTCAATTCCTGAAAACAATCCTCACATTCTTTTTTCCAGATAAACATAACACCTTTTCGAGTTAACATAGTCATTGGACTAGATAATAGTGAAAAAAATTCAACAAGCCTATAGTAATAACCATCCAAACAATCCAAACCATGAAAACTATGAATCTCTATCATATTTGTGGGTCTTGGCCATTCTTCAACAACTTTTGTTTTAGCAGGATCAATAGTTATGCCATTTTTTGAAACAATGTGACCAAGGAATTAAATTTTTTGTAACAGAAACTCACACTTTATGAATTTCCCATAAAGTTTCTTTTCTTTTAAGGTTTTCAAGATGACCATTTAATGACTTTCATGCTCCTATTTAATTTTAGAATAATCCAAAATATCATCAATGAGCACAACCACAAACTTATCCAAGAACTCACAGAAAATTCTATTCATAAGATCCACGAATACAGAAGGTGCATTGGTTAACCCAAAAGGCATAACTACAAATTCATAATGGCCATATCTAGTACGAAACATGGTATTCAGAACGTCTGCTTATTTTACTTTCAACTGATGGTACCCCGACCACAAGTCAATCTGCAAAAATTATTGAGCTCCCTGGAACTCATCAAACAAATCATAGATATGAGGAAAAGGATACTTATTCTTAATAGTGATGTTATTAAATTCTTTATAATCAACGAAAAGATTCATTGAACCATCTTTATTTTTAACAAAAAATATAGGAGAACCCCATGGTGATGTGCTAGGTTGAATGAAACATTTATCTAACAACTCTTGCAATTGATACTTTAACTCTAAAAGTTCAATTTTAATCATTTGATAAGGGGTTCTGAAATTGGCTTAACATCAGGAACTAAATCAACAGTAAATACAAATTCCCGATCAGGTATAATTCTAGGAAACTCATCAAGAAAAACACCAAGGTACTCATTTACCACGAGCACATCATTAATCAGAATAGTTCCTTTATTTTCAACAATATGTGGAAGGTAACATTCATTTCCATATTTTACTAATTTCTCACATTCTTGATATATTATCAAAATAAAGGGTTTATTCTTGTACACAAACTCTAAATCATTCTGAAAAGAATCCTATTTATCTCTACAGTCAATCTTATCATGATAAACAGAAAGCCAATCCTTCCCCAAAATAACATCAAACTCTACTAGAGGAAAAATTAGAAGAATTGCAGGTACATTCTTTCCACACACAAGGATAAGAATGTTCTTATGTTTTCTTTTTGTCTCAAAATTTCCTCTAGGGGTTTTTACCATAAGTTCTATATTCATATAATGATATGGAATTCCCAATTTACTAGAAAACGTCTCAGAAATGAAAGAGTGTGTAGACCCTGAATCAAACAACACATTTGCATTATCTGAACAAACAAACAGTGTACCTGATACTACTTCATTTGATGTCCCAACTTATACTGAAGTAGTTACAAAGGATTTCACCACCCCTTTATGCTTTTAGTCCGACTTCTTTCCCTCAGTCGAGTTCTTCGTTGGACACTCATTTTCATAATGACCCATTTTGTTACACTTAAAACATCTTACTGATGGCTTTTCATTGCCTTCTTGATAATCTTCCATACAGATACGAGCAATATGACCTGACTTACCACACTGGATGAACATTCCAGACTTTGATAAACATTCTTAAAGATTCTTTTTACCACACTTCTCACAAGATGTATGTTTAGTATTCTTACCTCCAGGCTTCTTTGATGAATTCATCCCCTTTTACTGCCAACTTGACCCCTTATTCTGTTGTTTTTAAAAGAACACTTGATCAATGACAAACTCTATTTCCACCATCTCTGCACATCGAACAAGTTTTTCATAACTTTTGAACTCACGAGAGGATAATGATCTTCAATATCATGGATTCAATCCTGAGTAAAATCGATTTTTCTTACTATCAAGATCTTGGATGAAATTTGGTACATGCCTTTCTAGTCATGTGAACATTGCTTCATAAGTAGCCACTGAGTCATCCTCCTACCTCAATTCTAGGAATTGTTTTTCCATCCTAAGATGAACCACCATAGGAAAATATGTCTCATGAAAAATACCTATGAATTCATCCCAATAAAGAGCATAAATCTCCTCACTATCCATGAAATTTTTCACCATTGACCACTACTGATCAGCTTCACCCTCAAAACGGTAAACAGCGAGACTAACCGTTTGATGTTCTGAACAACCCATGACATCAAAAATCTTTTCTAGTGATTTAATCCAACCTTCTGCTAGCACTGTATTAGATGATCCTTTGAATGATGGGGGATGTTGACTCGTGAAATGATCTACTACTGACATGTTCCTCTGTGGTTGATCTGGATGATCTTGTGCATGAATACCACCACCATTTATAGCCTGATTCAACTGTGCCATCACTGCAACAAACTGTTCAGTTCCGATTCCGACCATCTCAGTTTACTGATTTTGAAGGTTTTCTTCCTTCTGATGTCGTCCCAAAATAGCTTCCATGTTTCCTTTGTAGAAAACCATTCTGAACATAGAAATATCGTAGGTGACGAAATATGGAAATCTATAAATTTGATATGATTTCAATATTAATATAAATTAATTTATGGATATTAATTTAACAATACCCTAACTCATAAAGTTGTCTAAACCGACCTCTGATACCAACTATAAGGACCCAGCCTTAAAACATTACATAATATTGAATTAATTAATAATTAACATTGAGGATCTTTTCAGGTTTATATTTTTAGAGAGCTAGGCCATAACTATTACATTTCAAAAAAATTACAAAGTAGACACTTCTACCCAGTATCCATTATTCTTACAAATCATGAACTCTTGAAATAAAAGGGTCATGTCTAGTTCCATGTTTAAGAAAACATGAATTTTCCTTGATCCCATCCTTGATCCCATTCCACATTATGTCATATGAAAAATATTTCAAAAACATGGGATTACCATAAAAAGCCTAGTTAGGGATAAAAAAAGAAGTAAAACTGTTTGTATTTCAAAACAACAAGTAAACCATGAATAATTTAATATAAGTAATGATTTTCACCTGTATGAAGTATTAAATACTATTCAGGGAATAAAATATCATTACTTACCTTTTTTTAAACAAAATATTACCATAAAACCCATATAAAGAACACATAACTTATAAAGTAAACTTGGGACATAAACATACATAAATGGAATAACCATACGTTCAACTTCCACACATATCCCTAAATGGAATAGCCATTCATCCGGCATCCATACTCAATGCATTGGAGGTTATAACGTAACCATCCATCCTGGTATTCACGGCACCACCCGTCATTTGGTTAGTCACGTAACCACCCGTCAAATGTCCAAGTACCATTATAAAATCATAAGACATAAAACAAATATAAAGGAATGAAAACATTTACACATTTAAATCACAATATATCACTTAAATATATTGACATAAAAAATCCATTATAAAAACCATTTTCAATACCTAAATACATAAAAGAGTATATGGTATTTAGTTTCTTATAAAAACATTACGACTTGTTGAGGAAGCCAAAGATCAAATAATACTCGCAGCGGTGGAAAATTACATTGTCACCGGTTACTTTAAAAGGAAAATTCTTTTTTTCATTTAGTAAAATGCTTTGTAGAAAAATATTCCCTCTGAAAAGTCAAGATTTTTTATAAAGAGTATAAAATAAAGTCGTGTATGAAAACAAAATATGCCTCAGTGAAAGGAGATTGAGACGAAGTCTCTTACCTCGTGTCCGACTTGACTCGATCATTCTTTAATCACCTGAATAATAAACTGAAGTTAATTTCTACTTTTTAAGAACATTTTTCAAGTTTATTACTCCTTTTATATTACTTATTACCATTTTATAAACATTATTTAATCATTTATGTTAATAATGTTCGTTTTATCGATATTTGGTACTTGAGTCAAAAATGTAATTCTTATAATTACATGTTGTTCATGTGGTCAAAGGTTAATTATATCCAGAATTATATTCATGATTTGGATATAATATATATCATATATATCCAGTATATAACTTTATTAATAATAGTTCATAACATTTGGAGGTAAGAAATGAAATGCACGGTTCATGGAGACGGTAAGTCGTACGTACGCATGAATGCTACTTTCATTTCCATTTCTTATTTTTATGGAATTAAAGCATAATGATACATAGTTATATTATAATTATAGTATAATATAATATATAATATCATTAACTCCTTCCTTTATACATCCCACTTAAGGCATTAACGAGTAACATCACTTTGTGGGGGCGGCAGTCCGCACTTCCTCAAATGGGATTATCGTATTTACCCACGATAGAAACCATAAAGGCATTATATAAATGGAAAATACATAAGCATAAAGAAAAAATAAAAATAATATATATCATATATAAATACAGTGCCATCAAAATGGCC
The DNA here is from genome assembly GCA_963277665.1 of Viscum album. NCBI lineage: Eukaryota > Viridiplantae > Streptophyta > Magnoliopsida > Santalales > Viscaceae > Viscum > Viscum album. The sequence goes on from OY728119.1 coordinate 640,240,949, forward strand.
CCCATGATAGGCGGTATAAGATAATCGAACAATCATCATTTCGTGAGGAGTTAGTTTTCCATCTAGAGAAACATTATGTTCTTCACCCATTAGATGGAGGTGTGTGTAATTGTAGTTTTAATACTTCTCATAACAACATCCTAGTATATTGAAGATACTACTATTGTTACAAAATAATGTAATAAAAATATTTTAGGGGTTGGAGAAGGAAAATAAAAAGAAAAGAATTAAAGAGAAACTGTTATCTTTAATTTGGGAAACTTCCTTTGGTTTGAACCAAAAGGACTTCTTGAAGTGCCATATG